>CM062819.1:1454505599-1455105599 GCA_031772625.1 Pinus tabuliformis | reverse complement strand
CTTCAGGCATGAGAATCCATGGAACACACTCATGGGATGCACTTTTTGGATGCACATCCATAGGCACACATCCATTAATTTATTTGTTCGGGTGTGCCCTTGATGGAAGCACTTAGGTACACTTGTTGGGCATGTGACACCTTCGGCGTAGCACCATTGGACATTGGATGGTCAAAGGAGAAGTAACAAAAGGGCCAGTGGCACCATCAAACATATTTGAAGTTAGCAATGTGGGAAATTGGGTCCACTTAGGCATGGAGAGGCTTGCAAGTACATGACAAGTCTTGTATAAATAGGGGACATCTAAAATGTGCTACGACATTGACCATTCATCATTATTCATGAACAATGTAAGAAGATCTACGATTGTGCTAAGTTTAGGATTAAGAGAGTGTATATTTTTACAGTTGTTCGTATTGTAGAAAATTTTCAAAAGAAATTGTGTAGAGGATTTTTAATCCATTTGACGTTTTGGGTGGACACTCCACCCATCGTTGGGGACCAAAAATAAAAATTATATCACATGAGTGTTGAGGAGTGTTTAATAGAGAAGAATACCAAGTAGTTGTTAAGGAATTAATAATAAAATAATCAAGGTAGGCGTTAAAGGACTAAAATAAGGTTAAGGGTAAAATTATTTTATAAGTAATCAGGAATATATGTTAAATAAATAAAATTATGAATAAAATGAGGAGGCGAAAAGGATTAAAATTAATGGAGCACAAGGATCAAGAGAGTCAAATTAGGGAAACAAAATCAAAGACTAATATTAAATTAAATCTCTCTCTCTCTCTCTCTCTCTCTCTATATATATATATATATATATATATATATATATCTGTGTGTGTGTGTGTGTATGTATAAGAGAGAATAAGAGATAAAAAAAAATTCCTAAAAATTAGGATAAAAAGGGATAAAATGGGAAGGAACACAAAGAGGATAAGAAAGAAAAGGAATAAGAAGAAGATTGAGTGAAGGGGGGCAGGGGGTGGGGGGGGCAGTAAAAATAATTTAATGAGTGAGCTGGTGGATAACCAACTTCCATGATTGGCTTAGCTTATAGTCATCTTCCTTGTCGAAGTTGTTGGGGTGTTTCTCAATCTCAAGAGCTTCCCTAATGATTTGAGAGTTGTAAAAAAGGACAGAGGGTAAGATTTTAGATTGATCAAGACAAATGAGTTGTTTAGAATTAAAAGAGGGCTCATTAATGGCACACTTTGATAGCCGAAGATGGTTGGTATCAACTATATGTTCTTTAAGGTAGGCTTTGAAGGGACAACATGTCTAGCCAATGTAAGACTTATCACATGAAAAAGGAATTTGGTAAAACTCTAAACCTAGCATAGGGTCAGACTTATCTTTGGCTGACCGAAATATCTGCTTAAAAGTTTTATGGGGTTTAAAAATGGCTTTTTTTAGGATTTACACAATAGGCTAGGTTACATTGGCAAAGAAAGAAGAATAAGAATATAAGATCTATAGGAGGTGGGGTTGTGATTACTTCAAGGGTTAGGGATTCTACTAGTTTATTGGGTAGTAGGAAGAAGGAATATTGCCTTTGACTCTTTATACATCTATAATATAGTTGTAGGCAAAAGGCTACAACTCCCTTGTTGTATATTTGTAACATTATTCATTCAATAAAGCTAAGGCAAGCCCTAAGGGTTAGCTCAATTGGTTGAGTCCCTATTGTTAAGTACCTCACCGATTGGGAGGTCACAGCGTCAATTCTCCTCGATGCCCTTGGGGTTAGGCCTTGCTAGTTTGACCGACAGGATTTAAAAGATTCCCTTCGGGGTTGATCTTCCCAGATTTTTCCAAGGGAAAAAAAATAAAGCTAAGGCATTCACCTGATGTCGCTTATACACGTTTGTTGTAGTCCCTTTACTTCGTTGAATGCTATGCTCTATAAGCCCCTAACCTTAAATGGATTTGGAATCATCCACCATATGATCAACTTAGTGGCCCCATTGATCTAGATGAATGGACATGATGGAAGGTCGATCGATAGAAGAGTTAGTTTTGGGAACCCTTACATGATGGTAAGGCTCATCATGGACATATGTAGGTTCCCTTGCTTAGAATAGGTGTTACTCAAACCTCGGTAGACTACATTGGTTGGAAACACTAATAGAAGCTTGAAAGGGAACATGGTAAGGGAAGGAAAAGTATAGTTTATGGTAGATGATCCCTTTGAATCTCCCAATATGATTCATGATGGACAACATTGGCACATAGAACTCAATTGCATTTCATATACTTTCGTGCTAAGGCTACAAGCAAACCCAAAGAATTGGGTGGTCCACACATAGGGGTTGTTATGAATGGAAAAATAATGTTCTAGCACAACTAGTTATGAGGAACAACCATGGGAAGCACTCATTTAGAATACATCCATTGGACACACTTGTTGGGCACACACTTATTAGGTGCCCTTGGGCACACTTTTTGGGCATGTGGTACTTTGGATGCAACATTGAATGATAGGTTATAAAATGGGTAGAGACACCATTGGGCACAATTAAAGTTGGAAATGTGGGCTCATGGGTCCATTTAGATTTGGAGGGGCTTGTAAGTGCAAGACAAGTATTATATAAAAGTGGATGCTTTAGAGGTTCAAAGGTAAGAAGCATCCATTTGGTCGTTCACATGGAGTATTAGGATCTCCATAATTGTACTAAGTTCAAGGTTGGGACAATAGGGTGAATTTCACTAGCCGAGTGAGAAGAAGAAGAAGATGTGACTTGTAGGATGTATGCCTATGGTTTCTTTAGAGGTTGGATTGTGTAATTATATTGGGTATTAGGCAAAAGGATATATATCCTTAGACTCATTATGCATATGTAATAAAGTTACAGGTAGAAGGTTGTAACTCCCTTGTTGTATATCTGTAACATTCTTCATTTAAATAAAGTTAAGACACCTACCTTACATACCCCTGTACATGTGTTTTATGGAATCTTTATGCATTGGACGTTATTGTTCCTTGTTTTTCCTTGTATTGGCCAAGTATTGAAATATTGGCTAATTGTTAAAGTATTGTTGACATGTTTTAAAGGCCATGGTTGGACATGTGCCTATTGTTGATTAATGAAGTTGGTTAAGTAGGACTTAGTTGCCTTTGACAAGTTGTAGCTTAAGGCGAAGTTATGGGTAGACCTTAAGCAAAGAGGTGTAGTCACTAGTTGTAATAGGCACAAGTTGGCTAGGTTCCTACAATCGAGGCAAGGCAATACTACATGACCTCAAGTGTTAACGCTGACTTGCTAGAAACTCGAGTTTTTAAAGAAAATTTTGGACAAACTATAGGTTCATGAAAAATGATATCATAGCATACTCTTCACAATGTTTTGAATGAAAGGTGGAACCAAAGTATATTTTGAGATATTTTTGGTGCTCTTCATTATTATCACTACCATGGTAAGGAAAATCAAAGCATTCTCCATCATATTAGAATGAAATTGAGGCAAATGAACAAACATTGGATGAGTTGAAAAGTGACCACAAGAGTGGCTTGAAAGCTAGAAAACATAGACTCGGTGTCTTATTATAGTAGGAAATTAAGGTAGTTTGTTTGCATCAAATAGTGAGTTCTCTTCTTGTTTTGAAAATGTTGCAAGCTCGAGGTAACAAGGTGAATCAAATATTTGAGGTTTGAGTGGGCTTTTCAAATGTGCTTAAAGGGTCAACCCATTTATGGGTTGTCACATAAAATCAAGAAGAGTCATAGAAGACCAAGATGGAAGGCATGGCAATGGACTTGAAACTTTGGGATCAATGAGATTTGTGAATTCCACTAGGTAGATGTGGTGAAGCTAGAGTAGATTAGTGCATGGGTTGAATCTTGGGTTCAAAAGTTGTAAACTCTGACAAACCAAGTAGATACTTGGGTGCTACATACGCTAGGATCATTCAAAAGGAAGGATGCCAAGGATGACAACAACATTATAGAAAGGAAACAACCAAAATTTTCCAAGTGCAAAAGGCAATAATTATGCTTGTTTCCTTTGTTACCAAGATAATTTTTCCATGGATTTTCCTTTAAAGAATAAGTCAAAGGACTCAGAGGAAGTCTAGGTGCAACTATTTTTTAAGGCAAAGCCAACACCCTCGGGAGTAACCCAAGTACACTTTTTTTAGGTTTTGTGTGTCTTGACATTAGGTTTGGGAAAGTTTGTGGTAAAAGGCCATGAACATGGTTTACGAGGTGAATACATGAATTGTTTATGTTTTGCGAACGCAATTGTTAGTGGGTTGAAGGTGGTAGCCTTGGTAAACATCGATGCAAACCATAGCTCTATAAGTGACTGGACTACTATAACACTTCATCATAAGATTAAGAACATCATGGCCATGTTTAAGGTGGTGATCTTAGTAGTAAATCCAACAATAAGAGTAGTTTATTTTGCACCTTTGAAGGTTGGGGAATGGTTTGGCAATTTAGACTTGATAGTGGTTGCATTGGATGGCTATACAATCATATTGGGGCAAGATTTTTTAAAGATTTCTAAAGTAATTCTCATGCTGCATGAGAATTTTTTTATGTTCATATATGGAACCAAGATTTTCTAAATATCAATTGTGTGCATGTACTAGTTGTAGGGACCTTTGGTATGCCTAGTACCAGACACCTAGTTAGTTATTTCTCCCAAAACACATCATCCAAGCACCCTCTTTCACCAACTGTGTCACGTTCCATCTGAGTAATTTCATATTAAATTGTTTCTGGAGCATTGGCATGGTAGCATTGCACCAAACTCTTTACCCATTGCTAGGCGTGAGAGCCCCCCTCCTCCTTATAGTAAGCAACATCCTGCCAATTCCTGACACATTGGTATGGCATCATGGATAGGAACCAACTAGGAAATAAAGGCTAACAAAACCCCTAAAGGGAGAAAAGAAGGGGAAAGCAGACCTTTGAGTGGTGGAGAAGGGAGAATTAGTGCTCAAGATAGGGAGGAACCAGGGACAAGAACATTGTGAGAGGGGAAGGCAATGAAGGAAGCAAAACCAAAATGGAGTGAAACTCCCCTTAAGACTAAATAAATAGAAGCTAGAGGAGACTTAGATGAGAAAGTCTCGACATAAGGAATGGGAGTGAACAACAACAAGTCTTCGAGGATTCATAGAGGAAAATACCCAAAAAGAAATAACAACATAGAAAACAAAATAATGAGGGAGGGAAGAAATTCATCATCGAACAAGAGGGCGTAAGGAAGATAATTGAGGCCATGAAGATTGATAATGCACCACTCTTCAATGCCTTAATCCCAAATTTTACATCTCCCTCATGTTGAGAATGGTCCTTGCTAAGAATAAATTACCTCTTTTGCAAATGATGAGAGTTATGCTTGGGAGATCGAATTAGTACTCGACTATCTGATGACTTCAAACTTCTAAGATTGCACATCATTAAAATGATCAATTTCCATTCAGACCCTATCATAAAACATGTGTGTTCTGGTGGGATTTCGCATCATGGCCAACCTAAATGGCATAATCCAATGAGCAAAGATCATTAAGGTGAGTTGATATTCTTGGGGTGGCATATGGCCCTGTTCCTGACCATGTGCGCATGGTGGATAGATGGTCATGCACCCCCACTTGTCTCATCTTTGACACCCCATCCAAGGATTCCCACTTCAATAGTTATTAGAAAAAATTTAATATTATATATTTAATATAAATACGAATGTATAAAATTTGGTCATTTCGGTTTATTTCAGGTGATTGGAAGGAATGATTGGGATCCTCCTCGCCAAAATTTAACTCCCATAAGTGACATGATGATATTTGGTGTAATGGCTTCGAGCCTATAATGTATTCCGCATATGGAATATAGAGCATTTAAAATAAACTAAAAATGAATGTATATAATTTGATTGTATAATTTTTTTTTTACATATTTATAATTATTTTTGTTAATGTGAGCCTTTTCAAATTAAAAATTATTCTTTATATTAATATATTCTTAAACCTCAATGTAAACTATAAACAAGTTCTACGTAGTAGCTAGTATCTGTCGCTCAGTTTAAATATAGGGAAATTGGAGTTTGGATTGGTGAAAGGTGACATTGTTTTGAATCTATATAACTTTAATTAGTGATAGGTTTAAGTTAGGGAATCAATTTTTTCCCAACAACTAAATTAATATATTCATTGACCCAATTTTTGGGAAAAAATAATATATCCATTGAGGCTGAAATTGTGGCATTCTAGGTGAGTTTGTTTTGTGCTCACTATTGTAATTAATAGAAATGGAGCAAAAATCAAAGTCTTTATGAATTTTGTTGAGATTCTAAATTTATTAATTCTCTATCATTTAAAAAAAATAATTTAGTAATAATATTTAAAAAAAATTAATAACAATGTTTATTGAATAGTTTATATTTTAATTTTGAATTAAAATCATTATTATTTAAATAAATTTATTCAATATATTTAAAAATCTTAAAACACTTAACTTATACAATTTTAATAGTTAAAAAATTATTTTATTTTTTTATTATTAAATTTGAAATTAAAAAAATATTCACATACAATCTTCATGTATTCACACACAAAAAAAAAAAAAAAAAAGTATTATATTGTAAACTATAAACAAAATATAATGTAACAAGGTAAAACAACATGAAATGCAACAAATATGACATTTTAGTGCTATCCATGTGCATGAATGCTATTTGCATAGAAATTTAGTTGATTCCACCTTATCTCTTACCTAGTTTTTTCTATAATGTACACATGTGAAAATGAGATTTAAACTAACACTCATTCATATGTAAATTGAATCTCAATAAATATTAATAGACATTATTGTTTAATTAACATTTGTAAATATAAACATATATGTTAATAAATTGAATTGTATTATAGACTTTAAACTCAATGTGAAAACAAACCTACATGTGTCACATTCTTTGATATGTAATTCATATTCATGTATATATATATATAAATAAAACTCACACTGAAATTACATTGAGAATATTATATTGTAAATATACTATTAAACCAACATGACATTTTACTATATGGCAATATATAACAAATATAAAACAAGCTTGTTGCACATGAATTAAAAAAAAAAAAATACAATACAATACACTATTGTTAAATAACTTAAATATCATAAAACTATTCAAGGCTTGCCTTGTATGGGGTACAATATAAGATTTTCAAGCAAAGGAATACCATTTGACATTAAAATTTTTATTTTTTATTTTTTATTTTTTATTTTTATTTTTATTTTTTTTATTTTTTTTTTTTTTTTAAATTGTCATTGCTAGGTGAAAACTATCTTGTGTTAATACCACAAGAAAAAGTCTTACTTATCCTTTGAAAGCATAAAGGTTGTCTCTTGCAAAATTTGAAGATTTCCAAATACATGGACTATATTATAATTGTTTTGTTTAAATTGCTATCCCCAGTTCTAATTTTTATTGGTTTCTCTACTCCGTTCATGTTATTATTCTGACTTTGTTGAAATTGTAGGTTATTTAAGGTAATTATAATTTCCAAATGATAATTGAGTTTTTTCTTACAAAACCTTTTCCAAAGGGCCTAAGCCAATGAAGTGGGCCTAAGCGGATGAAGTGGCCACACATGTATTGAAAGAGAAGGCACCAAGATGGCATGAGCAGTGACAGAGGTTGTGTTTGAATTATGTTCAAAATATGGGTTTCCAATGCAAATATTGCAAAAATCTGTTGAGAGAGGTATTCACAAGGTCAATATGACCTGGCTGAAGTTGGGTCAGCCTAGAGAGACGTCAGACACAACAAAAAATCAGTAATTGTTTTTTAAAGCAACCAGAAATTGAATTTCAAAATATTTCGGAGACAGAAACCCCAACGCTGACACAAGTCCACTCTGAATGCATCAGGCTCGCCCCATGAGCTTTCCAATCAATCCAGTGACTGATCTCAATGCAACAAATCTCCTCCTTCGCATTCACAACTCTCAGGTCATCTGCACCCAACTATATAATTGTGCAAAGCCAACAAGTCGAGGCAGTATTCTGGCTTAGATAAAGATGAGAGATGCAAGACTCTTCACATCATTGAGATAATATCTCCAGCAAAGAACCTCAACACCGAGATTATAAAATTGGTCGCAGATGCTTGTATATGGTCGCAGAACAATCAACATTTACTGACGGTGAGCTCTTGGTATTCCCTGTGTCGAAACTCAAGATAATAGTAATCGACACCATTTATGCTCAAGCTTATAGCAACGCAATGGGCAGAGTGTGCAGATAAAACTCAACACAAAACTAATATGTACAAAAGATCAGTCTTCACGTTTCTTTCATCTCACTGGGCCCTCCCTTAAGGGAGTTAGGCCCATACAAGCTCTAATACAATTTGAATTGGAGCCCTCTCAATCAACAGTTTTATGCGACCTTGTAGCAACATTTGTAATGGTTGGGCTGGAGCTAAGGTGCCATTTTAAATCTGTAGAAACAAAAGTATGTATATGACAACAATGCTATGGATTTGTTGGAGTTCAAAATTGAAGTTCTTTTGGGTCTTTCCTGGCAACAAACCTTTTAGGGATGTCAAAAGAATCAAATCAACATTTATGTTAGTTCCCAAACCTCGCAGAAAATCAAAATCCTAACATGAAGAAATTGAATAGCACTGTCAATGGCCGATGTGCATCCAATGCAGCAACCATAGAACACCAAACCCTACCGCTTTTTTTTTCTTCCTCTGTCCGACTGTAACTTTCATGTTGTCACCAAACCCTTGAATCTACCCAATAAGAATGGTGATTTGGTGATTTGGAGGTTGCATATGGCTTTAGGTAATTCATTCAAAATATAACAACCTATCCAAATGTTGGCAATGACCTTATATAGCGGAGCTAAATCCATAATCTTCAGACCAACTGGAGTCCTCTTCCACTTCCACTTAACCTAATACTTCTATTATTAAACCAAAATAAAAAATTGTAACCCAAAAAGAAAAGAAACAGTGACAATTAGAAGAAAACAAAATATATATATATATATAATTTCATTTATATGAAGGTCCACATAGTAATATTTAAAATTTCACATCCACCTTTGAATGGATTATTTTATTTTATATTCATATGAATTTTATATATTATGTTTAAATAGAAAATTAACAATTAACAATTTTCTAATAAAATTTATTAGATCACACATCATTTATAAAATCAAGATTAATATTGAATTTTTTATAGTTTTTTCACAAAAAGTATAAAAAAAAATCATAAAAAAACACGCTTTCTTATTTCCTTTTACTTCTAACAAATAAAAATGTTAAATAAAAAAATATATCATAAATGCAATAAATAAAAGGGAAATAAATCCTAAAAAATAGTAACTAATAGATTTAAAAATTACTAAAAAGCTAAGACCTCAACCAAAACATTTACAAATAAATAAATTTAAATAATAATAATAATTGATTTTCTAATGTTACCCGGATGCGGGTGTCACTGCAGTTCATTTATGGAGGAATAACTCCCCGCCGGCAGCTGTCCCTGCACTTGGCTCGCGGGCGCGGATCCCACAAACCCACCGCATTTGATATGAATTCGCCAGGGTACAGAATTATGGTCACGCATTTGGTATTGAATGCGCGCTCAGCTCGAGAGGCTGTGCAAGGTGATTTATCCATGGCCTGGTCTCTGGTTCATGCAATTGCCCTCCTCGGCTCCTTCTATTTCCGTCCGCTATTCTTCCCGCACCCCTGCTTCGTTCAGGCTGCTTGGAAGCTCATCTGGTTTCTGAGTCTGGCCTGGTCCGCCTGCGCTTGGCCCTTTCCCATTTGGTCCTGCCGAATTCCCTTCCCTGGTCTCTCAGTTAATTTGGAAATGGTTCGTCGTCGTGGAGTTTCTCGCCGTGGAGGCACCACTGGCAATCGAGGTCGCGCTTCTCAGTCTGCTCCCCAGAACATTGTCCCTCTAGCCTCTGCCTCCCCGTCCTCTCCGCCTTCTGGTCATGCCAGGCCTCTCCCGCACAACTCCTTTCAAACAACCCGCTTCAAATTCCATAGTAGGCTCAATAAGCCCGTTTTGTCAGCCAGTATTACTGTAATCCTTGCTGAGGAGGAGGATAAGCCCAGCAGCTCGACCCACACCACTACGTCTCAGTCTCAGGATGATAGTGTTCTTCAGGGGGAGGTGGCTGGGGTCGTGTTCAATGGTGACAACATGCAGGAAGAAGGTAATGTGCCTGAAGCTCCTCAGCCTCCGGCGGACTCTACTCAGCGCAATGTGCTTGCAGGTGAGCCGGAACATCCTCTCGGCGACATTCTGAATTTGGAGATTCCTCTAGATGGCGGCGTCACAGGAGATGCAGATAATGCGGTCGTCACGTGGATTGGCTCTCCTAGCCAGGTGGAAAAGGATGCTCTTGACTCTCCTAAACATGTTTAATGAATTTGGTTCAATGCCTACTGATGGCATTCTCTCTTCTGATCTGTTTCTTTTTCTGTTATGCGTCTCTAGATATTGCCAACTCTGTTTTTGCTTCAGTTCTTGTGTTTGTATCGGTGTGTGCCATTATAGTCCTATGAACTGTAACAGGTCATGGCTCAGCAAGCCTTGTTTTTGGTCTAATTTTGTATATGGCTGTCAAGGCAGAATGTTTATCAGCAAAGCCATAGTCGGCGATAGTACTGTAGTGTTAAACACAACTCTAGTTTACTTTTTTGTCTGTCAAGGACTTATAAATTATGTTTCAAGGTCTCTCAATCCCGGAAAGGTGGTCAAGGGGTTTGTGTGTATCAGAATTTCTGGTTGAGGGCTGGCTTCAGCCCCCCTCTGAGGTCTTAACCTCTTTGTACATATATTTTCTCTTTTTTAATAGAAATAGCCTTTAAGCAAAAAAAAAAAATAATAATAATAATAATAATAAAATAAAAAAATAAAAATAAAAATAAAATAAAATTTGATTTTCTAATGTTAAACTATAGATAAACGACAAATTTTTTTGGTCAAAGACAAACAAATAGGCAGTCAAAGGCATGCATTATACACACAAATATATCACCATTTTCATTTACATAACATATTTTTCACTAAATTCAATGTATCTTCCAAAAATGAAACCAAATAAAATGATGTATCAACATTTTCACTTCCATCTCTCACTTGATTTATTGTTGACTTTGCATTAGTTATACTTTGAGTATAAATATTACTTATTTTCTCGAGTAAAACATTAGATAAATATTTTTATTTTTGTGATATATTAAAATTTTATTTTCGTATCATTCTAATGGTGAAAAGAATTCAAGTCTACCTACAAAATTAAATTTAGAAAGAAAAAAAAAGAGTCAAAATTAAAAGGCAATAAATTGAAATAGGAAAAAAAACAAGAAAAAAACTTTATGACTAATGAAAAATGCTAAAAAAATGTTTAGACTTTTTTTTTAATTGAAACTCCCAATCTTGCAAAGATTTTTTAACAACATTATATACATTGATATATAAAATATAACTAGCAATTGTCCCAAAAGGTACAAAGAGAGGCCGATAGGATTATTAAATTAGAATTGTTGAATTTCTCTAGAAGAGATGTTGGTCCAAGTGAATTATTAGGCAGTATAAGAGGACCCCGAGTTTAAATATGGGCTACTAAAACGCTCTTATAAGCTCGCACTCTTTTGAAATTGATTACCCATAAATTAACCACAACACTCAAAATAAACAGATCTAAACCAACGAATATGACGATACGGGCGTGGCCTAAACCCTGGAACTGCCAAAATCATGGAATGTAATAATTATAAGAATTTACATCTCTTTTTAGCGTAAAATTACCTTAAGTTAAAAAAACAGATAAAGTCAATGCGCTCACAACCTCTAACTTTGTAGCATGAAGAGCATTTCAACAAATTTTAAGAATTAAATAAGGTGAGACTGAATAATCTGAACAATGCCATGAAATGGAATGGAATGCAAACGAAGACTTGGCCGAAATCCACTGACAATGAAAGGGACTGCAATGCAATGTAATGAATAACAAGAATCGAGTGGGGAGTGCTGCGCTTCCCTACTGTTTTGTTTTGTTCCCTACTTTCCACCACTCATACAGCTGTGAAATTAAATTAGAAAAAATCAAGCTCTAATAATAACAGCGGGCATGCATGCAGCCCAGCCCGTAAACGGAAACAATACTGGGTAATAATAGAAAGCTTCCCTTAACTTAAAAAATCTTCGAGCTTTATCCATTTGTAAATCTGGATACGAAGTTGGCTTTTGACAGCCTCATGCTTAGAAATCAATCATCCCTATAATGTGTAACAACTACCTATAAACTCGGCAATGGTATTACAGCTAATAAAAGTTTAATGGGCAAAAACAAACCTCAAACCCCAGACATATGAGCTAGTAATATTGAGCAATTATTTGGCTGGCCCCTGTAGGGTACAAGGTCATGACTTTAATTCAAAGATGTTTTGTCCAAGGGAAACATCCAAATATGGCAAAAAAGAGGGCATACAAATGACATATGTAAAGGAATGATTCAGAACATTTTGTACCCAAGAAACAAATATAGAACATCAAAATAACAACAAGAAACATATAACATTTGATTCAGTATCTAGAATGCAGAATGTAACATGCATAACCAAACAATCTACTTACTTGGCCAATGAAAAAACCTTCTCTACATCCTCTTTGTTGCAAAGATCTTCCTGCAATCATTAGCACAGTTTAGTCTGATTATTCCTGTCATTTTAAGTACCAATTTTCTATCATTACACCCTAACCAAAATTTAATATATATTCAAATATATAAGTGATTCTTCTTAAAAATAAATACAATTAATTTATAGACATTTCACAAAACTTACACACGGTTCAATCTCCAAAATTCAAGCATCATGACTTTTTGTTGAAATCAATGCAATCCAAAGGAGGTGAAAGGTACAACTAGTTAAAATAATCTATATAAAAAGTGAATCTTCCCAGAAACCACAGCAAGACAAGCCTTAAGAATTTATGAATAAGGATATATTTTAAGAAAATACGAAAGATAAGTCAGATCATCTAAAGACTTGCGCTCTGTCACCATGCTTACCAAGTTGTTTTGTTGAAGTTAAAAATTCGTCAAAGTTCAAAGCCTCCAACTGAAATCATAGTGTTTTATAGGAATTCATTTTTTAAACATGACTTCTTTGGGTTATTTAAAAGTAAATTAAAGTAAAATAAAAAAGTGATATCTTCAACTATCATACATTCTTGTCAATGCTCCCAATACATTCTCCCTTGTTTTTGATGCTAAAGCGATTGTAGTCTGTGTGCCTAAACACCAATGGACGCTGAAAAAGCATACAGTCTGTGCCTTTGCCTGAAGCAATGCAGTCTATGCCTGTGCCTGAAACACAAGCCACTGCCGAAAACCTGGAGACTGAAATAATTCTCCATGGATGTGCTTAAACCTGAATCAACCTGTCTGAAGACTGATCTGAGGGGCATACCAAGTTGAAGCGATTGATTTCTTAGCTCAACCATGAATAACTATGTATATTAATGTTATATTAATATATTCATATTCAGGTTCGTTATATATATATATATATATATATATATATATATATATATATATATATATATATATATACAATATAAATTAACATAATAATGGAAACATAGGTGAAAACAGTGTTGAACAGATAACAGGTGTAAGGAAAATAATTTATTTTGCACCAACTCTGCTGAACCTTGAATACAGTCAGGTCAAGGCCATTGCATCCATGGGTGGTCATGTCTCTACAGTAGTAGGAAGATATGGCTTACCTACCACCAGAAATCCATTCATCATTAAGGAACATCGAATACTGTCCGTCCAAGGCATTGCATTTGTGGTTGCCTGCCTCTATATTTTCAGCAAGGAGGGAGAGCTTGCCTACCACCAAAAAATCTATTTAAGGAGCCATGAGATTAGATGTTTGTTCAGCCAAACATAATTTCACCTAAGCTTATATCATTATGGAATTGTCTGGATGCCACAAGCCATTATGATTTTAAGGGAAAATATTGCAATATCAATTGGAAAAGGGATTATTACATTTCTATCTGCTTGATTTATCAATGTCGGAGCATACTTAAATGAGTTACAGAATGACGAATATCTATCTCCCTGAATCTTAAAACATCTAATGTATCTTCAATTGAGAATAACTATACAAAAGCTACAATGTCATACTTACTCCTGTGCACCTTCCAGAGATCACTAATGGTATAATTAAACATAATAATGGAGACATAGGTGAAACCAGTGTTGAACAGATAACAAGTGTAAGGAAAATAATTTATTTTGCACCAACTCTGTTGAACCTTGAATACGGTCAGATCAAGGCCATTGCATCCATGGGTGGTCATGTCTCTACAGTAGTAGGAAGATAGGGCTTACCTACCACCAGAAATCCATTCATCATTAAGGAACATCGAATACTATCTGGCCAAGGCATTGCATTTGTGGCTGCCCTACCTCTATATTTTCCACAGGGAGGGAAAGCTTGCCTGCCACCAAAAAATCTATTTAAGGAGCCATGAAATCAGATGTTTGTTCAACCAAACATAATTTCACCTAAGATTATATCATTATGGAATTGTCTGGATGTCACAACCATTATGATTTTAAGGGAAAATATTGCAATATCAATTGGAAAAGGGATGATTACATTTCTATCTGCTTGATTTATCAATGCGGGAGCATACTTAAATGAGCTACAGCCTGACGAATATCTATTTGCCTAAATCTTAAAACATCTAATGTCTCTTCAATTGAGGATAACTATGCAAAAGCTACAATGTCATACTTACTCCTGTGCACCTTCCAGAGATCACTAATGGTATAATTAGTACTCAAAATAAACTGCCTAGTATGGCGTGTAGAAAATATTTCAGAATACAAAGAATGTCATTTCATGACATCAATGAAATTGGCGAACAAACTTTAGCTCCTATACTTTTTCCAGCCTATTAGAAACCCTTAGATCCTTATTCAGATTCAGAAGAACAGTTGGAAAAGGAAACTAAACCACCACATTCTTTTCAAAGAGATCTACCAATTCACAAATTTAGCTTCTAGTCTGTGCAGCCTTCTAGAAATTTTATTAAACAGTTCATATACATCCCATTCAGAAATGTTATCAACATTAGACATGCATCCTATTCAGAGATTTTATCGAACAGTTCCCCTGCATCCCAGGTTTTTCAAATAAATCACATGCATATCAATTCCATCAAATTGAACCCGGTCGGGTACCCTGATACTATAATTTAACAACCCTATCCACCAATGCAAGAATGGCGGAGAGATGTTCTAGACCATTTGAAACCAACCAACAAAAAAATATCAACGAATGGAAAAACATCAACAATTAATTGAAAATACATGCGAAATGCAACTCGCAAGCTGAGCTAAATTTTGGCACAGGATGAAATTGCATACCAGAAAGAAGTGAAGATTTTGGCGGAAGCGCTGATCAACTAAATCCCTAACTCTGTTCATTGCTTCTTCAACAGAGTTATCTAAATTTTCGATGATATAAACCTCGTAGCCATCCTCGAGGAGCTGCAAGGCAGTGTGGCTTCCGATGAAACCAACGCCTCCAGTCACCAGAACGCACTTGTTGAAGCCTTCCTCCGGTTGCCTTTGTGACCCCATCGCCGATTTTGGTTTTGGTTTCTGCAATAGCGAAGTTATCTGAATGCTTCGATTAATATTCCTCCAATTATGATGAGTTTGTATTTATAGAGAGAAAATGGGGACAATGTTGCTAAAAACGGAATGCGGGAGGAGATGATGATGAAGCCGAGTAGGAGAGCGGAATCAAATGTGGGAGTATGGTGTTTAAGGGAGGCTTTGACGGAGGGCGAGCTTGTTCACGGTGCTACAGTGGCCTCTGTTCATAACATGTTCCTATAGTTCCATAATAGGAAATGATAGTTCTTCATGGTGGAAAGGCATGGGATTGATGATTTTTTCATAGGAAAAAGGGTGGGCTTTCTTGATTTTCTGCATAGAATCTTTTTTTGTGAGCTTTTGTGCTTTCTTGACTTTCCGTGCTTTCTTGATTTTCCGTTGTTTCTTTTCCTGGTTCAGATCAACAGTTGAAAGTGTCTCACCTGATCGAACGGAGCAAGATAAAAGTGGAGTAGGATAAAAGTGTTGACGAAGAAGTTGATGCATAGGAAGGCCTATCGGCCTAAAAATATAATATATTATATATATTTATTATTAACATAATTTATGATATATATGTGATTTGACTTTTATCAATTGTACAATATTAATAACTAACATATTTGATATGGTATGAATATATTTTGTTATGATAATGTCAACACTTAATTTACAATGGATCACTCGTCATATGAACTTGCTCTTCAAAAGATTTACATCTCATTTTGGTTTTATGATGAATGGTTCAATCTTCTTTTTACATAATCTATGAGTAAATAATATTTTTCTTATTTTAATTACATTCTAACAACAAACATTCGTACATTTACTTAGTCATATTAAGTTTAACTACTTTAACTTCTTCAGTAGTGTTAGGATCCATGGCGCCAGGGTGTGCCCCCATCTCGTCCACATGCTAAGTGCATGGCCTAGAAACCTTGGTGAGATGAAGCGCCATGGATGACACCCCCATTGCAAGAATTACGACAAAAATGTCGCAAGAAGTGTGATGTTAATGGAACTTGGGTGAGAGCACGCCAGCATTAGTTGTCGAAAAACCGAAGTGGGGTTTCATCTCATGTAAGCTTGGTGGCACGACCAAGACATGTGCCCCAAGATGATGTAACTAAGAGGGTGTTTAATTGAATGGTATGTTGGTTTGGGGTGATGAGAGTCTAGCTAGCGGGTGAACAACCATACAATGGATGAGCGAGGGTGAGATGACGACGGTCGAACATACCCGAAGTGCACCACATAAGCGACGAAGTTGACCCGAGTACAACTAAAGGGACTTATGGAAGAGTTGTTTGGTGAAACTGTGTGCCATATATATATATATATATATAAGTGCATGATGGAAAAGAGAGGAGAGAAGTCAAACAAGATGAAGAGTTGAGTCATAAGATACAAGGAGAAGTGTGAGCTATGAAGGGAGTTGAGAACCAGATGGAGAAGTAGCTCGGGTGGTTTGCCAATCGGGTTTCATGATAGGGTGACCCACATAGGGTAATTTGGGTGGTAGGTTTCCTTTACATTTTGTTATGGGTTTTAGCTATGTATTTTGTGATGACTGGGCCATTGTCTCGGAGATTTAATCTACTTGTAATTCATTTATAAAAGAAGAAGGCGAGAGGGTTGCTCCCTTATAAATTATATGTACATGTGAGTGATTGGATGTCTTTTACTGCAAATAAGTCACGGAATGTGGTAGATGTGACAATATGATTACTTCTCTATATTGATGAATTTTGCAACTTAATATAATATAGAAGTTAACAAGAGTGATATATTGTGAGGCGTAGTCTGGGTGAATTAACATTGTGCTACATTGGGCAATTATGAAACATGCCAGTGACATGCACTCGAGGGGTCATGGTGCACCGAGTGTGCCCTATAATCACGCAGAGTCTCTAAGGTCATGACAGGTGGTATTGGAGCAATTGAGTAGTGCACACAAGATGGAGACGTGTAAGCAAAGAGGCATGTCTAGTTTTTGTGATTCTTGTTCACTTAAAGATTTTGTTAAGAGGATAGGTGTCTTGGGGAAGGAAGAAAACAATCGAAGGCACAAATTGTGCTTTGCAAACATGGAAATCAATAAGAGGGAAATACTAACACTTGTTGATATAGTTTCCTCACACAATTTCCTAAAGGCAAGTTTGGTAGAGCAACTTGGGTTGAACATAACCATGAGTAGGACAACAGTGAAGGAAGTTAACTCCAAGGCTAAAGCAGTGAAAGGATTGGCAGTAAATATGTTAGTTTAAATTAATGGTTGGAAGGGACTTTTGGGCTTTACAATAATATCGATGGATGATTTTGAGGTGGTATTCAGACAAAATTTCTTAAGACGAAATTAGGTGGCTCCAATACCATTAATGAATTGACTCATTATCTTGGGTGACAACAAGATGTGGGTCGTGCACACAACCACACGGAAGCAACAAAAGGAAAGTGTGCAGCTTGTGCATGCACTGAGCATGAAGAGAATAACATAGAGGCTGAATTCTCACATATATGCAACAATGATCAAGGAAGTAGGAGATGATGGGATAGGGATGCCTTTTCCATAAGAGATTTTTGAGTTGCTAGAGACATATGCAGATAGGACACTAAACGAGTTTTCGAAAGTGATACCTCCAAGAAGAGTAGTGGATCATCACATTGAGTTTGAGCCTGGTGCTCCACCACCAACACATGCTCCTTAAAGGTTATTAGAACCAGAGTTGGATGAGTTGAGGTGTCAATTGACAGAGATGGTTGATGTTGAGTTCATTCATCCTTCTCATTCCCCTTATGGTGTTTCTATACTCTTCAAGAAGAAGAAGGATACAAATGACCCAAGGATGTGTATTGACTACTGAGCTTTGAATAAGTAGACCGTGAAGAACGAGTACCCCTTTCCACTACCAACATTGAATTTGATTTTAAAAAGTTAACATTGAATTTCCATGTCATAATGTGTAAGCCAATCAAAATACTTTAAAATTTAAAAGAGATACATGTGTAACTGAGCACTGGCAATTTTTTTAATAATATAATTTACCAACCTTAAGGGTGAATGGTACCCAAGTGACCCAAAACTACATTAAATATTAAAAATAAAATTAATATTTTATTTTATAAAAGTTATAATATCAATAATATTTCTAGTGATGGTTAAATCATGGGTTGAGTGTGTTTATAATCATGCACAACTAATTTAAATTTAATAAATCTTGTGTAAATAAATTAATTTAATTTAAATATAAAATATATAGATACAATCACTTTGATAAAAAAGTGCATTTATTTGGGTAATTTAAATTTTAAATTTACTTTTTTAATTTAAATTTTATGTTCATATTCATATATATATATATATATATATATATATATATATATATATATATATATATATATATATATATAATGACGCATAACTAATTTAAATTTTTAATTTAAATTTTATTAAATCTTGTGCTAATAAATTAATTTAAATGTAAAATATATATACGGTTTTTTCCAGAAGAAAAATCGTAATTTTATTAATGAAAACAAAATTACATGTTGCAGATGCTGTGACAAATTTCATCGGCAAGTCAATAACTGTTGATCAGAAATTCAATGAAAGTAACAAATAATGTACATATGGGGAGAAAAATCATGTTTTTCTCCCCCTTTTCTTCTCAAACTTGCATCACTCCCCTTGAGTCGGCATCGAAGATACAAGTGCAAGCGAAGTGTCAGCCTCAGGTTGAGGGTTGTCTTTATCAGAATTAGAGTTGTCTGAACTGGTATCCATTGTATCTGGTATCTTTGCCGGTTGTGAGTCCATCGGATCTTGTGGATTTAATTCTTGTACTTTTGGTTTTTTGTTCATCTGATTGTTCTCGTTGGGTATGGGTTGTTCCACATCAACTTCCTCTCCTCATCAGAGTCTGGTGGGGGAAATTACCATCCCTTGGGTTGTTCCCCTGTTTTATTCTTTCTTTGGGTATCTTTTTTGGCTTCAGGGCACATATTGTGTAGGTGTCCTATTTGCTGGCAGTTTTTGCATCTAACTGTTGTATTTTCATAATCTAGTATTTGTGTCCAAAACCTTTGTTTTTGCTTCAGTTGTATACGGTCTGGCAAGACTTTGTTGAGATCTACTTCCACACAAATTCATGCGAATGTGAAAATTCTTTCCTCCAGTATTTGTGTGTCTATTTTAATGTATCGCCCGATGGTGTTTCCTATACCTACAAGGACTTGTTGGTTCCAAAGATGTAATGGGAGATTGTGCAAACGAACCCAAACTGGCATCCTGGAAACAACCATAGTATTTACATCAAATTCCGGAAACCATGGTGTGATGAAGAGACCCGTGGATCCCCAAAACCATGGTCCTTCCTGTAATATAATGTCTCTAGCCTCTGTTGAAGGGAAATTCACAATGAAGAACCCCTTGGAACAGAGGTGAATTTCACAGTGAGTAGTCCAGTTTGTGAAAATCCAATGAAAGAGCTCAACAGGTTTTGGCCAGAAACAGTTGAATCAACAAATAATAGCTTGTTTTTCAAATGTATTACAATGCTCATATGTTTCTGGTATATCTATGTTTAATTCTGGGATATAATTCAGTTGCTCCACAATATATGGACTGGGTTCGGTTCCAGCTTGCTTTGGTGTCATTGAAGGTGTATTTTTCCCTTGGAGGATGTTCTTGAAAGAAAGTCCTCCATTTTTGTGCTTCTGATGTGTTTCTGTATTTTTTGTTGAACTACTCCCAATGCCTCCTCCTGTATGATTTGTTTTACTGTAGTCTGTCGCGCCACCTCTCAGCCTCAGATTGAGTATTATAGTAGACACAGGTAAAATATTGTAGTATGTTTGTGGTCTGGGGTCCTAGAGTGCTCTTCCCCCAAAAATCAATTGTTGTAATCCAACAGGATAACCAATGTGATGGAAGATGAGATTTTTCAAATGCAACACACAGTCTGTTGCGTGAACCCAAACCAAAAGTGACATCCCCAAAGGGGTTTTAATAAAAATTTGAAATCAAAGAGAATTTATAGGAGGTGGGGGTTTTGTTTTCGTCCGGAGGTGGTTAGGCTGAGCAACATCAAGTGTGCCACATTGCATTGAGGTCTCTGTGGACTCCTTCAGGAATTTGTTGCCCTATTTCCGGTAGCAGTCTCCCTTTTATGATCAATAGACCACCCAAAGACAAGTATCCTGAACATCGCAAAAGACCTTGGTGATCGTGTGATGGTGGGGAGCATTATTTATGCCTCCACATACGGTCCATAAAGCAGGATCGGCCAAGGCATGGGAGTACGTTTGATCTTGAATCGTTGAAATGATGAGCAGTCCTGGTAGTCGACGATTGCAGAGAGTTCAGGGAAAGACCAGTTGAATGGTCCAGCCTCCACCTTGGCACCACGATCCCAGTGATCCATCTGCCAAATCACACCCCCGGTTGATCCATTCCCCCTAACAAATCCCTCACTCAAATGTAAGCCACAACACAGGAGTGTTTCACCAATGCGGCGGCATTCAAATGCTTTGTGCCCGGAGGAAAATATAGTCTTCGTTGACCATAAAACCATCCAACACAGTCGTGGTGGCCAATCCATCCTAAAGAATCTGACATCTATGGTCTTCGAGATATAATGAAAACATGTGCAACAGAGCAGCCCTGTTTGTTCCCACTAAACTGGTTCCTCAATAAACCCCATCCGAGAAACTGGAGGCGCTATCGTCCCGGAGCATCAACATCCCTGCCACCCAGCGAGCTATCCAAGGGATAGAATATTTTGACGGTGCCCTAAACCCCATTGTTGAACAGATAAACCCTAGCTCTATTTCCATTTTCCCTCCGAGAGAGTTTCTCTTCCCATATATACGATTATTTTGATAAACTTGACATTTATTTGGGTAATTTTGATAAAAGTAATATAATAAAAATGATATATTAGAATATTGTTTACATGCCATTATTTTATTAATTTCTTAATTTTTTCTTAGGTGGTTATTTTTGTGTTGAGATTTCCTCTAATGTTGCTTCAACAAGTTGGCTAAGGCCAAAGTGTTCATGCATGATCTGAATTGGATCCATGAAGAATAATCAAAGGAACCATGGTTGTACTAGGTCGGGACAGACTTCCAAGAATTGAGAGCAGCAATCAAAAACACCTCTAAAACAGTGGCAGTTAGCATCCAGTGTGGAACGACGAGGACCTCGGTTAAAGCACGCTAACTGAGGCCCATAGAGATTGCGAGGAAGGCGAAATTAGCCCCTGGGGAGCCCAAAGCAGGAAACGGAGGGAGTTTTTAATGCGTGATTAGCGCTAAATCACGCATCGCTAGGCGAAACCCCTTGAAATGGGAAGGCCCCAAGTGTTCGGTCGCATGCAGAACCAGGAAAACCGTGGGACAAAAAGCTAAAAGCTAAAAGGCGGGACCCGCTCCGAAACCGGTGGTATTGATCGGGGGCATCCTTGGGCGGTAAGCAGTTTTGGTGAAAGCGGAGCAATTCCACTCAGCGCCCGACGCGTGGCAAGCGGAGGAGAGAGAAAACCACCGCTCATCGCACGCTAACGGTTGAGCAAGTCAACCGCGCGAAATGAGCGGATGGCGTTGGATCTGGGGGATCCAGATTTGACGGTTGACATCGCGCCCGACGGCAAGACTGGATTTAACGAGGGAATAAGCCACGATTTAGAAGAATTTGAGGTTCGCTTTGATTGCCAAGGTGGCGGAAGACTCATTCCATGACGTAACCGAAGAATTGAACCGACGAAGTAGGCTGGCGCAGTTTGCAGGAGGACAAGTGGCCACTCCCTGTGAGCCTGATGATGATGGCGAGACAGGGAACTCCAAGCGCAGCTACAGTAGGCGATCCGACAGAGGTGGAAGAGGAATCAAACAGCCATGAGCTCAAATGGCCTTAAAACCATGAACAGAGAATAGAAGACACGCAGAGAGGAAGAACCAAAGATGGAAGACAGAAAAGTGAAGAAGACAGAGAAGCAAAAAAAAAAAAGCAGAAAGAAGACAAAGGGTCGAGCTAACCAAAGGCAGCATCGAGCACTAGAGAGCTTGAGAGATTCAAGCCATCCCTGAGAGGATCTGTCAGACCAGAGAGGTCAAAGAGCTAGTAGGAAAAAGAGTCTGTGCACTCCAACGGCTTGGGGGATCCAAGAACCACCCTACCAAGCAAATCTGTTTCAGGAGACTCATATTGAGCTCTTGCATTGTAATTCTCTGCTTAAGACACAATAAAATAAGGCCACCACTGAGAGCTGGACCTGAGACGTAACCCTGGAGGATAGGGTGAACTCCTTATTAAATTCTTGTGTTCTTATATTGCTTATTGTATTTCTCTGTTGTTTTCCATTTCAAGTGTCTGTGTATTTGCAATTTGATCGATCTATTGCCTAAATAACATAGACACACACTAGCACATGAGTCTGTAATACCTTCATGTAATAAATCTTTAACTGAGGTCACTCATAGGGTGAGTATCAGATCAAGTGGTATTAGAGCTTTAGGTTGTAAGGTTAGACAAGCTTGTGTTGGTTTAGCTGTTGAATGCTCACTAGATCAAACCTCAAATTAGGAGAAGGAGAGTTGGTCGAAACTAATCCTGAAATTGGGAGAGTCTATCCTCGGAAGACAATGTCAGAGGAAGGTTCTGTGGGGCTAGACCCTCAATTCATAGGAAGTTTCCTAGCTATAAAGTCTATGGTAGAAGAAATGTATAGGTACTTTAGAAAGCATAAGGATGAAGATTCTTCAGATTCTAAACAAGATAAAGAAGAAGATGAGTCTCACTTCCATGACCACTGTAAGGGAAAAGGGAAAGAGGAAAGCTTTCTCACACCTCCTAATAGCCCTGTGCATAATAAGAAAGCATCTTTGATCAAGCTAGATGTTAAATTTGACTTGCCTATATATGATGGAGAGCTAAATGCTGAAAAGTTGGACAACTGGATTAGACAAATTGATGTGTATTGCAGAGTACAGAACATTGACTCAGACAAGAGCAAGATTCAGCTGGCAAGCCTATGCCTAGGAGGCACTGCCTTGATTTGGTAGGAAGGCAGAACCCAAGCTGATATGAAAAGACATGGTAAGACTATCTATGTCTGGAATGAACTTGTTTCTGCAATCAAAAAGCAGTTCTATCTATTGGCCTACATGCAACAAGCCATGATGAATTGGCAAACTCTTCGGCAGTTGAAGGGGAAAAGTGTGCAAGGGTATACTCAAGAATTTAGAAAGAGAGCATTGATTCTAGGGATCTCATTAGACTCACTAAAGACTCTTTTGAAGTACATTTTTGGTCTACACAGCTACATGAGGCATACTATTCTCATGTTCAATCCCGCTGGTATAGATGAGGTATCTGTACAACCTACTCATCTAGAAGCTAGAGGAAAGAATGGAAATCCAGAAGTTAGGGGACCATCCCAACCCACCGCAAGAAAGAGCAAGGAGAAAAGAAAGCAGAAGTGGAAAGCAAGGAAGGCTAACACTGCACAGAAAAGCAAAGCTTCATGCACTCATTGTAAAAAGGATGGGCATGATGATGAGCATTGTTGGATTCTGCATCTAGAGCTGAAATCTAAGAAGTCCGAGGGCAAGAAGAAGAAGACTGTTGTAGCCATCCAGAGGATTTGGGGTCAGACTCCGGAGATGAAACAGCCATTGCAGCCACAGGTATAAAAGGTAAGAATTCTGAAGCATCTACCAGTAATTCTTCTCAATCTATTTTTGATGAAGAAAATGAGAGAAAAAGACATAAGCTTTTCCATATTCGAGTTGTTTCCAAATATCAAAAGATTGATACTTTGTTTGATAGTGGCTCACAAGTAAATCTAATTTCTGAAGCAATTGTAAGGAAATTGGGATTAGCAACTACACCTCATAAGAAACCATACCCATTAGGATGGTTGAATGATAAAGCACAACTACAAGTGACTAGACAGTGCAAACTCAAGTTTTCTTTTGGGTCAGCATTTGTAGATGAGGTTGAGTTAGAAATAATTCCTTTGGATATATGCGGAATTTTTTAGGAAGTCCTTACTTGTATGATAGGAAGGCTATCTTTTATAGAGCTGAAAACAAGTATCCACTTGTTAAATATGGAATTGAATACTTTGTAAGAGCTCATAAGCTCAAGAATAATTATACTCTCATAAACTCAGGGTAGATGAAAAGAATGATAAATTCATGCAAACAATTCTTACTGATAGTTGTAAAGGAAAAGAAACTTGATAAAACCAATGTGTTTGAGGGCTGTAATGCTGAACAGCAAGCTAATATAGAAAAGGTTGTTTCAAAGTATGATGTCTTATTTCAAGAACTAAAGGTCTTCCACCCAAAAAGGGAATAGTAAATGATATTATTTTGCAGCAAGACGTTCCATTGCCTAACATTGGGATGTACATGTTTTCTGCTTTAGAGAATGTTGAAATCAAGAAGCAGGTGCAGGAGTTGCTCGAGAAGGGATTCATTAGGCCTAGCACATCACCATGTGGGTCACCAATCGTTTTGGTGAGAAAGAAAGATGGCTCGTGGAGAATATGCATTGATTATTGAGCACTGAATAAGATAACAATCAAAAATTATTATCCCCTTCCTCGCATAGACAATCTTTTAGATCAATTGAAGGAAGTCGTTTATTTGACCAAGCTAGACTTGCACAGTGGATACCATCAGGTCAGAGTTGCATAACAAGATGCATGGAATATTTCTTTCAAAACAAAGCAGGGATTGTATGAGTGGTTGCTTATGCCTTTTGGCTTAACTAATGCTCCTGCTACTTTCATGAGATTAATGAATGATGTACTCAGACCTTTTCTTGATGATTTTGTTATTGTGTACCTGGATGACATTCTGATTTTAGTAAAACATGGGAAGAACATTTAAATCATGTTAAGCAGACACTAGATGTTTTTAAAAGAGAAAAACTTTACGTTAAACTCTCAAAATGTGAATTTGGCAAGACATCTCTAAACTACTTGGGACATATAGTAGGGGGTGGTGAATTGAAAATAGATCCCTCTAAAGTTGCAGTCATTGTAAACTGGCCTAAACCCAAGTCTGTTACAGAAGTGAGGAGCTTCTTAGGAACAGCACAATATTGGAGGAAGTTCATTTCTAACTTTTCCTCAATTGCAGCTCCCTTACATGCTTTAACAGGATTGAACAAGGTGTTTAAGTGGGGAGGCAAATATCAGAAAGCCTTCGACACCTTGAAAGAAAAGATTAGTACAGCACCTGTACTAGCACTGCCTGATTTGCAAAGACCTTTTGAGATCCAAACAGATGCCAGTGACTATAACATGGGAGCAGTGTTGACACAGCATGGTAAACCCATATGCTATCATTCTGAGACTTTTAATCCTGTAGTAGTTAACTATCCTACATATGATAAAGAATTG
Organism: Pinus tabuliformis; assembly: GCA_031772625.1. NCBI lineage: Eukaryota > Viridiplantae > Streptophyta > Pinopsida > Pinales > Pinaceae > Pinus > Pinus tabuliformis. The sequence continues at coordinate 1,455,079,505 of CM062819.1, read as the reverse complement.
TATGCATTAGTTCAGAGTGTGAAAAAGTGGAAACATTACTTAATGGACAAAGAGACAGTAATACATACTGATCATCAACCACTTCAATATCTGCACTCCAAACTAAGTTGCAACAATCAAGACATTACAGATGGATGGGTTTCCTACAACAGTTTCATTTAGTCATCAGATATAAAAAGGGCATACATAACAAAGTTGCAGACATGTTATCTAGACCCATTATAAATGCATCTACCATACTTAAGCATAATTTGGTACTACATGAAAGCTACATTGAACAATATGCTCAGGATATGGACTTTAAAGATGTATATGCAACTTTGGGTCAAGGCAAAAGAGTAGAAAAATTGGATTATCATGTGAAGGACCAACTCTTATATCATTGTGGAAAACTTTGCATTCCACAAACTGAGAGAATAAAGATAATTAGGGAAGCACACACTTCTCTGATATCAGGTCACTTTGGGGTAAGTAAAATAGTTGCACAGCTGCAAAGATTTTGTTATTGGCCAAAAATGAATAAGACAGTTTCTAGATATGTAAAAGGATGTGCTATGTGTGCTAAAAGCAAGCCCAGTAACAAAAAACTAGGCTTGTACACTCCACTGCCAGTTCCTTCTCACCCTTGGGAAAGTGTTTCCATGGATTTTGTTGGAGGACTACCTAAATCTAGGAAAGGTCATGATTATCTATATGTTGTTGTGGATAGGTTCAGCAAAATGTGTATTTTGATACCTTGTAATAAACAAATTACAGGTGAACAGACTGCAAAATTGTTCTTTGAACATATATGGGCTCATTTTGGATTACCCACTTCTATTGTATCTGATCGAGACACCCAATTTGTGGGGAAGTTTTGGTCAAGTCTATGGGAACTGATGGACACCAAACTGAAGAAAAGCACAACTTTTCATCCACAAACTAATGGCCAGACAGAAGTAGTTAACAGGACAGTGATCCAGTTACTGAGAGGATATTGCAGCAAACATCCTAAGCTTTGGGATGAACATTTGTGTTATGTGCAGCATGCTTACAACAGAGAAAAACATTCTTCTACACAGAGATCTCCTTTTGAGACCTGTTTTGGTTTCACAACAAGGTCTCCTTTGGATTTTGTCTTTGGTAAAGATACCATGGTTGATGGGCACAGTGATGTGGACAGGGCAACTAGGTTCATTGAACAGATCCAGGAGATCCACCAGGCAGTACAGGAACAACTGGAAAAGAGCCAAGCAAAATACAAGGCTAGGCATGATAAGCATCGGATGGAGCATAGTTTTCAAGTTGGTGATGAGGTCTGGCTATATATTAGCAAGGACAGGATGCAAGGTGAAGGTAAGAAGCTAAAGCCTATTAGGTATGGACCCTTCAAGATACTTGAGAAGATTGGTGAAAATGATTTTTTCCTTGATCTACCAGCTTACATGCACATCTACTCAGTCATAAATGCATATTGCTTGAGATTGTTTGAACCTTCAATGATTGAGGATCCTAAAGAGCAAAGTCAATTGCCTTCTATAGATGACCTTCTACGTGAATATCTTAATGAATTGCAGGAAGACACAGTGCTGGACAGGAAGGTGAGGACAACGCGCAGGGGAGATGTGGAGTACCTCAGGATTGGGCTCAAGGGTTCAAAGCTGAGCAGTGCAAAGTGGATTGAGATTGGGCAAGTGAGAAAACAATACCCTCACTTAGTCGATGCTTAAAAACCAACTTTTGGTGGTCCAAAAGCTTTTCAATGGGAAGGTCATGATCCGAATTGGATCCATGAAGAATAATCAAAGGAACCATGGTTGTACCAGGTCGGGACAAACTTCCAAGAATTGAGAGCAGCAATCAAAAACACCTCTAAAACAGTGGCATTTAGCAGCCAGCATGGAATGATGAGGACCTCGGTCAAAGCACGCTGACCGAGGCCCATGGAGACTGCGCGAGAGGTGAAATTAGCCCCTGGGGAGCCCAGATCGGGAAACGGAGGGAGTTTTTGATGCGCGATTAGCGCTAAATCGCGCATCGCTGGGCAAAACCCCTCGAAATGGGAAGGCCCCGAGTGCTCGATCGCATGGAGAGCCGGGAAAACCGTGGGACGAAAAGCTAAAAGCTAAAAGGCGAGACCCGCTCCGAAACCGGCGGTATTGATCGGGGGCATCCTTGGGCGATAAGCAGTTTTGGTGAAAGCGGAGCGATTCCACTCAGCGCTCGACACGTGGCAAGCGGAGGAGAGAGAAAATCGCCGCTCATCGAGCGCCAACAGTCGAGCAAGTCAACCATGCGAAATGAGCGGATGGCATTGGATTTGGGGGATCCAGATCTGACGGTTGACATCACGCTCGACGGCAAGACCGGATTTAACAAGGGAATAAGCTGCGATTTAGAAGAATTTGAGGCCCGCTTTAACCACCAAGGTGGCGGAAGACTCATTCCATGATGTAACTGAAGAATTGAACCGACGAAGCAGGCTGGCATAGTTTGCAAGAGGACAAGTGGTTGCTCCCTGTGAGCCTGATGATGACGGCGAGCCAGGGAACTCCAAGTGCAGCTGCAGCAGGTGATTCGATGGAGGTGGAAGATGAATTAAAAATCCATGAGCTCGAATGGCCTTAAAGCCATGAATAGAGAACATAAGACATGCGAAGAGGAAGAACTGAAGACGGAAGACAGAGAAGCGAAGAAGACAGTGAAGCAAAAAAAAAGAAGCAAAAATAAGACAGAGGGCCGAGTTGACCAAAGGCAGCGTCGAGCACCAAAGATATTGAGAGATTCAAGCCATCCCTAAGAGGATCTGTCAGACCAGAGAGGTCAAAGAGCTGGTAGGAAAAAGAGTCTGTGCACTCCAGTGGCTTGGGGGATCCAAGAACCACCCTGTCAAGCAAATCTGTTTCAGGAGACTCATATTGAGCTCCTAGATTGTAGTTCTCTGCTTAAGACACAATAAAATAAGGCCACCACTGAGAGATGGATTGGAGACGTAGCCCTGGAGGATAGGGTGAACTCCTTATTAAATTCTTGTGTTCTTATATTGCTTACTGTATTTCTCTGTTGTTTTCCATTTCAAGTGTCTGTGTATTTGCAATCTGATCGATCCGTTGCCTAAATAACATAGACACACACTAGCACATGAGTCTGTAATACCTTCATGTAATAAATCTTTAACTGAGGTCACTCATAGGGTGAGTATCAGATCAATGCAGCTTGACTTTGTTGAAAGGGTAGCTAGGAGGTACTTCAACAACCCTTAGGGTATTAGGTTGTGTGGAGTTGACCCATGAAAATGAGCTTTTGTTTGGAAAAGTACCCCAAGTAATGGGTTTAGACCCAAAGGTGTGGTCTAAAGACCCAAAATAAATATTTGTTTATTCTAATTATTGTATGAGGGCACCTTTGATCGATTAAAGGGGCACCTAAGACAATGTTAGAGAGGTATAAATATATGAGACCTGAGGAGAGGTCATCACAACATTGCAAATCATCTTATGAAAGATCATAAGCTCTTGGAGGAAGCCATAGATCATAAGAGAACAAATTTTCTACATTATAGAAGAATCTGTCTAGTGAACGAGGGTCGAGTTTCTCCCTCAATGTTTGGTTTGTTAGAGTATGGTTTTGTGCAAGAAGAAAGGTCCAAGTTTAATATTTGTCTAGGTCGAGTTGTTGTTGAGCTGTGTGTGAGGGCCAAAGTCATAATTCTCTATGGTTAGACAACCAAAAGGCCAATAAGCTAATTGGAAGCAAGGTCAAGTTCCCTCAGGTTAGACACAAGAAGTTTAAGGGCAACAGGCTAAGATGGGAAGGATGCATCTAAGGTTTGTAGGTTGCAGAAGGATTGTTATAGGGCTGAGAGGCCTTAAAGGATATCTTGTATAGGGCTGAGTGAGCTCAAGCCTAAGTAGAGGCCAACAAAGGGTTTTTTATCTTGTTGAAGGTTATTATAGTGGGTTATCTATTGAAGCTTGTTATCTAAGGAGTGTATGACAATTGTGAAAGAAGGATAATGTATTGTTGCCTTTATGAGATAAGGGACTGTGAGTTACTCATTGTTTTGGAGCTGAAAATACAGTGAATTGTAAGCCCAATTTACTGTGAGAAGCAAACTTATAATGGAGTTGGTGCATACAAGGTATTTGGAGCAAAAAAGACCCTTGTGAGAAACTTGAGTGTAGACGTGTTGAAGGAACAATATTCTCTATGAGTATAGGTGGAAAAGGACTTGCCAAGTATTCAAGGCAAGTGGACTGAAAGGAATATGGTCAAGGGCATCTTTAGTAAGTAAGTCAAACTTTCTCTTGTTCTTAGGCAGATTGACATTCAAACATTGTCGAATTCAAGCCCTAGTTTTCCTTATATTAGGGCTTTGTAAGGGCCATGATTCTTGGTACAAGAGCCCTATGTTTTTTATTAAAGCTATAATAAAAACAAGTTTTTGGGCCAACTAAATTCTTGTGTACTTTATTGATTCACTGTAGTCACATTTCTGTTGTGCAAAGTGCTTCAAATTATGTGTATTTCACTGTGTTTATCATCGTGACTAGAAATAGACCTGATTTTGCAGTACTAGGAAAAATTCAACATGGTATCAGAGTTACTTTGAAGGGATAGCCGAATCAGAGTGCACACAATGAACAACTCAAGAAGGAGTTGCTTGCCTTGTTGTCGAAGGACTAGTAGCATGGCCAAGTTAGTTATTAGTTTGAGATATGAGGATAGGTTGGATGGCTTGTCCAACTATAGCCTTTGGAAGGAAATGATCAGGTCGATATTGTTGGTGAACAAGATTTGGGAATTTGCTAACAAGGAGATGTGAAAACAAACAGACCCTAAGGAGTTGGATGTATATGAAGATTTGGATGTGAAGCCTAAGCTTATCATCCTATATGATGTCAAGGATCACTTGATACCTCATCTAACCAAGAAGAACATTGCACAAGAAATGTGGAAGGCTCTTTAAGATTTGTTCCAAAATAATAATGAGAACTGATTATTGGTATTGAGAGAGAAGCTCAAGAACACCAAGATGTTGGATGGAAAAGATGTGGCTCCATATCTGACGAGGATTTCTCAAGTTCATGATGAGCTTGTTGCCACTGGAGATAACATTCCAAATTTTGAGTTGGTGTAGACTACTTTGAAGGGCTTCATCGAGGAATGGAAGCCATTTATCAAAGGGATAGTCGCTTGAGATAATCTACCATATTGGACCAAGTTATGGGATGACTTCAACCAAGAAGAAATGCGAGATGAGGATCTTCATAAGAAGAAGAAGTCTACCAAAGAGAATGTGGCTCTTGCAGGAAAGATGAAGGGAAAAGTGAAAAAGGACTTGAGCAAGGTAAAGTGTTACACATGTGGTGAGTATGGTCATTATGTGAGTAAGTGTTTGCAACCAAAGAAGGGAGACAATGAGAAGAAGAAGGAGATAACTATGGCTGCTACATCTTCAAGTGAGATGGATGACTTCTCAAGAAGGTTCAAGGAATACTTTTCTTTGATTTTCATTTATCCAATGGTACCATTGACGAGGGTGCATGGTACATGGATAACAAAGCATCAAAGCATACGATAGGCTTGTAGGAGGTTTTTGAGACTCTAAATGAAAGGGACTAAAAATTGCACATGGAGGTTCGCAATAAGAGTTAGAAACTTGTCAAAGGGTCATGTGTTGTGCCATTTATGATGGATTTAGGTGAGATGTTATGAGTTCAAGATGTATTTTGGGTACCATAACTCAGGTCTAGTATGTTTTCTGTCTCAGTGATCGAGGTGAGGAGGTTTAAGGTGATATTCTGAGATGGGAAAGTGATACTCAGGCCCAGAGGCTCTAACTCTACTGGAGAAATCATTGGATTTAGGGAGAGTGGTCTATACCTACTGATGGGAAATCCTATAGGTTAAGGGAAGAAGTAGATTCCTGGGACTTAATAGGATTCATGTTCGAGAGGGAGTCCACAGGTTCAGAGGGAGAATCTGCAACCTAAGAACAACATATGGTCAGGGGGAGTAAGGACACTTTAATAGCTAGAAGGAAGGAATTGTGGAATGGGTTGAAGGCCTATCATGAGAAGAAGAAGCGAGAGGCTTCTAGTAGAAGGCACACTACCGAGGATAGTGTTGTTCATTCTACAAGGTATGTTGCAGTGGTGGACACTAAGGATTGGGCTAGTGTTGATGATGAGTTACTTCTAAGTAGTGGAAGTACCTCCCTCGCTAAGAGGGAGTGTTGAAAGTGTAGCTTGGGAGGTGCTCCCACAACCCTTAAGGTACTAGGTTGTGTGGAGTTGACCCATGAAAATGAGCTTCATTGAGAAAAGTACCCAAGTAGTGGGTTTAAAACCCAAGGTGTGGGTTAAAGACCCAAAAGAAATATTTGTTTATTCTAATTATTGAGGACACCTTTAATGGATTAAAGTGGAACCTAAGACAATGTTTAAGAGTTATGTATATATGATACCCAAGGAGAGATCATACAACATTACAAATCATTTTGTTAACAGTCACTAACTCCTGGAGGAAGTTGTGGATCACAAGGGGAAAAATTTTCTAAGTTATAGAAAAATATGTCTAGTGAAGGAGGGTGAGTTTCTCCCTCAACTTCTGGTCTACTAGAGCATGGTTTTGTGCAGGAAGAAAAGTCCAAGTTTAATCTTTGTCTAGGTCAAGTTGTTGTTGAGTTGTGTGTGAGGGTAAAATCCCTAATTCTCTATGGTTGGAGGGCCAAAAGGCTAGTAAGCTAACTGGAAGGAGGGTGAGTTCCCTTAGGTGAGACACAAGAAGTTTAAGGGTCGCAGACTGAGATAAGAGCACCACATATGAGTTTTGTAGGCTACATAAGGGTTTATACAAGGTCGAGAGGCCACAAAGGATTTCTTGTATAGGGTCGAGTAACCTTAGGCCCAAGTAGAGGGCAACAAAGGTTTTTTTTTTATCTCGTTGAAGGTGATTACAATGGGTTATTTATTGAAGCTTTTCATCTAAGGAGTGTATGACAACTGTGAAAGAAGCCTCATATACTATCACCTTTATGAGCCAAGGAACTGTGAGTTGCTGGTTGTTTTGGAGCTGAACATATAATGAATTGTAAGGCAAATTCATTGTGAGAAGTAGACTTATATTGTAGTTTATGCATGCAAAGTATTTGGAGCAGCAAAGACCCTTGTGAGTAGCTTGAGTGCACAAGTGTTGAAGGAGAAATATTATTTGTGAGTGTAGATGGCAAAGGACCTACCAAGTGTTCAAGGCAAGTGGACTGAAATGAGTGTGGTTAAGGGCATCTTCAGCAATAAGTCAAGTTTGTTCTTTTCCTTGGGCAGATTGACAGTCAAACGTTGTTGACTTCAATCCCTAGTTTTCCTTGTATTAGGGCTTTGTAAGGGCTATGATCCCTGGTATAGGAGCCCTATGTTTTTATTATTAAAGTTTTAATAAAAACAAGTTTTAGACAAGCTAAATTCTTGTGTACTTTGTTGATTCACTTTTATTACATTTTCATTGTGCAAAGTGCTTGGAGTTGTGTGTATTCTAGTTTGTTTATGATCATGATTAGACATAGACCTGATTCTGAAGTACTAGGAAAAGTCAACAATCTCGAGATTGGGTTACTATCGGGTACAAATATTAGAGGACGATGAAGTGAAGACAACCATGGTAACAAGGTATGAAAGTTATGAATTCCTAGTTATGTCTTTTGATTCTTATAATGATCCTAGTACATTTTTTACCTTGATGAATGAGGTACTACTTCCATTCTTATGTAAGTTAGTTCTGGTATAATTCGATGATATTACACTGTTCAGTGATAATTTGGAAGAGCATAAGAGGTATTTGGCACAAGTCTTTTGAGTCACTGAGGTATTATCACTTGTATTTAAAGAAGACCAAATGTATCTTCACCCAAAGGGAGATACCATTTCTAGGTCATTGGGTTGGCCAGGGTTGTATTCTCATGGACCTTGAGAAGATAAAAGTGATAGTAGGTTGGGAGGAGCCTCACAATGTGCATGATGTGAGGGCCTTCCTTGGGATGACCAATTACTACTAGAAGTTTGTGGAGGGCTATTGAATATAACCTCCCTATTAACAATCTTACTAAAGAAGGGCATACCATGGAAGTGGACAACAAAGAGTAGACTTGTGTTTGAAGAGCTCAAATGTAGGATTATGAAAACTCCCACGTTGAAACTGCCAGATTATGAGAGATCGCTTGAGGTGTAAAAATATGCATTTGATTTCACCATAGGAGGAATTTTGGTGCAGGATGGTCACACCGTAGCTTTCAAGAGCAAGAAGCTACCGAGTTGGGAAATGAGGTACCACGTCCATGAGAAAGAGATGGCAACAATGGTGCACTATTTTCAGGTGTGGAAACACTATCTGTTAGGGAAACCATTAGTGGTGAAGACAAATAAGATTACAACAAGCTACTTTTCTACCCAACTAAAGTTGTCACTAAAGTAGGCTCGATGGTGAGACTTTTTGGCTGAGTTTGACATTTTGTTTTTTCCTAGTACTTCAAATCAAGTTTATGTCTAATCATGATTATAAACACATTGAAATACACATAACTTCAAGCTCTTTGCACAATATAAATGTAACCACAGTGAATGAATAATGTACAGAAGAATTTTTCAGACCCAAAACTTATTTTTGTTACTCCTTTAATAAAACAAACATAGCCCCCCCGTACTAGGGATCATGGCCCTTACAAAGTCGTGATACAAGGAAAAAAACTAGGGCTTGAAGTCAACTACATTTGATTGTTAATTTGCCCATGACAAGAACAAAACTCGACTCACTTGCTTAAGATGCCCTTACAGACCAACCCTTTCAGTCCACTTTGACTTGACACTTGGTAGGTCCTTTGCCTCATTTCTCACATATAAATATGCTCCTTTAGTATCTCTACACACAACTACTCACAATGGTCTTTGCTCCTTCAAATACCTTGCACACTCAACTCCAAAATAGGTCAGCTTCTCACGGTAGACTTTCTCATCAAATCATTGTACAATAAGCTCCAAAGAGTTGTATACTCATAATGAATTATCCCTACAATTCATTGTACTTTTAGCCCTCAAGCAATTGTCCAAACAAACATTAGTAGGACAAACTTCAATACAGTTTCTCTACAACCATCCATACCAAAACATTAGCCAACTACTTCCTTGTTGGCCTTTGCTCAAGCCCGAGCAATTTCAACCCTGTGCAACCACACCTTTGAGGCTACTCAACCCTGAAACAACCTCCTATGACACCTTAGGTTTGGACCCTAACTCAACCTTAGTTTCAGATCCTTTTCTCTCTGCTTGCGGTCACTGTATTAGCCTCAACCCTAGTGTATCTCCTGCACTTGGATCTTAGGGAACTCAAACCTATTTATAGCCTCTAAAACAAACCTTTCAACCCCTCTTTGCACAAAAAAGTATGGATGCAACCCTCTCTAAAAGATTTAGACATAATTCGGTTGAGGCAACTCCTATCTCGACCATGAACATAGATACCCTAGCATAAAACCATAATAATTATGAACACGTCGAACGCTCCATAGCTCGGTCTACTCAGATTATGAGGAAAACATACTCTCCCTACCTCGTATCTGCTTTAGCTTAGCCTTTTTGAGGATTACTGGTCTTCTTCATATGCTAATGTCTTACACAAGATGAATTACATTGATGTGTTTATACCTCACCTAGGCCCCCTATATTTATGTCCTCTCTAACTATTAGCTTAAGGGATCTTAACTCCATTAAGGTGCCTCCACAACAATAATTAGAATAAACAATGATTTCTTTTGGGTCTTTAGCCCACACCTTTGGGTCTAAACCCATTGCTTGGGTACTTTTCCCAACGAAAGCTCATTCTCATGGGTCAACTCCACCCAACCTAGTACCCCAAGGGTTGTGGGAGTACCTCCCAAGCTACACATTTCAACATGATATAAAAAATGAGTATAGGTTGGGGATATTCAATGCAGTAGCAGATGCCTTGAGCAAGAAGGCACAATTGACAATGCTTAAGGGAGAGGAAGAGACCATACCTACTCAAGGAGAGAGTTGGATTTAGTTTGTTGAAGAGTTGCAAAGAAGAATTCACAATGGGTTGCATAATGACACTACAATAAAGAACATAATGAATCAGGTGAAGGAAGGAAAGCTGAGGAAGTCCCTATTGCAGGGTGATCTCTTGTTTTGTGGATCACACACCAATGTTTTGAAAGTAGGTGGACTTAGGAGGGAACTCTTAAAAGAGTGTCGTGACTCACTTTCGACTAGCCACCTAGGACAATGAAGAACAATGGACTTATTGGATAGAGATCACCTTTGGGGAAACATGAGGCGAGATGTGGAGGAGTACGTATAAACTTTCATTGTATGCCAATAGGATAAGTTTAATACTACAGCACAGGCATGATTTTTGCAATTTTTACTAATTGCAAAGAGACCTTGGGTAAGTGTCTCGATAGACTTCATCTCACAATTTCCGATGGTGTAAGGGCATAATGGGATGTTAGTTATTATAGACCGATTATCTAAGTTTGGCATCTTCATTCCTACGAAGGTACAATATGCAATGCAAAGGAAACAATGGAGAAGTTCTTCAAAAATGTGGTGAAATATTGGGGTCTTTCGTTGAGTATTGTGTCGGACATAGATACAAGATTCACAAGGAAGTTTTGGACATCATTGTTCAAACATGCGAGAAAGCAGTTGTTACACAATTCCAATTTTCATTTGTAGAAAAATGGATAGATGAAGCATATGAACTTCCTATTGGAGGATTACCTCAGACATTATATGAGAGTAAATCAAGAGAACTGTCCAAACTTGTTGGATGTAGCTCAATTTGGTTACTGTTAGCTCTGCTGCATAATTCGGTATTTGCTGGGTCAAAGACGTTTGTGGCAGTGTTGTTTCGTGCCTGAGGGAGCTCGCAGCAGTTCATTTTATCCTTCCCCTCTTCATTTGTTGTATACCCTTATAACTCCCGCTACCCTGTTTTTCCTCTGTTTTCCTTCAAAATTCTCCATAAACCTAGTTTTCCCAGGTCCCCGGGCGTGAAGTCTAAACCCACATGACCATATTCAAATAACCACATGTGAGCACCGTAGCTGTCCCTATCACATCAATCAATAAACGTACATGTTAGATCCCACCGTCCGATTGTGCCTGCCATATGATCCGACGGTATTCGTTGATCCTCATCCCGCAAGCCGTGCACGCAATAACCTGCGGGGAAATCGATTTCCCCGCCATAACGTCCGCCACGTGTCACAATTCTATTGCGTCGCGCCCCCACATACGGATATCGCCCGCCTCCGATAACCGGTGCAGGGAAATCGCTTACCGTCGTCCTGTACGATCCCCGCGCATTATCTCCTGCGTTGTTTGACCTCCCGATAGCCGTCGGATCTGCTCGACCATGATCCGACAGCCCACATTCCTCCATTCACGTATCTCCCGATATCCCCTGCAAGTTGATCCCCGCTGTCTATTTGCGAGATCCGACGGTCCATATTCACTCTGTCCCGCGTCCTCCCAAAGTCTCCCGCCGATAGATCTCCGTCGTCCATCCGCGACTAGCAATTATCCCAGCCCTTTGTTCATTGTCCATGCAATTTTCTTGTGTTTGGCCTATACCATGTTTCCAAGGGACGAGGGCGATCATCCACCAGTACTCTGCGTAGTTAAGCCTCACCTACTACATTCAACATATGGTATACCCGAAGGACGAGAAGGACAACCTTGAGCAGACAAACACATTTACCAGTTATGGAACTTTTCATATGGCATTCCACCTATTTGAGAAGGAAAATAAAGCACCAGAGAAGGTCAAATTCACTCATCAAAGCAACAGACTGTATCAGAGACCCATATCTGATAGTAAATGTGGTTGGTGGTCCATTATGACCCCTCCACGCATAGAACAACAGAGCAATTTTGTAAACAAACTCCATATATACCCAGAAACGAGATGGAATGAGGTGGATAAATGTTATTTTGATGTAAAGTTCAACTTTTGGAGACTGTAATTACTGTGATACTTACAGCATCTGGTCTTCATTTTCAACTAATGCAAGATTCTTTTATTGTTAATTTCTCACTTTTCACTTCTTCTTTGTTCCAGGTTGTGCCTGTTATGCATTTTTCATGTGATCTTGATGTTTAGCATCACAGGGGCTGTCATCCCACCTCTTGTTAGAATCTAGTATGTATTATTGAAGGTGTATGCAGGTTTCTGTTTTCTTGATGCTAGAGACTTGTCATCCTGTCTATGCATTAAGAAATAGACTTACAGACCTTTTAACTGGTCGCAACCGGCCATCACAGGGTCCTGTGCATTTGCAGGTGTGATTAGTATTCTCCATTTCCACTTAATCCTCAAACTCTGAGTAATTGGTGGTTTAAAGCCTTGTAGTCTGGGGGTGTTCACCCATGTCTGGGGTTAAGCATAGTAGAAGTGGTTATCTAGATTGAATATGCATCATTCCTTCCATTCATCCACCATTTTTCAACATTTTTGTTGAGTTTGTAATGTTCCCGAGCATCTCTGATATACAACCTAGGAGAGTTTCTTGGGGTGATAACATTAATTGGCGTCGTTGCCGGGGAAAGGAGATTGAAGCTCAGCTTCCCTGGGAGAAAGACACAGTTCCAGATTTTGATGATAGACAAGGTTTGGGCACATTTCTGGTTGCAATCATCTATTTGTCGACTCCACTAGAGGAAGACCAACATTTGGTGACTCCACATTGAAGTTCTGGCTCAGTTTGTGAGACATACTCGAAGAAATCCTCAGAAATCACCAGCTGAAGCAGTGCCTGACCCTGACAGGACTTTCAAATCGAAGAAATCATCACAGAAAGGGGCATCAGGATCAGGTAAACCTAAGAAATTTCATGCATCTCTGAAAGATAAAGTTATAGCTGAAGATATTCAATTTGAAGATTTAGAGCCCAACACTATTAATAAGGAAATTCCTTCAGAGATTAATACAGCCCCTTGTTCAGTTAGTTTCCCTTTGAATCTCAGTCCAAAGAAAGCTTCCCATACAGTCCAAAACATCCCTTTGTCTCTGTCATCCATTTCATTGTTTCATACTGCTCAATCTGTTAGTATCCTTCTGCATATCCCAATCATGGCAGGTCAGCAAGTACCCACGAAGATAGAAAGAATTGTTGCTGCCAGGTATGGACCTCTGGTTTTGCCTGTTCCTTTAAATCCCATGCTTGTGGGAGAATATCATAAATATATGCCCAAGTTCACTGGCACAGAGGGAGTGATAGCAGAAGAACACCTAGAAGCTTTTTACAATTATGCTGATAACTTAGATATAAGTGAAAATGATGTATGGATGAGAGTTTTTGTCCAGAGCCTTGATGGAGAGGCTAGGAAGTGGTTCAGAGAACTAGCTCCTAGATCTATTGTTGATATTGAAGCCTTAGATGACGCATTTTTGAAGCACTGGGGAGATAAAAAGGACTTGTTGTATTACCATACTGAGTTTGGTAACCTGAAGAAGGAAAATGGGGAATCATTGCCTGATTTTAATAAAAGATTCAATCGTATGTATAGTAAGATACCAGCTGAGGTAAAGCCTACCCCCACCTCTGCCAAACTCACTTATGCCAATGCTTTTGACTTTGATTTCTGCCTATTGTTGAGAGAAAGGAGATGTGCTACTCTGGCAGACATGCAGGATGTAGCCCTAGAAGTAGAGTCTAATATCATGGCTATAGAAAAGCTCAAAGGTCAAACTGGCAGAAGGAGGCAGCGAGGTCAGGCTTCTACTTCCTATGCATCATGTTCAGAACCTAAATTAGATAAAATGACTAAGATGATAAAGTCATTGGCTGCTGAAATATCTAAGCTAAAGGTTGAGCAGAATTCAGGAAAAACAAGGCAGCAGAACACATTTTCTCCAAGAAATCCAAATCCATTCAGAAGAGCAAATGAACAGTTGCAAATAATTCAGAGGGAAAAAGAAACAAATGAAGAACAGAAATTTAAAGCCCCCTTCCAAAATGTAGTCATGGAGGACGAACAATTTGAAGATGAGGATGAAATTCACTACATGGAAGATAAAGGCAGTGCTGCATTTTTGACATTAGCTGCTTATGAAGAATCTTTGCTACAAGAACAAGACAGTCAAGAATGGGACAGAGAAGCTGTTCTACAGACTGGTGAATAGCAAAGATATAATCTCAGTTCAAACGCAAAAAATGTCAAGGAAAATACTGCCCAAAGAGCTGCTGTCCAAACAGAGCCACAGAATATCAAACAGAGAAGACCAGCAGCTAATCCAGTCATCCTCAAAGCACCAGTTCAAGAGGTAAAAGGTTCTGATAAATTACCTTCCTCTTTCAGCTTAGAGTCATAAGTCTAGAAGATGAAAATCTTTGTGCCTTTGGTAGAGTTGGTAAAGAGTGAAATGTTTAGAAAGCCTATCCTTGAAGCTCTTGAGCTGGAAATCACACAAACCTCCACTGACTCTGTCAATTTGCAAGATGACAAGCCTGCCATTGTGCTTAGCCCCATGATTGAACCTGCTGATAATAATTCTCCATATTTTTATGTCTCCTTGACCATTCATGACAAAATCCTCCACAATTGCCTGCTAGACACAGGGGCCAGCCACAATCTAATGCCTAAAGCTGTCATGGAAGAATTAGGCCTTGACATCACCAGACCATATCATGATTTGTTTTCTTTTGATTCAAGAAAGGTGAAATGTCTAGGATTGATTAAAGATCTAGCCATTACCCTAACTCAACTGCCCATGAAGAGTATGATGATGGATATTGTGGTAGCAGATGTGCCTCCCAAGTTTGGCATGTTGTTGTCCAGAGGGTGGATTAAGAGGCTAGGTGGGACATTACAGAATTATCTATCTTATGCTACTGTCCCAGTATTTGGAGGAGAAAATAGGAGATTATATAGAGAAGCACAGTTGGCACACATAATCAGTGATGAGAAGAATCCTACTAATCATCCTATTTATGCAGTGGACACTGATTTTGGAGCATGCATTCTTCAAATAGAAGAATCTCAGAAGGCCTCAATGCAAATCAAGAAACCAATTATTCAGGCCGAGAAAGAGCAAGGAAGTCAGGTTTGGGAGATGTTATTTGATGGAGCATGTTCCAGGAAGACTGCAAGAGCAGGGGTGGTGCTAGTATCTCCAAAACAAGAAAACATTCAGCTGTCTTTTAAGCTGGCTTTTCAAGTCAGAAACAATATAGCAGAATATGAAGCTCTGCTATTGGGTCTTAACGCAGCAAAAGACAAAGGAATCAGAAGCATAAAGGTATTTGGAGATGTTGATTTGATCATTCAGCAAGTAAATAAAACATTTCAAGCAAAGCATCTGTTTAGTCAATTTAGTATGTCCTAAATTGCTACATTAATTATCAATCCAGGAGTTGTAAACTGATGAAGTGTGGCGCACTATATGTGCAAGACAGCCTCTTTCTCACTTTTTATCAATTTTATCTTGTTTTTGGGGGTTTTATCTTGGTTTGTCTCCTAATGCAAATGATAATCCTATTCCTAAGTTTTAAGAATACTTTTAGAAGGCAAGTTTGGTATAGATTTTAAGGCAATTATGTCATTTATGATGACTTCCAAAACTTAACACTTCAGAGGATCTCAAAACAATCTAGTGATGAAATTAATACTTGGACAAGAATGTAAATGTGCAGCTAAACAAGAACGTAAATGTGCAACTACTTGAATCAAACAAATGATGAACTACTGATCATGCAATCTCTCTCTCTACTGCTCATCTAAATACATAAATAAAAGTTAAGATATTGCACTCAAACAAATCAAAACTGCAAACTAATAAAAGTAAAATCAATTCAATTCATTTATAGTCTGATAGCTCGCCAAGTAGTCTTTTCGGGGTTAAGCTATGGCTCTGGAGATAACGTCAATAATATGAGGAATTGATATCTAATTGCAGAAAAATAAAGCTAAAATCAAATCACATCATTCATAGTCCGATAGCTCGCCAAGTAGTCTAAGCTATGGCTCTGGAGATAACGTCAATGATATGAGGAATTTGATATCTAATTGCAGAAAAATAAAGCTAAAATCAAATCACATCATTCATAGTCCGATAGCTCGCCAAGTAGTCTAAGCTATGGCTCTGGAGATAACGTCAATGATATGAGGAATTTGATATCTAAACTGACCGACAAAGCAAATGAACAAAACTGAAATCAAGCATAACTGAAATTGAAAAGCTAAGAAAAACAAAGTCAGCAGAGAGGCTAATCCCATGGCACTAGTTATCGTAAAAATTGTATGAAAATGCCCAGGCCTAGCCTATCCTGAAACACACACTGATCAATGTTAGCAACAATATACAATGCTTGAAAAATCATGTATAGGATTGTAATGTTAACATCATAACTATCTTATGAAATATACATAGGTGAACAAATTATGAAATACGTACAATGGAAATAAAGAAACAATACATAAAAACTTTACAGCAATAAAGAAAACAAAACCTCAGCGTGCAGGGGCCCTCTGCACGGCCTTGGTCAACACGCTATCAGTCTAGAATTACGCTCACACAGTCATATAAAACAGAGTCTTGTTATATTGCAAAACAGAGGAAGACTCCTCTCGTTACAACAGCAGGACCAGTTCACGGCACAGTACAATGACTAACAGCAAAACGACATCAAAACTAACTAACTCTATGCGTTTGCAAACGCGTTATTTATAAGGGAAATTACATAACTGTTTTATTATGAAACACCTTCAGCAGAGGACACGTAAAAGACAGCATCCATGAGTTTAGCATGATGGTTGCCGAGATCATTCAATCTATCAAAAGATGGCTATTGGATTTGCGTCATGGAGGCAGTCTACAGCTATCAAAATGAACCCAAGGATCTAGGAACGACCTCGGACCCTTCATGTGTTGAAAAACAGAGACCTGTTGCCGTAGGACTCCTTCGTTTGACCATGGCTTTCCTTTATGAATCCAGCTAAACCAATAGGACCTGATCCATGTCCAGATCATTCTTGAACTGCCCAAGTGCCTCGTTTTTCTTGATGACACCTGCAACCTAGAGATTAACAAAAACAACTGCGGAAGTTGAATCAGCTGTGGAAAGTGGCTGCATTTTGCAGCTAATGAGCAAAATCTAATTCAAATAGCAAACACAAAAACATAGTTAGAAAACCACTTAAATGCTCTTTTAGAATCAATATGCAATGATCTTTGATAGCTTGTGAGGTACTGGTTAGGGGAAAAAGTCTAGGAAAATGTGTAGGAGAGATGTAGTTTCAGAGCTCAACAGCATCCAAGGCTGAAAGCATACAGAGATGAGGTATGGAGAATCAGAGATTCTTTTGATTATTTATGTATTTCATATATTCCTAGAGCCCAAAATCAGTTTGTTGATTCCCTTGTTGTGTCTGCTAGTCTGTTTATCCCTCCTATGCTTCCCAGACTAGTTTATGAAGTTCAAATGAAATACAGACCATCATTGCCTGATAATGTCCAGCATTGGAAAGTTTTCAATGATGATGATGAATTAAATAGGTTTTTGCAAGTCATTGATGAGTTTTCCGAAATGCAAATTGACCAAGAGAATCAAGCCTTGTTAGAAAGCCCCAAATCCCAACTTAGAAATAAAGTTGGTAAAGAAACCATTGTCCAGCTTCCTAGTAATCAAATTCCAAAGGGTCTGATTCCTCTTGAAAGACTGTTTGACCAAAATGATGTGCCTTACAAGGTTGCCCAAAAAGAAGATCAATCTGCTGTCTGTAAGGATGATATAGGAAGTCCAGGTAAGCCTAGATACATTAATTTGTCCACTCATCTATCTGCTGGCCAGAGTGCTGAATATTGCAATTTAATGAAGCAATTCGCTGACGTGTTTGCCTGGAAGTATAGTGACCTGAAAACGTATGATAAGAACATAATCCAGCATAAAATCCCTCTGGAGAAAGACACTATTCCTTTCAAACAGAAGCTGAGACCAATAAATCCTATGCTTCTTCCTCCAATTGAAAAAGAAATTAAAAAATTGTTGGTTGCCAAGATTATAGTTCCTCTTAGATATTCAAAATGGGTAGCCAGCCTAGTAGTGGTGAGGAAGAAATGTGGAGAAATCAGACTATGTGTCGATTTCAGAAACTTAAACAAATGCTCTAAGAAAGACAATTATCCTCTACCAAAGATGGAGCATTTGCTGCAAAAAGTCTCAAGAGCCAAAGTAATGTCTTTCTTGGATGGTTTTTCAGGTTTTAATCAGATTGTTGTGCATCCAGATGATCAAGAGAAGACCGTATTTACCACTCCTTGGGGCACTTTTATGTATGCCAATATGCCTTTTGGATTGATGAATGTTGGAGAAACTTTTCAGAGAGCTATGGATATAGCATTTGTAGGAGAGAAGGATAAATTTGTCCTTATCTACCTTGATGACATAACAGTATACTCCAGCAGCCATCAAAATCATTTGCAGCATTTGAAAAAAGTGTTTCTAAAGTGCAGAAGGTTTGGGATTTTAGTGAATCCTAAAAAGTCACAATTTGCTTTAGAAGAAGGCAAGTTGTTAGGACATGTTGTTTTTGATGCAGGTGTTCAAATTGACCCAGAAAGAGTCAAAGCAATACAGGCTTTGTCTGTCCCGAGATCAAAGAGGGATATCCAGTCCTTTCTGGGCAAGATTAACTTTTTAAGGAGGTTTATCCTGAATTTCGCTGAATATGTGAAGCACATTACCTCCATTTTGAAGAAAGGGGCAGAAATCAAATGGACTGATATGGCAAGAGGATCTTTTGAGTCCATTAAAAAAGTTATTACGAAGGCTCTCACTTTAATAAGTCCAAATTACAGCAAGGAGTTTCATATATTTTCATTTGCCTCTGAAGATGCCATTGCAGCAGTTTTATTGCAGGCAGATGAAGAAGGTTCAGAACATCCAGTAGCATTTTTCAGCAAGAACTTGAGGGATGCTGAACTGAGGTATGATATTATTGAAAAACATGCATATGCCCTTATCAAATCTTTGAAAGCTTTCAGAGTTTATATCTTGCATTCCAGGATAATTGCATATGTACTCTCTGCTGCAATAAAAGATGTATTAACACAACCTGATGCTGATGGAAGAAGGGCTAAATGGATTGCAAAATTGATTGAATTTAATATAGAATTAAAGCCCACAAAGCTGGTCAGAGGACAGGGTCTTCCCAAGTTGTTGGCTGAAGAAAATTGCAAATCATTGGATATTGATTTCCTGTGCACAATTGCAGAAATTGATCAGACAGATAAAGAAGAGAAAGCAACTGAACCAGACAGAAAGCAGTCAGTGGCCGAGAATCTAGCTTCTTGTGATTGGTATTATGTAATAATTAATTTCTTGCTGAAGCTAGAAATCCCTTCAAGATTTACTCAAAGTCAAGCCATAACTATAAAGCTTAGGGCAACAAAATATTGTATCTATGAAAATCTGCTCTATTGGAGGGATCCATCTGGAATTCTTTTGAGGTGTCTAGACAAAGAAAAGTCAATAGAAGTCATGCAGCAGTTTCATTCCAGCATGTGTGGAGGGCACCATTATTGGAGGACTATAGCCCATAAGATTCTTAGAGCTGGGTACTATTGGCCCACTTTATTTTCTGATGTATTTTCATTTGTTAAATCTTGTGACAGGTGCCAAAGATTTGAAGGAAAACAGCAGTTGAAGTCCCTGCCCTTAAAACCAATACTTGCAAAATGCCCTTTTCAGCAATGGGGCTTGGATTTCATTGGAGAGATCAATCCACATTCCAGTGGCCAGCACAGATGGATATTAGTAGCCACTGATTATTTTACTAAGTGGATTGAAGCAATCCCTACCAGGAAGGTTGATCATAATGTGGTCATGAAGTTTTTGACAGAGAATATCTTCAACAGATTTGGTTGTCCACATAAATTAGTCACAGACAATGCAGCAGCCTTCAGGGCAAAGGAATTGGTGGAAATGTGTGATTCAATGGGTATTAAATTGGTTCATTCCACCTCATATTATCCTCAAGGAAATGGTCTAGCAGAATCCTCTAACAAAAGCCTGATAAGGATAATTAAGAAGCTATTAGAGGGCAATAAAAAGAATTGGGATTCAAAGCTCAAGTATGCACTGTGGG
Source organism: Pinus tabuliformis (assembly GCA_031772625.1). Lineage (NCBI taxonomy): Eukaryota > Viridiplantae > Streptophyta > Pinopsida > Pinales > Pinaceae > Pinus > Pinus tabuliformis. The sequence continues at coordinate 1,455,059,361 of CM062819.1, read as the reverse complement.
CTGACAGAGTGACCACTAAAAAATCCACAAGGAATTCTCCTTTCAAGCTGGTAAATGGCACTGAAGTTGTATTTCCAATTCAGTTAACTCCTCCTGTGGCAAAATTCCTTCAAAAAGAGCAGAATGAGGAAGAAGAAATGGCAAATAGGATCACTGATTTAGCAGAGGTACATTAGATTAGAGAACAACTGGTTGAAAAGGCTGCAACACATCAGAAAAAGATCAAGGATGCTTTTGACAGGAAGACAAAGACAGATAATTTTCAGGTTGGAGACTTGGTTTTTAAGTGGGATGCCCTAAAGGAAAAGAAAGGCAACCATGGGAAATTTGATGCTTTCTGGATAGGGCCTTTCATCATTTCTCAGATTCAAGGGAACAACACTTTCATACTGAAAAGTATAGGAGGAGAAGTAGTTTTTGATGGCCCAATTAATGGGTGTTTTCTGAAAATTTATGTGATTTAAGGTCTTTTGGCCTTAAAGGTTATAAATATTTGGTTTTATCAGTTTTAGTCAAACTCCATGCCCAATGGAACACTAGGAATTTTGCTAATTTGTTTTCATCAGGAAGGCATTGATCTGCAGGTTCTTGAGACCTCACAGGGAGGATCTCATCCCCAGAAGGAGCTAGTGTTAGCTCTGCTACATAATTCGGCATTTGCTGGGTCAAAGACACTGTGGCAGCGTTGTTTCGTGCCTGAGGGAGCTCGCAGTAGTTCATTTTATCCTTCCCCTCTTCATTTGTTGTACACCCTTATAACTCCCGCTACCCTGTTTTTCCTCCGTTTTCCTTCAAAATTCTCCATAAACCTAGTTTTCCCAGGTCCCCGAGTGCGAAGTCTAAACCCACATGACCATATTCAAATAATTGCGCAGGTACCGTAGTTGTCCCTGTCACATCAATCAATAAACGTACATGTTAGATCCCGCCGTCTGATCGTGCCTGCCATATGATCCGACGGTATTCGTTGATCCTCATCCCGCAAGCCGCACACGCAATAACCCGCGAGGAAAGCAGTTTCCCCGCCGTAACATCCGCCACGTGTCACAATTGTATTGCGTCGCGCCCCCGCATATGGATACCGCCCGTCTCCGATAAGCGGTGCGGGGAAACTGCTTATCGTTGTCCTGTACAATCCCCGCGCATTATCTCCTGCGTTGTTTGACCTCCTGATAGCCGTCGGATCTGCCCGACCATGATCCGACGGCCCACATTCCTCCATTCATGTATCTCCCGATATCCCCTGCAAGTTGATCCCCGCTGTCTATTTGCGAGATCCAACGGTCCATATTCACTCTGTCCCGCGTCCTCCCAAAGTCTCCCGCCTATAGATCTCCGCCGTCCATTCGCGGCTAGCAATTATCCCAGCCCTTTGTTCATTGTCCATGTAGTTTTCTTGTGTTTGGCCTTTACCATGTTTCCAAGGGACGAGGGCGATCATCCACCAATACTCTGCGCAGTTAAGCCTCACCTACTGCATTCAACGTATGGTATACCCAAAGGATGAGAAGGACAACCTTGAGCAGACAAACACATTTACCAGTTATGGAACTTTTCATACGGCATTCCACCTGTTTGAGAAGGACAATAAAGCACCAGAGAAGGTCAAATTCACTCATCAAAGCAACAGATTGTATCAGAGACCCATATCTGATAGTAAATGTGGTTGGTGGTCCATTATGACCCCTCCACGCATAGAACAACAGAGCAATTTTGTAAACAAACTCCATATATACCCAGAAACGTGATGGAATGAGGTGGATAAATGTTATTTTGATGTAAAGTTCAACTTCTAGAGACTGTAACTACTGTGATACCTGCAGCGTCTGGTCTTCATTTTCAACTAATGCAAGCTTCTTTTGTTGTTAATTGATCACTTTCCATTTCTTCTTTGTTCCAGGTTGTGCCTGTTATGCATTTTTCATGTGCTCTTGATGTTTAGCATCAAAGGGGCTATCATCCCACCTCTGTGTTAGAATCTAGTATGTATTATTGAAGGTGTATGCAGGTTTTTATTTTCTTGATGCTAGAGAGTTGTCATCCTATCTGTGCATTAAGAAATAGACTTACAGACCTTTTAACTGGTTGCAGCCGGCCATCACAGGGTCCTGTGCATCTGCTGGTGTGATTAGTATTCTCCATTTCCACTTAATCCTCAAACTGTGAGTAATTGGTGGTTTAAAGCCTTATAGTCTGGGGGTGTTCACCCATGTCTGGGGTTAAGCATAGTAGAAGTGGTTATCTGACTTGAATATGCATCATTCCTTCCATTCATCCACCATTTTTCAACATTTTTGTTGAGTTTGTAATGTTCCCAAGCATCTCTGATATACAACCTATGAGAGTTTCTTGGGGTGATAACAGTTACAACTTGCAAAAGAGTGCTTCTACGTGGCCATATATATATATATATATATATATATATATATATATATATTTTAGAAAATTTAAAATTAGATAACCATGTGAATATATTATTCATAATCTTAACTAATATATAAAAGAACAAAGATTATAATATTAATAGGCGAGTAATGAGAAAATGAAAGAGATTTTACTTATTAATATTTATTTATTTATTTAATAATAAAACCCTATCATTATATATATATATATATATATATATCTTAATTCCAGACCTGTTAAGGCCTGAGAGACATCAAAGCTCTTGAGATGCAAACCTCTTTTAGAGTGAAAAGATATTTTATCCCTATTGGAGCTTCGTAGAGGAATCTAGATTGGTTATATATATATATATATATATATACATATACAAGATATACATTACACAAGAATACCATTAGAAAAAAGTTCAAAACCACTAACAATATTTACTATTTTATCTCAATGGTTTTTTATATATGTAATTTACAGAGTCAAAATGATGGGATAATACAACATAACAAAACATTATAACATATCTTCCATACTGAGTAGAAAAGTACCTCTCAACACCATATAATAATAATAATAACAATAATAATAATAAAAGATAAAGTTATAATAGCCAATTATATGAATTTATTATTCATACCTCTAACTAATCAAAAAAAGAATAAAATTAATAGGACTATGATATATTCATATAGTTATCACGAGAAATCTCATAGTACTTCCTCACATTTCGAGTTGCTCTCCAAGGGAAGAGGTTGTGCCCCAAAGGAATTGAAGAGAGAAATCTCAGAGTACTTCCTCACATTTCGGGTTGCTCTCCAAGTAAAGAGGTTGCGCTCCAAAGGAATTGAAGAGAGTCGAACCGGTGATCAACAAGAACTAGCAACAATATCAAAGAACTTCGGGTATGGTTGTATACCACACACTTGAGCTAACCCATATATATATATATATATATATATATATACCATATATTATGTATTAGCTTGATTTAATTTTTTTTTGTAAGCTAGAGAAGGACCTTTCATTTTCTATTTAATCGGGTTGAAACAAGTACATACATTCGGTGACCTCAACCTGCCCCAAAGGGAAACCGAGTCTGTTGGCCATCTTAAGTTTTTATAAGCCATCCAATAGCAAAAAAGGATAAGTCTGCTTGTCCATGCCAAATACACTATACTGCCAAAAAAACTAATCTTGTTTCCTATCGACATAAAGACTTATGAACAGAAAAAGGAGAGCTTGCTCTCAGTGATCTAACAAAGAAAACCTTAAACATAGCTAGCAGGATTAGTCTACCATATTTCCAGGTGGGTTGTCTTCTTCTTTTGGCACAGGAACTATCTTCTGCAGATGTTGTTGAATCTCCTCTAACTTGCTATCCTGCATGAGTAGAGTTATCTGTAGGTTCTTCATTTCTTTCTTCAAATTTGGAATGCCTTGGGCCATCTCTGCCATCTCCATAGCCACCTGCTCCATTGCTTTAGCCAGTGATATCTTCAGCACCCAATAAACATGTAGGGCCTGCTTATATAAGGATAGGCGACCCCTAGTGTTTCCTGGGTCCGGAATCAGGTTACCCCAATCCTCCATTTCAGGGTCTGAATCATCCTGCATGGTCATTGCTTCTAATTCTTGGATTATCCTTCGGATGTCAGCATTGGTTTCTTCACTGTACGCTCTTTCCGCCTCCTGCACCTTATGCTTCATCGTTTTCCTGCCACGCCTCTTGCCAACTGGTGATGGGGTGCTCTGCTCCTAGCTGTCTGCTTGGCGACCTCTCTCTCTGCCTCTGCGCTCCCTTGCCCGGCCTGGACAGACTTCTTTATTGTCGACCGTTGCCTTGCTTCCCTGACTAGCTTTGAAGGATGAAGTTCCTGAGAATCCCTCACCTCCATGCCCCTTAGTTTTCTTTCCCAGGTTCTTTTCCTCTCCTTATTGCGTTTCCTCTCGATGCCTGAACTTCCCCGCTCCTCCTTTTCTCATCTGGATTTGGTAACTCTGTTAAGGAGTTTTCTCTTCCTCCCATCCCGTCTTCTTTTCTATCTCCGGCTGCCTCTGAGCATTAACCTCCCGGGGATCGTGCATACTCTTATCCTGCCCTGTCCAATGCCCTTCTTTGCTCAATTTTGTCCCTGCCTTTATCATACTTTCCCTCTCTGTCTTCTGCCTAATATTGCAGTGGATGGGTGTTCGGTCCCTCTCTTTTCGCCTATCTTCTACTACTATTAACCCACCTCCCGTTTCCTTGCTCTTGTCAGTGCTATCACAGAGAGTAATGGACAATTTCTCGCCTAGATGCCTCTTTTCATGCCAAGATTCATGACATGTCTGCCATCCTCTACCTTTCTGCGCCTCCTCCCATTGCTGCATGCAATCTCCATGTTTGCCATCTCCTCCCCTTCTTAGTCTTGTGCTAGCTATCCTGCGTCCCATCGATTGATCGTCGCCATTCTCCCCACCTTCTCCCTTCATTGCTCTGTCACCGCTACTCCTCGGTATTATTCTAAGCCTGTAATCCATCCTATCGTCCTGTGTTATTATGTTTTTGGGGGGTGGCCTACCATGCCCCCTTCCTGCCTTCATAATGATTTCACACGTCACCGCCTCTTTCACCCCGATCAGGGAATTAACTTGATTTAATTTTAGCCCTTATTAATAATATTAAATTAATTTTATTATTTTTGTTTAGTATTCGAGGAATATCTAGTTATTTAGTTATCTCCTTCTCTATCAACCATTAGTATATTTAGAGTTTTTGTTAATATTTTCACTTGACAGTTTATTTGACTTTTCAATTTTTGTTTTTTCTTGGCATCTCTCACCTATTTATCTAGCTAGACGAGATTGGACTTCTCATCGTTGTCATGATGATGAGCCACATTGGCTAGTTGGAAACGCCTAGTCATATTTGTGATGAATCCAGAAGAATCAATTCAAAACTAATTTATAACTTTATTATTATTATGTCATATTTGTCTGGAAGAATTTATAACTTTATTATTATTATTATTATTAATTGTGATGCTCTCAAACCCAATATGGTATAGAAGTTATAATGTAATGTCCTATAAACCTTTTTGACTTGGTGAAAAAAAATTAAAATTCAAACTAAAATAACTAGCCTAGATCCATCTTAACTCTGGATCTACCAAGCTCTCAGAGGGATCAAATCTCTTTTCGCTCTAAAAAAGGTTTGCATGAAAAGATTTGATCCCTCTAGGATCCAGAGTTAAGATGAATCTACGATGGTTTAATTTCCCCCTTTAAATATGATATATTTCAAATGAATACCATGAGTCAATATCGTGGGTTCTCATACCATGTAATCATCTTTATTTTAACATTATTTTTTATTTTTTATTTTTGTTTTATACCATGGGTCAATCTCATAGATTCTCATAAACTGGAGCTCAAAAACCATAGTAATTTGATCAAAATAATATACTAATTAGATAAATATATTCAAATTCAATTTGTTAATAATAAATAATAATTATGAATTTAATTATTTTATTTTATCTTATTTTTTAATTTAATTTATTTTTATGTAATTTGACAACGTCAAAATGTTTACAGGATAGGGCATTACAACATCTCTTGCATACTTGGCTGGAGTGGTTTTTGAATTCCAAGTTTATAAGAACCCATGGTATCGACTCATGATATTCATGTGGAATATAGCCTATTTAAAAGGGAAAATTAAATTAGTCTAGATCCATCTTGACTCCAGATCTACCAAGTGCTAAGAGGGATCAATCTCTTTTCACTCTAAACGAAGTTTAGACCTCTCTTAAAGTTTAGTAGATACAAAGTTAAGAGTTAAGATGTAACCCACTCTATCATGGAGATTCTTAATTTATAAATAAACTTTGTTACAATACCATGGGCCAATAACTATTACAATACCATAACTTATCAATACAACATGCCAAAAAACCATAACTCACTTCATATGACACACATTTATATGGTTTATTTAATTAATCAATTTAATTAAAATGGCACAAAGGGCATAACTACTTTGGAGATAAATCTCAACCTTTGATTTGTGTATACTATTAAGAATATTATAGAATATTCTATGGAGGTTTAATGCTACCATCCACCTAAAAATTATAGATAATTAAATTAAAATTTTGAAAGCCCTATTCCAATATAGAAATGCCTATTGACATACTTACTTTCATTTTCAAAAACATACTTAGGTCGACAAACATGGTCTATTTTGGAATAAGGTTTTTTGAATTTTGATTAAATAAAAATGTATAGACGTGGTCTATTTTGGAATAAGATTTTCAAAATTTGTATCCATTAAGAAATAAAAATGTATAGATGACATAGATTTAATAATTTGAGAATATTCTTCTTCGTATACACACTTCAACTGATAAAATCAAGGGTTTACCTTTTCTCTCCAAAACTTATGCGGTGTGTTTGAGACTTTCATTCTATTTTATTTTTTTTTAACTGAAACGAGTATTTTTATTTATTTGAGGCCAAAGCCAAGCAAGAATTACAAATCGCTTTCATAGCTTTTCTCTGTTTTTCTAGTACTCCTAAGGAATGATTGCCATTTTCGGAGTCTCTGCATTTATTCTGATCATACTTTTTTCAAGATTGCATCCTGCATTTGCTAACCTGTCTACTTCAGTGTTTAAATCTCTGAGGATATGGAAGAGCTGTGCTGATGAGAATTCCTTCATTAATCTGTTTACTCTTGCTAGCTGCTTGTTTAGAACTGGATCTTTGAGGCTTTTCTTGTGTATTAGAGACCTTATCAGCAGTTCTGAATCTCCAAAAACTATAATTTCATTTGCGTTTCCTTTTCTGGTCAGTTGACAAGCTTTTAATAGACTGAGTGCTTCCGCTTGATTGTTGGTTTTTAGCCCAAGTCCCCAACTGAATTCCTCTTTTCTGCCATTCTGAAAGTAAATGACTCCCCCTGCTCCTGACCTGCCTGGATTTCCCTTCGAAGCCCCATCGAAGAAGATTGTGCATTTACCTTGTGACTTCCACCAATTCTGAAAATTGTCCGAGTTGTCTCTGTACTGCCAGTTTTCCTTGTGGTTTGGGCGGATGATGGCATGTGTAATTGGCATGGGTGTATAGCCTTCCAGCCACGTCTTTTCTTCATTTCTGAGGTTGCTGTCTTTGACACTAGTTTGTCTCAGAGTTTCTAAGAGGAGATCCTTGGCCTGCCTTGCTACTGCTTCTGCATTTATGTCTTTTTGGTTGAAGACAGCTTCATTCCTAGAGAGCCACAACTTCCAGCATACATATTTCGGTGCAGCAGTCCATAACTTGTGCCAAAGAGATTTTTCGTTGATGCTGTGGGGGTACCGAGTTTTCCATGTCAAAAACAATTCTGTGATCTGACAGCGTGTTGGGGGACTCACATTCAGCCCTATTAAGAAGTTGTTCCACACTTTCTGTGCATACTCACAGTCAATAAACAAATGGACTGCAGTTTCTGAAGCGTTCTTGCAGAGGGCACAACGATGCGGGCCTGCAAAGTTTCTTTTGCACAAATTGTCTCCGGTCAAGATTTTATTGTGGAATAAGGTCCAACTGAAGAAGTTAATCTTGGGGATGCTGAAGTTTTCCCATATCTGTTTCCAAACTGATTCCGGGTACTGTGACTCCTGTTTTCCTTGCATTTGAAAGTAGCCTTGTTTGACCGTATACTCTCCTGTTTTTCCCCATCCCCATTGATCTTCCTCTTCCTTATGCACAGGTGTAAAATCTGTTATTGCCTCTAACAGAATTTTTGACTGTTCTTTTAAGTGGGTTGGGATGATTGGCAATGTCCAACGCTGCCAGTTGCCATTGAGGTCCCACTCTGCTATATCCTCAATTTTCCTTACTCCTTTTGAGATTAGCCAGGCTCTCAACTCTGCTATTTCGTTGATGGTTGAGAGAGGGGAGTGATTCATGATTCGTTCTTTCCATAGTAGCGAATTTTTTCCATTCCCAGGGATTTTGTATAAATGGTTTCGGAAGAATTCGATCCCTCTGCAACACAGCCTCCAGGCCTGCGTTCCTCTTGGGGATTGCGCTGGATTGAAAGATGAGATTGGTTGCTTTTGTAAATACTTGAGGTTCAGCAGCTGACTGATTGGGTGCGAAGGCTCTGTGATTAATTGCCACAGGAGTTTGCCTCCCAATGCCAGATTTGCATGTTGGGGATCGCGGATCTGAAGTCCGCCTTCAGCTATTGGGCGTTTCACTGTCTCCCATTTGATGAGATGGAAGCGATCTTTGTTACCTTTCCCTCCGCTCCAGAGAAAGTTTCGAATGATGCTGGAAATTTGGTCAGTGATTTGTTTTGGAGCCAGCAGCAGCGAGGCTTGATATGTGGGCAGGGCAGAGAGCACGGATCGGATGAGGGTGAGTTTGCCTCCGGTGGTGAGCCAAACTCCGCCCCACGCTGTTATCTTATTTTTGAATTTAGATATCACTTCTTCCCACAGCTGATTTCGATTGGAGCCCCTCGTCAATGGTAAGCTGAGATATTTGATTTTCTCCCACAGAGCATATCCTTTGAACCCCAGAACGTTGGCAATTCTGTCTGTAGCGTGCTGATCGATATTCCAACTGTATATTGCACTTTTCCTTTCGCTGACTAATGCACCGGTGATGTTGCAGTACTGTTGAAGAATGGTTTTAAAAGCGCTTGCAATTCTTATGGATGCGCCCCCCAGCAGAATTGAATCATCTGCGAATAGTGCATGATTCACCGGGGCTATGCCTTGGACTATCCTTATCCCTGGAATGGTACCGACTTGTTTCTCTTGGGTTAGCTTACGACTTAGAACGTCTGCCATCAAGATGTATAGGAAGGGCGAAAGAGGGCAGCCCTGCCTCAATCCCCTGGTTGCTTGAAAAAATTCCGTTGGTCTGCCGTTCACCATTGGGGCGATCCAAACGTTTTCTGTACAAGCCTTGATAAGGTTTATGAAATCCTGTTTAAAGCCAAAAGCTGCTAGAACCCTGAACAAAAAGGAGCGATTAACACGATCAAAGGCATTGCACAGACTTTCATTCTATTTTGACATTACAAATTTTTAACATATTTCAATGTTACATAATTGCTTTAGAATATTTCAAGGCTATATAAACTAATGTAACAATACAAATTAAATGACTCGTAAATGTGGATAGACATCAATCCGTAATAAATATCAAAACACTTACTTCATAACCTATCTCACTTGTTAAAACTAAAAAAATCATCAAACTAACTAAATTATATATTTATTGTAAATTATTATTATTATTATTATTATTTATTTTATATTTCTTGTTAAATCTCTGGTAAACGTGGATAGACATCAATCCATAATAAATATCAAAAAACTTACTTCATAACCTATCTCACCTGTTAAAACTAAAAAAATCACCAAACTAACTAAATTATATATTTATTGTAAATTATTATTATTTATTTATTTTATATTTGTTGTAAATTATTATTACCAGCCTAGATCCATCTTAACACGGATCTATGAAGCCCTAAAAAAGTCATCAAACTAACCAAATTATATATTTATTGTAAATTATTATTATTATTTATTTTATATTTATTGTAAATTATTATTACTAGCCTAGATCTATCTTAACACTGCATCTATCAAGCGCCGAGAGGGATCAAATCTTTCGAGGTGCAAACCTATTTTTTGAGTACAAAACTTGGGGAAAGGTTTGCACCTCGAGAGATTTGATCCCTCTCGGCGCTTGATAGATTCGGTGTTAAAATGGATTTGATCCCTCTTGGCGCTTGATAGATCTGGTGTTAAGATGGATCTGATCCCTCTCGGCGCTTGATAGATCCAGTGTTAAGATGGATCTAATCCCTCTCGGTGCTTGATAGATCCGGTGTTAAGATGAATCTAGGCTGGTTTCAGTCATGTGCGGTCATAAAAAAAATTGGTCATAAATATGTTAAATATGTCTAAGATTAATTTGGTCAATTTAATTTAAAATTTGCTTAGTTACCTCAGTTTGTTGAGATGAGAGAGACTGTTAGTAACTTGAATGATGAAAAATGATGAAATGCAAATTTTGATTGCAAAGTGTTAATGTAACAATTTTGATAGATAGAAAATGTGAATACTAAAATATAGTCAATTACAAACAATCTTCATTGCAATCTTCTACTGTTCCTATTGTCACACCTATTAATTTTTCCATTTTCTCATATCGGTCATATCAAAAGAGTAGTTCGAGTCATAGACCATTCAAATATTTAACCAGAGCTTGCTCTCCAATATTAATAGTAGTTTTCTCCAAATTCAGTCACTGTGACTTATGGAGTGTTAAACCCCAAATAATTTTCAATGGTAGTTATTTTCTAACAATGTTGAATGATGGAAAATGAGAATAATAAGAATGTACCCAATTATAAATAGTTTATAGTTTAAAGAAGCAAACATTTGGGGTAAGCAAACATTTTATTTAGGATGAAAATTCAAGTATTGTATTTATGGTTGAATAATTTTTATGTGCTTACAATCAGAGAGAGTGTGTATGTTTTGGGGCTGAGAAGGAGAGACAAGGGGAGATAGAGATATAGATGGAGGGGAGAGGAATGAAGGGAGAGGCAAAGACACAAAGGGAGGAAGAGATATAGATATGGAGAGATAAATGTTAGAGAGAGAGAGAAGGGGATGAGAGAGAGAGAGGGATGGGAAAGGGAGTGAGGGAGAGAGAGATAGATAGATATGGAGAGAGAGTGTGTATGTTTAGGGGCTGAGATAAAGAGATAGAGAAGGAGAGACAATGGGAGATAAAGATATACTTGGAGGAGCTAGAGATGTGCTTACACTGAAATCAATGCACACTATTAATCTAATTACTTTGAAATTAATGTACATAATACATCTTGTTGCATCAAATCAGAAATCAGCATCTACACTAAAATCAATGCATCTAGTGCAAACAATCAGATAGGATTAGAAATCAACATCTATACTAAAATCAATGCATCGAGTGCAAGAAATCAAATAGGATTAGAAATCAATATCTACACTGAAACTAATGCATCTAATATGAATAGAAATCAACATCAACACTGAAATCAATGCATATAGTGTAAGGTATTAAATATGATTAGAAATCCACATCTATGCTGAAGTCAATGCATATAGTGCAAACGATCAAATAGGATTATAAATCAATATCTACATTGAAATCAATGCATCATGTGCAAGCAATCAAATAGGAATAGAAATCAACATCAACAATGAAATCAATGCATCTAGTGTAAGGTATTAAATAGAATTATAAATTGACATCTACACTGAAATCAATGCATATAGAGCATGTGATCAAATAGGATTAGAAATCAACAACTACATTGAAATCAATACATCTATTTTAGTGAAAATCTAAAATATTCATGACTTTCTAGATCTAACTTCTATGTCTGTATTTGTCTATGTGAGACTCTTTCTTCTTCTCTCTCTCTCTCCACCTTCCATTACGTGTCTATCTCCCCCCCCTCTCCTTCTCTCTCTTCCCCTCCCTCTCTCTCCCATCTCACTCTATCTACCCTTCCCTAAATTTCTTTATCTTTCTCTTCTTTCCTCTCTCCCCCTGCCATCTATATTTATACCTCCCTCCATCTCTCCTTATTTGTCTCTCTATCTCAACCCCCTAAACATATGTCACGCTCTCTCTCTCTCTCTCTCTCTCTCTCTCTCTCCCCATATCTATATATATATATATATCTATCTCTACCCCCTCCATCTATATCTCTCTTCCTCCCTCCCTCTCTTTGCCTCTCTCTTCTACTCGTTCCCCTGCCCTATCTATATCTCCCCTTGTCTCTCCTTCTCACCCCCAAAACATACACACTCTCTCTCCCTCCTTCTTCCTCCCTCCCTCTCTCTCTCTCACTAACTCTTCATCTCTCCCTTGCCACTCCCTCTCCACCTTTCTCTCTCTATGTCTTTCTTCCCCTTCCAACTCCATCTCTCCCCCCCTCTCTCTCAAGTCCTCTCTCTTTTTCCTTCCTCTCTCTCCCCTTCTCTCCCACCTCCCTCTGCCTCTCCCCCCCATCATACACACACTCTCTCTCCACCCTCCAACTCTGTCACTATCTCCCTCCCTCTCTCCTTCTCTCTCTCCCTCCCCCTCCATATCTATGTTTCCTTATCTCTCTCTTCCCCTTCTTTCCCTATCTTTATCCTATCATTTTCTCTCTCTTCCCTCGTCTCCTCTCTCCCTCATTCCATCTTCATCACTCCCTTGTCACTCCCTCTCTTCCCCCCTCCAAATCTATCTCTCTGCCACCCTCTCTCCCCCTCCCCTCTCTCTTCCTTTCTCTCCCTCACTATGTTTCTCACCTCTATGTCTCTCTGCCACACTCTATTCTCCCTTCCATCTTACTCTCTTTCTTAAATATGATCCCATTGTATTGTATTTAAGAAAATATCTAAATTAATAAAAAACATAATTGGTTGTAAAATATTAAACATATATTTTGGATCAATCATGTTAAAGAAAACACGATTGAAAACCCATGGGATTGGGCCATGGCATTGTAACAATTAAAAGGCTAGATCCATAACATAATAATCAAAAGTCTAGATGGCCCATGGTATTGATAAACCATGGAAGTAGCCCACGCTATTATAATTTTCTTCCCTCCTCTCCCTCTCTATTTTTCTTTTGTGGGTATTGGCCCATAGTATTGTAAAAAATCATACTTAGAAGTTAATAATATCCATGGTAAATATTCATGATTAAAAATTAAATTTACAGATGGAACACATTTATATTAATTGTTACAAATATATTGATTACATAAAATATAATATTACAATATTATATGTTATCCAATATTTATAACCACCCTCACCCCTCACCTAATAAATAGTGGCCAGGGGTGGGGATAAATACTAATTAAAATGTAATAGTATTAAATTTTACCGAATATTTCAGGTCATACCCCAACCTAAATATTACATTCTACTCAATATTTCCCCTAACTCCTACTAATTTTATTGAGCATCTTCCATTATATTGAATTTACCGGGTTATTATTATTATAGAAATCACACAACAAAAACGTAAACGCCATGAAATTTACATGCTTATTATTATACGCGCACGATATAACATTTTTTTGGTAGACTTGCTATTAGTTTTTCTTTAACTAAAAAAATATAAAATCTATCCAAAATTTAACATTATGAAATTAAATTTATTATTTTTAAATATTTATTATTTTTATTTTTATTTTTTATCTGAAATGTGATTGCTTAAAATGTCTCTCCTCTTATTGTGTAATGATGACAAGAATTGACTTTTGTGTACTCTATTATTAATTACTATGTACTATATCACTAATTACTATGTACAATAAATATAAATAATTTGAAAAATAACATTATATATTTATTACTATGTACCATAAACACAAATGATTTGTAATTAAATTCAAAAATTCCATTTTCTCATTGGTGTAAAATATTGAAGAGACAATTTTTATGGATTTTATTTTTTAATTTACAAAAAAATAATTTAAAAAAAATGTAAAAATAACACATGTACAATTTGTACAATTCTAATTATATCAATTTATACTCTAATGACATGACATGTGTACTATAATATGATCATTATATATAAAAAATGTCATCATTCAATATTAAATAGATAATTATTAACTTGTTATCAAATTAATAAAAAAAAGTTAAACAATTTTATTATTATTTGTACAATTTTAGACATTAAAATATTTTATTAAACTAACCAGCATGAAACAATGCTAGCTACTTCTTTATTACAACACATCATCATAACATTAAAATATTTTATTAAACTTAGTGTCAACACATCATCATGACAATTAAAATATTTTATTAAACTAAGTGGAACTAGCTATTTGTATTGTTACATGATATGCCCAAATATACTATTTTTCTGGTACAATAGAACATGTGGAGACAAATGATTTATGACAAGTGAAAATTGCCTCATCCGCCAAAGCTGGGAAGTGGGTTTTGGTCATTGCCAAACAATATCGGGGCATTTTAAAATGAATAATAGCTCATCTAAAATGGGAGCAAACAAAGAAGAAACTCCTTCGCAAAAAGCACCCAAACAAGTCTCCTCCACAAGCACGTGGCAACAAGAAGTCCAAAGGAAAAACCATTGAGGGTTTTGCCTTATATAGTCCCACATCTACACCTCTCACCTAGTCATCCCATCTTTATGTGAAAGAATTGTTAAATGCAAAACAAAGGTTGGAGGTTTTAGAAGCTAAAGGGCAGGAAAGAGATCATAAAATTCATATAATAACGGCTGAGAACAAGGCGTTAGCAGAAAGCAATAAAATCTTAGATGAACAAGTGGCATTGCTACAAGAAGCTCTCCTGATAGGGAAGACAGAATGGTAACGCATGAAGGCGAATGTGCAAAATGTAAAGAAATCTGTAGTGGAAAGTACAGAGGTGGTGAATGTGAAATCATCCCAGGATAAAGGGAAAATGATTGTCCAGATAAACAACCATGAAGAGAACGCAAGAGAAGAAATGAAAGAAGATTCCACCAAAGTTTCCAAAACTTGGGCTCAAGTTATTAGCAATTCTGCTAATAAGGAAGAAGAAACAAATATTCAGGTTGACAACATGCAAGATAGTGAAGGCAAGGAAAGACAAAATAGGGCAGCAAACATAATTATTAAAGGGGTGAAAGACTATGGAAAAAATGAATGTACTCTTGACCTTGCAAGAGACTTCTTGAAAGACAAGTTGCTATGGCAAGGACACATATGCCAAGCATGGAGGGTGGGTAAGTTTAACGGGGAGAGAGCCAGGCCCATAAAAGTCATTATGCCTACCTTGCGTGATAAATATATTATTCTAAGCAAGAAGCATCTCTTGAGGGGTTCTCGTTTTTTCCTAGAAGAAGATTTAATTGTAAAACAACAGGAGGAAAGAAGAGAGGAAATTTTAAAGGTTAGGGCAGCAAGAGATGAAGGAAAGAGAACATGGATTTATAAAGGCAAAGCTGTGATAGCGCAATTTGGACCTCCTTCCAGAACAGAGCAACAAGATGGTAATAAAGAAGAGGCAACAAACTCTTCAACAGGAAATCAAAAAGCAAGGTCAGTATGGGAAAACAAGGACAAAGACTCAAATGTGAGTCTTGCACGTCAAAATAAATAGCAATCAAGTCATACCCAGGTTTCCTTGAGATTAGTTTGTTGGAACTGCAGAGGTTACCCATGGAGACGAGGACCTGGGTTAGGGCATATTGCGGAAAATAGAGACATAATTTGCCTCATAGAAACACATGAGCATGAAGGGTGCAAGACACCTTTGTTTGAAGGATACTGGAAGATGGCAATGTGGAACAAGGCAGTAGGGAATGGCAAAGGGCACGGGGGTATCATGGTTTTAGTAAGGGAGAAAGAAGGTCGTCTCATTCAGTTAGAAAAAGAAGACTCAAATAAGCAATTCATTTGGTTTAAAATATTAGAAAATGGAAACCACATCAGAATTGCAGCATGCTATTTTGCGCCACAGGTCTCAAAAATCTACAAAGGTAGAGGGCTTGACCACAAAGATCCATTTGCAGCTTTAAAAGCGGATATTGCAACATATTCTCAGCTAGGTGAAGTCCTTATAGTGGGTGATTTCAATGCTAGGACTGCAAGTGAGCAAGCTAGCATTATTTGCTGTAAAGATGATTGTGACCCTATTTGGCTTACAGAAGAAAGGAATCATCAATGGGAAAGAATTTCAGAGGACAAGGGCTGCAATCTCTTCGGTGAACAATTGCTTACTTTATTTGGGGCCTTTGATTTAGTCATTTGTAATGGCTTGACTAGATGGGCAACGTCCGATAATTTCACTTGCAATACTTACAATGGAGCAAGTGTAGTAGATTATGTAATTTGCTCGCATGGTTTGTGTGAGAAAATGGAAGAAGTTTTGGTTGGAGATTAGCTGTGGGATTTGAAATCAGATCACAAGCCAATTTATTTATGTTTCTTTTGGATTGGAAAGAAACAATTAGAGTCAAAAATTCAACATGTCCAACAAAATCTCCCACAAGGCAGAATTCTTTTGACCCTAGAAAATTGTAATACCTTCAAAATGACGTTAGAGAGACTCTTTGAGAAGGAGAAAATTACAATTCACAGCCTTCATAGTCATGAATTAACACATTTAATTCAATGCGCACTTGCAAAGTGCAAAAGAACAAAAATTAAGAAGTCTGAAACAAATTGCTTTTCGGTTAATGCTTGGTTTGACGAGGAATGCAAAAAGGCAAGAAGAATGTGGAAAGAGTCAAACAAGGATAACATAAAGCTCAAATCTTACAAGCATTTATTAAGCAAGAAAAAGGCCGATTTCATGGTTTCAAGGAGGGAAGAACTAATCTTCCTTGGGAAAAATAATCCCAAATTATTTTGGAAGGAGCTCCAACCGAAAAAGATACAAATTGGAAATAGTATTACAACTTCTAAATGGTTTGACTATGCAAGACAACTCTATGAGCAGATTCCCAAGGTTGACCCTCCCCCCTTAGTCAACACTGATACTAAACTCTTCACGGTACAAGAGGTAGAGATGGGTATCAAGAAGTTGGGTGTTGGAAAAGCAAAAGACTTAGCTGAACTCCAAGTAGAATATCTAAAGTGGGGCTCAAAGATTCTTGCACCTCACATTACAAAAATCTTCAACAACATCATACAACAAGGGCTCCCCACAGATTGGACAACTAGTCTGGCAATACCTCTTTTCAAGAGCGGCGACATCAATAATCCCTCCAATTATAGGACCATCATGATAAACTCTTTGTTTCCAAAGCTATTTGGAAGCATGCTAGAAAACAAAATTAGCAAGTGGGCAGAAGAAAGAAATAAGCGTGCTAAAGGGCAAGCAGGTTTTAGACCTAAGCATTCCACAGTTGATCATTGCATAACTTTAAGGCACATCATTGAAAAAGTTTGGGAGAAGAAGGAAGAAGTCTTTTGTTGCTTTGTTGATTTCAGAAAAATGTTTGACTCGGTTCCTAGGGATAAACTTTGGCAAAGAATGGAGGAACTTGGGGTTCCTAAACATTTGAGAGCAGCCGTGCATAGGTTGTATGAAGAGGTGAAAGCCAAAATTAGAACTTCAGCAGGCATTTCTGAAAGTTTGAGAAGCGATATTGGGTTCAAGCAAGGTTGCCCACTGTCTCCTACCCTTTTTGGCTTATATATCGACAAGCTTGAGGAGTGGTTAAATTCGCAAGGGGGTGATGGTATCTATTTGTGCAATTTTGTTATAAGGCTTCTTTTGTATGCAGATGACCTTATTCTGATTGCTAAATCGGCTCTTGGTTTGCAAGAGCACTTACTATCCCTTGAGCATTTTTGTAGAAGTGTGGGGATGCAAGTCAATATCAGCAAAACGAAAGTAGTGGTCTTCTCTAAGAAAAGAAAACATAACCAACATAAGTTCTACTTTGAAGGCAACATTCTGGAAGAAGTTGTGGATTACAAATACCTCGGAATTGACTTCAACAAAAATCTAAGCTGGAATGGTTGAAGAAAGAAAAGAATTTTGGGGGGTTGGAAAGCATTTTATGCTTTTCAAAATAGGTGTAGAGAGGCAGAGTTATGGGACTGGAAGACCACTCAAACTCTTTTTGGGCTTCTAGTGATTCCAGTGATTCTATATGGTTGTGAACTGTGGACTAGCAGTACTTTCGACATGCAGTGGAGACAAATTGAGAAAAATTAGAAGCGTTTGATTACAAACAAATTTAAGATTAAAAGTGCAGTTCCTTATGATATCTTGTTAAGTGAAACAGGGACTGCTCATATTGAAGCAATTGCTATGGTGCGAGTCATAAGGTATTTAAAAAAAATTGAGCAAATGGAAGAGGGTAGATGGCCTAAGGTTGTCTTTAATGATAGATTGTGCAAGAGCAAAAAAACTTGGATGCAGCAAAATAACAAATGGTTTAGTAAATGGGATATTTGCTTGAACGCGTGCCCCATAAACAACAAAGAGATAAAAGCTTTTGTTATGGAAAAGTTCTACAAACTTACTTGGGAGAAGGAGCTAGGAAGAAAGAAAAATCACTATATTGAAGTGTTTAATCCCACTCATAATCATCAACCAAAAGCATACATAGAGGCCAATATCTTTTGGAGAGCCAAAATTCTTATTGTTCAGTTAAGGACTAATTCTCATCAACTCCGTTGTGAAACAGGGCACTGGAAAAGGCCAAAGGAAGTGTGGGAGGAAAGGGTATGCATTTTTTGTTCTTCCGGAAAAGTGGAAACAGAAAAACATTTCATTTTAGAATGTGAGGCCTTCAAAGACAACAGGGAAAGTTATGCAGATACGCTGGCAGCGAGCTCTTGGGATAATCTATTTAACAAGGGGTTTGTCGAGAAGATGGGAGCATTTATTATGAAGCTTCACAAAAAAAGGGCCAAATACATCAAGCAAATGAAGAAGCAATCTGTCCCATAGGCTATCTTTAGCCTCGTGAACGTTAAAATAATTTCTTTCTTTTTCTTTCTTCTTATAACATTAAAATATTTTATTAAACTAACCAGCATAAAACAATACTAACTACTTCCTTGTTACAACACATCAACACATTATGATGACATTAAAATATTTTATTTAACTAAGTGAAACTAGCTATCTGTTTTGTTACATGATATGCCCAAACATGCTATTCTTGTGACTTATGACCAAATGTCACACGTAAAAAACCTGGCCAAAAGTACTGTGCAAAGAGAGGGAGAATAGTATGCAGATGGGACCAAATTCGATTCCTACAAATTAAATAAGCTGATGGTCTTCGCTGAAATGGGATTTGGAGCTCTTCAAGTTGGATGCCACAATTTAGTAGTATGTAATCTGCATTTTTAGGGCCAATTTGTGGTGATTGATAGCGTGAGCAGAGGAACTGAAGCACTCCGAATAAGAAGAGCAGGTTTCTAATAACAACAATGGAGCAAGGTAGGGATGTTACCATCGTGAAGCCATTCAATGACAAAAGGGAGTACAAGAGGGTGGTCCTTCCGAACGCTTTGCAGGTTCTCCTTATCAGTGATCCTGATACTGACAAGGTAAATACCATTACACTGCTTGCTTTGACAATGGGTATCTTTTTTATCATGTAACATCTCGCCCCATCCTCGGGATTGTAAGAGAGAATTTTATACATATAGACACACTCATACGTTTTCATATATGGACATGTAACATCTCGTCCCACTCTCGGGACTGTACGAGAGTATTATATTCATAGACACACACTTTTTTTTTATATAGACACACTCATGTCTGTCTCCTTGACGCCACAGAGCCGCAAAGTAGGGTTGGATTATGCACACACTTCTCGCAAATTTTTTCCTTGGCCGTCTCCTTTACTCCACTGATTTGTAAACGGTAGGCATATGGCTTGTCTGTTTTGTCAACATGGATTTTCCGTGGAAATGGATTTTGTTCTCTGTATTTGGAGACGGATTCAGATCTATTTTGCTTCTTGTTTGTGTACTGTAGTGATGAATTCAGATCTGTTTAGCTGCTTGTTTTTCTAACGGATCAGTCCATCAACACTCTGCCAAGCCCTTCAATTCTGCTAACTGAGTTTCAGTACTACGATTCACCATTGTCACGCCCCTATGGACTCTGCATGAATACGAGGCGCTTTTGGCCGCACCATGGTCCCTGCGTGTGTGGCACCGACGTATTTTGCAACCGGCTAATTCTAGCATGGCAGTACTCCATCCGGACTATGCCTCACAAATCAACACTTATATTTTATTTAGTGGAATATCGTAACCTCAGAACCAAGGGTATCATTGTCATCTCAAATACAACATAGCACATTTATCTTCTTTTAACAATAGCATGTAATTCATCAAACATAAGATTCATCTCATAACATCTCCATCAACATATATCATCAACATGCATGTATAACAATGCTACAATAAAGTGTCACAATCACAATGCTCATACACCATACACATATACCACGAGTACACAATAATGATGTGAGTGGAAGAGCCCTCGGCTCAACCCCAGAATCAATATATTATAATGAATCTTTTCTGCAAATGTTGTACAACAATCAAGGCTGAAGCCTTCTCCAAGACTCAGGTATTGTTTCCCCAAACCAACCCTCAAAATACACTGCAAAATCCCCAAAGAATACCACAATACAAAAGTGTACCCTCTTAGGTTGAGACTTGGGTTCTCTATCTGGCCCAAAAGTACAACATTGAATACTCCACAAAACCCTTGGGACGGTTCAGTTACTCACCTCGAACCTTCTCTCCCAATCAGCTTGCAAGGTCCAAAATGACCCCACATGGGTGACTAGGGTTCCCGCCACCCAGCGGAGGGTTGTTTTTGACCCTTCTTTCAACTTGCAACTGCTTTCCTTTGTCCTGCAACCCTTCCACATCTTCATCTTTCTCTTCCCAAGCTGATGCACCCAAAAACCAATCAGAAATAGCCCTTAACACCTTGATCCAACCCTCCTCTTTCTCACAGGTAGGATGGGCCCCACCCCGCATACGAGTTGCTTCTTCCTTGTTTCCGCCTGCAATATGAGCTAAGGAATAAACCTAAATTTCCTCTTGTTGCTTCCCCTTTTTGACTTCCAAATGACCACATTTATATAGGTTTTATGGGTGGTAAGGTAGCTGTAGGGTCGTGACCCTTCATATGCCACCCTATCCAACTCGTGGGTACTCCCAATGGGGTGGCAGTCCAATATAACTTTGCCACATGTCCCCAAGCGTCTCATAAAGCCACCTCATGTCATTGTACTCGGCTTTAGGTCCTCTTCTCATGCTCGGCCACATCCACCCTTGTGCGGTCCTGGTCCACCCAATTTGTTTCGTTTTGTTGGAAAATGTAACTAGTTTTGGTCTTCATGATTGTCATTGTACTCATGTCAATATGTATGTCTTATGGTATAAGAAAAAGAAAAAATATAATTTCAATCATGGGATTTATGCTCCATTTTGTTGGTCAATCTAGGTCAAGCATGTTCTTCATGCTTCTAGGGTTTGTCATGTCAAAAGAATATTTTTCTTGAGTCAAGAGAGTCCTTGTCAATTGTATAAGACCCTATTGGGCAAGTTGTAACATGTAAAAGATATTGATTTTGAGTCTAGAAAGTCCTATGAGCCTCCAAGCACAAATCAAACCTAGAAGTGACAAGTCGACCTAGAGAGAGGTATTTGACCTCATGGAAAGGCTATATATACAAGCAACTTCGACCTCCTTCATCACCTATTCGATCTGCAATAAGAAGAGTTCGATATCAAGCAAGAAGAAGAGCAAAGAAGGCTAGAAGTCAAGGAAGAAGACCTGAAGAAGGAAACATAATTTCTATTCATTTTTGTCCACATGTGCAAAGGTTAGGGTTTTTGCAGGCTGAAAGTTGCAGGTTCGAGTTGCAGGGGGCTGAAAATTTCAGATCCGAGTTGTAGGAGGACAAAAATTTCATATCCATGTTGCAGGAGGGCCGAAACGTTGTCTTGATCTAGCTTTGACTCCCGTTGACTTTGGAGACATTGTCTTGCTTGAGGAAGGGATTCTTGGAAGATTGTCACGTGCCAGAAAGAAGTATTTCTATTGTTCCAAGGGACCGAAGCTATTGACTTGAAGTTGAAAGCCGAAGTTGAAGTTGGAAGTTGGTTGAAGAAGGATTGATCCTTGTTGACTTGGTTGATCTTTGACCTCTTTGGAAGGGATTCTTGAAGGGCTAACTTGGTGCTTGGAGGAGGACTTGGTCTAGGGTTTTGGGTCTTGGTTTTCTCATTTGAAGCAGATTCTATAAGAACATAAGAGATTCTTTTCGGGTTTTCCCCTTGGAGGGGTTTTGCCTTGGCTTGGAGCCTAATACTTGTGTCCATTGTCTTTATTTTTTAATTGTTTGATGAAAAGATCTGATAAAGAAACATAATAAGATAAATTAATGTTGCGAACATTGGCATTAGGATAAAATCGACAAAGGTTTGGAAAACCAAAAAATCGTAAAAATTAGGAAAATATCCGTAAAAATTGGCAAACATCAGCAAAATCAAGATACCATCAAAACATCAGTAAAAATCGACAAACATCGGCTAGGCCAAAAAATCGTGATTTCGAGATAAAATCGGGATGTTATCAAGATGTTCGCAACATTGAGATAAATAAAGCTCACAAGCAATTATTACGTTTAAGGAGAATTGAATTAATAGTTGCCCTACTACATTCTCCAACATGTTCGACTACTCGATTCTCCATTGTTCAAGCCAACTCCACTTTCATGTGTTTGGGGCATGTTGCTTTGTCCTGCCACGCCCTTATCGCACCAATGCCACTAAGCCAACAAATCGTGCGCTCTCATGTGCCTAAGTGGAAACCCAAATTCAGTTTTTCACCACTCAGGTGGGCGCGCCCTCACTCGTGCCTCTTAGTTATGTACCACCATGGTTGGTTTCATTGATGTGTTGACCCCACACTCAACCATCAACTGAATCCTCATATTGTTGCTGTTAATTTTCCAAGATCCATATTGTTCTTTGCTTCAGATAATTGCATTTCATTATTACATTCACCCCATAATATTTAAGCTTCATTAGCAATTATATAAAAAGAGCAATGACATCATAGCAGTTGAACATAAAGGATCACAAGAAGAAAAGCATGCACAAAGGAGACACCAAAATTTGGTTAGAGACCAGGACAAAACCCACAACGGGGAAAACCCATCGCAAATTCTTCTTCTTCTATTAGATTGTCATAGAAAGTTCAACAAAGAGATACAAAGTACAAAATATCCTCATCAGGTTGCTCAGGGCCTGAGCATGACTTGTTCACAACTATGTTTGTGAACAAGTCTTATCGAGAATACTAATACACTACGCTGCCATACTGTTATAATATATGAACATCATCATAGCGTCTGAACTGAATGATACCACACATATTCTTGGAATGTGATGCCAACAAAACCATTCATATATTGTAATGATGATGCCAGTGAATATAATCCCAATGTTGCTTATTCATACAACTGAACTGAGACACATATGAAACTGAGCGATATATACAATACTGATATCATATATCAGTGATGCTCTTCAATTCATCATGCCATACATACAAACTATATACCCGTGATTGATCTAGAGCTGAAACAGATTCATATAATGGTGATGTTGAGACTATAGGGATGTCGATACTGAAATATATAACAAGGAGCTTGTGCCAACCATGTAAGTACAATTGACTACATGAATATATGAATATAGCAGAGATCTCTAGAAGTAATACACCCAATGCTGAACAACATTGAGACCTCCATACATATAATTATGACCATAACGCAGAGACAACATACGGTGTATCAAATTGCAGATTATATGCCTAATCAAGAGACTGTCCATCAAGACCATAATCGAGACTCTGAGCCAATATACTGAGACCGTGATCATACTGTTGAGATGCTGAGAGACAATGGAAAGCGAGAGCCATGATACAGAGGAATGACAGTACCATCGCTGCCATGATATAGTAGAATGCGGGAGCCATAGATGTTGTATTACTGAGGCAACTGCGATGCACAAAGAGCCGTATATATATAAAGAGACCATCCACTGAGGGCAAGTAACTAACCTGAGATGCGAAGACTGTGGAGTCCATGAAAACTGTGGAGAATAATAAGATCGTTACAGTAGGAAGCGAGGTTCAAAGAAGTCACAGAAATCTGAGAGTTATTTGAGCTCTTGAGGAAGCATCAAACCCTAGAGTTAATGAACCACAAATATCACCATCCGAAATTACTGAGTTATGCACAAAAAAGAGTCACCTGAAATTCCTGAGGTAGCTATCCGAAATTGCAGACTCAAATTCGCACTTTTGAGGAGCACCCCAATGGGGTATATATAGTGATTAGTTATAGTTGAAAGGTCCCAACCCTTGGGTGAGCCGACCTTTACATTTGAAATTTAAAAATAAAAGATTTCCCTCCAAATACATATTGAAGCTGACTTTGAATATCAAAGGCGGGAGACATTAATAATTTAAATTCAAATAAAACTTGGCCAATCAATTCAAATTCACTTTAGGGAATCAAGGGAAATTATTCCGTAAGCTGCCTCATGAATTTAATAGTCGCATTATTTGCGATATAAACATCGCAAATGGTGCGATGGAAATGTTGCCCTTGGTGCGCGCCTGGTTAAAGGCATTCCCAACTCTAGGGCCTAAAATCCTCCCCCACTTAAAGTTATTGCTGTCCCAACAATAGTCTAGCTAACAAACTCAAATTCGTCAAGCCATGAATAGAAACACCAATGCAGGAACCCATATCCAAGTCTCCATGAGAACCTCGAATGTCTCTAAACTGATCTTGCCATAACCATCCTCACTACCCAAAGCGATCATTGAAGGACAACTCCCTCCTAATTCTGTCCACAATGTCTCAAGTTGTAGCTGTCATCATACTGACCACCAAAACTCTTCAAGGGATAAGCCAACTGTGAATCCTGCTGTCATACTTCAATACAAATTTGTCATGTCTTTGCATGGGATGAGCCACATGTGAACCCTGCTGCCATGTCTCAAGTTGTAGCTGTCATTATGTTGACCACTAAAACTCTCCAAGGGATGAGCCAACTGCTAACCCTGCTCTTATACTCCAATATAAATCTGTCATGTCTTTGCATGGGCTGAGACACCTGCAGACCTTGCTGCCATACTCAGACTCAAATTTGGCATGTCTTTGCGTAGTGCTAGCCCCCAATGTCTATACTAGCCGGGTAGCTAATCTGACCATCACATACATACCCTAAGAATGCACATCCTCATGTCATCATCATTTGTTTCTTCAACACTCTCGTCACATTCTCATCCACAACATACTGTCGTCATCATCCAAACTCCATCAAGAAATTGCCTCCATGGTGTCTAAGTGCTATGCCTTTGGAACATAGGTCCATCCACACATCCATCTTGAATGAAGGCATCCCATCCCCTACTCACTACGAAGACCTCCAAGTGAAGTCCATCTAGTAAATCCACTATCTGCTCCACATCCAAGTCCATGAAGAGATCCTAAAACTCATTTGTCACCAAGTCAACGGTGCAATCCTCTCATGACAACCCAATATCTGCTACGAACCATATCTCAAGGCGCTTCATCAATTCATCTAGATCCACTGCTCCTATCATTCCAAGTCTCTCCACTCCTCATCTCTCTCATATATGAAATTATATTGCTCACATCTTTGCAATGAAGGCAAGTCCCCACTCACCTCACCAAGTCATCCAAGTATTACCCAAGGCCTTTAAGCCAAGCGGTCTCCAAAGATCTCTATGTCCTCCTTCTCAAGAAGGCTTTCTGTCTTGAGATGACTAACCTCCTCAATCATCCCAGTCTGTAACTCATGCTGCAATGTCTAAGTCTCCATGGCTCAACCCAATTGTTGTCCAAGTGACCCCACACTAAGGCCTCATCATAACTGCAACCAAATCTACCCAAGTCCTCTGTTAGATCATGCAGATGATGTATTAAATCCGATCCCTATCTGCGAAGTTTGTTCAAAAGGGACACATCTCATCTTGTACAAATCAAGGATGCACCTGGTCCACCCAAGTCGCCTAATCCAAGCCCATCAACAAGTCAAGTCTCCTCCAAGGTCACACACATTCACATGAAGGCTCCATTAGTCACAATCACGAATCCATCGATTTGACATCCTAGGCTCCTTGAACCCAAGGCATCATCATCTCATCGTGCTTTCTCTCTGACCAACCCATGTCTCCATCAATGTCTCCACTCCCATGAGACATCTCTCCCCATTGGGTCACTAAGACCTCGTCTTGAATCATAGTGAAGCCTAAATGAAGAACATCTAACCAATCCTCATGATGATCTGCTATCTCAACTGCTGTGCCCTTCCGTTTTGAGTGATCCTACTCGAACGACCTCAATCCTCAAGTTGCGATGGAAAACTGCTAATTCCTGTCATGGCCAACCGTAACTTGTCCTCTACGAACTTATCTCATCCACCACCCTTGTTTAAGGCATTGGCCCCATCCATCCTTGGGTTCACTACCCCCTGAACAACCCTTGCATATCTCCATGCTATCTGGTCCATACATGAATTAGAACTCATCGCAATCAACAATGTGCACTAGCACTGACAACCATCATCTTCTCAAAATTCTAGGAGTTGCCCATGCTCTAGTTTGTCTTACGAGATCCATGGTACCCTCATCCTAGTACTAGAAAGCCTCCTCGCTATAAATTATTGTATCATGTTAGGCCCTTTGCCAAGCCACTAGAATACCCATCCTGCCTCATCACCAAACTAGTTAAGCCCACATACCCAACTCTACCCTACCATAGCTATGTGCATCTTATTGTGATACCACTTCTGTATTGTGACGATCTTCACTATTGCTCCTTCAGTGATCTTCTGCTTCAGCGGATACCACATTTGTGTGGTGAAGGGCTTCACTATTTCTTTTTCAGTGGTATTTTGCCCTGATACCATTTGTCATGCCCTAGCGATTTTGCACGGATACAAGGCGCTTTTGGTTTACCGTGATCCTTGGGTGTGCAACACCGATGTGTTTTACAACTGACTAATACTAGCATGACAATACTCCAGCTAGACTACGCCTCACAAATCAATACTTGTATATAATGTCTTATATGTTACTTAGTGGAATGTCGTAACCTCAACGTAGAATCAAGTATATCATGTCATCTCAAATACAACATAATACATTTATCTTCTTTCAACAGTAGCATTTAATTCATGAAACATAAGCTTCATCTCACGACATCACCATCAACACATATCATCAACATGCATGTATAACAATGCTACAATAAAGTGTCATAGTCACAATGCTGATACACCATACATATACACCATGTAAGAGTATCCCATAATTATGTGAATGGAAGGGCACTCAGCTCAACCCAAGAATCAATATATTATGATGAATCTTTTCTGCAAATGTTGTGCAACAATCAAGGTCGAAGTCTTTTCCAAGACACGGGGCATGGTTTCCCAAACCAACCCTTAAAACATACTACAAAATCTCCAAAGAATACCACAATACAAAGTGTACCGTCTTAGGGTGGGACTTAGGTTTGTAATGTAGCCCAAAAGTACAACATTAAATGCTCCACAAAACCCTTAGGATGGTTTGGTTACTTACCAGGAACCTTCTCTCCCAACTAGCATCCAAAACAGGTTCAAAATAAGCCCAAATGGGTGACTAGGATTCTTGCCACCCTATTGTCACCCCTGATTGGGTGGTAGAGCCACTTGAGGGTTGTTTTCGACCCTTCCTTCGACTTGCAACTTTTGTTCGTGGTCCTACAACCCTTTTGCATCTTCGTCTTGCTCTTCCCAAGTTGATGCACCCAAAAACCAATCAAAAATAACCCTTAATATCTCGATCTAACCCTCCTCTTTCTCATGGGTAGGATGGGCCTCCCGCCCCACATACGAGCTGCTTCTTCCTTGTTTCGGCCCGCAAGGAACATACCCAAAGTCTCTCTTGCTGCTTTCCCTTTTCGACATCCAAATGGCCACATTTATATAGGTTTTATGCGCTGTAGGGTATCTATAGAGTTGTGACCCTTCATATGCCACCCTATCGGACTCGTGGGTACTCCCAATGGGATGGGGGTCCAATATAACTCCACCACATTTCCCCACACGTCTCATAGAGCCACACCATGTCATTGTACTCGGCTTTAGGTCCTCTTCTCATGCTCGGTCACATCCACCCTTGTGCATTCCCAGTCCACCTAATTTGTTTCGTTCAACTGTTCGATTCTCCATTGTTCGGGCCAACTCCACTTTTGTGTGTTTGGGGCATGTTGCTTGGTCATAGCGCATCCTTATGGCGCCCATGGCACTAAGCCAACATGTTGTGCACTTTCATGTGCCCAAGTGGAAACCCCAATTTGGTTTTTCACCACTCGGTTGGGTGCGCCCTCACCTGCGCCTCTCAGTTATGTGCCACCACGCTTGGTTTTGTTGATGCCTCAACCCCATGCTCAACCATCAACCAAATCCTCATTTCGTCACATTATTTGTGACATAAATGTTGTAAATGGTGTGTTGGAGATGTTGCCAAGTCGGGAGTGAGTTTGGGAGCAAATTTTATATAATATATATTTGTATATATTTTGATGCATATATGTCAACAAAAGCATGCAGAATGATGAATTAGTGATAAAAAACATAAAAACATGGATTAAACCATATAACATCATTCATCTAGTAGTTATAATCTTCATCAACCACAGGCCCACAAATTACAAGTTTTCATTCATATAGCATGTAAGGGTGCACATAATCAAAATAGCATTGACTGCAATCCATCTCTGAACCGAAAATACATCAACAAATAGGCTCTAGATGACCTCTAGCATCCCAAACAAATCATCCTACAACAAATACCTACATATCATCAAAATCATTGCCTATCTTGGGATCTTTGTCATTCATATCACCCTCTAAGCATTAACATAAGATAGAAAAAATGTAGCAGGTCAAGTCAAGATTTTGTTCGAGTGATGGGTACATTTTTAGTAGGGTTATGATAGAGGAGTTCGACAACCAATGTCACTAACATCAAGGTATATAGAGGGCTTGGTACTCTTGATTAAATACGAGTTCCATGCCCTGGTACATGACAAAATCCAATGGAAACATTACAATCCCCCCAATCCTGAAATCCTGAAAAACTGATAAGTCTGTTGGATTTTGTGTGAGATCTAAAATTCTACTTTCTCTGTATGATATCCAATGAGGTCGGAACCACTCTTAAACATCTTGAGTCATTTCATGGTAATGTTAAAAATTTAAGTAAAATGATGAAAATGAAAGATATGTCACTTTTACCTGTGGGAGCAAATTTCGGGAGCGCGCTCCTGGGTCGCTCTTGATGCGCCCTCACTTGTAGCGCACTTTGGGAGTGGATTCGGGGGGAGAGCCGCTACCTCGCAGCCTTGCTCCAGGAACCGCCCTTGGGTTAGAGTTAGATCCACTGGGTTTGAGAATTACCTTTCCAACCTGGAATACAATTTCAATCCCCTTTTCCTCGTTGGTCAACGTATTGATCTTGGTGTCAACATACTCTCATAGATCATTCACCAACAACACTAGTTTGGTTCTTTCCTTCCACGAACTTTAGTTGGATATCCCATCCAATTGGTCCTTAATCCTTCAACAACCAAACAACTCAGTGCTCTCTTAGAGCTACCACGTGTGCACAAATCTGACCCAGTTGCACTTCAAAGTGATCTGATACCATGTTAGAATTTCATGCACCCCAGGTTTGGTCTATATTTTGACAGTTACACACAATTGAAAACATAAACACACTGAAATGCCTAACTTTAAAAAAAGAACTTGCATAATGGAAAATACACCAACAATTAGATCATACATAGAACACAAAATTTTAATTGCAAAAAACAATTTCTTATTTTTCCTCCAATATGAATCCTAGGGCTCCCTTACCAGGAAGAGACAAATCCTTGTCCAATATCGATGGGCTGAGGCTAAATCCTTCACACCCTCAACTGCCCAAAACACCACTGTTGTGGCAAACCTTCACTTCAGAATTTACCAGCTGTCCACCTCTTTGTTGCTGTAGCCTTAGGGCACTTCCAACCCTCGGCTAGGATTGTATTCCTTTACCAGGCCTATGGGTTAACCAAAAGTCTTTACACAGGCCTCGATCTGTGCCAAACTAGCAGGATGGCCCTTCTACATGGTTTGACACCTTGTCGCTTGCTTGCGAATGCACCTACAGGCTCCCTTTTCTCTATGATTTTCCACAACAGGGCTCACAACCAATGTTGCACAAAGCGCGATCGGGATTTAATCGGCGCCGGGAAAAAAGCGGAAAAAATCGACAAAAGCGGGAAAAAAGCGGAAAAAAGCGGGAAAAAAGCGTTTGGCACAAAAATATTCATTTTTTTTCATTTTTTTAATATCTAAACCATCTACAACATAAAATAAATACATTGACACATAAATATGATAAAAAAACTAATATATAAGATGTTTAATATCATTTCTAGCGCTAAAATCACACATAACATTGAATCATGTCCTCAATAGTAAGTCCTGAGTCCCAAGTCCAACTCAGCCTCAAAATATCAACAAAAAATATGATAATGTATCTCATCATGTCATAATGTCATATACAATAAAATGAAAGTCTAATCCTATTGATTTCCTCTGCCCCTCTTGCGAGAAAATGGCACAGCTTTCTCTTTCCCTCTAGATGTAGAAGCTGGTGCCTGTGCTGGTGGAAATGGCAGTGGAGTCTGACGTGCTCTAGAAGCTGAAGAACTAGAAGTAGGAGCTATAGGAGGTAGACCACGTCCTCTACTGGTGGCAGGGGTAGGCTGGGCGGATGGTGTCACCTCGAAACATTACAATCTCCCAATCCTAAAATCCTGAAAAACTGATAAGTCTGCTGGATTTTAAATGAAATCTAAAATTCTACTTTCTCCATATGAAATCCAATGAGGCTGGAACCACTCTCAAACATCCTGAGTCATTTCATGGTAATGTTAAAAATTTAAGTAAAAGGATGAAAATGAAGATTAAGGAGAATGTCACTTTTACTTTAAGAATTTAACATTACCATGAATAGCATATCCATACTAGGGCATAGACTTGATCATTAAGTTGCCCCACTCAAAAATTATTTGTTTCTTTCAAAAAAATTGCATGAAAAAACCCAAAAAAAGTTATAAAACTATGCTGTCCCAAGCCCCCACGATTTTTTCCTTAAAAATCGCGATTTTTTTCGAAAAAATCGCGATTTTTTCGATAAAAATCGGTATAAAAAAAAGTGGCGATTTTTACGAATAAAAATCGCGATTTGATCGGGCAGAGGAAAAAATCGCGATTTTCCGATAAAATCGCGATTTTATCGCGATTTTAACAACACTGCTCACAACCCCATCCTGGCTGCTGTGTAGACCCGACCCTTTCCTTTGGGCATGTTACTGCTCAATCTAGCAGGGGCCTAGGACGAGTACCTAACGGACAACTACTAGACCAAATGG
Source organism: Pinus tabuliformis (assembly GCA_031772625.1). NCBI lineage: Eukaryota > Viridiplantae > Streptophyta > Pinopsida > Pinales > Pinaceae > Pinus > Pinus tabuliformis. The sequence goes on along the minus strand of CM062819.1, from coordinate 1,455,027,870 downwards.
AAATAATGGGACAAGGACCTACTGTCACCTCAGTCAATGTCCCCTGCCATTTACGAACTTTCATTGATGGGAGGAGTCTCGATATGGAAGAAATCACTTGAATGATAGTATCAATGGCAAGGTGTAACATGATTTCCAAGGCCCATTCAAAGGATAGGCTCAATTAATGGTTCAAATGCTTAAAGAAAAGCTGAAAGGCTCCCCAAGAAGGACCTATGAAGAATGATCTCAGGCTTAGAATATTGAATAATGATCTCGGCTTGATTTCTCAACAGGAAAAGTATAAATGAAGGCTTGGGGTCAGTTGGCGAATGCACACAGAGAGATTGAGGAAATCGATTTTTTGAGGAGAGAAGTTCTTAGGAGGGAAATCGATTGGGGAGATCTTGCAGTTGAGGGGCAGGGATAGTTCGGGAATATAGATAGAGAGGTGGAGAGAAGCTTGTGGAGGCAGTGCAGTAGCTAGGAGAGTTGACGCTGGGACAGTCTGGGCCCACGTAGCCTTGACGCAGAGCTAGAAGGGCCAGCGTAGAGAGGGAGAGAGCTACCTTCCACGTAGAGTGCTAAAACTGCCAGGAGTTGCCAGAACAGCCAAGAAAGTTGATGCAATGGGCAGAAGAGCTGACGCATAGTTGATGCAGAGCCTTAGAGAGCTCCACGCAGGCCCACACAGTTACTGCGAAGTGGCAACGTAGTTGTAGCCGGGGCCAACCAATTTTGCTACCGGATCATTCAGAATCTGTTGGGTGAAGTGAGGTAAAACTCACTCAGGTTTTCGCCATTGTATTTCTCTGTCACTAGTTTGCCGCGAGGACAACCAACATTTGTATTCATAACTTCTGCTTAATAATAGAAAACCCTCAGAGCTGCTGCACCGGTTTTCCCGCATTAGGTTTTTCTCGGGACGTTTCGTCCAAAAATAAGTGTGTCCTTTGTGTGTTTGTCTCATTTATTTTTCAGTACTTGATCTGTATATTGTTGTAGACTGCAGTGTATTTGCGTTAATATTTTCCGAACATTTCTGAAAATAACTTGTTAAATGAAGAAAACAAGTAGGTAATGCAAATCAGTTTACTGCAGTAGGATTTCTGGTTTATTAGATTCAGAAATTTTCACATGGTGCAAGTGTGTAGCAGGCCAGGCAAGGTGGTCTAGGTGCATCATCATCATCGAACAAGTGGGACACGAGCAAGGAATAAGCGGTGCTGAGGATCCCATGGCATGGCTATTTGCTCTCTACTATAGTGGAGGCCCATGGCTCTCAACGCTCACCCTATAAATGCCATTAAGACCCTCTGGAGGGTTTGGATCCCGTATAGGGAGACCAAACCGCAAGATGAAGACCCATCTGTAATCCTGTATAAGATCCAATGTGTCTCCTCGCCTTTCAGTACAACAATTTATTAGTGCAATTGAGCAAATGAGCCTACAAATCAATGAACCAACTGAGCACTTCATAGTGGCATGCCTTTCCATAATGGGCTTTAGAATTTACAAGTGTCCCTAGGTTCAAGAAGGAGGTTAATCAAGGACCCTATTAGGTGGTTTCAACCTTTAAGGGAAGCCCACACATGGGTATAGATGTAGGTGGGGGAATCGTGTCTCATGAGTTACCCCGACCTTTGTTTTTCCACCCTTCTTCATATGCCTTTTGCCTTTTATTGATTTTTCTTTTTATAACTGTTCGGGGCTCCAGGGAATGAGAGCATGATGTGAATGATATAACAGTGAATACCCCCTTAAGGTTGGGTAGTTCATCGCCACCAGGGGTTGGGACAATCATGGGTTCCTTAATGATGCAAGGGGCTCACATAAGGGGCCCTAGGAACCAGGGTGATGGCCATAATGATAGGGGTAGAGCTCATGTTTGGCTTTTTCCCACATGTTAAACTTTTATGTCCTGGCCATTTTTTGCATTTTATGGTACATTCCCTGTTGTAAGTGGCCAAATTATGCTTTTTTCTTTTTAGCTGCACCAACCTTTGGGGCATCGTTCCAGGCCCAACCCAAAGTGTGGACAAGGGGAGGGGGAGGCTAACTCCTTGTGGACCCAATGGACAGATGTGGACTCGGATGAGAAATCTGTGAAAAGGGGCTATAATGAGCGGAGGGGAAGTGATGTATGTGGTGTCGGGAAGCGGGACCACACAACCAAAATCGAGATTTCCCATGTAGTGCCACTCCTAAGGCTAGTAGCAAATAAAGGAAATCACACGAGACTAGGATACAAGCTTAACCACCAAGTTGGACAGGGGGACAAGAGTATAGGCCAAGCCCATTTTTCCCGTCGAATCCCGCCACTAATCCATACCCAGAAGTGTCCATGATAAGTAAGCAAAAATAACCAACTACATAATGAAATCCATATCTTTAGGGTTGGAAGGCCCACCTTCAAACATATGATCATGACAAATGGGGTGAAGGTGCATAATGGCTTGCTTAGGTGGCAGAGATGATGGCACATCGAGCTATCTGGTGGTTGATAGGGGCTGCTAGCTGACGACTGAAGACAATCTAGGAGAAAAATTCCTCCTATGGGTGTCACCCATAGGTGGTGGGTAACAAGGCCCTAAACCCTTGCACACAGGCCCTGTGGCCTTCCTTGTTTGTTGTTTTGTGTGTATATCATCTAGCTGGCCACCAACCAACCGTCGGCCTAGCTGCAGTTTCTTTGCACAGGGCTCAAAACTAACCCCCAAACCTTCATTCAGTTGCCGATGGTAGATTCACACAGGTTTGACCCTTCCTAGGGTACCTATTGCCTTTAATGCTCCCAATTGCTCCTTTCCACCTTGTGGTATTTCTTTCCTTGCCTTTAGAAGATTCTAACAACCTCCTTCAAGATTTCTCCTAACAAATTTGTCCCATGAACTAATTTACTCACATCCTTCAAGAGTACCTTGTTACTCCTTCGCAAGTCCACGGTTTCCTCAACAAATCAAAAGCCCAATCAAGAAGAAACATCTGTTATTCTCCTCTCCAAAATTTTTCTCAAGCCTCTCCATTGGTTTTTAATTTATACCTTTTCAAAGGGTGCAATACCATGGGGTCTATACCATGGGTTATTAGGATACCATGGGTCAGTGGAATACCATGAGTCTATGGGTACAAAGCAACATTACTTAGCTCATACACTCATACAATCACTTCTATGAGTGTTTTCCTCTCACATACTGAGCACCAAGGGCACGTGAGAGTACCTCCCGATGCTACAAAATCTCAACGCTATTCTTGTGTGGTTGGGCATTGTCCATGAATTGTCTATTCGACTTGATAAGTCTTCTTTGTTTGATGGTGGTTTCATCCTCCCCAAGTTTACTCCATAAGATCATTAGGGTTCCACTCCTAGAGTGGTGTTAATGTCGATATGTATAGGGTTTCGAGGAGAGCACATAAATTTTGTTTTTGTTGTATTGCGTGATGTTTATGCTTAGTTATATTTTGTAGTTATTAGATGTGAGAAGTACAATAGATATGTGAGGTACACAAGATGAAATTTAGACAAAATATGCCAAGAACATCTCTATTAGAAACCATTGGAATTTATACTTGTATATGTGGGTAAAAAAACTTGAATTTCACTGGGGAAAATCACACAACATGCATTTGCCACATTTTCAGCAACAATTGTAATTGAAATTTCGCGCTTGTGTGACTAGCCAAAGAGTAATATGTAACTAAGAAGGATCATGCAGGTAAGAGAAATAAATATTGATGGCAAAAGCTACCTCAAAATGAATCACTGAGATTTTTTCATTCTCCTGATAATTAATGTGATATCACATGTTTTGGGTTTTGGGCATGTTAATTGATTTTTTGACCAAGAAGTACTTGAGAGAACTTTCATCAATATTGGAAGGTCCCAGCGTTGTAAATATATGCTTATCTTCTTGAAACCTCTAATGTACTTGGTACCTGTGGCATGTTTATTTGAAATGGCTCATCATTTGTGTCGTACAAATTTTCAAACAAATATATGTATTTTGAAAAAATGAAACTATTTTGTAAATTTATGTGAAAATATTTGTTGTGATTGGAAATAAATACAGTGTTAACACTTTACACATATTCATCTTTTATTCATTTTGTGCTTTAATTATTGCATGTCTAATTTATTTTTCTTGTGTTTTAGGCTGCTGCATCCATGAATGTATCTGTTGGATCATTTAGTGACCCTGAAGGCTTGGAGGGCTTAGCACACTTTCTTGGTGAGTAGTTTGCATAAGGTGAAAACCACTTATTAGTTTGCATAAAGTGAAAAACTATCAATTGAACATTTAAAGTTAGGTCCTTTGTCTATACCATAACGTTGTTCTTTTTTCTGTTTTAAAACTTCTTTAATATTGTGATGCATTTTAAACTGCATATCCATCTTCACACAGGGTCTATGTTCCCTGTTCCAGTCTCTTTTGGCTTAGCAAGTGTATTGCCTTTATATTTCTTAAGCAATGACAAAACATATTAAAGCTTAAAAAGTAAATTACTAAATTTTTTGCCCATGGCATGCTTTTTCTTGCATGCCCCATTGTGCCTCAATTCTAGCCTCATCCAAATGCTTCTCTTCCTCAAATGCAGTGGTAAGGTTGACCTCACCTGTGCTGTTCACTATTTCCAGATTTTGAGAGTAGTGTGTCTCTGCATTCCTTCAAGGACGAAGAGAAGACATATAGGGAGGGCTCCTTAAGGCTTCGATGGGCTTGAGTTAATAAGAGGGGTGAGGGGGGATAAAACAACTTTTAGAAGTAGTTCGAGATGGGCTATGATTCTTCGAACCATTAGCTTCAAAGATCCCAACTGTTCATTAAGCTCCAAGTGCTATCTATGATGAATCCCTATGAATGCTTCAACATCTTTCTGCCATTCCAATAATTCCAGTATGTGCTTTGTTGTGTCAACTTTTAGGTTTGTCTTGACTTAGTTAAAGAGTAATAAATTAACTTTGCCTTGGTCATTAATGGGTTTATCATAGGTAGTTTACAGGCCCATGGTATTGGGTGGCTCGAGGTATTTGATGTGATGAAGCCTATATTTAAAGGTTTGGTGATTTCTAATGTAAGATGACGTAAGTGGTTAGTGTTGGCATGATTGGCCACGACTTGGCCAGATTGGTAAAGGGACTCATGAAGATATCTTCTTTGTAGTTGCTTTTCCCAGTAAAGGGTATCCAGGGTAAATCTCTTGTGGAAATTTATGTTGTTGTTTTGTTTTTGTTGCTGCACTTGGTTTCTACATTTGGTATGAAAACAAGGTTGTTGGCTTCAGGAGGATGCCTTTGTTGCTAGGGCTTAACTCATTCTGTGAAGAGCAAGGGTATCTTGGGTTTGAGATAAACTTGTTCTTGAGTTCGAGCTTTCTGCAGTGAATCTTGTGTAAATAAAAATGGTAATCAATTCAAGAAGAGAAATAGAAAGGTTTAATGCCCAAAGCTTGGAGTTATGGAAACTAAAGATGGAAGATCTTCTTACAGATAGAGAATTGTGGGTTGCTGTGGGTCTAGGTACAAAATCTATTGTTATGCTGAAAGAAGATTGGGAAAAACCGGAAAGAAAGGTGGGAGGCATGAATTGACTTTGCCTCTCATATTTGGTGTTATTGAATGTCTCTAAAGAAGACATCTCAAAGCAGCCATATGATAAGTTAGGGAATTTGTATCAATAAGAGTCCATGGTGAACAGGTTGTTTCTTTGAATGAAGCTGTATCATCTTAGGATGGATGATATCGACTCTGTGACAAAGCTTCTGAATTCATTTAATACTTTTGTAAGTAAAATTGTCTCTTTTGATATTAAGATGGAGGAAGAAGATAAGTGCATTAACTTGTTATATTTTTTGTCAGACTCTTTGGATAATTTGCTTGTAGCAATTGGTAGTACTACTTAATCCACATTAAAGTTTGAGGTTGTAGTTGCATTCTTGTTATCCGAGGAAATACAGAGAAAATCCATGAAGTGTGTGGCCAAGGATGTTTTATTTGTAAGAGGCTGTACCAAGAGTCGAAAAATAAGTTTTTAAGGTGCAGATCTAAATACAGAGGTAGATATAACTCTCTAGGACAATTTATAAATAAATGTTGGAAATTTGGTAAAGTTGGGCATGGAAAGAAATATTGCAGATCTAAGAATGGTGATAAAATTAAGGGATTTATTGATGGCCTTTCCACAGAAATGATAACATCCATGGAAGGAGGAGGTGATGTTTACCTGGTATTACAAATACACATTTTGATCATAATGTATGGTTGATCAATTGGGGTGCTTCATTCATATGACTCCTCGCAGAGAGTGGTTTTGTGAATACGAAAAGTACAGTAGAAGTGATGTTTTCCTAGGAGATGATTTGACACCCAAAACCATAGGTTGTTGAATGGTCGAGCTGCTACTCAAAGATGGAAGGATTAGAGCTCTCCTTGCGGTTTTTCACATTCTAGATCTAGTCAGAAACCTGATATATATAAGTAAGATGAGTGATGTAGGTGTGCATATTGTATTTGAAAAGGAAACATGTTAGATGTTTCGAATAGCAACGGTGTTGATGAGGGGAGTTTGGATTGTAACTTTGTGTAAGTTGTTGGGAAGTACTATTAATGATGGGTGTAAGAGTTTTGTTGTTCACGAGGATAACAATGAAGAAGACGAAACACCTACTAGTCAGAAACCTGATATAAGTAAGATGAGTGATGTAGGTGTGCATAATGTATTTGAAAAGGAAACATGTAAGATGGTTCAAGGAGCAATGGTGTTGATGAGGGGAGTTTGGACTAGAACTTTGTGTAAGTTGTTGGGAGTACTTTTAATGATGGGTGTAAAAGTTTTGTTGTTCCCGAGGATAACAATGAAGAAGATGAGACCCCTACTCTCCCAATTGATAAGACATTGGTCTTAATCCTAGGTGATCAATTAAAACCATTTTTCTTCCTCCGTTAATTTCTTGTCTCTCACTTGTGCGACCTTTCTAGGGCATCATGCAAAATCTCTTAGAAGGGTGATCTTTCAATTCTGCTTGGACCAATCTTTGCACTGGTGTCCCTTCTAGAGATCCTCAAGGTTTCACAACATTCCAATGGTTCATTGATGAGAAAATCCAAACCCTAGCTTGGACTTTAAAGACCTATCTTTGATGTCAGTATGAGAGGCTTCTTTGAGGGTTGTCTTTCATTAAAGCTTGATCTTTTCCAACCCTTTCTTAGTCCTACCTTGATCTAGTGTTCTCCTATGAGGTTTCCCTTTCATGATCAATCCCAAAAGCCTAGGTCTCGTGTGGACCCATTCTAGGTCTCTCAAATCAAGCAACACTTATCATAGAAGTAATTGCTTATTTCAAAGAGCTTGTTAAGAGGTCATACCTTATCTTGGAGATCTCGATTCTATGTGTGTCTAATTTTCATATCACTATCAATCCATAGGTCTTGCTTTCCTCCCTTTAGGTCTTTCTTGGAGAGCCATCAAGCCTCATTGAAGCAAGTAAGGCTCATATTGAGCCTCTCGTCTAAATGGGCCTTGGAAATCATTATAATCCTAATTATTGATCCTATCATCCCAAGTGATTTCCATCATACCGAGACTCCTCCCATCGGTGAAAGTCCATAAAGAGCAGGGGACACTGATTGAGGTGACAATGGGTCTTGGTCCCATTGTTGCCATTTTCTCTAGTAGTTGTCCCTTAGGTACCCCTCCTAGGATCCCTGCTAAATTGAGTGGTAACATTTTTGGCGCCATTGCCGGGGACGGAGCAGGTCTTCATTCTCTGTGAATCATTGAGGAATTTGATTCATTGATGACATTATAAATATTCCTCTGTCGACTCCATGCATTTTCCAATCCCCTAGCTTGCTAGAAGAAGACAACATTTCTCCTATAACTTGGGCTGCCGTGAAAAGAAGGGATAGAACTCCATTGCTTGTTAGAACTAACCTTATCCCCGAAATTGAAAAGGTTGGCAACACAACCTTCAATATGGATGCCAATACCAACGCCAACCAAAATCAAAACCAACCTAAGGTCTCAAGAAGCAAAAGGCACCTTTGTAGTGTTTTTAGAACTTTGAAGTTGAGTGACAACCCCGATTCTTTACCTGAGAAATATCATGAATGGCTACCCAAATTCAAAGGAACTGCTGACCAAAAAGTCAATGACCATATAGATGATTTCTTTTGGGCACTGGCCCCTAAGGGGATTGAAGATGATGATGTGATATTAATGTTATTTTCTTTATCCTTCGAGGGGTCCATTAGAGAATGGTATCTTAGTCTCCTCCCTGGAAACATCGATGATTATGAGAAGTTTGAAAATGCCTTTAAGAAGAGATGGTCATCTAATGCTGAAGGGGCTTTTAACCTTGAAAATTTTTACCACATGAAAAAGAAAGGCAATGAAGATATTAGGGAATTTATCCAAAAGTTTGATAAGATTGTTAGGGATATTCCTGATCACCTTAAACCTGTCGATGTGCTAATACTTGACAAATTCATTAAGGCTGTTGGAGGACACCTGACATATCAACTAAAGGATAAAAAGCCCAAAACTCTTGTTGAGGCCAAGGAAATTGTCATAGAGGTCGAACAAAACTTGAATGCTTCTAAAATTGAGATGTTTGAACATCCTAGGGCTAAGGTGGAAGCTAAGAAGAGCAAGTCTAAGGATTAGGTTGAGGAAGCCCTAGTCATGGCCCTTAAGAAACTTGACAAACTTGACAAATTATCCGAGGACATGGATGCTAGGAATAGGTTGTACATGAACAAGTTCACCGCTCTTGAAAAGGCTCAAAAATCAAGTTTTGTTCCAAAGAATAAGCCTTTTGTCAAGAAAGCTAATGATGAAGGCAAGCAGGGTCCACCCTAGGTTCCTAACACTTTGGCTCCAACCAATGTTGTGGAACAAGAAGAATCATCTTCTGAGGATGAGCAAAGTGATAATGAAGAAAGTGAAGATGAGGAGGGTGGTGAGCAAATGAATATAGTTGGTGAAACCCAAGCCTTCAACATTATGTTAGGTGACACATACACTCATCCTCTGATTAGTGAAGTGAAACTCAAAGATGAAAAGGATGAGCCTATCCTCAATATTGATGATAGTGGGAGATTCAAAGGGGTCCAATACTCAAGGAAGAATGACAATAACCCCTCTGCAAGCTCCGATGAATCGAAGAAGAAGGAATCCACTCCTAAGCCATCCTTTCCAAAGCAACCTCCTCCGAAGGAACCCCCAAAGAAAGATCTTCCCAAGAAAGATAGCTAAAGGATCCTTCCAAAGGGGAATGCAAGCACAAAACTAAAGATAATGAAGTTGAACTTGACATTGATGTGGGTGTTGCTATAGGGAAAATGACTATGCAGGTTTCGATAAAGGAGTTAGCTAAGCTTCCATCCCAAAGGCAGTGAGTAAAAAAAGCCTTTGGGTTTGAAGAAGAGGACCCACTTATCTCATTGCAAAATATACATCTCTCTAACACCATCCCTGGTCATGAGCCATTTCTACTTACCCTAGCCGTTAATAACCTCTTTCTGCATATGTTAGATTCTGGGGCTTCCGCAAATATCATGCCATTAAAAGTCACGAAGCAACTCCATCTAGACATTACTCGAAAGTACAAAAATGTATGTGGCTTTGACTCTAAGTCTGTTGAGGATGAAGGCCTTATCAAAGACCTAAAGATGTCATTAGCCATGAATAAGGACATATCATTACTAATGGATATTTTTGTCATTGATATACCTGATGTGTGGGGAATGCTATTGTCCAAGAAATGGGGTGCTACCGTGGGTGGTCAACTCCAAATGGATGTATCTCATAACACTATCCCGCAGCCTAATGGAACCCCATTTATCCTTTATAGGGAGCCTCTACTCCCGGCTCATGTGGTGAAACCTGGTCCTATCTCGTATTATGGAATACCTGAGACTAAGGATTCTTGCCCCATTCTTCCCTCTTAAGAAGTCCACATTCTTAAAAGCCCTGTAAAAACAAAATAAGAAGTGGGTACAAAAACCTAGGAAGGAATTCAAGATTGGGGAGGTTGTGTTGGTAGACTAGTCAAGATTCATGGTAAGGTTGGTGAAGGATATTATTACATTGCTAGACTTGACGACGAACTTTGGCCAGAGCCGGTCAAAATAAGTCGCATCACCCCTTTCCTTGACACTTGACATTGTATCATATGCATGTTAGAGTAGGATGCATTGCATATTGATTTTTGCATTAGAACCTAATATCATATTATGTTATCATGCTAAGATTAGGTGCATTTAGATTAAATTTGTCTTTTAGAGTAGATTTTATCTTCTGTTGGTTTATGGATTAACAAAAGCATGGGCAATCAAAGGATGCCATAAAAACATGCTGCTTCGTTTGCTTGGTCTTTGATGTGCAGGTAACAGGTATGCGGTCCCAAGAGATTGTTGGTGTTCTCATGACCTCCCTATTCGAGTACATAGTTCATGCACTCTACTGAGAGCTCATGTCCCAGTTGGAGCCAGATGTTACTCACCACTAGTGGGTGACCTCTATAGGAGAAATTTTCTCCTTGATTTGTCTTCAGCCATGTTGTCACCTTAAATGTACACCTCAATGCGGGCAAAATACCAATCCCACCAGGTGTAATTTTAGAGGCGCAACCCTCAGAGTAGGGGTTGTCACCTATACCCTACTCACCCCGTTTAAGTTCTCTCCTAGACAAGCTAAGGGGAGTAGTCCTAAAGATGGATGGAAAGGGGAAACTTGTTGGAACAACAAGTTCTAGGAGACTAAGGGCAAAACAACTACCTCTCTATACAACTTGAATTAAGATTGATTCAACAAGTGTGATTATTAGATGAGAAATGTGTGTATATTAAACGATAGATTCAATTTGAGATCAATATGGCAAAAATAAGATTAACAGATTAGAGACCAGTACCTCAAAACAACTCAATAAAGATTATATCACTTGCACAATGGAATAAGACTTCAAGTCACGAGATAAGCAGTGCTACAAAACAAAAGGTTAGTATAAGAGAATGACACAATATTGAAATATGAGCGGTAAAATGTAACTTGCAAGAAAGAAACTTGTACTTTTAAAGAAATGCTCAGAAAAGTTAGAACAATACCATAAACGAATGAGTAAGTGATTTATAATGACAAGTATAAGAAAGATATAAAATTGCAAGTAAAGAAAGATGCTCACAAATCAACAATATGCCAAATGAGATGATGTCTAAATGAATGCAAGACTAAGCTAGGTGAGATGTAAGAATCCTGGTCGATTTTAATTAAATGCCGAGTTTAGATGAAATCCTTCTCCTTAATTGTTTTGAAACAAGTCTTAAACAAGGTTGTAGAAAGGAGGTCCAAGGAAGAAGGCTAAGGCCTTATTAACGATACCTCCTCTTGCTTCTAATGACCCAAGTGCTTCCGTTCCTACAAGGGATTGCCCACAAGAGAACTGCAAGGTTACCTCTTTTAACCGTTGAGTAAGGGCCAGGCTTCTCAAATTGAATAGTGGAGAAGATATTCCTAGCTTTCTATACAACCAAGCTTATGCTTGGAGGTAAATTCTAGGATGCAAGTCTATGACTAAGATGAGATGAAATGCAAGTGCAAGATACAATTAGATTGCTTCAGTGAGATTACACTTGGGACAATATGCTTCAATATCAAGATCACTTATAACCAAGATAATTTATTAGTACTTAGAGCACAAAAATTATGATGTTTCAAGAGAAAAATGAGGCACTTAAAAGTTCCCTCAATGAAATAATAAAGATGTTAATGAGATGACAAGTTAGATCTTAAAAACAATAGCCAAAATGCCTTTAGATATAGAGTGCTTATTATAACAATATTCTCTTATATTAAGATGACAATTGAAACAAGAGAATTTGCACAATTAGACAACGACAAATGAGATTGCTAACAGTGAAAGAGAAAAATACCAATGCAAATAAGATTCAACTAGCTAGCAATGAAAGAAGTTAGTAAGCAAGATAAGGCTAAAGCAAAGAGACGCTGATCAAGAAGATGAAGAATCCTCCCTTTTAAATAGGGAGGGGGATACCACAGGATTTGAGTCCCAAGCTCCCTTCAACGAGAAGATTGATTTTATTATTAACTTTACAATGAAAAAGAGGCCTTAATGGCCTTGAAGCTAGGGAAAATAGGCCTTAATAGGTCTCTGACCAGGCCTAAAATGACCAAAAATGCTAGTGACTTTCCAAATAGAAGCCTTGCAATTAGATCTTGGACCAAAAATGAGTCTACAAGCCTGCAAAACCAAACCCAAGTTAGATTTTTGATGAGAAATAATTACAAAATTATTTACAAAATTTTAAATTTGAAACCCTTGCCAAAATTCAAATTTTGAAGTGAGAGTAGGGCTTCAAGGCCTAACGACTCCCCTAGAAAATTTTCGCTTGATGAATGGGGCCACATAAACACAGATCAAACCCTTGGAGGGGCCTAGAATAGGCCTAAACCCTTGTGGCCTTGAAGAATGCTTGACAACCCTCCAGAAATGGTAACGCTGGCCCTAAACCCTAGCCATCTAGGCTAGGTGAGGGATAGAGCCCTCAAGACTTCAATCTCCTTCTTGATCTTGATTAGATCCACCTGCAAAACGAGTTTAAAAAAAATTCTAGACGTCCACTTCAGGTCTGTAAGAAAATCAAGCTAAAAAAACCCTAAGGCTATATACAAAAATAGAGAAATATGTACAAGGGTTAGAAAATATTTACAAAATTTATTTACAATATTTACAATGATTTACAAATAATTTGCAAGTAATTTACAAGTCTAATCTATGGGTATGAGGACACCTGCGCCCATAGATCAGATAACATAGCTCTAGAAATAGTAGATAGATCAATGAAAGCTCTTTAAAATAAGTAAAAGATTTGTTTTGTAAGTAGAAGATCTTGGTAGAATAAAAGGCAAGAATCTCCTTTCAAAGATGTCCTTACGATAAGCCTTTAAGAGACCCACTATGGGTTCGTAATTGCTATGTGCCAAGTAGATGGATACTTCAAACAAGAACGTCCCCAAATGCCTAGCTCGAGTACTTAGCTGATTCAAGCAAGAATTTCCACAAGTCCTCGATATCTGATTAGAAAATATTTTCTACACAACTTCGAAACATTTTGTTAGTTTCAATAGGGATTGGTTAGCACATCAAAACAACAGTCTAGTGTCCAAGAAAGGATCCACGAGATCCGCCTAATCAAATGTGTTTCCCCAATCCAAATGTAGGTGGCAAACAAGCGAACAATAAATCCAATAGGCTAATGAAACAACAACTTTAAACTTAGTAGAAATTTAAGCACAAATCATTAAAATAATTTTACCGTAGTAGGCTGAAGACATACACACATAGCTTTGCCCCAAAGACTTTGCTTTTATTAACTAGAGAAAATATTACAGAGCTTCCATAGCTAATTACACCATCCAAAGATGAGTACAATGTGGAGTCTCAGTCTCAGTTTATAGAAAAATGAGAGATCTAGATCCCCCTCCAAGTGGAAAACGTCTAGGTCCAAGAAGTTGCACAAATTTGACTTGATCCTAGAGAGTAACAACTAGTTGATGCTTGATCCATGCCAAAATTTAATCTTGTTCCTTGATCTGGAAGAAGAATTTCGAATTTGTTTAAAAAGGCTTTGATCTCGGTCCATTTTTCTTTTTCAATTTTTCTCGTTGAAAAATCCCCCTTCAATTAACCACCATGGTCCAGAAGTTTGATTTTTCTTAAAAATGATTTTTTCCTTTGATCAAGGGTTAGAAAATATTTACAAAATTTACAATGATTTACAAATAGTTTACAAGTATTTTACAAGTCTAATTTATGGGTATGAGGACACCTCCGCCAACAGATCAGATAACATAGCTCTAGAAATAATAGATAGATCAATGAAAACTCTTTAAAATAAGTCAAGATTTGTCTTGTAAATAGATGATCTTGGTGGAATAAAAGACAAGAAACTCCCTTCAAAGGTGTTCTTATAATAAGCCTTTAAGAGTCCCACTATGGGTTCGTAGTTGCTATGTGCCAAGTAGATGAATGGTTCAAACAAGAACGTCCCAAATGTCTGGCTTGAGTACTTTGCTGATTCAAGCAAGAATTTCCCCAAGTCCTCAATATCTGATCAGAAAATATTTTCTACACAACTTCGAAAGATTTTGTTAGCTTCAATAGGGATTGGTTAGCACAACAAAAAGGAAGTCTAGTGTCAAAGAAAGGATCCACCATATCCACCTAATCAAATGTGTTTCCCCAATCCAGATGTAGGTGGCAAACAAGCGACCAATAAATCCATTAGGATAATGAAACAACTTTAAACTTAGTAGAAATTTAAGCACAAATCATTAAAATAAATTTACCATAGCAGGTTGAAGACATACACACATAACTTTGCCCCAAAGACTTTGCTTTTATTAACCAGAGAAAATATTACAGAGCGTCTAGAGCCAATTACACCATCCAAAGATGATTACAATGAGGAGCCTTAGGCTCAATTTATAGAAAAATGTTAAATTTAGATAACAATGGTATGTTTTATGCTTAGCACAATTACTTCAATGTTCCTTTAGCAGCCCAATGACAATTTCCAATTTAGTTTTTCAATAGCAATCACATTGAACATTAATCACATTGACAGTTATAGTAGATAGAACATGAAACAAAAATGTAGAAGACAAGCCAAGACAAGAGGACACCAGATTTGGTGGATGCCAGGGAAAAACCCCAATGTGGTGAAACCCTTTGATCAATTCTTCTTATTAATATATCAAATGTTCAGAGAGAGAGAGAGTACCAAAAGTCAAAATTGACTTGCCAATAGATGATCAAAACAACCTTGTCAAAGTTCTGCAATATTGTCTGAGTCAACAACAGTGAAATCAACCCTAACCAGAAAGTCAAAGATGGTCAATGCAACAATCAATTTTCTCTTTTGAAGCTCGGTCAAAGGTAGTCAAACTCGGCCTTCAACAGTGATCAAAGTCAACCCAAAACAGTCATAAATTTGCTATCAAACTTGGTCAACCTGCAGTCAAACAGACCTGCGGTCAATGTAAGTCAAAGTCCTTTTGCCTCAATTCATGTGCCCAAAAATGCGTCCTGTTGAGACAAAAATCCACCCAAAAAATCGAAGTCAAAGGATGCCTAGAAAGTCAAAGTCAACGTTGGTCAAACTACAGAAATTCCTAAGATTTTTGGCCCTGCAATTTTGTCCTGTAATTCGATCTCCTTGTGCCACACGTGGGAGAGACAGAGAATGCCCAACGCTATACGAACCAATGAGAGGAGAGAGAATGTGTGAGTGATGATGATGCCAAATGAGGTGAGCGGTCACTTGTATTTATACAAGTCGTTGAGGGTTAAGAGTCATGTCCATTGGGCTTCATGAGCCTACATGATGATGTGGCGGACCTGAACAATTTGCACGTGTGGGCATAAATTCGAAATCACACTTCTTGCTTGTCCAAATTAGATGATCTTTATATCAATTTTGGTCCTCTCGAAAATAGGAATTTAATGCAATCATCATCCCATCAATTGCGCTGTCCCAAGGTGGAATTTGGCCCTAGTTGCCAATTTTAACACTCCCTCTCAACTAGGTTGAATTCCACCTGTCAGTTCATCATCGATCATCATGCCATCCATGTCGTCATGTACCATCTTTGCTTTGCACTACTGAACACTAATATGAATAATGAAAAAGAATCGATCGAGAGTGAGTCACAAGACCTTACTACTCTCCATTGGCAAAAGTCAGTCTAGAGGTAGAACCTCAATCAGACTTGATCCCAGATCAAGTTGTTGAATACGATGCATCCTAGACATAGGGAGTACGACAGTACACAATGTGTCCTTCGATAGTGCTATGGTCCTTATCCACGTTTCCTAACTCATTGGCCAGATGAGAGGTACTTCCCATGAGTCTCGGACTACATGGGTAGGATGTATGCTGGGGCATTAGCAGGAGAAGGTGAACCACTCATCCTATGCATATGTCAATTGTAGGGGAAGGTGAACCACTCACCCTACACACAGTCAACCATCATGGGGTATCACAGGGGAAGGTGAACCACTCACTATGTACACAGTGCACCTATAGGGGAAGGTGAACCACTCACCCTATGGTCGCTCATAGCTCCAAGAAGTACCCCAAGCCCCTAGGAGCTCCTAGAGCTCAATGTTTAACTCAAGCAGGACCCTCATAGGAGGGTCTTTCCACAACTCCAAGTCTCTCTCGGAAGGCTAAGAATTTGACCTTCCCTAAGGGCTTCGTGAGGATGTTTGCGACTCGCTCATCAAACCTGATGTGTTGGAGCCTTATTTCTTCCCGTTGTACCATATCTCGAATAAAGTGGTACCCGATATCAATGTGTTTGGAGTGGTTGTGGAACACGGGATTCTCTGAAATACGAAGCTCGCTTTAGTTGTCGCAGAAGGTTATGGTGGTATCCAGCACGTGCTCAAATAGCTCACTAAAGAGCTTCCTCAACCAAACAACTTCACAACAGGCCATACTAGCTGCAATGTATTTGGCCTTGGCGGTGCTTAGAGCAACCGATTTTTGCTTCTTGCTCATCTAAGAAATTGAAGCAGACCCTAATGAGAAGCAACATCTAGACATGCTCTTACGAACCACCACACTGCAATTTAGTTAGCATCAGTATATCCATGTAGCCTCAAATTCCCGATAGTGTATCTTAATCCATAGTTGATTGTGCCACAAAGATATCTCAAGAGATTCTTAGTAGCAATCCAATGTATGTGATGAGGCTCGACCATAAATTGACTCAATGTATTCACAACGAAGCATATGTTAGGATGGGAGTTTACCAAGAACATCAGGGCCCCCACAAGTTGTCTATATTCAGAAGGGTTTGCCAATTCGGGCCCAACAACACTTCCACATAGTTTCTTGAAGTTGAGTTCCATCGGAGTAGACATAGACTTGCAATCCACCATCCCACATCTCTTGAGCAACTTCACAATGTATTTTCCTTGAGAAAGGAAAATCTCATCTGGCTTTTACCAGACCTCTAGGCCTAAGAGGTAGTGAATCAGACCTAGGTTCTTCATCTCGAACTCAAAAGCCAACTCCCTCTTGCATTGACAAATGAGAGGGTCAACACTTGTCAGAAAGAGATCATTCACATAAAGGACCAAAATGAGAGGCTTGTCCTTTTCAACCTTGAAGTATAAGTTAGGATCAACATCATTCCTCGTAACTCCCAGCTTCTTAAGACAGCTATCAATCCTCTCATACCAAGCCCTAGGGGCCTGCTTTAACCCACAAAGGGCTTTCTTCAACCTACATACGTGTGTCCTTTGATCTTGTACTTCGAACCCCTGAGGTTGTTCCAAATAGACTTCCTTCTTAAGCGAGCCATGCAAGAAAGCATTCTTAACGTCCATTTGATGTAGGTTCCATCCTTGAGAGGCAGCAAGTGCAATAATCGATCGGATAGTAGTATATCGGGCAACTAGTGCAAATATCTCGTCATAGTCTACTCCTTCCTTTTGAGAGAGGCCTCGAGCAACGAATTTGGCCTTATATTTTTCAGCACTCCCATCAACTCCATGTTTAATTTTGTATAGCCATTTTGAGGTGACCACAGACTTGTCCTTTAGTCTAGGCACCACATCCCATACATCATTTTTCGTGATATTTTAATATTCCTTATTCATTTCATCCTTCCAGACTTGGTGTTTTATGACTTCTTCAAATGTACATGGCTCAGATTGAACAATAGTACTCATAGCAACTAAGTACCTTTGATACTTGTTCGGCTTCTTGCTTTCACAGAATGTCCCTCTTAGAGGAATATGTTTCTCAGCATCTTTGAGCCACAAAGGTATTTTCCTTGAGGTAGAGGGATCACTAGGTGGTGGATCAATGGGATCCATTGGGCCTTCAACATCGGGCATAGGTTCATCTGTAGGAGGTTCATCCTGTTTTTCCACAGCATCATCATTATTATCCTTCCTTGGAATGGGGAGATCTTGGGCCTTCCCAAGGGCAGTGTCTTCATCGAAGGTGACATCATGGCTAATTTCCACATCTCTTTGTCCAGGCACATAGATTCTATATGCCTTTGAATTTTCACTGTAGCCCACAAATATACCTTTCTTCCCAAATGCTTCTAACTTGTTTCTTTTCTCTTTAGGCACATGAAAATACACGAGACAACCAAATATTCTAAAATGAGAAACATCAGGTTTCTTACCAGTGAAAACTTCTTTGGGTGTCTTGAAATCCAGTGCTTGATGCAGGCTCCTATTTTGAACATACACGACAGTGTTGGTAGCTTCTCCCCATAAGAACTTTGGTAGACCTTGATCACGGAGCATAGCATGGGTGGCTTCCATGATTGTTTGATTGTTCCTTTCAGCAACACCATTTTGCTCAGGAGTGTATGGAACGATTGTCTCCCTCTTAATGACAACCTCTTTGCAAAAGTCATTGAATTCATTTGATTCATATTTGGTTCCATTGTTGGTCCTCAATATCTTCATCTTCTTCCCTGTTTGATTTCCCCCCAAGGCTTTGAAAAAACAGAACCATTTGAACACTTCGTCCTTCTTCTTCAAGAAGTAGATCCATGTTTTGCAGGAGAAGTCATCCACAACCCTCCCAATGATGTTACATGCAACATACTAGATAGGTCATAATGGACCAATTGAAGAATATCAGAAGTTTGACTTTCACTTGAAGGGAATGGTCCCCTTGTAAGTTTCCCAGTTGCACAACCCTAACAAACTCCTTCATGGTTCATGTTGAACTCGGGCATACCTGTGACCATCTTCCTTACCCCAGGTAAGGCTTTGTAATGAAGGTGAGCAAATCTTTGGTGCCATAATTCAGATTGAAGAGAAGTATCACAAGTCAAGGCTCCCAAAGGACTTCCTCCAACTTGATAGAGACCTTCAACCCTAAATCCAAGTGTAAAAGCATCTTTAGGGTTTCTTTTCCAAATACGTACCTTTCCATCAATGAATGCTACCTTGAAGCCTTTATCTTCCATCGCAGAAATAGACACCAGGTTCTTCTTCAAATCGGGCACATACAACACTTCTTGTAGATGAATGGTTTGACCTTGATTCAAGTGAAGAGTGACAATACCTATTCCTTTCACGAGATAGGTGGCATTATCTCCAAGTATGATTTCCAAATTAGTCTTCTTTTCAACCAAATTTGAGAGGGCCTCCTTGTACCTAGTGAAGTGCCTTGAGGCTCCACTATCAATCAACCAATGATCCAAAGTATCCGGAGGAGAGGCAGTAGATAGAGCGAAAATAAGATAAAATTCTTTTTGTTTTCCTACAACATTACTTTCCTCATACCTTGAATTTCTCGTCCTTTTGGGAGGTCGACCATTTCCATCTCGAGTAGCGGGAGCATTCCTCTTCCCTTTATTGTTGAACCTGTTGTTCTGTTGATTGCCATTGCCTTTGTAGTTGTTGTGATCGTTGTTTTCATCATCCCTTGGAGTATCCTTCTTGTGAGGACACTCTCTAGCATAATGGCCAAACCTGTTGCAATTGTAGCACCTTCCTTTTCTTCCTTCTTTGAATCCTTGCTTGAATCCTTGACCCTGTTTTCTTGGACCAACATTATTCTTCCTCTTAGCATGAGCAGAGAAGGCAGTGGGATCATTTCCATTTGAGGGCTTGTCTCTCTCCATCATCCTTGTCTCTTCTTGAGTGCATCGAGCCAATAATTCATCGAAACTAGGAATCCTGTCATTGTTAAGAATGGTTGTGTTAAACACATCCCATGATCTTGGAAGACCTCCAAGTGCAATGAGAGTGAGCTCCCTGTCAACAATAACTTCTCCAATAGATAGAAGGTCATTCTTGATTTGTGTGATCCTCATGAAGTAGGATTGGATAGACTCCCCTTTATCCATCTTGATGTCCTTCAACTTGTTCTTGAGAAAGAGGATTTGATTTGCATTGTTCACTTTGAACATCCCAACCAACTTATCATACATCTCCTTAGATGTTCCCAAATCAGAAATATAAGCAACCAAATGCTTTTGAATGGAGTCTATAATAATTCTTTTAGCTTTGACCTCACCTTTCTTGTATTTTGTCTTTGCAGCAACAAGTGCATTTGAAGGAGGCTCCACCACTCTTCCCTTCCAATAGTCCATGGCATCATGCTCTTCTAAAGTCAACTCCAAAGTCATCTTCCATGCATGATAGTCAGATTTTTCGTAGAGCTTGTCCTTAGATTTGAAGTAAGATGTAGTAGCCATTGAAGCTAGACCAATAGTCTTGACCAACATATCTCTCTTAGTGATTGCTTTTCTCTCGCTTGGTTGGGCTTTGTCTTCACCTGAGCTCTGATACCATGTTAAATTTAGATAACAATGGTATGTTCTATGCTTAGCACAATTACTTAAATGTTCCTTTAGCAACACAATGACAATTTCCAATTTAATTTTTCAATAGCAATCACATTGATCATTAATCACATCTATAGTAATAGTAGATGGAACATGAAACAAAAATGTAGAAGACAAGCCAAGACAAGAGGACACCAGATTTGGTGGATGCCAGGGAAAAGCCCTAATGTGGGGAAACCCTTTTATCAATTCTTCTTATTATTATATCAAATTTCAGAGAGAGAGAGAGAGAGAGTACAAAAAGTCAAAATTGACTTGCCAATAGATGATCAAAACAACCTTGTCAAAGTTCTGCGTTACTGTCTGAGTCAACAACAGTCAAATCAGCCTTAACCAGAAAGTCAAAGATGGTCAACGTAATAGTCAGACTTCTCCTTTCAAGCTCGGTGAAAGGTAGTCAAACTTGGTCAACCTGTGGTCAAACAATCCTGCGTTCAACACATGTCAAAGTCCTCCTTTTGCATTGGTTCCTGTGCCCATAAATGCAGCCTGGTGAGACAAAAATCAACCCAAAAAATTGAAGTCAAAGGATGCCCAAAAATTCAAAGTCAACGCTGGTCAAACTGCAAAATTTCTGAGATTTTCGGCCCTGCAATTCTGTCCTGTAATTCAACCTCCTTGTGCCAGATGTGGGAGAGAGAGAGAATGCCCAATGCTGTACGAACCAATGAGAGAAGGAGAGAGACTGTGTGAGTGATGATGTTGCCAAATGAGGTGAGAGGTCACTTGTATTTATACAAGTTATTGAGGGTGAAGAGTCATGTCCATTGGGCTTCATGAGCCTACTTGATGACATGGCCGACCTGAACAATTTGCACATGTGTGGGCATAAATTCAAAATTACACTTCTGCTTGTCCAAATTAGATGATCTTTATATCAATTTTGGTCCTCTCGAAAAAAGGAATTCAATGCAATCATCATCTCCATCAAATGAGCTGTACCAAGGTGGAATTTGGCCCTAGTTGCCAATTTCAACAAAAAAATGAGAGATCTAGATCCCCCTCCAAGTGGAAAATGGCTAGGTCTAAGAAGTTGCACAAATTTGACTTGATCCTGGAGAGTAACAACTAGTTGATGTTTGATCCATGCCAAAATTTAATCCTGTCACTTGATTTGGCAGAAGAAATTCGAATTTGTTGAAAAAGGCTTTGATCCCGGTCCAAAAAATAAAATTTTCAAAATTTTCTCTTTGAAAAATCCCCCTTTAATTAACCACCATGGTCCAAAGTTTGATTTTTCTTAAAAAATAAAAATTTTGCTTTGATAGAGGGCCTCAAAAATATTTTTCAATTCTTTCCTCGAAATGCCCTCATTCAATTTAACCACCTGGACCCAAAAAGACGATTTTCCTTGAGAAATTATTTTTTCTGGTCCAAGGAATTTTTTGTGGAATTTTTCTGCCTTGGAAAGGATCCTTCGAATTTATTTTTCCTCAGGAAAGTCTTCATTTTCCAAAAAATCATTTTTCCACTTGGAGAGAATTTTATTTTCTCTCATTTTTAATTTTTTGGACCATTTTCCAGCTAATTTTTTGTCGGAAAAATAAAATAAAAATAATTGAGGGGATAGACATGATTTCGACCCTAAAAAAGTGTCCGAATATAAAGTTGAGGTGTAGAGTTTCTAATTATGAGTACTCTTTCCCCATCAACTTTTATAGACATTACAGCAAAATAATTATTAAAATCCCAACGAGTGGAAAATTTTAATAATTAAAATTAGACACTTAGACTTAACCAAATTCCGTAAGACTCAAGACATGATCTAGCATGATAATTTACATTGACTCTATACACTAGGACTCACCTAAGACATCACCATCGAGCCCCACTCTAGCTTTGGGGTATATTTGGGAGAAAAACTTTGCCAATTATAAGGGTTTATAAAACACGAATAATTGGCGG
Source organism: Pinus tabuliformis (assembly GCA_031772625.1). Lineage (NCBI taxonomy): Eukaryota > Viridiplantae > Streptophyta > Pinopsida > Pinales > Pinaceae > Pinus > Pinus tabuliformis. Next base: position 1,455,005,575 of record CM062819.1, on the reverse strand, counting down.
AGGGTAAAAAACTCCCTAGAGTGAAACACTTTGTTGATAATTCTTAAGTTTACCTAGGTGTTTTACATGGCTTTATAGAAATACTAGAATCATTTTTACAATGGCCACACAGGGCTACAGAATTTGGATTTACAATTTTGACAAAACTGCTAAATGATAATGATGATCTTTGGTTGCTTGACTGGTCGAACATGATGGAACGCTTTGAAAAATGTATGCTGCTATAGGGTAGTTGACACAGAGTGGTCAACGAGCTGGCAACCAATAGCCCCTTGCAACGAACAGATAGCTTGATGTGCCACCATTCTTCGCCACCTGAGCCAACCATTATGTGCCCTCGCCCATCTGTTATGATCGTATTTTTGAGGGCAGGCATTCCAACCCCGAAGGTATGGCTTTTCATTATGTAATTGGGTGTTTATGCATGCTTTCCTTGGGCACGTTTGGACATGGATTAGTGGGGGATTCGATGGAAAGAATGGGCTTGGATTGTACTCTTGTTCCCTTGTCCCAACTTGGTGGTTAATCTTGTATCCTAGTCCTGTGGGATCTCCTTTATTGGCTACTAGCTTTAGGAAGGACACTACACGAGAAACCCTAAATATGGTTGCATGGTCTTGCTTCCCAACAACATATATGTCACTCCCCTCCTCTCATTATAACCCTTTTTCACACTTTTCCCTTCCGGACCACGTTTGTCCACTGGGTCCACAAGCTGTTAGCCTCCCTCCTCCCCTTGTCAACACTTTGGGTTGGGCCTGGAATGATGCCCCAGAGGTTGGTGCAGCTAGAAAGAAAGTTAAAAGCGGAATTTGGCCACTTTCAATAGGAAATGTACCACAAAATGCAAAAGATGGTTGGGACATAAAAATTTAGTGTGAGGGCAAAAGCCAAAATGAGCTCTACCCCCTTATCATTGTGGCCATCAGCTTGGTTTCTAGGGCCCCTATATGTGCACCCTGCATCATTAAGGAACCCATGATTGTCCCAACCTCTGGTGGGCGATGAACTGCCCAACCTTAAGGGGGTACTCACTGCTACATCATACACATCATGCTCTCATCCCTTGGAGCCCTGAGCAGTAAAAGAAATAAAAATCAATAAAAGGCGAAAGGCATATGAGGAAGGGTGGAAAAACAAAGGTCGGGGTAACGCATGTACCATGATTGCTCCCTCCTATATCTTTACACCCAATGTGTGGGCTTCCCTCATTATAGCTACCCTTGTACCATGTCACGCGACTTAGAGCCTATCCTATTGCCCCATTTCGTTCCATCATCATTTCACATGACACTTGCCATTTGATGGATGTACCATGGACCTGCCACTCCCTTGGAGGTTGAAACCACCTAATAGGGTCCTTTATTAACCTCTTGTGTCAAGCAAGGTAACACTTGTACATTCTAAAGCCCATTTGGAAGGGCATGCCAATATGAAGTGTCGACTTTTGCCCTTGATTAAAAAGCTTATTTACTCAATTGCACTAATTATTAATTATTAATCATACTGGAAGGTGAGGAGACACATTGGATCTTATACATGATTGTAGGTGGGTCTTTATTTTGGACTTGGTCTCCCTATACAGGATCCAAGCCCTCTGAAGGGTTATAATGGCACTTGTAGGGTGAGCGTTGAGAGCCATGGGCCTCCACCACAACAGAATGTTGATTGCCACATTATGGGCTTCTTCAACAACACACATTGCTTGCTTGTGCCCCAACGATACATAGATGATGATGCACTTAGACCATGTTTCCCATTTCGCCACACACTTGCACCAACACTTGGCAACTGATCTAGGGCCCAGATTATCTTCTAGCACTCACAGATAGAGCATCGACTTGTTATTGAGCCACTGAAGACCCATGAGACCATTGATTGTGCCCCACAACCACTTGGGAGCAGCACAAGATGTTTTGCTTGGAAATCAAGGGGCCACCCTCATGATCATCATTTTGAGAGCCCTCCTCTTCATCATGGCACTTAGAGGACTCATTTTGGCCTTCCAACGACCCTCTTTGCTATTATTCTATCATTTCAGCTAGCATTGGATGGCTTATTCTTCACTTATTGAGCTATTTGGTGGGCTTGTCACCAAAAGGGTTGTTATTTGCACATTAAAATATTATTAGGGGCTTAATTAGGCTAATTAGACCATTCGAACTTGTGAGAGGCTCATATAAATTAAGGAGAGCCTCATTTCGTAGTGGATCATCATTTCGATTGGGATTTCTCTTGTAAAAAGAATTTAGACCTACAATTGATGGACGAAATTGGATGTTATTGATGCATTTTGATGTTTGGGATTTTCGCTATCTTGTCTTGGAGCTTCTATTTGCAAATTTGATGGATGGATATACTCGCATTATCTTGTAAGTGCTATTTGATGCTATATCTTTACATTGTTACATGTCTAATGTATGGAATATCTTGTCATGATCTTGTATGTGCCCTAATTTAATGTGAATTTGATGAAAACACTAAGATTATTGAAGTATTGCATGCATTACTCATAAATGATGTGAATGAATGTTCCTAGAGGCTTGTTTTGCATATTGTATCCTCAAATCTCCATCAATCCTTGCCAAGTGAAGTATAAATACCTATTGTAGCCGAGTTGCTGCTTATTTAGGGTTAGGAAAGAGTTGCATATGTCTCCTTGATAGAATGAAGTTCTTTCATTAAAGGAAATCTTGACTCCATTTCTCTCAATTGATAAGGCACTAGTATTAATCCTAGGTGATCAACTTAAAACCATTTTTCTTCCTCCTTTAATTTTTGGTCTCTCACACCTTGCTAGGGCATCATGCGAAATCTCCTAGAAGTCTGATCTTTCAATTCCGCTTCGACCAGTCTCTGCGTTGGTGTCCCTTCTAGAGATCCTCAAGGTTTCACAACATTCCAATGGTTCATTGATGAGAAAATCCAAACCCTAGCTTGGACTTTAAAGACGTATCTTTGATGTCATTGTGAGAGGCTGCTTTGAGGGTTGTCTTTCATTAAAGTTTGATCTTTTCCAACCCTTTCTTAGTCCTACCTTGACCTAGTGTTCTCCTAGGAGGTTTCCCTTTCATGATAAATCCAAAAAACCTAGGTCTCGTGTGGATCCAGTCTAGGTCTCTTAAGTCAAGCAATACTTATCATAGAAGTAATTTCTTCTTTCGAAGAGCTTGTTGAGAGGTCCTACCTTATCTTGGAGATCTTGATTCTATGTGTGTCTAATTTTCGTATCACTATAAATCCATAGGTCTTGATTTCCTCCATTTAGGTCTTTCTTGGAGAGCCATCAAGCTTCATTGAAGCAAGCCTCATATTAAGCCTCTCCTTTGAATGGGCCTTGGAAATCATTATAAACCCCATCATCGATCCTATCATCCTAAGTGATTTCCATCATATTGGAACTCCTTCCATTGGTGAAAGTCTGTAAAGAGGAGGGGACACTGACTGAGGTGACAATGGGTGTTTGTGCCATTGTTGCCATTTGCTCTAGTGGTTGTCCCTTAGTTACCCCTCCTAGGACTCTTGCTAGATGGAGTGGTAACATGGAGTCTATGAGTAACAATGTTGGAAGAAAAGAGATGGATTTAGGTTCAAAGAGCCCCTACTTAGTGTTTTGTTGGATTATTTAACGAAGAATGAGGGTGTTTACCGCTTCCTTAGGATAGAATTAGTGGTTTTCATTTAGGAAAATATCATTTTATTGTAAAAGGAAGTTTAGTCTCTCTTCTTATAAATAGAGAGGCAATTCCTCATTTCTCATGGTTGGATTAGGTGAAATCCCTTAGCAAGACTGAAATTTCTGCAATTTTTATCTTCTTATAAGTTGGATATGGATAGATGAGTTTAGCGACCTCTTGGAGAGGACTTGTAGATGTGGTTGGTTCTCTTTTCTTGAATGATTATTACTGAACTTTGATGGATGTATGATAAATTGAGTAGGCCATCTTTCTTTATCTTGTTTAAGTGGATTGATAGGTTATTGAGTATTCACCAAAGTAATTGCTGATACTTTTATGTCATTATCTTTCTTGAACAAAATTATCATCATGTTCTTTTGAGGTGACCTGTGTGAAAGCTCCCTCCCTTATTTATCCTTGACGTTTGTTGGACACCTCTAAAGGGCACAATTAATGTCTTTCTTAGTCTTTGAACCTACATCCATTCCATTTCCTTCTCAAGTGTGTTGATCCTTGATTCCATAGGCCCCAAAATATATTGGCAAGCTAAGGCATTGATCTTCTATCCTCCGTCACAAATAAATAATTTTACTGTTGGGGTTTCAAATTTTCTATAAAATTGCAATTGACTTCTCAAAAACCAAGCTTTGATACCATGTTAAAATCTCTATTCCAGCAACTTAGGTAAATTGCTTCCTTATAATTTCCTTATTGAAAAAATAATTTAAATTGAATTCTTCAGCTTATATATCTTTCTTGAAGATGAACCACATTCATTGGTTCAAAATGTCCACAACAAAATTTCTATGTGATGGATCCATAAGAAGTTTCTTGACATAAATCAAATCACAGAAGTCTTATTTCTGAAATAAAATACACATGTTGGAAATTTAACTGGAAATAAAAATCAGTGGAAGCACAAGAAACCAATTTCCAAATTACACACATGGAAATCTTTGCCCTTCAAATATCAACTTTCATTAAAATTACTCTAGAAGGATATCCTCCATACCATACCACTGTAAGCATGGAAAACAAACAAGAGTTGAGTTCAAGACCAAGGAACGTTCCACTTCAAAACGATTAGAATTGGTACACACTGACTTATGTGGACCAATGAAAACCAAAGGATTGGATGGTGAACAGTACTTCGTGTTAATGGTTGAGGATTATGCCAGGATGACAACATTCAACTTCTTGAAGAAGTCTGAAACCTTTGAATGCTTCAGAATCTAAAAGTAGATGGTTGAGAATTAAATTGATCTGAAAATCAAATGTCTGAGATCTGATAACGGAGGGGAGTTCACATCTAAGGAATTCCAACACTTCTGTGAGGAACAGGGAATAAAGAGACAATTCTCAGCAGCCAGGACACCACAACAAAATGGAGTCGTCGAAAGAAAGAATAGAACAGTTGAAGAAATGGCTAGGACCATGCTGAATGATTCCAAATTAGGTGATGTATTTTGGGTCTAGGCAGTGGAGACAACAATACACATTCTAAATAGAGGAATGCTTAGAAGCAACAGTGACAAGACCCTGTACGAACTATGGAAGGGAAGACCAACAAATGTTGAGCACTTGACTTGAGCATTTGCGAATGTCCAACAAATGCTACATTAAGAGGGAAGATAAGAAGATCGAGAAATTTGACTCTCTACTATCTAGTAGACGAAGGCATGTTTGTTGGGTATTCACAAAAGAGCAAGGCATACAAATGCTACAATCTAAGACCCAACAACATCATGGAGAGAATTAATGTAACCTTTAATGAAAGAAAAATGAAGCAGGGATCATCATCTTCATGGAATGAAGAAACACAGGTACCAGAACAAGAAGAAAAAGTTAAGGAAGAGGAAGCAGAAGAGCAAAAGGAGTCAACTACCAATCAAGAAGCTCCCAAATGCTGGTACCAGAAGAATCATCCATCAGATCAGATTATTGGTGATGTAAATGCAGGAATAGGAACCAAAAGAAGCAGGCCAGAACAAAGTCATCTCGCTTTATTATCCACGCTTGAGCCTAGCAACTTTGAAGAAGCTAGCCATGATGAACACTGGATCAAGGCCATGGAAGAAGAACTGGATCAAATTGAAAAGAATGAGACATGGAAATTGGTTCCAAGGCCAAAGGACAAAAATGTCATTGGTACAAAATGGGTCTTCAGGAACAAGCTGAATGAAGATGGACAGGTAACTAGGAACAAAGCAAGATTGGTTTGTAAAGGATATGTGTAGGTTGAAGGAATAGACTTCGAAGAAACATTTGCACCTGTCGCCAGGATGGAAGCCATCAGGATGTTCTTGGCCTATGCTTGTTCAAGAAGGATTAAGGTGTATCAGATGGACGTGAAGTCAACCTTCTTGAATGGAGAATTGGAGGAAGAAGTCTACATAGAACAACCTGAAGGATTTTTACTCACTGACAAGAAGGATTATGTTTGCAGGTTAAAGAAGGCTTTATACGGTCTCAAGCAGGCCCCTAGAGCTTGGTATGCCCACTTGGATAGGTATTTGCAGAAACAAGGATTCAAAAGAGGAAGTGCCAATAGCAACTTATATATAAAGGTTGAACAAGATAACTTGACTCTCATTGAAGTGTATGTGGACAATATCATCTTTGGGAGTGATCATGATAGACTAAGAAGTTTGCTAAAGGTTGATATTATATACAAGTAACAAGTTTGATATTATATATAAAGGTTGAGCAAGACAACTTGATTCTCATTGAAATGTATGTGGACGATATCATCTTTGGGAGCAATGATGACAGACTAAGAAGTTTTCTAGTGACATGCAAAGTGAGTTTGAAATGTCCTTACTTGGTGAGTTGACCTTCTTCTTGGGACTTCAAATATCTCAGGAAGACAATGGCATATTCATTTGTCAAACCAAGTACATTAAATAAATGTTGAAGAAGTTTCAGATGGAGGATTGTAAACTAGTTAGCACTCCAATGGTGACTGGTTGTAAGTTAAGCAAGGACAATATATCCAAGGATGTAGATCAAAGAATGTATAGATCGATGATTGGCAGCCTACTGTATGTGACAGCGTCGAGACCAGATGTGAGGCAGGCAGTTGGACAAGCAGCACGTTTACAAGCAACACCAAAAGAATCCCATGTTGTTGCAGTGAAAAGGATCTTTCGATACCTCAAAGGAACAACAGGTTTTGGACTATTGTATCCAATGTTGAGAAATGTAACTAGTATCGGTCTTCATAATTGTTTTTGAATCTTGAATGTATTTGTCAAAACAAAGAAAAAGAAAAATTATTTGCAAAAGAAGAATTATTTATTAGCATGGGTTTCATGCTTATTTATTTTGTTTCTAGGTCAAAAGCACCCATTGAGTGCTCTAGGGTTTGTGTCTAGAGTCTTAGTCCTTGTCATCATGTAATAGACTTTTATTGGGCTTTGTAAATCAAGAAAGAAATTTATTATTGAGTCAAAAATGTCATTTTTGCCTCCACCAAGTTGGCCCCAAGAGAGAATGAGTCGGCTTCATGAAGAGACTCAACTAGCTTGAAGAGACTATAAATGAGAAGGGATTCGACCTATTTGATCATTCATTCATCCAATTCACTCAATCTGTAATTCGTACAGAAGAAAGAGATGCGAAGTTGAGGAAGAGAAGAGACAAACTATAAGTATGGAAGAAAGAACCTTTTTCAAGACAAGAAGGATAAAAATTTCACTCTTACCACCACACGTGCAAGGATAATTTGGGTTTCTGCAGGTCCCGAGATGTTGCTAGACGAATTGCAGAAGTTGCAGTGAAGGCTGGGACACTTGTTGGTTTGTTTTTGAAGAATTGTCTTTGGCTAACTTTTGGAAAGATTGACTAAGAGAGTCTCCCTATTGATGGGTTGACTTGGTGGAGTAAAGGAGGTCTCTCTGTTGGTCTAAAGGTCTGGGATGTCTTATTTGCTTTGATTCTAAAGAAGAGTAGAAGAAATTTTTTTGGGTTTTCCCCTAGGAGAGGGGTTTTGCCTTGGCTGAGTGCCTACATCTTGTGGTCTCTGTTGTATTTGTGATCTTCATTATTTGGCATTTGTCTTGATGATAAGAACATAATAATTGCAAAGAAGAATAAATAAGAGAAATCACAAGAAAGTGTCAAAACAAGCGAAATCAAATTAATCAACTATCCTAACTATGTTGCCCTAAGGATTTCTTAACATGGTTTCAGAGCTAAGGTTAGTGGAACAAGGCAGCTAGTAGATCACTTCTGTGTTAAAAGAAAAGGGTTTCAAATCTACATTTGAAGGCCGAGCCATCTAGAAGGATGACCGAACTGATATAACACATTTCTGGGCATGATACCTCTGCCATTACGCTGCAAACATGGGTGATTATGACCGCAGACCTGAACCTGAAAGCTATAACTGTGAGAGGAACCAAGTCGCAGAAGATCCAAATAGCTAGGCTATAAGCCTAGTCAAGGCCAAGATCTTTAAGAGAAAAAGCAAAAGTTCTGAGTATAGAATTAAGGGTCTGAATTTATCTCAAGGTTCTGTAGCCGCAGAGGTGACCGAATTATATATTAAGGACTAGCGAAAAGTTCACTTGTTGAAAGGACTAAGGACTGAGTTTTATAAAAGATTCTTAAGCTCATTGGAAGGCTTGATTAGAAGATACAGTCATCACTAAAAAGAGACCTGTATACATTTAGGGAATGGTATAGCTCCATAAACCTGCGAATGGAGTATCTGAGGTCTAAAGAGACCTGTTCATACATAAATATGGAGGCCAAGACCTATAAGTGACAAAGAAGCCAATCTCTGTTGTGCAAGGCATTTTAGGCCTATCTTGAGCAGTTTACTATAACAATGCATAGTCTATTGTTGAAGAAAGGAGGACCTTGAGGAAGGAAGCAGTCTATAACAGTCAAAAGAGTTGACTTAGCACCTTGAAAGCTTCTACTACAGTCAAGAGAAAGCATCTAATATTGAGACCAGCTTGGAGTTCTCATCTGACCCAAGTAAGTACTGACATTACTCTTTATGTTTTAGTCATCTAACAATATGTTTTCAGTTTGTTAGAAAAAGCAACAAGCTCTATGGAACATCAATGCTTCATCATGAAAGACAAAGGTATGTAATCTTGAGGTATGTATAGAATGTTCAATTTTTTAAGAGTCTAGCATGAAATGTTAGGATTAGTTGCTTGTATGATTCTAGGGTTGTCAAGTCCTCATTGTGTTGAAGATTGTTAATGACTAGGGCTTGAAAACCCTAGATATTACATATGAAAGTCTTACCCTCATTCACTTGTTCCCTCTTAGAAACCCTATCTCATAATGTCTAGGGTATATGACAATCCTTGGCAATAATGAAATTGAATGATGTCTAGTTTTGTAACTCAAATCCCTAGGAATTCATTCTCTAAAATGTAATGGAAACCCTAGATAATCATCACGCTATTGTTCTTGTATATTTTGGTTGTGCTTGTCAATAAATATTGCAGGTATATATTAAGAATGGTGACTTGGTAAATTGAGTTGGATCCTTGTACACTCTAATAAAAGTTGACTCTTATGGAAATGGACCACAAAACACTGTCATGATTTAAAGGGAGTCCTTCAATAAGGACACCCTACAAGGTTTGTAAAAGGAGCAACAAGTTATGTTTAAGACCACAAGAACTGTAGCTAATCTTCTTCACTAAAAGGCACGATCATTTTTAAAATTTGCTTTGTATTACTAACTCTCTCATGTCTAGGGTTTTGAATCATAAATATTCTTATTTAGGGTGATTAATCTCTAGATTAAATCAACCCTTGTCATACTCTCTATCGTTTGTTTACTTTGGTAAAACCCTAACCTTTAGGGTTCACTATAAAAACCTTAACCTTTTTGATGTTTAGGGTTTGTTGATGTTATGATGAAACCCTAGCCTCTTAGGGTTTGTTGTTGATGTCTAGGTTATATGATGAAACCCTAAATTTTAGGGTTTGATGAATTAGGGTTTATGACAAAACCCTTGTAATAGTTAATGAAAGATCCTAGGAATAAAACCCTAGGTGTATATGCTTCCGTATGATTGAAACCCTAGCTTGGTCAAAATTGTTGAATATCTAACATTGAAGTTTTGATGTTTGTATCTAGGGTTTACGACAAAAACCCTAGTAGAGATTAATATGAGGTTCTAGGGCATGATAATGAAACCCTAGATGTAAAATGCTTTTGTTGTGATTGAATTTAGTTGCTAATATCTAAAGTTTAGTTTTGGTAGAGGAATCTAGGGTTTGTGACAAAACCCTAGCATAGATTGTTGTGAAAGTCTAAGGCATGTAAGGTGTAACCCTTATTGATTGTAAGCCCAACTAGGTTTAGGTTTTGATATCTAATGTCTGATTTATTATGCTCCCATTGTAATGACATGCTAACCTTATATTGATAAAGTTGACTTCATGCTCTATATTTGTACTTGGTTGAACTTGTTCTTGAAGATTTGTAGGTACATAATCTTCAAGATGTTGAAGATGCTTACCTACCTCATACTTGATGATGACTTGATGATGATGTTGAGCATGATGAAAAGAGGGAGCTATAAGAATCTTGGTAACATTGAAGTATACATTGCTGATGACCTTGTTGCCAAGTGAGGATAGAAGGAATGATGTTTCGAAAAGTTGAAGTTTCTTCGATGATATGATGATACAAATACAAAAGCCTGTGTGATTGGAAGAAAGAGGTTCCTATTGGACTTGCCCCCTAGTTAAGAAGAAGCTTGGATAAAGAAAGAATATATCTCCCCAGTTGAGAGGGAGGGCATATTGTGAAGACCTTAAAGAAAGAATGAGATCGGAGAATGGCTAAAGAACTACAAATGATTATTCGTGATTGATGAAGTTGTAAACAAGACTTGGATGTGTTGGAAAGTGCTAAGGCTGAGTTTAGTGCTGCTAGAGAAATTGAAGAAGGAAGCTTCCATCGATATGTGTTTGAATAATATGATGATCTAAGCAGCATCAGAAAAGTTGAAGACGTTTGAGTTTTGTGCTAGCGTATAAGAACATATATATTGAAAGTTTACTGATTGGGTTTGTGATTCTATAGGTAGCTATTGTGTAGATCTCTCCATAAGAAGTTCAAATATTTTAGAAGCATGCTCAGATTGGTGGATATTTTTGATTTGGTTGAAAGGGAGAGACAAACTACCATAATACTGCCTGTATGATGATACTTGGGAGGACGTCGTGGTCTAGTTAATATTGAGATCTTAGTTGATTTCTAGATCCCAGAGGGAGGGTATCTGTTGGAGCTTCGATGTAGTGTTGATACCTTGCTCCTTGTAAGGGTTGGTGTTAGGGCATGGAGGCCTAGATGGTATCTATATCCCGTTGGATGGATACTGGGGTTGTACCCTGATGGTACATATAGTGAAAAATGCCTAGATGACCCTTAGTCCATGTTGAGTGGATACCTTGGTAGTGAGGGTATCCCAAGCATTGCGTATGCTGTTCTACTCTTCTTAAGAACATTCCAAATTTGTTGGAAAATCAAAGTAGTTATATTAGGGTTTGATTCTCCTTTCTTGATAATTACTTGTGAGTGTGTTGGCTGCTTTTACTTCTTTATTATCTTATCTTTCATCAAGCAATTACTATATTATGTGTGTATGAAGATCACAAAACAAGAGACACAAGATATAGGCACTATGCCAAGGCAAAACCCTCGTTGAGGGGAAAACCCAGTCAAGATAATTCTTCCTTTCAATAGTATTCATTGAGACTCTTCACCCTAGACCAAGACCAAACCTTCCCTCCACACCAAGCCAGCCTCCCAGATCTTCGACCCCTTCCAACAACTTCGACTAGGCAACAACTCTTGGCAACAGGCAGCTTCGACAACAACGAAACTTAGGAGACTTCGATCTCCCAATCCAGAGCACGAAACAGAGAGAGAGAGGCACCAAAAGCTCGATTTTCTTCTTCTCCTTAGACTTCCCCAAACTCGCACTTCTTTCGGCTTCCCGGCAACAAACTTCGCACTTCTCCAGCTACTCTTGAGATATTGAACTAGCTTGAGAGATGATGCTCCAAATGACTTCGACTAGCTTGTATTTATAGGCTTCTTGTGGGTCGAATTAGGGTCCTTAGGCCGACTTGATGTGGAGGATACATAAATCATATTTGACTCAATACTAAACCTTTTTACATGATTCAAAAGCCCAAGAAGGGTCTCTTTGAATGTACAATGACTCTATAAACTCAATATTAATCCTAGGAGTCCACAATGGGGACTTTGACTAATATGATGATGACCCAAGCATGAAACCCATGCAAGTCATCGTTACAATAATAAAATATCTTTTCTTTATTCTTTTGATAAGTACATTACATGATGACTCAAGTACATTAATGAAGACCGAACATAGTTACATTTTCCAACACTCCTCTTAACTAGGGAGGTATTCATAATGTACAAATACAATGGAAGATCTCAAACTATATGAACCATGGAGAACTTTAGGCACCGTAATGCTATGGACTAGATTCCTGACCAGGGCAATCTATCCATTGGTGATGCAGGAGCATCTGACCCTCCTTAATCAAAAGAGGAATCCAAAGCGGAGCAGGGAAGAGGACGTGGACCATCGGAGCTGAACAGGGGACAAATCTGTTTAAAACAGAGTAAATGATGGAATGGATAAAGTCTCTCGAAGACTTTATTAAATGTAATTTGCCACATATGTATGCATGTAGAGAGAATTAGGGATAGTTGAAAGATTTGAGGAAAGGATGTGATCGGATCCTTCACAGTGATCCGATCCAATGTTCCTTATATATATATATATATATATGATGAACTTGCGTGTTCAGAAAAGAGAGACAGAGTGACAATTAGAATGTGTAAACTAGAGTGGTCAAAATGTAATCGATAGGGAACTTGTTTCTAAGGCTTAAATGCCTTAGTCTGTATTCAATATTTTATAATGAATAGATGCGTGTTGTGTGGATTTTCGTGGGTGTATATGTAATAATGCCTTTTCGTGTTATCTATATATATATGTGATGATGGCTTAATTCCTGTGTTGCGAGATTGTTGATTGACCATCGATCACTATAAGGATTGATGGCGGTTCATTGATTAATGAAAATATTGTTATATATGGCGTGTCGTGTGTTTAGAATAAAGTATGGCAGAAACTGTGTTTCAACGCAGAAATCCATCGAAGGCAAGCGAAATCAAGCCAAAGAAGAATGGATGGGTCAAAACACAGGATCGGTTGGATTTGGAAGATCAACGGTGTAGAAGACAAGATCGACGGTTATCGTGTGGGTAAACTGCGGGGGCGTTAATGTGTGAGAAAAGTAGTTTTGCAACAGGAAATGGTATTTCAAGGGCACTCTAAGTGGTAAGTGGTAATATCACGAGTCCGCCGATTCCATTAGCCACTCGACACGTAGCAACGAGGAGGAGAGGAAACTGCTTATTGGGCGGTTAATCCTTGCATAAGTTGTTCGGCCGAAATCGTTGTGAACCGTCAGATCCACTAAGCGCGGATCAACGATGGAGGAGTGTCGTGCTAGTTTGGTTGATCGGGAAAGATAATGACCGTTAGATCGAGAATTAGGTCGACGATCAAGATTTGATCGCTGATCGGATGTCGGGGAGGTTAAGGACTGTGAAACAACGATATGTCGATGGTCGATTTAGTGCTGATCGTTAGATCTGAGTTGATCGAACGGTGGAGAATTGATCGCATATCGCAGAGTTGAAGGGCTAGCAGACGATGTAATGAAATGCCGATATGTCGATAGCGATAAGCGCGATCGACGATTGGAGATCGGGCCGATCGGAGTTCGAAGGAGTAGCGCCACGGAGGTGGTTTGATGAGCTGGACTTGATGAAGTTATAGATGCGAGTGGATAGTTTTGAGATCCGGCTTATGGTTCGGCTACGGGTTTTCCCGTGTAATCCAGTGTATTCCGATAAATGAATGGTTTCAGGTTTTTAAAGAAAAATCTGAATAAGTGTATGGGCCCGACTTTAAGGCCAAAGCGCTATTTAAACGCTTCCGATAGACTTGTGGGCCCATAACCCACAGGCCTCAGGACCGAATTTGTAAATGAAAGGGATTTTGGTTTACCCCCAAAATCTCCTTTCATCATTTGGTATCAGAGCAGGGAAAGGTAAAGGGAAAGTTTTCCTGCGAGAAGGAAGAAGGGAAAAGAGGTACAGTTGTGTTGAAGACTGGAGAGTTATGGTCTTTACTGTCGTGCAACGAACGACAGCGGAAGGTGAGAAGACTTGCAACAACCTAGAGCAAGGAGTGCTCAATTGGTTCCAGAGGAGAGAACCAGAAGGATGCCAAAAGACTAAGCTCAGAGGAGAAAGCTTGGTGAGGTATCGTGTAGCAGAGGAAGACTGTTACTGCAGAGGTTGGTTGCAGCTCACAGAGGATCATGAAGGCAGTTCCGCTAAGAAGTGGGTAGAATTACTAAGGACAAGGAGAAGCATATGACCAGGAGGTCATAAATTTTTTGTGCCTCGGAACTCTGATGCAGGAGCATCTGACCCTCCTTAATCAAAAGAGTAATCCAAAGCAAAGCAAGGAAGAGGACGTGGACCATCGGAGCTAAACAGGGGACAAATCTGTTTAAAACAGAGTAAATGATGGAATGGATAGAGTCTCTCGAAGACTTTGTTAAATGTAATCTGCCACATATGTATGCATGTAGAGAGAATTAGGGACAATTGAGAGATTTGAGGAAAGGATGTGATCGGATCCTTCATAGTGATCCGATCCAATGTTCCTTATATATATATATATATGATGAACCAGCGTGTTCAGAGAAGAGAGACAGAGTGACAATTAGAATTTGTGTAAACTAGAGTGGTCAAAATGTAGTCGATAGAGAACTTGTTTCTAAGGTTGAAATGCCTTAGTGTGTATTCAATATTGTATAATGAATAGATGTGTGTTGTGTGGATTTCCGTGTGTGTATATGTAATAATGCCTTTTCGTGTTGTTTGTATATATATGCGATGATGGCTTAATTCCTGTGTTGCGAGATTGTTGATCGACCATCGATCACTATAAGGATCGATGGTGATTCATTGATTAACGAAAATATTGTTATATATGGTGTGTCGTGTGTTTAGAACAAAGTATGGCAGAAATTGTGTTTTAACACATAAATCCATCGAAGGCAAGCGAAATCAAGCCAAAGAAGAATGGATGGGTCAATACACAAGATCTGTTGGATCTAGAAGATCAACGGCGTAGAAGACAAGATCGATGGTTATCGCATGGGTAAACTGCGGGGGCGTTAATGCGTGAGAAGAGTAGTTTCGCAACAGGAAATGGTATTTCAAGGGCACTCTAAGTGGTAAGTGGTAATATCACGAGTCCACCAATTCCATTAGCCACTCGACACGTAGAAACGAGGAGGAGAGAGGAAACCGCTTATCGGGTGGTTAATCCTTGCACAAGTTGTTCGGCTGAAATCGTTGTGAACCGTCAGATCCACTAAGTGCAAATCAACGACGGAGGAGTGTCGTGCTAGTTTGGTTGATCGGGAAAGATAATGACCATCAGATCGGGAATGAGATCGACGGTCAAGATTTGATCGCTGATTGGATGTCGGGGAGGTTAAGGACTGTGAAACAACAATACGTCGATGGCCGATTTAGCGTTGACCGTTAGATTTGAGTTGATCGAACGATGGAGAATTGATCGCATATCGCAAAGTTGAAGGGCTAGCGGATGATGTAATGGAATGCCGATATGCAGATAGCGATAAGCGCGATCGGCGATCAGAGATCGGGCCGATCGGAGTTCGGAGGAGTAGCGCCGCGGAGGTGGTTTGATGAGCCGGACCTGATGAAGTTATAGATGCGGGTGGATAGTTTTGAGATCCGGCTTATGGTTCGACTGCGGGTTTTCTCGTGTAATCCTGTGTATTCCGATAAATGAATGGTTCCGAGTTTTTAAAGAAAAATCCGAATAAGTGTATGGTCCTGGCTTTAAGGCCAAAGCACTATTTAAATGCTTCCGATAGACTTGTGCGCCCATAACCCACAGGGCTCAGGATTGAATTTGTAAATGAAAGGGATTTTGGTTTACCCCCAAAATCTCCTTTCACCAATTGGTCTCTCAACAATTTAGGCATCACAATGCCACGGACTAGATTCCTGACCAGGGCAATCTATCCACTGGTCTCTCAACAATTTAGGCACCGCAATGCCATGGACTAGATTCCTGACCAGGGACAATCTATCCAAGTGGGAATAAGGTGGACTCAAGCTTTCAGTCTCTCTAGGTACCATCAGGCTTACTTGCTAACCACCAACCCAAATATCCAGGTGTGTATCCAAAAATAGAGCTCAATAATCAACATCACCTTTTCAACTTCGGGACCCAGACATCAACACAATGTGCCAACCAGATGTCTTCCTAGGCAATGCTTCACTCGCAAAGCCTCAACAAATCTCTTCCACACTCTTATCATCAATATCTACCAAACCAAGTAGGTTCCTTAGATATTCAAACTTCTTATTAGGAAGAGCCTTTGTTAGTTTGTCTGCTACCTGTTCATCTGTCGAGACATACTCCAACTTCACGATCCCATCCTGCACTAAGTTCCTAATAAAGTGGAACTTATTGTTGATATGTTTCGTCCTCGAATGGAACACAGGATCTCCAAACATCTTGATATAGCTTTGATTGTCACAATCAATCACAGTGGGACCTAGAGACTTCTCGAACAAATATGTCAGAAGCTTCCTTAATCGAACAACCTCCTTTCCTACTTCACATGCAGCCACATATTCTGCCTCGGCACTACTCGATGCAACGAGATCTCGCTTCCTACTCATCCATGAGATCATAACAACTCCCAGACTAAAGCATCCTTCGGTGGTGCTCCTTCCATCGGTCTCAAGGCCACCCCAATCAGAGTCTGTGAAGCCAATTAGCTTGACTTCCTCACTATCATACTTTAGGTAGTGATGTATAGTGCCACGAAGATACCTCAATATATGTTTGGCAACTATCCAATGATATTGACGAGGCTCCAACTGAAACTGACTAAGAATGTTCACTGCAAAACATATATTTGGCCTAGTATTTACTAGATACATTAGGGAACCCACCAACTGTTGATATGAGGTAGGATCCACGAGACTAGAGTCAGAGCCCCTCAACTTCTTGAGGTTGGTGATCATAAGAGTAGTCATTGGCTTGGAATCCATCATCCCGAATTTTTGTAATAACTTGATGATGTACTTTCCTTGCCCCAAATATATCTCCCCAGGTCTCTGCCATACTTCTAGACCTAGGTAATAGTGCATCAATCCTAGATCCTTCATTTCAAATTCAGTTGCCAACATCTTCTTGCATTCTTGAATTCTTCGCTCTACACCTGTGATGAATAGATCATCCACATAAAGTAGAATAATGACGGGCTCATTATTCACGACCTTGATGTAGAGATTTAGATTAACAAAACTCTTCACGAACCCAATTTTAAGTAGATATGCATCCATCCTTGCATACCATGCCCTAGGTGCTTGCTTCAAACCATATAGGGCCCTTTTAAGTCTGCAAACATGAGATTCCTTGCTATTAACTTCAAAGCACTTAGGTTGTTCGATGTACACTTCCTCATCAATGGTCCCATTTAGAAATGCGGTCTTAACATCCATTTGATGGATATTCCACCCCATTGTAGCATCCAATGAGACCAATGATCTAATGGTAGTCTACCTTGCTGTGGGTGAAAATGTTTCTTCATAATCAATGCCTTCCTTTTGAGAGAAACCCCTTGCAATGAATCTTGTTTTGTACTTGTCTATACTTCCATCAACAACATGTTTGATCTTATAGATCCATTTAGATGTGACAACTGATTTGTCACTAGGTCTAGGAACGATCTCCCAAACCCCATTCTTCATGATGGATTGATATTCTTCCTGCATTGCTTTCTTCCAAACTTCTTCATGCGCAACTTCCTTGAATGTAGAAGGTTCGACTTCAATAAACTCATATATGCTGCATAACAAGAATATCTCTTTGGTTTCTTACTTTCCCTGAAGGAACCTTTCGCAACTTCATGTCCTTCAACATCTTCCAATGTAGCTTTCAACCAATTTGGCCTCACTTAGTCCTTCTTCTTCAAGATTTGTAGTAGAGTTTTCATGATGAACTTCTTCTTCTTCTTCAAATATGGGAACTTCTTCATCATCAGAATCAATAGGAATATCCTTTGATTTCTTGGATGCTTGATTTTCATCGAATATGACATCCCTGCTTACCTCAATGTGTCTTCCTTCCTTTATGTAGATTCTATAAGCTTTTAAGGAAAGACTATAACCAATGAATATTCCCTTGATACTTGTAGAGTCCAACTTCTTTCGCTTGTCTTTCGGAACATGGATATATGCTAGACTTCCAAAAATTTGGAGGTGATCCACACTCGGCTTCTTTCATGTGAATACTTCTTCGGGTGTTGTATTATCAATACTCTTTTGAGGACTTCTATTTTGAATGTATACGACAGTCATCGCTGCTTCTCTCAATCAAATTAATCAACTATCCTAACTATGCTGCCCTAAGGATTTCTCAACTTTCAAAAGAAAATGATCTAACTATCACAACCTATATAAATGCAGATTAGGCAGGCAATGTTGATGATCATAAAAACACTAGTGGAGCAACCTTGTACTTAGGTGGTTGTTTTGTGTCATGGTTGAGCAAGAAGCAATCTTTAATCTCCTTATCCACATTAGAGGGTTAATACATAGCAACAACATGTTGTACTCAGGTCCTCTGGATGAAACAAACTTTGCAGGATCTACAGAAGTTTGATGAGTCCATTCTGATGTTTTGTGACAACACCAATGCCATAAGTATCTCCAAGAATCCTGTCATGCATTCGAAAACAAAACACATTCTTATCAAATACCATTTTGTTCAAGAACAAGTTGGGGCTTGGAGGGCGTTGGAGCATCCTTCTTGTTGGAGCTGGTAAAACTAGGGTGTAGGAGCATCCTTTCAGGATTTGGAGCTTCATAATAAATTGAATGCTTTTCTAGAGTACTAGGGAGTTGGGGCTTCCTCTTCAGTTGGTGTTGAAAAATTATGTACACATAAATCATATTAGAGAATCTCTTAGTGATTTTTCTCTCGGAAGGGTTTCCACCTAAAAAATTCCTGTGCACTCTTTTTGTGATGTGTTGTAATGTTCTATTGTTCTTGCTCTAAAATTTAAAAAATAACTAATTGTAAGTAAAATACTGATTCACGACCCTCCCTTAGTATTTTCAACATATACATCACATAATCCAGTAGAAACATTACCATCCTACCAATCTTGAAATCCTGAAAACTGATAAATTTGTTGAATTTTGAATGGGATATAGAGTTCTACTTTCACCATATGAAATCTAATGAGGTTGGAACCACTCTCAAACATCTTGAAACAATTAAGGCTATGTATCTCATGAGATGAATCATGGGAAATGAAAACCATTGATTTCCACTTGTTTGCTTGATGGAAAGTATTCATAGTATCCTCAGAGCTCAATCCCCTGACTCATTTTAAAAAAAGATAGTTAAATGACCAAGAATTTGGTTATTTCGTGATAATGACAAATATAGAGCGATAATTTCCAAATTATCACGATAAATATTGAAACTATTGCGATAAATTGAAACCTAAAATATCATGATAAATTGAAATTAACATGGTACATTCCTCGTCACATTTCATGGTGCTACTTAGCATATAGGGCCACATGTGTGGAGGGAGTTGGGTATTTAGTGTGAAATTTTCCTTAAATTGCAACAACTGGAAATTTATTCTTCTAACTGATTAATTATGTAGTTTATTTGGTATGACAAACAACGAATAAATCACATTGCAATTCTTCACTACTAAAAACATTATGGAAAATAAAATGATAGAAATTGAGAAATATAGAGCGCGAACAAAATAAGTTTGACACAATTATTTTTGGACAAATGTCCCCAGAAAAACCTAGTGCGAGAAAACTAGTGCAACAGATGAAGGTTTTATTATTATATGCAACAGTGAAATTTTCCGAGTACAATCTATGGATGCCTAGCTTGCTATCTAATCAACAAATATCTGGAAAAAATATTAGAGAGAAAATTCTCTCTCCACAAGCAATCTCGACACTGCTTTGCTCATAAATTTTGGCCGGCCAAGCCTTGCGTAGGATCTTTGCGTAGTTACTGCGTTGCCCCTCGCATGTGTGGCTCTGTTCAGCCTTTGATCAAGCCATCCTTCCTGTCTATGCTGTTGGAAGTGACCCTCCGACCCTCTAGAAAATTATCCTGGCCTCTAGAAGCTGAATCAACCTCCCTTTCAGCTAAATCGAACTGCTCATTGAAGCATCTGTGCAGTCCCTGCGCAACTTCATTGTGGAATAGCTCTGCCACTTGTTGCTGCCTCTCCAAAACTGGGAAAATTCCTCCATACTTACTGTTTCTACTCCCTCAATTTCACTCTTGTCATCCTTTTGCCTCTAACTTCTCTCCCTTGCTCGATCTTTGCAACTGGGTAGCTCGATCCGCCAAGGAACTTGCACTACTGGAGTGTCTAGCTCCAACCCCATTGACTTCCTCTTATAATCTTTCATTTGCTCACCAATGACCATGATTAGATCCCCATCAATGACTAAGATCATCTCTAAGTCGATCCATGTGAGTTTCTAGAGAAATCTCACCTTTCTCAATTAATTCCTGTTAATTAATCATTTTTCCTAATTTGGACTTAGGAAATATTTAATTATTGATTGATTAACTTAATTGAGCCATCTCTAGGTGTTTTGTCTTGAAACTTTTTCTGGGTTCTGGAGCTCTTGTGTTTCTAAGCCTCTCTGACCAAAGTTGAGACTAGAACACCTGTCCGATGCTACAAAAACTAACACTCCCTCTTAGCGAGGAAGGTCATTAGAGGAAATTTCAGCCTAAAAGTGCCCATGAAAATTTCATGTAATTTCCATGTCATTGTGCCTAGAGACTCCCGGTTGGTCTCTGCGCAAATCTAAAAATTGTGCCTAGAGACTCCCTCTGAAGCTACCAAATTTCTCCCTCATTATTGAGCCTCTGATCTGTCTTCAAACTGCTCTGGTTCCATGTGAAAATTTTCTTAAATTGCAACAATTGGAAATTTATTCTTCTAACTGATTAATTATGTAGTTTATTTTCTATGACAAACAACGAATAAATCACATTGCAATTCTTCACTAATAAAAACTTTGCAGAAAATAAAATGCTAGAAACTAAGAAATACAGAGCACACACACAAAATAATTTTGATAGTTATTTTTGGACAAATGTCCCTGGAAAAACCCAATGTAGGAAAAGCGGTGTAGCAAATGAGGGTTTTATTATTATATGCAACAATGAAAATTATGAGTACAATCTAGGGATTCCCAGCTAGCTATCCAATCAACAAATTTCTGGCAAAATTATTAGAGAGAAAATTCTCTCTCTCCATGAGCAATCCCGACACTTCTCTGCTAAAATTTTTTGGCCGTCTAAACCCTTGCAAAGGGTCTCTGCGCTGCCCCTCGCACATGTGGCTATGTTCAACCTCTGATCAAGCTGTCTTTCCTATCTTTGCTACTGGAAGTGACTCTCCGACCCTCTGGAAAATTATCCCGACGTCTGGAATCTAAATCGATCTCCCTCTCAGCTAAATCGAACTGCTCATTGAAGCATCTGTGCAGTCCCTGTGCAACTTCACTATTGAATAGCTTTGCCACTTGTTGTTGCCTCTTTGAAACTGGAAAACTTCCTCCAGATTCGTTGTCTCTTCTCCCTCAATCTCACTCTTGCCTTCCTTCTGTCTCAAACTTCTCTCACTTGCTCAATCTCTACAATTGGGTAGCTCTGTCTACCAAGGAACTCGCACTATTGGAGAGTCTAGCTCCAACCTCATTGAACTTCTCTTATAATCTGTCATTGGCTCACAAACGACCATGATTAGATCCCCATCAACGGCTAAGATCATCTCTAAGTCGATCCATGTGAGTTTCTAGAGAAATCTCACCTTTCTCAATTAATTCCTGTTAATTAATCACTTTTCCTAAGTTAGACTTAGGAAATATTTAATTATTGATTAATTAACTTAATTGAGCCATCTCTAGGTGTTTTCTCCCGAAACGTTTTTTGGGTTCTGGAGCTCTTGTGTTTCTAAGCCTCTCTGACTAAAGTCGAGAATAGAACACCTGTCCGATGCTACAAAAACTAACATTTAGCACATATCTTGAGGATCTAGCTATGGATTGATTTGATTTGAGGAGATCATGCATGAAGAGGTGCTTTATATATAAGAGATGATTGCTCACTAACTCCACTATTTTACTATTGTTTGACTTGTCTATCGGAGTTAGTTACCTAAGAGCTTGATTGTAGTGTTTTCCTTGAAGTTTTTATTGAAAACTCTTGGAGGAAATTGTGGATCTCAACAAGTCATTGCTACTTTTAGTAAGGAAGTTGTTGAGAGTGTTATATTATTGTTATTCCTAGAGTTGTTTTCTCCTTGTTTATTGCAAGATTTGGGGTTTGCTGGGTCATTCCATTCAATCCACTCTCTTTGTCTCTCTCTCTTATGAATCTCAACACAAATGAAGATTTGCAAACAAATCTCAAACAATTTGTGATGCTACTTCAGGGGAAGAATTTATTGTATGTCCTGGTAGTCCTAGAAGACTATTGGTAGACTATCCTGAATTGGCGTTTGTTGTCTGGTTTTCTATGAGAAAGAGGACTGGGTACTATCCAAGTTGTCCTTCTGTCTAGTGGTAGAGATAAATGACTGGAAGAAGGATCTAATACAAAATTCCAATGCAACATGTTAAATCTACAAATCTAGAAATATATAGACTGTTTGAACTGGAAGACAGTAGAAAGGGAAGCTTAAAACTAGTGTTGCATGACTCATACCTGTATAAGACTCATCTAGCTATTGACTCGGCAACTTGTATAAGACTTGGGAACGACCCATATATGACTCATATAAGACTCGTATAAGCATTTTATTCCCCCCATTTTCTCTTTCCCTCCACTTGATCTCAAAAAAAATAATAAATAAATAAATAAATTGAAATTTGAGGGTCTTGATGGATCTTATGCGGGCCTTCACAAGTTTAATGCGAGTCTTATGTGGGTAGATGAGTTTAATACGAGTCAACGAGGGGTCAAAAGCACGGGTTATATGTTAGTGATCCGTTTCGCTATAAGACCCGTCAAGACCCATGGGTCTTATAAGGGTCGTGCTTCATGGCTTAAAAGTTTAAAACTAAATTGAGAAGACAGAAAATAATTAACTGAAGCTATTTTATAAAGGTTTTACTAAGCAATTTGGTCTAAGGAGAAGTCAAATCTTCTCCTTTTCAATTGATTTTCTTTGTTTATTTGTGGAAGCCAATAGAGTACATAGATTCTTATACAGTGAATTAGTAGATGAAGGATAAACGCATTTTGGTTTGATGTTAGCACTTGTCAACATTCCAGTTAGATTAAATTTGTAGGAATGGTTTTGGATTGTATATATACATATATATATATATATATATATATATATATAGAGAGAGAGAGAGAGAGAGAGAGAGAGAGAGAGGACTGTGAAATGAAACATTGCAACCATAAAAAATGCTACTACTCCAAGCTTAGTGTGTCATCACTACAGAAGTAAAAGTAATCAATCCTGCTAAAGCAGTTTCAGGATATTTCTTTCATAGATCTCTTCATCATTGGGTGAATAAGATATTCCATTCAAATTCTCTCCAAATAGGATTAACTTTTTTGTTTTCAAGTGACAATTGTCATGACGTCCTACTCTGCTAATCTTCAATGGATTTCCTCCCTGGGGACCAATGGTTAAATTAGTTCAACCTTTTTCAATGTTTGGAAATCCTTTTTTCTTCTATTATAAGAGGTTATAGATTGGCTAGCTCAATGAAAAGATAGCTAATAAAATATTGTATACCCACATATTTGAAAGTTGAAACAAAAGCAAAAAATGCTTTAATTGACAAATGTGTACCTTTATGTGTAAATAATTTGCTCTTTCCCATAATTTTTTTTCTTGAAGTCAATAAGGGAATAGCGTTTTATAGTGGGAGTGTGTAATTCTAAATTAGAAGTTGGTGTCCTCATATGACAACTTCTCTGTCACATTATGATAAAATCCTAGACAACTTGGTTAAATGCGGCAATGAATGCCTTCTTGAAAATAACTGATTTATGCAATAAAGTGAAAATTACGTGCTGTTCAGAAAAATGGTTGGTTATGATCATATAATAGCAACACACATCTCATTTTAAAGTTTAATATTGTGGTGTTTGTCTTGCAGAGCATATGCTGTTCTATGCAAGTGAGAAATACCCTTTGGAAGATAGTTATATGCAGTATCTTACAGAGGTAAAATGACCATTTATATTTTATCAATTTTAAAAATTTACCTGACAACATCTTTGTTTATAAGATTAAGCATTCTGTATAATGGCACTGATAAAATTTTTAAAACCTACCTTTAAAACTTCAGAGGATGAACAATTTTACTGGGGTGAGGACATGTAACATCTAATACTGTGATTTTGTATAGCTGTTTCAAAGGCTAGGATAGTATAACATAGTTTTTTATTCATATTTCAAATTCCAATCTCCAATACAATTCTAACATTTCAAGCATGGATAGATTTTGGAGGCCTTTGAATACTGAGTTTTGTGTTTAATACTTTGGCATAGTGTATTTGATCTTATCCTTTTGTAAATCAGTTGTGGTGAATTGGGTGTCTCATCACTTTTTTTTTTACTTATCAGTTAGAAACTACAATAAGATACAATAATAAGAGTTCAGAACTTTATCCAAAGCATGCAGACATATGATTGAGCCATAATACTTTTTCGTTATGAGGTGTGTAGATCTTTTTATATTTTAGAAAGGCAAAAATATGCATACATATTATATTACAGTAGGAAAAAGGCCCCCAAATCATACAACTTGTGGTTTCTCCAGTAAATCCAGTGACCAGTCTAGTATACACGACTGAATTATACAGTTATGCATGTCAATTTTTGAAATATATATTTTTTCGTTATAAAAAATGTCAGCATTTCTGTAAATAATACTCATACTGCAATTTTTATCAAGAAGATTTCAAAGTTAGCAATTGAACCAGAAAACTGGAGGCTTTCCACTCAATTTCTTCATTGTTCCTCTATTCCTCAAGGTACTGCCTAGTTTTCCTTTCTTTTGATCATTCCAGGTTTGAGGGGCATCTATTCCATCAAATTCCCTTGGGACTTACACTTGGTTTCATCTTCTTTGAACATGCTATGTGGGTGGGGCTGAACGCACTGAGAATGGAACCCTAGTGGATGATTCAACACACTGTCAACCTGACCAGTGAACCAAGCCCCTGCTGGACATTATATAATATTTTATTTCTGTAATTTTTCTTTAGAACTTAAAGGTTCTGATGCCAAATTTATAGCTTGCATGTGATGGATGTATAAGAGAAGTCTTGCAGTAAATAAGCTATTGCAAATCAAGGGTTGAGTCCCATAGCTGTTTTGGTTGCCAATTTAATCAATTCTTTTCGATCTCATTTTCATAATGGAGCCTTTTCATTTCTCTTGGTGAATGTATTCTCATTCTGCTTTCTGACTTAGTCATTTGCAGCATGGGGGGCGGTCAAACGCATTTACTGATTCTGAAGATACCAACTTTCATTTTGATGTGAACGCTGATTATTTTGAAGAAGCACTGGACAGGTGAGGTTTTGGTTATGGTAAACTAGGTTTTAACTTTTGTGCATTACTTTAATTAGCATTGATGGTTTGGAAAGAAAAGTTGTGTCTCTCTTTCACTGGACATTTTTTCTCTGCAACAGATTTGCCCAATTTTTCATTCGTCCCTTGATGTCATCTGATGCCACATCAAGGGAAATAAATGCAGTTGATTCTGGTAGGGATTTGATGGTTACTGCTCAGTGCTTAGTGTCCTTTGTAGCATGTTTATAATTTTTCATGCACAAGTAAATAAGATGGAATCCTTTATAAGGTGTATATTTTATTTGGCAGAAAACAATAAAAATATTCTGGTGGATTTATGGAGATGGAATCAGGTATGAAGAGTAAATTTTGATTTTCTTTTTGAGCAAATTAGATAGAAATGCATGATTTGTGACAAAAAAATTAAAATTGGTTACTTATACATGATTTTGCTTGTGAAGAAGGAGAAAATCATCTTTTCTTACCAGTATCTAACCACTTATATCGATTCTACAATAAGATTTCTGAAGCATGCTAGTTTTGCTTCTAAAACTTTTGTTTATGGCTACTTGGCAGGATTGGTATATTGTCAAATGTATCACCCCAGCATAAAAATAACCCACTTCTCATACAACGATGAAATGAGCATACGGTTCTTCACTTAAAACATTAAGCTAATGGCGTTTCATAACCAAAGAAATAAGATCTTTCGCCGACATTATAAGTAATAGAATCTTTATATCAGAGACTTTCACCATAAAGAAGCTTTACTCCATTTTCTTACAAAATTTTGGCCTGTACCATTTCAAAAATTGCATTATTCTGCATATTCGCTCTGATCATGTATCAGAAGATTCGCAACTTACTCCTACAACTGGATTCCATTTGGCTTATCTACCTCTAAACTATCTATGGTATATTCATGACTTAACCAAACTGGATACTACTGGTTTTTTGTAGCTCAGACAGATGTTCTAGTCTTGAGAGGTGTCATTGAGTCTAGAGACACATAGAGTAAATTATCTCCAAGCCCATGAAATTTTTCCTAAGGTTCACCTAGGAAAAATATGCTAATTATGTCAATTAGTGATTTTTAAAATATTTCCCAAGTCTAACTTAGTAAAAGTGAATAATTAATTGATATTAATTAGGATAAGGTCGATTTTCCTCTAGAAGTTAGTAGAAATTTTCGAAGACGATCTTAGCCATCGATTTGATCAAGTGAACTTCTAATCGTGACCTTTCATTTGTGAACGAGAGATTATAAAGGAGATCGATGGGAAACTTTGGAGATCATATAGGTATTCGAGTGGGTGAATTTTCAGAAGACACCAAGATGGTTTCAGCAGTAGTGATTGAGAGAAATTTTTATGGAGATTTTTGCTATCGGTATTTTTTGCAGGAGGTCGAGTTTCTTCCCAATGAGGCTGTGAGTTTCAGGAGGTCGAATTGGTCAGTGTATTCACAAGAGGTGGCCGATATTATTTGCCGAAAGGTAGTACGAGCCTTCCAAAGGTTAGATCTCTTCTAGTGCCAGTGCGAGTTCACCTGAAGGTAGTGCGAATTTGCTAGAGGCCATTCAAGTCTTCCAAAAGGCAGTGCGTGTTTGTCGGGAGATAGTGCGAATTGCCAGGAAGAGCCAGTGCAAATTGCCAAAGGCCAGTGCGTGTTGCTGGAGACAGTGTGAATTGCAGAAAAGAGAATCCATGGGGTTTTCCAGATTAGCAGAAGTGAAGAAAATATTTTGTTGGAGCTTTGCTAGTGTCAGGAAAGTAGTTGTATTTCTCAATAGCAATTTATTTGTTGAAGATAATAATAAAATCCCTCAGATCTGAAAACTGGTTTTCCCCACATTGGGGTTTTTCCAGGGATGTTTTGTCCAAAAATACTTGTGTGAGCTGTGTGATTGGTTTCTCACATATTTTATTGTATTTTCAATTTGTGATTGGTGTTGTTTATGTTATTGGTTGCTTTTGGTAAATAAATTAATTTGCCATAAAAAAGTGACAAGAAATAATTAACTCGTTAATAACATGTTGACGGTGCTGGACCTGCCAACATTCAGGGCATCTCCCCGATATGAAGTCCCAACTAGACCTCACACCGTTTGGAGTAGGAGTCCTAGCAGTGGGTGGTAATGTAATGCCTTGACCGCGAAAACACGTAGAGGAAAGTGTAATAACTTTGGATAAGAACAAGTGTGTGACCCTGCGGAGAGTCAAGTGCGATGCATGAAGGTTCCAACACACGAAGGGAAAAGGAAGCGCGCCCCTTGGAAGCCTGTAAGACTACACAAATTGAAAGGATCACACGAGTGAAATGACATCACAAGCTAAGATGCAGAATAGTCCACAAGTTAAAGTTATAAGTTAATCCAACAACACGCATTCAACAAGGTTTGTACAAATTCAAATGAAATAGTTCATAAGCATATGCGTTAAGTTAAACAACATACATTGGCAATACAACAAGA
Organism: Pinus tabuliformis; assembly: GCA_031772625.1. Taxonomy (NCBI): domain Eukaryota; kingdom Viridiplantae; phylum Streptophyta; class Pinopsida; order Pinales; family Pinaceae; genus Pinus; species Pinus tabuliformis. The sequence goes on along the minus strand of CM062819.1, from coordinate 1,454,977,657 downwards.
ATAGTCCTACTATATTAACAACATATGCATGAAAGCGTGCTGACTCTGATTTTATTATTATAAGTGAAAGTTCCATCCATACATACACCATTGATGACCACTAGCCCCAATAGTGGAACATTACAATCAAGAACACCTGCTCCTCCAAAGAAGTATACTCGCTCTACGCTATGGAGAAGCTAAGGCTCTTCACAATACTCCCAAGCTCTTTCTAAGCCTAAGCCTAGCCAAAAGCTTGGCTCCCAAAAGCCCATTACATGAGTTATGAGGTTCTATTTATAACAAGAGGGGGGTGACTCTTCAACTCCTCCTTTGTGACCTTTGGACTACCCTCATGACTCTTCAACTTCTTCACAAAATAACACATTACATTACATGGTGACTTTTCATATTCCAATATTGACACTTGGAATTTCACTTATAACATAATTACAAATAATATTACATTTTACACTCGTACCCATATAAGACAAAATAGGGTAGAGATAGCTTAACAAGACACAACACTATGATGCTGGAGTTTGGGAGAAGTCCAGCTCGACAACCTCCACTTGCTGCTTCTTGGTCACATATTGGTGCCAAGCTTGGTACTATGTGATGGTGTCCTCAAACTGCGTTTATGTGTCTTGCTGGAAGTGGACTCTAGCCTCCATGGCATCCAGGTACACTGTCTTGGAACCTGTGTCCAACTCGTTCTGAAGCATGAGCAACATTGTTTTGACCTTGACAGGACCACCAATGAACTTTTGCATGTTGTGTGCGTTCAACTCCAAGTCTTCCCTTGTGGCCTCTTGTCTTAGTTGCTCCAAGTACTCTTCGACCTCCTGTCGGACTTGGTTCTTGGGTTTAGCTTTAGTGAGAGAACCAATTGATGGGATCTGGTGCGTTCTCACCAAGACATCCAAACTACTATACAATCGCACATATGAGGCTTGTATGCTACCAATGAATGAGGTGAGTTGCTTGTTGTTCTGAATCAACATTCGAACCTTCGCTTTCTCCAGCTCTACCCGTGGCTTCATTTTCTTCACTAAGTCAAGCGGGGCCCCTTTGAACCGCATTGTCCACTCTTGTACATAGGTGATGGAAGCTTGTATGTTTTTGAGAGTTTTAACAAACTCTTTGCTCCACTGCTGTAGGCCATGCAAATATACAACTGCTTTATGCACGGTGACAAATTTGTCATAGAGATTCCGCATGGTTTCTCCAAGTACTGATACTTCAACAAGTATCGCTGCTCTCATCTCCCCCAATGCGGAAATTGCATTCCGCGCTGCTGCTCGGAGTTGTTCTACTTCTTGCATGGCAGCCTGCAAGTTCTTTGCTAGTTGCTCATTCTTGGTTGTCAGATACTAAACATTTAAGCTTGTTGCTCCTGCATAGGCCAAGTTGGCTTCGACAATGGCAGTTGGATGCTTCCTGGTGTCTGACACTATCACCCTTTCCTTGATGAATGCAGGTGATGCGTGATCATTTGGAAAGTGCTTCCTTCGTGCGCGTATAATCCTATTCTAGAACTCATCAAATGATAGATTGTACACATCCATGACCGGATAATCATCAAGGAGAACAACATTTCCTTGCTTGCTCGGGGTTGGCTCTGCTACTGGAGGTGGTGGAGACTGAGGGATGACTTGTGGTGCTCTCGGCATTAGGTCAACATCTTCATGCTGTGGTTCCTGTTCCAACTCCATGTCTGTCACTTCAATCAATTGCTCAATTTGCTGAGCAAGCTCCCGATCATGCATCTGTTCACCTTCCTCCTCAGTTGCTGGTTGTTCTGGTTCTTCAACCTGTATTGATGTTGTTTCCTTTGTCATCGCGCCTTGCCTTTGTTCTTATTCCTGCTTCTGCTTCTCTTCTCGTTCTCTCCTCCTCAACTCCTGTTCTTCCTTCAACTTCTTCTCTGTCTCCTGCAACTTCAGTTCTGCTTCCTGCAACCTTTGCTTTTCTCTCTTCCTCCACTCTTCTCTCTTCATCTGTTGCTCTCTCTTTGCTTCCACTGCCAAAGATTCCTTCACGCTAATAGGATCTGCCTTCATTTTGCGCCTTTGGTCTCCCTCTGGACTGTCAACAATCTTCCTCTTTCCCTTGTCCTGCACGGGATTGCTTCCTTCTACTGCTATTGCTGTTGCTTTCAGAACTGCTGTTGTTTGTGGAGCAATCTTCAAAGTCCTTGCTATACTGACCGACTCATTGAGTCTGGAGGCATTGTAGCAGTACCTCCAAGGATCCTCCTCTGGCCAATGAAATGCCTTGCTGATCCATGGAAAGTAAACTCTCGTACAATGGTCCTTGCAAATACTGTGGGGATCATACGGATTAAAGTCCTTGGTGCCGAACTCAAATTTCACTATGTCCTTAGCCTCGACATCTGCAACTTTCAAGTTCTTAATCTCGTATAATCTGATCTGCAAAGGAAGAGCGGGCCATGGCACTTTCTTCTTCCTATGCAGTGCTGTTGACAACCCTGTAGCGAGGTGGTATGATACTTCTTGCATGATCAGTTTGTCAGTGGCATACCTTGGTAAAACATGCAGAGGCTTCTCTCTGCCAAACACTCTGATGAAGGTGCCACCTGGTGAGGCATACCAATCTGCAATGTCTATTATCGCCTCCATTGCTTCTTGGGACATGCAAGGTGGATCTTGCTCAAATATAAGCTTGTATAGCGGGATGATAAAGTGGTCAGTTAGCTGTGCCATTACTCCTCGATAACTGCATTCTGAAAGCAACTTGCAATAGATGTTCACGACAGTCTCTTGTGGTGTCCATGTCTAGTTCATGCCAGGGAACTGTTGCTGTGCACAAATTGCATCCAGTAAGTATGTAGACATATAAAACCTTGCTCGCTCATCCTTGGGCAGATTCTGAGCTTTAGCTACATGGGACTTCAATTGTTGAGCCAATAGATCCGACCAGTTGAATGGCCTCCCATCACTTACGAATGGGTCCAGTAAGACTGCTCACCCTTCAAGAAAGGTTTATGTGCTTTATTGACCATATATTCTGCAAGCGAAGATAATCAAGAACTGATAACATGGTAAGCCTCCTTGAGGGACTTTGTCTTGTAAACATGGGTGGGTCTCTGCTGAAACTTCGACGACTCTTTCACCCAGCGCTTGACAATGTCTCTTGTATTCACATAGCTATGGGTGGCATAGAAGAGTGAGTCCATGCACTTCCCTGGCTCGGGCGAGTGATACATCTACTGAAAGCCTTCTACCCTGAAGGTGGCAAGCTTCTACTTGCTGGCATTGCTCAATGTCATAGTCTGTTCATCTGTATGCGAGACAATCCAGCTGATGGTGTCCGCACACGGGAAGACAAGATACCTGCATGCAACCTTGTATAGCCTTGACTGCCGGATGCTAAGACAGACCTTTCGATCCTTTAAATATGCCTTAAAGTCCTTTGCGAAAGTGTCTTTGATCTGTTGCCATGTCAGTGTTGTTCCCTTCTCAATAAACAATTGAGTATCTGCATACACTGGTAAATCAACTTCCCTAGTACTGCTCTTGGTGGTTTCCTTTGATGTAGCTCTCTTAGATGCCATGTTAACTGTGATAGCTGGAGAGATGCTCAACAACTACTGTACCTGTGGGACATTGAGGATACTCATGGCAAGCAATTGTCAGTTTAAAAATAAAGCAACTTCAAGACAAGTTCAAGTAGCAAGCCGGGCACTAGATGTGAGGGATTGTGCAATTTTTCTTGACAAGGGTGGCTAGCTGATTGTGGGAACTGCGCACTATGCAGTCCCAGTAGCCAAGGTGGAAGCTTGATGACTGGAACTGCGCAATGTGCAGTTCAGCCTGGGCAAAGGCCTGGGAGAGACTGTGCATTGTGCAGTCTCAGTGGCCAAGCTGGGAGGCTGGCTCCTAGAACTGCGCAGTGTGTAGTTGGAGCCAGCTTAGGCTATGCTCTATGCAATTCCAAAGGTCAAGCTTGTGGCTTGAGCCTCCAAATTGTGCAGTGCCAACTGTGCAAAGTGAGATCTAGCGAAGGGAAACCTAGATTTGCCCAAGGGAAGTGTGAAAAACAAGCAGATATGAGAGATAGTGTGAAGCTGAGTGCAAATCTGACTAAGTGTGGATGAATGCATGTGAATCAAGTGCAACAATTGATTAAACGGAAGGAAAATGAAGTATGTGAGGAGACTCACTGCAACGACGACTGTTGGTGCAAAAACAGGGAAAACTCATGCGACACTTGGGAAATGCAATCTATAACTTGAAACAACACTTCTACAAGTTAAAATTCCATCAACCACGAAGAGAAACAAGTGAAACAACACTCACACATGCCAAACAACGAAAAGTGACAAAAAATACGGCAAAAGACGACAAAAAATACGACAAAAGACGACAAAAGCAAAACTCACCCGGAAAAGCGACGACGATCGCACCGAAGGCTCCTTGATCTCCTTGGGAATTCTAGAGCTCCAAGATCGAATGTACAAATGGGATCTAACAACGTCGATTAAATAGATTTGGAAAAATTAGGGTTTATGATGTGCATGCCTAAAATCAAGGAAAAACGATACTTGGCGGAAGTTTCTAAAAATAGCGCAAGTGCCTCCTTCGGGATACTAAAATTAGATCCGTAGTTTATCGGGATGCTCTTTTGTTTTTTTGTTTTTTGTTTTTGTTTTTGTTTTTTTGTTTTGTTTTTGTTTTTGTTTTTGTTTTTGTTGTTGTTGTTGTTTTTTTTTGGTTGGGAAACTTGCCATGCACATTGCCGGGAAAGACAATGCTGTTTCAAGAACTGGGCAACTTTTCGGCGCAATGCACTACGCAGTTTTTTAGCTCAGTGAGGTTTGCACAATTTTTGGGTTCCAGTGCTGGGTTGCCTCTTCATGACTGCACATTTTCTAAGCTCAAGGCTCACTGGCAGTCAGGACTGCGCAATTCCCATCAGCAAGGTTGGTTGCCCTCAAGGATTGCGCAGTTTCTGGGGGCAAGCCCAGAACTGCTGTGGGACCAAGTTAGGAGATCAACTTGTGAGTTAGAAAATCAACTAAGTAAGCAAACACAAGCCAAAATGAAAATATAAGTCTCAATCGAAGCATGAATACCTGGATCAGTGCGAGATGAGTTGTTGTGGTTAAGAAGGAAGGCTCCAAAATCGAAGCATAGGAAAAATTTTGGAGGGTGGTTGTAGCCGCTACAACATTGGCGACACACTGGTAGAACTCTAGCTCTTTGTATGGACTTTGTTTCATGCAAAGCGAGTCTAACTCTTCCGGAAGTATTGTTTAGTCCTTTCATTATCATAGCTTTTTCACTTACCTTGGGTTAAAGATATAGTCCCTACCATTCTCTTCATCGGCAACACACATACCAAGCCAAGTCAAACTGAGTTGTTTCGATTAGGGATGAGGGGTATATAGATGCACAAGTAAAATAGATTGTCAGAGTTTTAGTTTCATCTCTGGTGTTGCTCCGCTTCCAGCAAGCCTGGATAGTAACCTAGCGGAGTCACTTCAGGAACACAAGCATTGCTTCACTGCTAGCGAGTCTGGACAGTAACTCGACGGAGTTACTTGCTTCGCCTCTCTGCATAGGAAGCCTTTCTCTTCTTTTGCCTTTTATTTCATTTTTAAATTTTTAAATTTTTATTTGTTCAAAGAACTATGCATAGGCACTTATTTATTTCATAGGGAGGAAGAGGGATCCCGACTTATTGAGAGCATAAGAGGTTGTTCCTTCAGAGAATGATATTTATATATACCTTTGACATACTTGTAAAGGTTTTCCCCCTCTCCTTATTCTACTTGACTTAGTTGACAAGGGTTAACCGAAAATAGAAAACCGATCAGAGTAGACGGTACTAGTTAAAAATGCAAGCATCGTGATTTCACCATGACTCTCTTCGAAATGAACGTATTTTCCATCAGGGTATCATCACTAAAAGAAATGCAAGATTCACATAAAGAGAGGGAATAGGTAGATAACCAAGTGTTGATAACAGTACAATTTCCTCTTGAACTCCACCATGCTTGTCTAAGAAGCCAAACACGGTTTCATGTGAAAACTAACCTATTGTTGCAAAAGCAAGCAAACAAAAGAAAGAAGCAGAGTAAAAGTGAAGCAAAGTAAAGCAAATCAAGGAAACAAACAAGAAAAGAAACAACTACTTCTATTCCTAAGCTAAACAAAACATAGGCCAACGTACGTAAAGTGATACTTCCAATGCAGCCATCGGCGCATTGGCCGACCCATGTAGGCGAGAGCATGTATGTCAAGAAGGATATACGAGCAAACCAACAAACAAAAAATATAAGACAATACAAACCAGAACGTCTAAAGTTTGAATGAACTTGCAGAAAAGTAAAAATGAAAAGCACATGAAAGGCATTCTGCGGATGTACCATGGTGTTCAAACATATTGCGAGTGGAAGACAAGCATGAACACACTTTTGAACTTGAAAAACGAGCAAACATAAAGAAAGAAGAAAATTTCTGTTTTGCAACAGTGCTTGCTACATACGACTCCTCCAATGATTGAGTGATATGATCATGTGATACAGATGGAGGATGAAGAAATTGTGAGATAGATTGATATTCAATGGGAACAACAGAGTGATGAGGAGCATGGAGAGATTCAACACATTTCTGATCAGAAGTGGAACTGACCTCAAGGCTTTGAGAACTTGACATAACAATCAGCGCGGGCTGAAGTGCCTCGATAGCTTGGGGAGGTTCCAATTCATCAGAAGATGGATCATCGAAGACCGATGGCTTAGAAAGACCGATAATGGAAAAATTAGAGTCGTGATCAGATGAATGAATGAAAAGATCATGACAGCCACGATCAAAAAGTTCAAGATCACGAACAGGGGCATCCTCATGATCTGATGAATCGTAAAGAGGGGATGATGGAAAACGAGAAATTTCACCCTCTATGTTTCCGGAAAGGTAAGATGAGAGATTGGGAGGATCAGGGAAGACAGATTTGTCCTCTTCACATTCAAATGAAAAACTGGCATTCCACGTGTTCTGCGAATGATTGAAAGTAGAAACATCCAAAAATGAATTTTCACAAGATGGAATAGAAACGAAAAAATTGTGGAAAATGTCAGGATACAGCGGAAGAGGTGCGGATAGAATGAGGTCATCCTTCACCATAGATTCTTGTTCAGATTCCCACACATACTCATCAAAATGATATCGCAGGTTGGCTGTTCAATGCCAACTCCATCCAGAACTTGATCCTCATGAACATCACAAGACAGATGAACACAACACATCGAAATCGGAGGATCAGAGGGGCCAAAGGGTGGAGGATAAGGAGATAGCATCTCATGACAACCATCGGAGTCACAATCCAACTCTGCGTTGAAATTTTGAGTAAGTGGGGTATTAGGAGGTGGTGATAGATCAATAGGTGAATTCTCAACTTCTCCCACCTCGACCTGCGGAGCTAGAGCTTTTTGATGAGAAGGGGAAGGAGGGTCACTTGGGACAACAACCTTGCCTGTCTCAGATTTAGAAGTTCTAACATTGAGGTATGTCGGGAGAGGTTCAAAAGATTCTAACTCATGTGGATTTTCAGAAATTTGAATAAGATTTTGAAATCTTTCACTTAAAAATTTTCCGTCAACTTCATCTTCCGCAAATTAAAATATGTAATGAATAAAACGATCGTGAAAATCTTTAAGAGATTCGTCAGGTGCTTTTCGCAATTTTAAAATTTTTCCATTAAGGGCTTTACAATCATAAAGAACGAGAACACGACATGATTCACCAACAAATTGTTTGAAAGAGTGTATGGAGGCTGCGGGCAATGTGTGACACCATTGCTTTGCGCGCCCTTCGAACGTGAGAGCAAACAACCCACAAGCAACATCCTCAGACTGGATGTCATGCCTGTCATAGAGACTGAGAAAACCAACTATGTGCTAGAGTAAGGTTATTCCACCCTCGCTATTGAACTTAAATTTAGACAAGTCATTTAAAATGTTCGTCGACACTTTCAAATTTGTAGAGTTAGAAAAACATGTCAGGGTTATGATTTGGGAAGAAGTCAAGAAATGTGTGCAAAAATTCAAAACAGACTTCAAGGGCTCAACTTGTCATCTGGCCCTCCTTTTAGCGCCAGAAATGTTGACAGTGTTGGACTCGCCAGCATTTAGAGGATCTCCCCAATATGAAGTCCCAACTTAGACCTCACATCGTTTGGAGTAGGAGTCCCAGCAGTGGGTGGTAATGTAATGCCTTGATCGTGGAAACGTGCAGATGAAAGTATGATAACTTTGGGTAAGAGCAAGTGTGTGACCCTGCGGAGAGTCAAGTGTGATGCATGAAAGTTCCAACACACGAAGGGAAAAGGAAGTGCGCTTCTTGAACGCTTGTAATAGTATGCAACTTGAAAGCAACACATGAGTGAAATGACATTGCAAGCTAAGATGCAGAATAGTCCACAAGTTAAAGCGACGAGTTAAAACTAACAACATGCATTCAACAAGATTCATACAAATGCAAACAAAATAGTTCATAAGCATATGCGTAAGTTAAATAACATACATTGGCAATACAACAAGAATAGTCCTACTATATTAACAACATATGCATGAAAGCGTGTTGGCTCTGATTTTATTATTATAAGTGAAAGTTCCATCCATACATACACCATTGACGACCACTATCCCCAATAGTGGAACATTACAATCAAGAACACCTGCTCCTCCAAAGAAGTATACTCACTCTACGCTATGGAGAAGCCAAGGATTTTCACAATACTCCCAAGCTCTTTCTAAGCCTAAGCCTAGCCAAAAGCTTGGCTCCCAAAAGCCCATTACATGAGTTATGAGATTCTATTTATAACAAGAGGGGGGTGACATTTCAACTCCCCCGTTGTGACCTTTGGACTACCCTCATGACTCTTCAACATCTTCATAAAAGAACACATTACATTACATGGTGACTTTTCATATTCCAATATTGACCCTTGGAATTTCACTTACAACATAATTACAAATAATATTACTTTTCCACTCGTACCCATATAAGACAAAATAGGGTAGTGACAGCCTAACAAGACGCAACATTTTGATGTTGGAGTTTGGGAGAACTCCAACTCGGGAACCTCCACTTGTTGCTTCTTTGTCACGTATTGGTGCCAAGCTTGGTACTATGTGACGGTGCCCTTAAACTGCTTCACGGTGTCTTGCTGGCAGCGGACTATAGCCTCCATGGTATTCGGGTACACTGTCTTTGAACCTATGTCCAACTCGTTCTAAAGCATGAGCAACATTGTATTGACCTTGATAGGACCACCAATGAACTTCTGCATGTTGTGTGCGTTCAACTCCAAGTCTTCCCTTGTGGCCTCCTGTCTTAGCTGCTCAAAGTACTCTTTGACCTCCTGCAGGACTTGATTCTTGGGTTTAGCTTTAGTGAAGGAACCGATTGATGGGATTTGGTGTGTTCTCACCAAGACATCCAAACCACTGTAAAACCGCACATATGACGCCTGTATGCTGCCAATGAATGAGGTGAGTTGCTTGTTTTTCCGAATCAACATTTAAATCTTCCCTTTCTCCAGCTCTACTTGTGGTTTCCTTTTCTTCTCTAAGTCAAGCAGGGCTCCTTTGAACTGCATTGTCCACTCTTGTACATAGGCGATGGTAGCTTGTATGATTTTGGGAGTTTTAACAAACTCTTTGCTTTACTACTGTAGGCCATGCAAACAGACAACTACTTTATGCATGGTGACAAAACTGTCATAAAGCTTCCGCATGGTTTCTCCAAGTGCTGATACTTCAACAAGTATCGCTGCTCTCATCTCCCCTAATGCAGAAACTGCATTCTGTGCTGCTGCTTGGAGTTGTTCTGCTTCTTGCCTGGCAGCCTGCAAGTTCTTTGCCAATTGCTCATTCTCGATTGCCAGATATTGAACATTTGAGCATGTTGCTCTTGCATAGGCCAAGCTGGTTTCGACAACGGTAGTTGGATGCTTCCTGGTGTCCGACACTATCACCCTTTCCTTAATGAATGCAGGTGATGCGTGATCATTCGGAAAGTGCTTCCTCCACGCCTGTACAATCCTCTTTTGGAACTCATCGAATGATAGATTGTACACATCCATGACTGGATCATCATCAAGGAGAACAAAATCTCCTTGCTCGCTTGGGGTTGGCTCTATTATTGGAGGTGGTGGAGACTGAGGGATGACCTGTGGTGCTCTCGGCATTAGGTCAACATCTTCATGCTGCGGTTCCTGTTCCAACTCCATGTTTGTCACTTCAATCAATTGCTCAATTTGCTGAGCAAGCTCTCGATCTTGCATCTTCTCAGCTGCTGGTTGTTTCGGCTCTTCAACCTGTATCGACGTTGTTTCCTGTGTCATCGCGCCTTGCCTTTGTTCTTCTTCCTGCTTTTGCTTCTCTTCTCATTTTCTGCTCCTCAACTCCTGTTCTTCCTTCAACTTCTTCTCCGTCTCCTGCAACTTTAATTCAGCGTCCTGCAACCTTTGCTTTTCTCTCTTCCTCCTCTTTGCTCTCTTCATCCATTGCCCCCTCTTTGCTTCTGCTGCCAAAGCTGCCTTTGCGATAATCGGATCCTCCATTTTGCAGCTTTGCTCTCCCTCTGGACTGTCAGCAATCTTCCTCTTTCCCTTGTCCTGCACGAGATTGCTGCCTTTTGCTGATGTTGCTTCTAGAACTGTTGTTGTTTGTGGAAGAGTCTTCAAAGTCCTTGCTATACTGACCAGCTCATTGAGTCTGGAGGCATTGTAGCAGTACATCCAAACTTTTTCTCCTAGACGGTCCTCAACTGGCGGCCAACAGTCCCTTGCAGCCCCCCAGTTAGCTCGATGTGCCATTTTCTCTGCCACCTGAGCCAGCCATGTGGTCCCTCGCCCATTTGTTATGAATGTATGTTTGAAGGTGGGCGTCCTGACCCCGAAGGTATCGCTTTTCATTGGTTTGGTTGAGTATTTTTGTTTACTTTTCATGGGCACTTTTGGGCATAGATTGGTGGGGGGATTCAACAGAAAGAGTGGGTTAGGTTTGTACTCTTGTCTTCATTGCCTGATTTCGTGGTTACCCTTGTATCCTAGTCTTGTGGGATCTCCTTTATTGGCCATTAGCTCTAGGGATGGCACTACATGGGAAATTTCGATTTTGGTTGTGTGGTCCCGCTTCTTGATACCACCTACATTACTCCCCTTCCACTCATTTTAGCTCGTTCATCTCTTTTCCCATCCGGGTCCACATGTGTTCATTGGGTCCACATACGGTTAGCATCCCCTCCTCCTTGTCCACACTTTGGGTCGGGCATGGAATAATGCCCTAAAGGTTGATGCAGCTAAAAAGAAAATAAAAAGCATAATTTGGTTGCTCTCAACAGGAAATGTACCACAAAATGCAAAAGATGGTCAAGACACACAAAATTTAGCACGTGGGCAAAAAGCCAAACATGAGCTCTACCCCTTATCCATGGCCATCACCCTGGTTCTTATGGGCCTTAGATGGTTCCCTTCCATCATTAAGGAACCCATGATTGTTCCAACCCCTGGTGGGTGATGAATCGCCCCACCTCATGGGGGTATGCACTGCTACATATTACACATCATGCTCTCCATCCCCTAAAGCCCCGAGCAGTTACGAAGAAAAATCAATCAAGGGAAAAAGACATATGAAGAAGGGTGGAAAAAAAAAGGTCGGGGTAACTCATGTACCATGATTTGCTCCCTCCTACACTCATATAACCAAGTGTGGGCTTTCCTTATTATAGCTACCCTTTACCTTGACATGTGGTCTGGATGATTCCCTTGATCCCCACTCCGTTCCATTATTATATCATTTGCCACCTACCACTTAAGGGATGTACCATGGACATGTCACCCCCTTTAGAGGTTGAAACCACCTAATAGGGTCCTTGGTTAACCCCCTATTGAGCTTGGAGACATTTGTACATGCCAAAGCCCACTATGGAAGGGCATGCCACCATGAAGTGCTCCATTGATCCCATGACTTGTAAGCTTTATTACTTGATTATTTTAATGACTTGTTGTATTAGAGGGCAAGAGGACAGATTGGATCTTATGCAGGATTGCAGGTGGGTCTCCATTTGGGGCTTGGTCTCCCTATATGGGGTCCTAGCTCTCCAGAGGGCCACATTGGCACTTGTAGGGTGAGCGTTGAGAGCCATGGGCCTCCACCATAACAAAGATTACTTCATGGATCCCCAACACCGATCATTGATTGCTCATCTTCCACCTTTTGGATGAGGATGATGCACCTGGTTCCAATGTTTTAAAACTCCGACTCTGACACCGACTCGGCCGAGGGTTGACTTCGACTCGGTATCAACTCGACCGACTCGATTTCAATGACTCGGTCGTTGTAAAAAATACATTAAATATTTTTTTTATAAAAAACATAATTTTAAAGATTTCCATTCATGTTTCCAAACACACATCATTAGAATATAGATAGAAGACAACATATGATCAAAGTAGGCTCATGAATATATCCATTATATCAAAATGGTACTCAATGCACTGTCCAATACATACATGATCATGATATAGAGATCAAAACAAAAACACATAACCAAGGAGGCTAGAAATGGCCTCTACAACAAAAGTAAACAGTGACCAGTACTACTGGCTACTGCCGGAGGAGCCGAGATCATGTGGATCAATCTCTGGATCATCATCAGAGTCAGACAGGGGGCCCCATGGCTCCTCCTCATCATCATCTCCAACTGCAATTGTAGAAGTGGTAGCACTAGCAGGCTGTGTAGCAGCTGCAAGTTGAGATAGACAAGATATGTGCTTCTGTCGTGGCTCCACAGAAGAAGCACCTGCAACTGGAGGACTTGGGGCTGGCCTTGAGGCTAGTACAAGTGGATCAGGATCTGCATTCAACTGAACATTATGTTCGAGTGTTGCCTCCACCTGTAAATCCAAATCAAGATCCTCATCAGAATCAAACTCTGTTGGATGACTCTCCACTACCCAATCTGATGTTGGATCAATGTCGTCCAACACAATGGGATCTGAATCAGGCCTTTTGTTCAACAATTGGTTGCGTCTGAGCCGGAGGTTGTATTGGACATAGACTAGATCATTTAACCGTTTTTGATCCAAACGGTTTCTCTTCGTGTGGATCCTCTCAAAGACAGACCGATTGCGCTCACACCTTGTAGCACTCCAAGTTTGACTCAAAATATGAATTGCAAACCTCTGCAATTCAGGACAATGGCTACCAAAAGCCTCCCACCATTGTGTTGCAAAAAACATAGTAGTGTAATGAGTTAGCTCAACAAAATTACAAATTATATCCAACTTTCAAATTATAAACGATTTAACAAAATAAGTATTAAGAATTTGAAAATTGAAATCTTTGTTTACCTTGCTCATCTACTTCCCTTGCAATCTTTGCTAGGTTCTTCCCAAAGGTACTTGAGGCACTGCTGAAGGTTGTGGCCTGTCGGTGTATCTCCAGCTGATCACACTTCAATGGGATCATGCGATCAATGCAATCAATCAATCCATCTCTAACCTCCCCCTTCAAAGTTCATGTCGCCTTGGCTTTATAATGATACCATGGGTTCAAAAAATACCCTGCTGCATGTATAGGGCGATGGAGTTGATTGTTCCATCTTTCATCAATGATTTCCCAAATGGGCCCATACTTAGCCACTTTATCCTTGTATGCCCTCTTTATTTGCTCCTTTGCTTGATCCATAGCCTCATAAATGAAGCCCATAGGCAATCTTTCCCCATCCACCAACCGTAACACCTTAACCAGTGGCTCAGCAAGCTTCACGATCTCTGCTGCCTTTCTCCAAAATATTTCTTCATTAACTTTCTTTTTCAGTTCTTTGCCTTCTAGTTTGTGAGACCACTGGCTTTGATACCATTCTTCACTTGAAAAAATCTTTTGCAAGTTTCTAAGTTGTGAAAGCATAGATTGCAATGTCAAAAAATGAGTAGCAAATCTAGTGATGGCAGGCCTAATAATATCCCTGCCCCCTGTGTGTTTCCTCATGAGGCTCAAAATCCATGAATGATTGTAGATAAATTTTGTTATGCTTTTGGCACGATCTATAGTGTGTTTGACCTAATCTAATTTGCCAATATCCTCAAGCATGAGGTCTATGCAATGTGTAGCACATGGGGTCCAAAAGATGGTTCTGTGCTTTTCCTCTAACAGTTTACCAGCAAGAACATAGTTAGAGGCAATGTTACTTGGGAGCGGGAGCGAAAGCGGGGAGCGGGAGCAACATTTTCAGAAGCTTCCGGTTTGGGAGCGAATCCCAGAGCAATTTTTAAAAAATATATATATATTTTTAATTTTTGATACGTATATGTCAACAAAAACATGTAGAATGATGAATTAGATATAAAAAACATAAAAAAAACATAGATTGATCATTGAACCATATCACATCAATCATCTAAAAGTTATAATCTTCATCAACCATGTCCACAAGTTAGTAACATACATATTACAACTGCAACATATTGAGTCTCGTGAATCATGATTCATCAAATTCAATCTTAAAGTTTCAACTTCAAGCTTTCAAAATTGAAAATTCAATATATAACATTTATCATCATTGATCACCAAAGTTGTACTTGTAAGCTAAGTTTAACCATTACAAGAAATAATATCTTAGATATTTCTAAGTTCTAACTTCTAACTGTTAACATGAAATGAAATGTTATAAAATGAAACATGAATAATGAAATGAAATGAAACAACTTTAGTCTTTCACGAAGCATCATATTCATAATTCACAATCATTACGAATGAGTTATAATTGCCAACTTCAAACTTCAAATTTTCATTGTCACAGTCATATATTGTTTACAAAAAATATCATTATGATATGAAAGAGTCAAGAGTCAAGGACTCAAGACTCAACAGTTATGAAAACTAATAGAAACTAGAAAAGACAAGTAAACTATAAATCTACATGTGGCCCTTGCCACGAGAGTCTCCAAGAGTATAAGCAGGTCGTGGTGGTCTTCTAGGAGTCTCCCGCACAGACCGACGACCAGAACTAGAAGGCACATGCCCTCCATGTGAGGGTGTAGATGGAGGTGGCGACAACAAAGGAGCAAGACTCGGAACTTGAGCACTGCTACTGGATGGTGGAGGTGGCATGGCTGCTGCAACTGCTTCATCTTCAACCCTTATAAGTTCCTCTTTTAGTTCTTCAAGATGCATAGTGCTATCCTCCAAATTGTCTAGCCCTGGGTGGTTGTCCCAAATTTTATATGTGGGATTTTCATAAGCCCGATCACAGTAATGACTCAACAACCTCAAGTTGTAGTGCACATAAACTAAGCTTTCTGGCCGGTTTTCATTGAGTCTGTTTCTTTTCACATTATGTATGAAGCTGTAGGTGCTCCAACACCTCTCTGCAGAAGAAGTATTTACAACCTGTGATAGAACTTTTTTTGCCAATTTTGGCAAAAGTCCATGGCCGCCATATGTTTCCCACCATGTGAGAGCATCAAATTTGTCTCTGTCTTCCATTGCATGGAAGGTACCAAACAAACCAGTGTTACTGAAGTATTTGCCTATTTCAAGGCGCACAGCTACACATTCCTCCCTATCAGGGATCAACTTTTCCAATGCTTGCAAATATCCTCTAGTTACCTCTGCATCTAAATGGGGTTTGGTCCTAATTCCACCCCCCTGGTACATGTTGGCCCAACCAAGATGTAGAGTAGTATTTTGGCGTAAGGATATACGCCAAGCAATGTAGTGGAAGATTAAGTTTATTCCACCGTACACGCACAAAATCGTGAATCAGTTTGTACAAGTCGGGATCTCTGTTATGAACAATATCTTTTATTTGCCCCAACATGGTATCCATCTGCTCATACACCTCACCAATCACTAGTTTATCTGTATCTGCAAACCGAATCATGTGATAAATGGGCTTGGTGAAATCCAATACTTGCCTCACACTTGACCAAAACTGACCATCAAGAGCAGCGTCCTCCACCAGTTCAAAACCTCGCTTGTCAACTGCATTTGTAGCCCTTTCCTTTAATACTTGCAATGTGGACTTGATACCATGCTAGCCAATGACTCTCTTACCTTCAAAAGGCGCCTAAAGGTGAGGTAATAGCTATCAAATATGGTCTTTACAATCTTCAACAACTCCAATCTTGAGTGACTACGGAAAAGGCCACGGGTATTGCTATGATTTGTAATAAATTTTATCATTTGTTTGCCTTTCTTGTACATATCACCAATCCATTTGTATTGTGCATTTTTGTTCTTGACAACATCATGCATCAGAAGGTTCAATGTGTGAACCAAACATCCAGACAAAAATATGTTGGGGTATTTATCCTCGATAATTGCTCCCGCTGCCTTACAATTAGGAGCATTATTAGTGATGACTTGGATGACATTGTATGGCCCAATACGGTCAATTGTTTCAAGTAATTCTTCTGCAATGTTGATGGCGGTCTTGAACTTGTGTGAGTAATCATATGCAGTTAGAAAGATGGCACCACTAACAAACACAGCAAGAACACTTACCAATGGCTTGCCTTTTACATTTGTCCATCCATCAGATACAATGGACACCCCATGGTCAGTCCAAGAACTTGTCATTCTATTCAAAGAATGTGATATTTTTTCTTTTTCATTATCAAGTCCAACGGTTCTTGCCTTGTCATATCGAGGGCTCTTGTATCCTTTAGGGGCATCATTTATGGCAGAAACCATTTCGTGCCAATAAGGTGAGTGAAGAACATTGAATGGTATCCCACATGCATAGAGAAACCTGTAAACCTTTGAATCCACATCATTCCTACACCCCTCATCAAGGAAATCTGATATGGTTCTACGCCTTAAAGTTGGTGACCCTGTGCCTCCATATCCACTGCCTTGGGAGGATGCTGAAGGAGTTCTTTGTGCTTGTGATTGTGAGCTTGGTTCAAAGAAACCCCTTGATTTTCTAGATTTGTATTGGGCTTCCTCCTCTTCCTCATGACTCACATTATTGATCATTCAACCCTCTTGAGAGGCTTATCTTTACATTATTGAGTTATTTGGTGGGCTTTTCACCAAAAGTATTGTTATTATGCACATTATTTTATTTTAGGTAGGCCAATTTAGCTAAATCGAATTCATTAGAGAGTGTATAAATATAAGTGAGATGATTCATTTTCATCATCATCACTTGGATTGGGATATCTTCTCTTGTAAGATTTTCACTATCCTTCTTGGAGGACGAGTTTTGATGAATGGATGAATTTTGATGTTTGGATCTCTTTCATTGTCTTGGAGCTTCACTATTGGCATATGTTGATGATTGGATATACTCTTTTTTACATTAAGTGCTCATTTAATGCTATTCTTGTTATTTACTTTTGTCACATGCATGTTGCTGGGATTTTGGCTATATTAGGCTGAAATTCACTGCTTTTCTCATGCGAAATTGTGGAAATTTGATCCTTTATAGCATTGCATCATGTCATGGGCCATGTATGAAAGGGTGAATGTTCCTATAGATAATTTATGTTAAATACATCTCGATAAGTCATCATTTATTGCAAATCGAAGTATAAAGTCCTTGCAACAGTTGTTCTCATGCTGTAAATGATATGCAAAGTTGTTGAAGGCCTCCTTGATTGGGTGAATTCTTCCCAAACCATAAATTCTTGTTGACTCCATCTCTCCCAAATGTCAAGGCACTAATCCTCAATTGGCGATTGTTTCCAACACTTATTCTTTTCACCTCCCTTTTTTTCTAGGCCTAGCCTACATAGGTCACCTAGGGCATCAATTATCTCACATTCTAGCCATCCAAACATTTAGAGTTTTGGTTCACAACTGTGCTGAGGTTTGCTTTAGAGGCCCTCCAAATTTGAAGCAAATCCGACAGTGGGATCTCGAGATATAGCGCCCTAACTCGGGGACCATTTCTTGCCCTAGTTTTCCCTTGGCTAGTGTCCTCATTAGGATCATTGGATTCAAACCTCAAAGAAAATTTGTCCTTTGATCCTCTTCTCCTCCTTAATTAGGTCAAGCCCCTCATTGAGTGATCAACTCCATAACCTTGACCTAATTTTGGGCCCACGTGGTCCGCAACCTATTGAAGCCAATTTCACAAAGACCACTTGGAAACCAAGTTTTCACAAAGATTTCTAGGACCAAGTATCTCCTTTACATGTCTTATTCTCAAACCCTAGCCCTTAAAATCCCCTTAGCCCTTCCTAGAGAGCCTTACACCTTGCTTCTCGAGCAAGAAAGTTATGCATTTGAGCCCCTCTTGTGAATAGGCCATTGGAATCACCTTTTATTCCTCTCATTGACATACTCATTATTGTGATTCCCATTATAATGGGTCTCCTCCCATCGGTTAAAGTCCATAAAGAGTAGGGAGCCTTAGCGGAGGTGACAAGGGGTTATCGCTCCATTTTTGCCCTTGACCTAGTAGTTGCCCTATAGGATCCCCTCTTAGGATCTCTACTAGTTTGAGCGGTAACAAGTCCAATAGTTCATGGTTCTCCAAAGTTAGGTCCAAAGTCATCTTCCATGCATGATAGTCAGATTTTTCATTGAGCTTGTCCTCAGTCTTGAAGTAAGATGTAGAGGCCATTGATACTTGTGTAATAGTCTTAGTTCAACATATATCTTAGTGATTTCTTTTCTCTCTTGCTTGGGCTTTGTCTTCACTTGGGCTCTGATACCATGTTAATTTTAGATAACAATGGTATGTTCTATGCTTGCAATTAGTTAAATATTCTTTTATCAGCCCAATGACAATTTCAAATTTAATTTCCAATAGTAATCACATTAACCATCACATTGACAGTAACTGTAGATAGAACATAAACAATAAAGGCAGAAGACAAACCAAGACAAGAGAACACTAGTATTTGGCAAATGCCAGGGAAAAACCCCAAGATGGGGAAAACCCTTTGATCAATTCTTCTTATTATAAATATCAATGTTTAGTAGAGAGAGAGAGTACAATAAAGTCAAAATTGACTTGCCAATAGATGATCAATACCACCGTCCAAAACAACCTATACCCACAGTCAACAACAGTCAAAGTGTGGTCAAACTTCTCCAAAACAGCTCGGTCAAGGAGAGAGGAACTCAGCCTCTCTTGCTGGTCAAATTCAGGGCAAAATAGTGATCGAAACAAGAGTCAAACTCGGTCAACCTGAAGTCAACTCCGCGGTCAAACAGGCCTGCAATCAACGCAGGTCAAAGTGCTCCTTTTGCCTGAGTTTTTGCGCCCAAAAACTCGACCTTCCCAAACAGAAATTTTCCCGCAAAAATCGCAGTCAAAGGAGGTCAAATTGCCCTTGGTCAATGCTGGTCAAACCCTACAGCAGATCTGAAATTCGACCTCTTGACATTCGTCCTCCTTTTTGCCAAACGTGTGAAAAGATCAACTGCCCATTGAGATGTACTGTTGATTTTTGAGTAGCTTGGGAGGTACTCCAAGCCCTAGGGTTCGGGGATTGGAGGGCAAAGCGCCAGAAGAGTCACTTGTGGGCTTGGAACCTAAGCATGGGGTTTTGCACTTATCGGGATTTGGGCCAAAACCATGAAGAATTTGAGCATGAGAAAATTTGAGGTGGTAGAGCTTGACGTATCGATTCCAACGCTTTGAAGATCACTCAAATCATAGCTCTAAAACTTGAGTTGTGAATTTTTGAAGTTGACAATTATTGTTGGACAAACTAGTCATGTCGGTTTGGTTCAAAAGTCATGTCCCTTCATCTAATTTGTGGAGCCCGCTTATGTTTATAAATAAGAGGTGTGTGAGAGTCATTTCTCTCATCCAAATGTGCATCTTCTCATATAAAACTATCTCTGAGGCAGCCGCAGATTAGAGGAGCAACAAAGACAAGTGTGGGGTGTGTTTGTATGGGTTTACTCTCTCCCACAGGTTCGAGTTTCAAGCCAGAGAAGTAGCCGCAGGCCTGGGCAGATTTATGGTGTGGTTTTGTTATGATTTGAGGAGGGTTTACCCCTATTGAATAGGCCAAAATTCTAGAGGTTAATTCTGGTAAGCCGCAGGCCCTAAGTGTCCTAAACAGGGGGGCCAGGAGGCTGTTCTGGGGAGCAGAACTAGCCGCAGGGCCATACCTTTGTTTTGGCAAGTGTGGAGGCATGTTGGAGAGCTGTTTGTAGCCCATAATTACAACAGGAAGTGGCTTAAGATATCTAAAGGGAAGCCGCAGTCAAGGAAGAGGTCTGGATGTGGAGAATGGTGCTGTAGCAAGATGTGTTTCAGCCCTAACCAATAGTGCAGACATTCAGCAGTACACATCAACCCATAAGCAGAGGTTAGTATGGTTTTGTGTTGAGAAAGATACCTAGCAGGATTAGGCACTGTATCTCATCTATAGGGTTTCAGTAATATTTCCTGGCTCAGGCTACGACGATTCTGGTCATGGCTCAAGCTATGGCTATGGCTAGTTGGATCATTTTGTATTGCAGCCTGTGGGAGTCATTTGTTGGGGTGACTTGTGTTGTTAGAAAACCCCAACTAGGAGCAGATTTCACTGTGGAGTGTTGGGCATCATTGGACTAGTGGAGGGTAGTGTGTTGATGGCCCAAAGTAGCCCTAGACAAGTAGTCATAACGAGACACTGACAGCTGAAGGTTGCGTGAAGGATTGAGCCTTATGTGTAGCTCTTTGATGGATGAAAGAGGCTACTAGTAGGCAGATTGGAGAGCTCAGGTATTGGCCAACCTAGAGAGCAAATTGGATCAACCTGTGTACATGCAACAGAAATGACTTGCAGCAGTGTTAGGTGGCAGCCCTCCTGGAGTCTCGATGTGTTGTCTTTTGAAGGACTAAGGGGCAGCTAGAGAGCAGTACAAAAGTGAAGGACCGACAGGACAAGATACGACATAGAGTCTGCGTAGCGAAGATTGTCATTGTATCTTGTATACCATAAACTGTTGTATTATTAAGAATTGGTTTAATATAACAAAGATTGGGTTGTACATTATTGCACAATATTTGTTAAAAATTGTGTATACTTGTGCATATGTGATTTACTGCTTTATATTTTCCGTTGTGCAAAGTAGTTCTTGTTGAGATTTTTGGTTTGGTAGCATCAAAGATTCTAAGATTTTAACCTAGACCCAACATGTATGAACCAATTAAATGAGGAGAGAGAAGAATGTGTGAGTTGATGAGGTGCCAAATGAGGTTTGCAGTCATCCTTATTTATACAAGTCGTTGAGGGTCAGAATACATGTCGCTTGGGCTTCATGAGCCTACATGATGGTGTGGCCGACCTTGACAATTTACATATGTGGTCTTGACCTCAAAAACATGTTTCTCCTTATCCAAATTTAGTGATCTTTAGGTTGATTTTGATCCTCTTGAAAAGAGGAATTCAACGCAATAAATATCTCCATCAAATGAGCTGTCCTAATTGGAATTTGGCCCTAGTTTCCAACTTTAACATGACAGTGGTGAAATATTGATGAGGGAATGACCTTGTACAGTGATATATAAGATCACTCTGGAGAAGTTAGAGATGTTTGAGATAAGGGAGAATTGAGGTCTCAATTGATTACAATTTTGCCATGAACACTTAATCACTTCATATAACAGCACAATCTTCACTGTCAGTTGTCAATATATGACAATGTTTCTCACCATAAGAAAGTGGTTGTAAGGGGTTCATCGTTTGAGTATCAATATCATGCACTAAGCCAATCATTGACTTCACAACCTTGGTAGGATCAAATGCACTAAGCCAATCATTGACTTCAAATTTGAGTGGAATTGAAAATACATTGTATAAATTCTTAATACACACACACACACACACACACACACACACACACATATATATATATATATAAAGAGGCCAAGCAATCTCAATAGAGAGGATGGCTGGAAAATCAGTAGGAGTTGGGTCCCAGCACTCTCTTCCTAGTCGTTTTTCCGCCTTCCTCTTAAGGGTTTTTTTTTTTTTTTTTTTCATTTATTTATTTATCATTATTATTTTTATTATTACTTATTTATTTATTTATTTATTTCATTTATTCATTTATTATTATTATTATTATTTATTTATTTATTTATTTTTTTAATTTTTTTTTTGATTTATTTATGTTATTTTATTATATATTATTTTTTTTTTTTTTTTTAAGACTTTTATGTTATCTCATCATTATTTTTCTCCTTTCATTTATTTATTTTTAGAGAGTTAATTTTCTCATTTCTTATATTTATTAATTCTAACAGCTTATTACTTCAGGTATTATAAGGTCCTTTGTGACTAATTTTCCATTTGAATACTAATTAGCTTATAATTTTAATAATACTTCTAAATAAACACCCATTTCAATTATTTTTATATATATATCTTATATTACTTCATATATTTATATTTATGCATATAATTTATTCTTATATTATAAGGTCCTTTATATAACTAATTTTCCATTTAAATTCTAATCAACTTATAATTTTTAACTAATTTTCTAACTAACCTAACATCCTATTGATATTACTTTATTTTATTCAGATATTATAAGGTCCTTTATGTAACTAATTTTCCATTTAATTATTAATTAACTTATAATTTTTAATAATACTTTTAAATAAAATTATTTTATATATTACTTTATATATTTGTATTTAGGCATTTAATTTATTCATATATTATAAGGTCCTTTATTTAACTAAATTTCCTTTTAAATACTAATTAACTTATAATTTTTAATAATACTTTTTGAACTAAATACCCATTAAAAATATTTTATATATTTTTATATATATTTTTAACGGATTGGTCCTAAATATTACTAATTAAATTAATAAAATAAATTTGACCCCGGTCCTAGAGTCAAACTAGCCGTTGGTCAAGTTAGCCGTTGGAGGCTCTGCTCAGACTATTTAACATGCTAAGCTAGATCTGTTTCTTCAACTTGTCCTGACGATGAACCACACTAGTTGGTTCGAAACGCGTCGACAAATGGTATTCCATGTGATTTTCGCTGAAAAATCTCTCACAAACTTGATATGGATCACAGAAGCCTGAACTCTATAAATGACTTGACATTTTGACACATCGACTTGAGTTCTGACACAGTGACATAGCCTATGTGACCTTGTCATTATGTTGCAAAACAGTGAGACTGTAATGATGTAATGACCTCTTGATTACTAAATTCCTGTTGACATCTTTGTCACTGTCCTAGGAAAATCAGTGACATAACCTTAAAGCACTGACATGACCTTTGTATCAGCAGTATTGATGATCTTAGTAGTAAATTGACAATGAACTGATGTTTGATGTGAACGTGACATAATAGATTTGAATAGCACCCCTTTCATAAGACTATTCCTTGATGAGTGTAACCTTTGACAAGTGAACTTATGAGACAGTAGTGTTATGTGACATAAATCTGACATTTACTATGACACGAGGTTGTAGTGCAATTGTGAGACCATGACAGTTGAGACAATATTAATAACCTAACAGTGACAAGGATAGTATAGTAAACATGTGCATGAACTGTGTATATGACAACTTGACATATTGGCATTGACCTGACAAGGATAGTATAGTAAACATGTGCATTAACTGTGTATATGACAACTTGACATATTGACATTGACCTGACATAGTGACTTGATGTATAGAAAATTGTGACAACAGTTGACTCGATAGGTCAAGCACATGTAAAGCACATGTTTGAGTGCTTCTAGGAAAGTCAAAGAGTCAAGCACATGTTTGAGTGCTTCTAGGAAAGTCAAAGAGTCAATGTAATTGTTGAAGACCCATATGGGTATGTTACACTATGTAATCTATGTATTAGAATCAAAGAATGACCTCCAAGCAAAGTCATAAGCCTCCTCCATATGCCGGTCTTAACAAAAGGAACCAATTCGGAATTTAAAGGACAATTCGGCCTTAATAGATCAAGTCGGCCCAATAGGAGGGACATACTCCTATATATAGGGCCATTTGACCTCACAATAGATGCATCAAGTGATCTCTGAAATCAGCAAAGAGGAGAGGGTTAAAAGAGGTGCAAAAAAGCAAGAAAAGGGTCTCTATTTCAGCGAGTAAGGAGGAACATCCTAGCCGAAGTTGGGGGACTGATCTAGAGACAGATTTCTGTCACATGTGCGAAGAGGAAGGGTTCATTCTGCTGCTATATCAGATCAGCCATCGCAGTGATAAGGAGACTCCCAGTTGAGCTAGTGGAAGTAAACTAATTAGGCCTTCTCATCAAGTGAAGGAAAAGGGATAATTAAAGCATCAATTCATGAAGATATCCTCCCACACGTGCGAAGGAAAGAGACCAGACTGCTGCCTTCTCAGATCTGTAACTACAGTAAGGAAGAGAGCTTGGATGAGTAAAAAATAAGGTCTTCTCCTCAATCAAAGAAGGCTCCACCTCAAGCGAAGAACAATAAGGAAGCGTGTTTCTCCTAGGGTTTGCATAACTAGGGTTACTGCAGCAAATCTATCACTTGAAGGAGGACGAAGTAGAAGATCAAGGTGTACTAGGAGGAATTGATCTTGGTTCAAAAGGAAAGGCTTGAATTGTGCTTGGAGGATCTTCTTGTCAAGGGTCTAGGGTTTGGCATTTGTCAATTGAAGCTTCAATAAGAGAAATTTGCAGAAGGGTTTTCCTCTCTAAGAGAGAGAGGTTTTGCCCTAGCTAAGAGCCAACATCTTGTGTTCTTGTCTCTTTTGTTTTGGTAACTGTTTGATGAAGTAAGAGAACACACTCTAATAATAATAAGAGAAGATTGTGCTAATAAGAAAAAGTAAAAAGTACCTCACAAATAGTTATCATTGTCAGAAGAATCTCATCATACCTAGATGCCCTAGATTCTTCAACATGTCCATTATATTGTGACATTCTATTATACTTTCAAGGGTGTCTTGAGAAGGGTCTGCATGAAAACTACCTCCTGATTTCTCCTCAGCATTCAGTACCAGGTTTAAATCGCCTCCTACTATAATGCTTTTGTTTTGATCCCGCAGTAGGTTTTCTTTGAGGGATCTCCAACATGACTCTTTATCTCTGTAGTGATTTGGTGCGTATACATTGTAAAGGCAAATTTGCATATCAGATAGTTTATTTCTTAATTCTATTTTGATCCAATGTTGGTCTATTTGTTGGTTCTGCAATTCCCGTTTGTCCTTCCTCCACATTGTACAAATTCCTCCTGATGCCCCAATTGCTTGGAGAGCTGAGCCATCATAATTCCTTAGTTTTTGAATCATTTTTCCCATTTCTTGTTCATTAATTTTGGTCTCCTAGATCATGAATATATCAGGTTTTTCCATTGTTAGGATGTCTTTGTTGCATTGAATTTCGTAGGGTGTCCTGGGCCTCTACAATTCCAGAAGACCAAATTCATTACTTGCTTTGGCCTGGTGCAGAGGGACCTTTCCCTTGATTAGGTGGTTGGTTTTTCTCCTTGTTTCTTGTGCTTTTTTCAAGGAAAGAGTCCATTGGTTGTTGTGTTTCAATTGCCATTTCCTTTGCAGTTGCTTCGTCCCTTATTTCCTTATTGGTCTTTCTTCCTTGTCTCTTTTGGAGTTCTGAGAAAAGAAGGGAGTCTCTAGACTAGTTTCTTGTGAGGATTCCTTCAAAGGAAGGAGAGGAGGGGGTTGGGGGGCTGAGAGGGAGGTTGGGGGAAGAGGAGAGGGAATAGAGAGGGAGGGAGGAGGGGCCAAGGGGGGAGGCTGATGAAGAAGGATTAGCAGGGTCTTGAGAAGCAAGAGGAGGACTGAGGTAAGAATCGAGAGGGCCAAAGAGATTGGAGTCAAGGAGGGGATTAAATGAGAGGGGTTGCAAAATAGATGAATGAGTTGGGGGAGCGCTCGATGGGAGAGGAGCAGGCAAGGAGGGGGCTGGCGGGGCAGATGTTTTATTCGCGGTCTTTTTTTTTTATTGCTTCCCATTTTGTTTCCTAAGCTTCTATATTTTCAGGTTCTTTTTTTGGACATCTATTAGCAAAATGACCATACTCGTGACATACCTTGCATTTGAATGGGATCTGCTCGTAGTCCAGTTGCTGAATGTGCATCCAGCTATCCACCTTGATCTTTACCATTTTTGGGAGTCCTTTGCCTAGGTCGACTTTGATGCAGATCCTTGCATAGGCATGCATATTCTCTTTTGGTTCGCTTCTATCTATGTATTTTCCCACTGCATTTCCTATTGCTTTTACCGACTCATCTCCCCAACACTGGAGGGGGAGGCGAGGAAGTCGTACCCAAACTGGAGCAACACTTGGGACATCCAGCTCAGGGTTAAAATCTGGCGTCCACCTGTTTAGATATAGACCCCTTGTTTCCATGAAATAAGGCTCGTTCCTAAATATCAGATCTCTGTCCTCTTTAGTTTCAAAATGGAAGGTGAAAAATCCTCTACCACATAATCGAATGGAGATTTTCCCATGGGTTGATTGTGATAAGTTCCTTTCAACCCATTTTTGCACAGATTTTGGAGAAGGCCAAAGGGCAGTAAACTGACCCACCAGGCCTCTTTCCGATAATGAGAGAGTAGCTCGACGGGGCAAGGAAGGAGGTAAAATGATTTCAGGGATATCTTCAAGTTTCTTTACGAATTTGGAGACAACAAGTCTGGTTCAAGGAGGTCCTAATGAAGATATGAGACTGGCGAATGCTGATGCAGACTCTTCTTGTGGGCGCTGAGCTGAAGGATGCGATTCAGGAGGAGGAACCCTTGCCAAAGCAGATTTTGGAGGGGCCATGGTGGCGGGGGGAGGCCAAGGCTGCGAGGAGCAAGTAGGTCGACTCAGGTAGTAGAGTGCGATTTGAAGAACAATTTAGATTATGGCTGAAATGTTGATAGAAGATAAAGGCCATATTGATTTTAATTTTAACCATTGGTGTGTGATTGCAGATGAAGGGCAAAACATTGATTTTGTTCTGTGCAGAGAAGAAGAAACAATCATTGGATATTGTTGAATAGGTTGAAAAGAAGACAATTGTCTTTGGAATTTAGTCAAAATGAAGATATGGAGGAACAACTTGAGAATCAGGAACACGTGTGTAGATACTAAGGATGATGAGGAGAAAGCTGCTGCTATGGAAGAGGTAGATTTGATAGGAAGCTTGGAATTTTTAGTGCTGCATGAGGGAAAGATGCTGGAAGCAACAAAGGGGACTTCAGGCTCTCGTATTTTTAAAACTGACAATTGGTTTGTGTTTGCAGGTAATGAAGATGTGCAGGAAACAAATAATTGGCTTGGAAATACTTCAATTGATGAAGTACAAGAACCATTGGAAGAGGACTTGCAGGATCCAGAGAAGTGAACATGTAAACATTGCAGCTGAATTGAGATTTTTAGAAGATTGGTTGGGGAATCCGAGGACAGTAGATTGCAATAGTCCAATTGAGGATGCGATCAAGTTTTCCATGAAGGAAATGCAACAAAAAATAGACAACAATGGTGATACGTTCTAACAAAAGATGCAAGGAATGGTGAAAGCAGTTCCAAGCAACTGATATCTTGATAGGTCAATGGAGGACAACAATTTTTTTTGCAAGGAAACAATAATTTGTACAAGCTAGAGGACAAGTTGGACTTTGAAATAGAAGAGGTAAGGGAGCTGATGTTGAAGAAGCCCTAGCAGAAGAGGTATTTAAGGTAAAGGAAAATGAAAGACAATATATTGCAGATGGTTGAGCGAGACTCCATCAACAAGGAAGGAGGAAGACTACAACTTAAGTATGGAAGCTTGGAAGGATAAAGAAGACAACAACAGAGCAACAACATGACAAAGAGAGGGACCAACTGCAAAACAAAGTTTGGGATCCAGGAAGATTTGCTTCATGAACACATGGTCAGGAGACCATGAATTTTTTCACCTTGGGAGTCTAATGCAGGAGCATTCAGACTTCCAAGTCAAAATGCTTTTTGATTAGACCTAGGGGATTTCATTTACCAAGGGAGTTGGTTCCCTAATTGAATGTAATTATTAATTATTGTATTTTGTATGTTTTAGAGAGTTTTAGAAAAGATATGTATTTAGAAATACAATTGTAGTCAAATCTATTCTTTGGGAGAAGTCTTCGGAATATTGAGAGAACTAGAGAGATTTGGGGATTAGTTAGATCTCTTGAGAGAAGTGTGGATCTAAAGGATCTAGTTTAGGTGAGAAAATAATGGATTTAAACTCGAAATAGTTGAGAATCCCATTTGTATAATTAGGTAATCAATTCCATGAAATAGTGGCCAAGTGCATAGAAGAGATTCGAGAGGTTTTAGGGCCAGGTAGGGCCAAAAGGCTGAGAGAGGGCCAAATGATATATTCCAAGCCAAGGGGGCCTTTTGTACTTTATTGTATATAATATATGAGAACACTCTATTTTGAGTATGTGGTTCTAGAACGTGAGCCTTTGTTTATTAATTGTTAACCTGTTATGCTTCGTTATTGTGTTAAGCTCAGGAGAGAGAGCGTTTGAGAATGTAGGCTGAAACCAATGTACGAGAATTAGAGTCTTTTTGAACTGGGGTTGAGCCTTTCTTTCACAATCGAAATGAATACAATCCAGATTAAAGAAGAGCGATGGCGTTTTGGAGAAGCGAGAAGGCGAGAATCTCTTGGTTTTCCCCAGATTTGGTTGGAAGCAGAGATCATTGATGAACAAAGTGATTAATTATCCTGCTGCAATGAAAGATCAGAGTAGCACAAAGGAAGCGTGAGGATTGGAGAGGGATGAATGTCTCATTACAGTTGAGGCGAGAACTTCTTTTATAATGGAAGCAATGGGGTTGTCGATCATTGATCAATTGTATGATCAATGATTGTGAATACACAAAGGAGCTGGAAGCCACGAAAGCAAGTCAGATGCAGAGTGAATGCAGAGGAGCGCTAAACACTAGCGAAGCCCAAATACGCAAGCGAAGGAACAAATACTTAGTATTTTAAAGGTCTTATGGAAACAGTTAATTAAGAATGGCTGGAGACAATATTGTTGAGAGGGAGGCGTCAACTAACAACGCTGGGTCGAAAGTATCATCCCGGAATTTTGAAAGTGGTAACATTACAAAGAGTCGGGCTATTGTAGGCAGGCTTGCGTGGCCTCGAAAAGATGTAAGAATAAGTGTGTCCCGCCTGGGGATTCTATCCCGATGGGTTTTTGCCAATGCCACTACCATTGCACTGGGCTTTAAAGAGCGGGCCGAAACATTAAGTCGGGGTCCCACCCGGAAGCTCCTACCCAATGGCTATTATAATCACTCTTCTAATATCACTGACTTATTTAACTAGGCTTGCGTGGCAAATGTTGATTTGGGGTAGCATGAGATGTGTTCTAGCCATGAAGATTGGTGGAGAGGCTAAAGCACATGAGATCTCCAAGACCTTGAAATGGTTTGGGCAGATTCTACCCAGTTAAGGAGATATTAAAATAATTAATATTTTTAATGGAGTTCCTAAGTCTAAACTTAGGAAAAATAAAATATTAATGGGTATTAATATAAAACTGGGTTAGAAGGTTCCAAATGACATGGATCAAGCCAAATCTAATCTTAGCTATTGATTAGAGATGTAATCTCGACCGTTCAAGGACCAAAATGAAAAGTATAAGAAGAGGCTTGAGAGTCAGTTGGAGAATACACCAGAGTGATCAGTCATTCGATTTTGTAGAGCGGGGTTTGCTAAGAGAAATCGAATCAGTGATCAGAGTTGTAGCGAGGGGCAATAAGTACGAGGTAGAGAGGCAGAGATAGTGCCGGAAGGCCAACGTATAAGTAGAGAGGCAGACATAGAGTCAAAGGGAGCCACGTAGAGGCTATCAGGGACTGCATAGAGGCCAGAAGGGCCTACGTCATCCATGCAGAGGCTGTAGGAGTGACACAGAGGGTCCTTGAGGCTGCGCAGAGCCTCAGAGGGCTGGCCCAGAGGGTTTCAGGCTGACGCAAAGGCCAAGAGGGCTGACGCTGAGCTTCAAATTGTGTTGGAGAGGGTTTTGTGGGGCAGACTTTCTGAATATCTGCTTCCGAATAGAGAGGTATTACTGCCAGATTATTTTCTCTATTGGGTGAGCCAGTTTGGCACCCAGTTGTACTCAGAAGGACTACATAATAATATAACCCTCAGAATTGTTGCACTGATTTTCCCAAGTTGGGTTTTTCCGGGGACGATTGTCCAAAAATAACGGTGTCCCTTGTGTGTTTGTTCATTTCTTTCAGTTGCTGATCTATAGATGGTTGAGACTGTATTGTGTTTATTTCAGTATTTATGTGGTTAAATAACTTGTTAGTAATTAAACAAGTAGGCGAAATAAACCAGAGAATACAGATAAAATTTCTAACGGGTAATACTTAGAAATTTCAACAACAAGTGGGCCTCTTGGAAGGGCTTTAGCCAGGAGGTTCGAAGAACAAGCAATTAAAAGGAAAGGCTGGGCATTTGAGGCTAGTTTTTTTTATGTATTGGACATAAAGCGAGGTTCCATGGGCGGAGTATAGAGGAGCCAAGGCATGCAAGTGGGCACTGGCAAAAGAAAGGAAATCAAGAGGAGCTAAACAAGCATGGAGAAAGAGCTCAGGTGTTAATATATATAACGAAGGCTGCGAGAGGAGCTTCGGTGTTGGAGAATTATAAAAGGGTCGCGCTTAGGTAAAAGCCACTATTGTGACAGTGTTAAAAGGGTATAGCCCTTTTGGCGCCTCCCACTGATTACTTAAAGCTTCCCACTGTGATTGTTTATAAAAGGGATTTATATCCCTTAAGGAGCTTGAACACAGGGCTAAGGGAAGCGCGGTCCAGAGAAATTCTGAGATTGTGGGTTGAGTTGGTCTAAATTGGGTCTGCATCACAAGCCATGCTGATCAACGTGAAGCACCCCTTGCTCCACTCACTGTCCAACCTGGTACAGGTGCTCGAAGCCCTCCGCATACTGCCAATAAGTACATCATTATGATAATATAAAGTCCTGATCGATTCCTTGTGCAACTGCTCTACTGAGTCACCCCTCTCATACACTCCAAAGGCAAACTCCTGACAATACAATCTGACCCCTGTGGAAGTGAATCCTCGCCTGCATGAGATTCCCCTGATCTCTTCTTGCTGATCATCCCTCCATGCTACCAAAGTCCCCCACGCCAACAGTGAATCACTAAAATCCAATGTAAGATTGAAATGACCTCTCCTTGTCGAAATCAACTTATCCCTAAGCGTAGCTAAATTGTCAAGTATTGTGATGCTAGGGTCCCATGCCCATTGCAGAAAGAAACTGTCCTGCGAGCCTTGCGACATTCTGGTCATGCCTGATTGCGCAACATGCTCGTATTAGAGTCTTCTCTCCTATATCTCTTGGTCAATATATGTGATGATTGAGGCCATGCCCAACCTACCAAGGCGACTCAGTAATGCTAGATCCTATCACTCCATGGCTGGCCTCAATCCTGAGCAACAACCTGCCTCGCCATATGATGAAGACCTCAGTGATCCCCCATGTGTTAGCTTGAGAATGAACCAGATCACTTGCTATCCTGACCGTACTCACTAAGAAATGGAGTTTCCCACCAATCAACTGGATCCTTGGATCCCATAGCCTCATCAGTAGTTT
The DNA here is from genome assembly GCA_031772625.1 of Pinus tabuliformis. Taxonomy (NCBI): domain Eukaryota; kingdom Viridiplantae; phylum Streptophyta; class Pinopsida; order Pinales; family Pinaceae; genus Pinus; species Pinus tabuliformis. The sequence continues at coordinate 1,454,946,102 of CM062819.1, read as the reverse complement.
ACCTCACTGGGAGTTTACCACTCCCAATCCTCATTACCGGCTGCTGGGACCCCTCTGTGCCTCGTCTCTGACCCTTGTATGTACCCAGTAGATGGGCACCAAGCATCAAGAATCTGTCCCATGTATGACAAACTGCTCTGCTACTGCCAGACCACACAGCGAAATCTTCTATCCCAACTCCTGATGATGTACCTAGATAGGGTTGCCGGGGAGCGACTCCCCCTCGAACCCGCTCCCGAAGTGCACTCCCTTTGGGAGCGACCCCGGTTCCTTGGCATTTTTTGCAAAAACATTCCAAATGCATTTTTTTTCAAAGGAACAAGAATTTTTGAGTGGGGCAACCTAGTGATCAAGCCTAGGGCCCTAGTATTGATATGTGATTCATAGTAATGTTAAATTCTTAACGTGAAAGGATTTTTCATCCTTTTACTTAAATTTTTAACATTACCATGAAATGACTCAGGATGTTTGAGAGTGGTTCCGACCTCATTGCATTTCATATGGAGAAAGTAGAATTTGAGATCTCACTCAAAATCTAGCAGACTTATCACATTTTCAGGATTTCAGGATTGGGGGGATTGCAATTAAACCATAGATTTTGTCATGTAATAGGGTGTGGAACTCGTATTTAAAAAAGAGCATCAATCCCTCTATGTACCTGGATGTTAGTGACATTGGTTGTCGAACTCCTCTATCATGACCCTACTAAAAATGTACCCATCACTCAAACAAAATCTTGACTTACATGCTATGTTTTTTCTATTTTATGTTAATGCTTAGAGATTGATATTAATGACAAAGATCCCAAGATAGGCAATGATTTTGATTATGTAGGTATTTGTTGTAGCATGATTTGTTTGGATGCCAGAGGCCATCTAGAGCCAGTTTGTTGATATATTTTCGATTCAGAGATGGATTGCACTCTATGCTATTTTTGTTATGTGCACCCTTACATGCTATATTAACTTGTGGACCTTTGGTTGATGAAGATTGCAACTACTAGATGATTGATGTTATATGGTTTAATCCATGTTTTATGCTTTTTATAACTAATTCATCATTCTACATGCTTTTGTTGACATATATGCATCAAAATATATAAAAATATATATTATATAAAAATTCGTTCCCGATTTGCTCCCAAACCGGGCTTTTGAAAATGTCGCTCCCCGCTCCCGCTTCCTCTCCCGCCCCCACTTCCGCTCCTGCTCCCAAGTAACCTTGTTCCTAGATCCTGCCTGGAGCTTAGGCATCCTCCTGTAAATGAGGATTTCCATCCCCTGTACCTCATGCTCACATAACGGCTCTGGTTGTCATTCCGAAGGTGCACCCTGCAGTTCACTCACGGTCACCTCCCTACGTGTGACATTAGGGTTGGAACATACGCTACATCTGCAGCAAATCACACTCTCCCCAAGGCTTACCTGTCAGCTTGTGCCCTGACCGTATGCCACCATTGGAAAGCCTATCACTTGATGCACTTTGTCTCGTCCAACTGTCTCATATGAAACTCCCGGGTCATGTTGCTCGTGATGAGAGCATCAAGAGACAATACCCAAGTCCCTTGTATCAGTGCGCAATGCTGGAGAGTGATAAATGTGTGGGCTCTAATGGGTATATCTAAGAACTCGTGTGGAAACTTACGATCAGTCCTGTGACCGACCCGTTCTCTAGACTTGGGGGTGCCAAACCCAAAAGTATGCCGGTTGTTCCCCTTAGAAGATCTCTCCAAAGGCAATGCGCCAACAACATGCTGTGCCTCATCATACTCTGCTGTGCACAAACACATACCCCTGCACTCCTCTGCATAGCACTGACCCCCATGGCACAACTCTGTGCCCCACTGGATACCAATGCTCACTGTGCACGGCCAAGTATCTCTACGCTCCTCTGCATACAAACATGCATTTCTGTGTCCCTTGGCACATGACTGCACCCAGAAATATTTACACTTGTCATATACTGTAGATAATCAGTAGAATCCTTGGTGATATTTAAGTGTTCTAATATTCCCTTTGCTGAAAAATTCCCTTCTCCCCACAGACCACTTGGCTCTTTATATTCACTCCACATTTTTTATAATCGTGAATCTTTCACTCGAAGTTCCAAATTTTCAGAATCAAAGGTTCCTTGTGAAAGAACAGGCCTTCTTTCCAACCTTTGCAGTGTTGAATGCCACATGCTTACAATCAGGCTTCAGCCAATATACTGACAGACCAAGGTGGCAGATGAAACACCTTTCCATTAAAATGTACATCAGCTGAAGAATGACTATCAACATTAGCAAGAAATGCTGCACATTTCCCTGTCTTCCACATTATAGTCATATTTGCAACCTTGGATTCTCCAGGGTATTTACATACATATGCCTCTGGCTGAGGACCAAGACGTATATACTGAGAATCTCCAACAACAGAAATTAGAGCTGGCCCACAGAGTTTTATGGCTGCATGAAGATCCTTCAGATTTGAACATATAGCAACTATCTGCTTCTCTAGCAATGTTCCAGAAAGTAAAGCAAGCAAACTCTCAAGGAAGAGTGCCCTGCAAACTGTGGCTACAGTCCATGTGGATAGTGTGGCTACAGTCAAACTGTGGCTGCAGTATTAGTCTCGGCAATTTCCAAGCTTGTTTTGCATGACCTAGCATGACAAGTCCTTCCACCCATCAATTTCAGAGCCAACTCCCCAGGTCTGTGATAATTCAATGATGGTAAATGTTCAAGAGGCTGAAATGCAATATTTGATCCTCTTGAAGCCAGAGGAAGAGTATGGTAGCCACAAATAATCTGCAGACTGCAGGAGATCATTATTGTGGGTTTTGGCCCATTTTGTTATTCTCTCAGTCCCAAGGCTGTTTTCTTGCCCAGATATAGAAACTTCATCCACATCATCATCTTCGGAGCTACAGATTGAACTGTAAATGGATTCAGAACTCCCAAAACGCTCAATTGCATGACTTGAAGATGGTGTTCAGCTATCATATGACTGTTGACCATTGCCAACACGATCATTAACGTTGTCAAAGTTATCACGATAGAACTGAACCATGGCTGCATAAGGTGCAGGGATTTTCACCCTCAAATTGAGATAAAGGACACCGATTTGCTTCCATAATTGTGTTGTCAGGCATAACTCATATCTTTCTCCATCTTTGATGGACTGGAGGCATCTTCTGACATCTTCCATATACTGGTATTTTGACTTCTGAAATTTGAAGCCTTCTTGTTGATTATTAATTCCTACACTGATGGATAAAGAAGGTGATTTTCATCTTGCCTCTGCTGCCTTATCAGCTGTTTCAGTGAACAGTAAAACTTTCAGCTCTACAGCTTCCATCCATGCTTCAGATTCTGCTCTATTAGACTTGGTGTAATTGGGCTCTGAAGAACTAGAACAAATATCCTTGTGACTATAAGAAGACTCAATTGCACCGTGCTTAGAAAAACATTGATGATTCTCTGGGGATCCATTTAAGCTAATTCTTGTTGAAACATTATTTTGTTGGATATTTTGCATATCCATTTCATTATGCAGTCCAGTGCTTGGGATTGATGATCATCAGCGCAGTGATAAATTACAATGAGACGGTCTTTAAGGAAGAAACATGCATCAGGAGCTTGTGATTTATGGCGGTTGTACTTTGCGCCACACTCTATCTTCAGTTCATACCCAATACATCCAACATATCCTCCACAAAAAATGAAAGGTAGCCCTTCATTATCTCAAATTTGACAAGCAAAAAATTTGAAGTTCCTTCTTTAAAAAGTTGAAAAATCCACTTTTCAGAAATTTCTGTTTAACAGAACCTTTTTCATTTTCAACTGATAGAAATCCACCAGCCTGCCCTGCTTCGTCACTTTGGTCAGATAGACGGAATGTGATACACCGCCATGACAATCCAAAATTAAGCCATGCTGCTGTATATGTGAATCTCTGCAGGGACTGTGTCTTGAAGATTTTAGCCATCACCCTCACGCCAATCATTCACGCATTTTTTCAAGTCCTGAGGGTGTTTGTAATAGCTGTATCGAACCAACTGATTGTCTGGATGATCCCTGGTGCGAAGCCAAAGCTCTCGTCTCGACAATGGATACGCCAGATTCTCAAATATTCTTCCACTAACCAGACCAACTCTGTACTCCTGAAGACAATTTACATGGGTAGAATCCTGGTCAAAAAATAGATGTGCAGCTGAGAGGAACTTGTTTTTTACATTACTGAACTCGTCCAAGCCAAATATGGTTATCTCCATGCCGAGGAATAATATGGCCGGGCTACAAAAATCCTTCCATATGCTGGACTGCCACAATGATGGCCCAAATTGCTGGCAGGTGGGTTTCTTAATTCTGGGTAATGCGATCCTGAACCAATGCCTGTTGGTTGGCTCTAGTAATTTGGTCAATGTTTACCGTCTCATCAAGCTGACTGTAAATGACAACAGCGTGAATGCGCTGAGTAAACATTGCGCCCCCTTCGTTTCTGTACTCAACAGTCACTTGGGTTTCTCCATAGGGCATCAACCAGGTTTAAGTGCCGTCCTTCCTGACCTCCGTGAGCCTCATTCCCAGCTTTGCAGCCAGTACATGGGTCAGAGACATCAACTCCGGGATTTCGTCTGTTGCATACCCAAACAAGTGGCAATCATCACTGGCTTCGATATCCTCGTGCCTCTTGTTAAGCTGTTCATGAACACCTTTAGCAGGCTTCTTTTCTTTAATATTGATGGTCACTTCGTGGTTATCCTCATCAATGCCGACATGCTCGGAAGTGAACCCAATCTCCTTGCAATTCTTTCGCACTATTGGTTCTAATTCACATCTACATTCGAAATGATTTTACCAAAGAGTCTGATCTGGTTGGCGCCAACGATGTGCTTGCCATCCAGCCATGAGGTTTGTGCAGCACGGCTACAGAATTGATGATAAGGCCAACATTTGATATGGAGAGGATCGCGGACACCATGTGCTTCTGACGGCACTCAGGCCGACAACCAATCCCTAAATCATATCGCGGGCCCTGTGTAAATGCACACTTCTCCCATCGACAGGAAAAAACCCAGAACACAGAGTGCGGGGGTTTTGTTTTGTTACAGGACTCCCATCACCGAGAATCAATTTTGTACTTAGTTTGTTGAGCTCAGCAAGACTAGCTATGATGATGAAACACTCCTTGTGATCTTCTGGCATATTGTTATTGTTGAAGTTCTCTGTGTAATTGATTTATGATGATCAATGTGAGATAAAATTTATCTAAGAAATAACCTTAAGAATCAATTATGAGTTTGGAGAGCTATCTAAAAATTCAACATAACTGAACAAAATAGGTTTGAATTACGTAGTTACAGCTAGAAAAGTAAAGAGATGGTGCATCAATCAATTCCTTGTTCATAAGTTATAACTAGTCAGGATTACGGCTAGCCTAATTTTAGTCCAATGTAGCTCTAAACATTCAGTAAATTATTGTCAAGTCTGAATTGTATTCATCACTGGAATAATGTGTGTACTGTTTGCAACAGAAATGGTTTGATAGTGGGTCCATACTAAAGGGCCAAACTGTCTCCAAAGCTCGGGTTGGACCTGCTTGAAAATAGGGAATACCAAAATTCCTGACAATGGCTTAAGAAACACTTTGTAGTTCTTTCTTTATCTTAATCTGAAACATTTCAAACATGTCTTTTGGAATGCGTTTTTGTCTGAGACAAAGTCCCTTATTGAAAAGTGGTGTACAGTTGTGCTAATGAGAAAAATATTTGACTTTTTGTATTGATACAGTTGCAAAAACATATAAGTTCCAACGACCATCCATTTCATAAATTCAGCACAGGTAAGCAGCAATAGATTTCACTTATGGCTGAAGTATTATTGGTCTTACTTTCCATAAGAAGCAGATATGAAAGAATGTGTGTTGAATTTTTTGATGAATAAAAATTGAACATGATGGCATACAGTGTATGCATTCTTCAGTAATGGGTATGAAACTGTTCATTTGAAATTATTTTCACATGCTATTTTGCCAAAGATGCTTATATTATGTGAATATTTGACATTTATTTGTGATGCATATATAATTGCAAACGATTATTTCCAGTAGCAATTATTTTTCTTAGATGAATGACCAAAAGCCAGGATCCATGTATGCCATATTTTTTGACTTGGTTATAGTCGATATGTGCACGATGCATATCTCTAAACACGGAATACATTCTATAGGTCATATGAAGACTACAACCTATCTGCATTTTAATTTTTAACTCTAGGTTTTGCAAGGTTCTTTCTCTGTTTTCTTGTTGCATGCTAAGTAAATGGAGCACTTAACATAATTGATCTGCTTTGTTGGACCTAGCACTGATTTTGTGATGTTTATAACATATTGTTCAATGAAGAAGGTTTTGTCTTGATACACCTTGTTTATTTCTAAAAATTTTATTCGCATAAAAAAGGAAGTTTATTTCTATATGATTGATCCCTAGGGAGTCATCAAGTACATAATGTTAGTTTTCTAACCCCAGTAAATTGACAAATTATTTCCTAGTAGTTTACTTGCTGATTTTAGTTTACTGAATAAAATCTACTACTCAGATTTTAACTGGAAAATAAAAAATATTTCAGCGGAAGAAAATTAAACCAATATTTACAAATATGCACACAGAATTTACTTCTCAACAAACAAGGGCTTTTTTACTGAGAAATTGGGCCACTGAGGCAAATATAAGCTACTACAATTACAGAAAAATTCACAGGGCATCTGTACTGCTGTATGTATTATGGTTCTCTGTTTTCCTAGAAAAACCCTGATCTGCAAATCTTGTTTCTGCAACCTACTGTACAGCCTTTCACACGATTCTCTGCTGATGTACAGTCATGCCGGTGTGTCCTGGATGGCTGAATGGTACGATAATGTTGCTACTCTGCAACTCTTTCACCTTGTATGTTGGTGCAACTGTGTTCTGTGCAGCCGTGTGGATGCTGCTATACTTGCTTCTCTGCACGATCTACTGCCCAAAAAATCTGTCCTTTGATTTCTGGCTGCTGGGTTTCCTCCCCTTTGCTGTTACCTGCTTGCACTCTCCTCCCTTGGACTTGATCACTGAATGAAAGTCCTTCTCCACCCTTGCTCAGATCTCCTAGTGTTGACTGTGTCTTGTGCTCACTACTGTGTTTTTTTCCCTTCACCTTGATCCAGGTGGATGTTGGTGGCCACCTGGCACCCACCTATCCCATTTGGACCCCCACAACTGTCTCTTTCAGCTCTTTCAGTTTCCTAAATTGTAGCACAGTTTACTATTTTTAGCAGTTTTTCGGGTCCTGAACTTCCGGAGCCGTTTTGAGGCCCTAAACGACGTTTTTTTGGGAATCTGGGGCAACATCGCCCAAAGTGGTAGTACTCGGATAGATCTTTCTAACGAGCTATCGTGCGCGTCAAACGGAGATCGTATGCCAAAGTTACGACCCCGGGAAATTGATGTACCAATTTACCCAAACGGGGCCCACAATTTGGTGTTTCATCTTCTAGGGTTAGGTTTTGGAATGTGAAGGGTTTTTGGAATGTGAAGGGCCTTCGAGCCTCATTGTAACTCAGTTCGGAACAGTTCAGAGGCATGTAGCCGCCACATCTCTTCTCAGAGATAAGCTACCATCGCCCTAGCTGGTTTCTTTCCATTTCTGTTTGTAAGCACATTTCAGTGTTTTACAGTAATGAAATGAAGTATTATTTCCGCTGCATCTTAGTATTTATGGTTATCTCATCTCTGTATTTATGGTTATCTCTGTAATTTGTTGCATTCCTGTTTAAATCCGGATCAGTGGTATCAGAGCGGTCTGCTTTTTTCTCTGTTTTTCTTTGCATGTCCCCAACGAGGTCGGGATATAAGGAGTTAGGGCTTGAACTGGTCGAACCTTTGCAAGACCAGCGTCGCAAATCCCGACGGCCTCCCATGGCGGATGAGAAGAAAGACGAGGGGGCAGGAGATCCTATCAAAATCTTGCTCGAAGAAGCGCTCGAGCGGCAAAGGAACGCGATGATGGATAGCTTTGCGCAGATCCTTCCGCGGCTACCCAGAGGCGACGCATCGGCTTCCAACAGCGACTCTGGAAATGCCACACCGTTTAAGGTACAAGTTAATTTTGAAATCCCCATCTTCGAGGGTCAAATAGACGCAGATGCCGTAGATAAATGGTTAAATCTGGTAGATGGGTTTTTTTCTGTTCACGAATTTTCAAGTCGGGAAAAGATCGTTTTCGCTCTTCTCAAAGCAGCCCCCCACGTTAAGGACTGGTGGGAAACCTACTGCGAGCAGAAGGATGAAAGTACAGGCTCACTATTTTCAGCCACACCCACTTGGAATGACTTCCGGGATGCCATCAAGGAGCAGTACTACCCTGTCGGAAGCTATGAGGACAAATACATCAAATGGACCACACTGCGGCAGGGACGAGACCAAGATGTGCCGGAGTTCACAAACATTTTTCATACCCTTCGCACACAGTTGGGTATCAAAGATTCTAAGCTGCATCTGGTACTCAAATACCGCGGCTGCCTACACAAATACATCCAAGAAGAGATGGGGTTCTTGAACATCCCCTCACTCGGCATAGCATACCGATACGCTGTCAAAATCGAGCAAAAGTTCAAACAGAAGAAGCGAGACTTTGGATCTGCAAATCCGAAGCCCAAAGGACAAAGCCAAGGCGGGGTGACCCAAGACAACCCCTCGAAGCCGCAAGAAAAGAACAACACCACGAAGCCAAAGAAGGACACAGGGAAGTGGTGTGAGTTCCACAAGAGTCCTACTCATAACACGAGTGCCGAACCAAGCAGTCGCTGGTGGCCGAGTTGAAGGCTTCCGAATTAGGTGCATGTTCCGACCCTGAGCCAGAACGTGACAAGGGGAATGGCAAAGGGAAGCAGATCATTGATGTGGATCCCAGTGCCACTGTTGCCACCGTCTAGATCAAGAAAAATGAGCCCGAAGATCCAGAGGAGGGGGAGCGTCTTTTCCACTCACAGATGTGGGTGAAGGGTTCACCGCTGCGATTCATTGTCGACAGTGGTAGCCAAAAGAACCTGGTTTCAGCAGAGGTCGTGAAGCGGTTGGGCCTACTGACTACACCACACCCGCAGCCATACAGTATCGGGTGGCTTCATGAAGGACGAGATCTCAAAGTTCGCCAGCAGTGCCGCCTTCCCTACAACATCAAGCCCTTCACCGACGAGGTATTATGTGATGTTACACCTCTGGATGTTTGTGATGTATTATTAGGCCAGCCATACTTGTGGAGGCGACATGCTGTGTATGAGTCCAGGCCTCGTGCTGTCATTATTTCTTTGAATAATTCATTATACAGGATACCGGAGGTAGCCCCACCTATCGCTACATCTTTGATTACTACCAAGAAAGGCAGAAAGCTCATATCACAGACCAGGAAATTCATTTGTCTGGTTCGCTCCCAAAGTAAGGGGAAGATCGTTGCTACATCCATGACCCCTGCAAAGGGTTCCTCCACGCAGCAGCAGCAGCAGCAAAGGGATACGGTCATGACAGAACACAGGAACAACTTCTCCTCACCCACAGGGGTACCACACAAGTTTTAGGTGGGCGACAAAGTTTGGTTACATCTGCAGAGAGAACGCCTTACCAGAACCCATCAGAAACTCAGGCAACTCCGACATGGTCCTTACACCAGTACCAAGGCTACGGGCAACAATGCTTCGAAGCACAACATTCCTCCATTCCTTGGCTTGCACCGAGTGTTCAATGTGGACTGTCGTCGACCATGCTTCCCACCATTTCTGGTCACATCAGAGAGTGCAGAACAGCTCACCAGAGACCCAGCTCAGCAGAAGCTTCCTCATCTCAAGGAGGAACTCAACGCAATGGGGACCATTGCTTCCTAAGGGGGGAGGAATGATCCAGGTGGATGTTGGTGGCCACCCACCTATCCCATTTGGACCCCCACAACTGTCTCTTTCAGCTCTTTCAGTTTCCTAAATTGTAGCACAGTTTACTATTTTTAGCAGTTTTTCGGGTCCTAAACTTTCGGAGCCGTTTTGAGGCCCTAAACGACGTTTTTTTGGGAATCTGGGGCAACATGGGTCCATGGACCGATGTTGCCTCCCAAAGTGGTAGTACTCGGATAGATCTTTCTAACGAGCTATCGTGCGCGTCAAACGAAGATCGTATGCCAAAGTTACGACCCCGGGAAATTGATGTACCAATTTACCCAAACGGGGCCCACAATTTGGTGTTTCATCTTCTAGGGTTAGGTTTTGGAATGTGAAGGGTTTTCCATTGTTTCTCAACAATAAATAGGCCTTCGAGCCTCATTGTAACTCAGTTCGGAACAGTTCAGAGGCATGTAGCCGCCACATCTCTTCTCAGAGATAAGCTACCATCGCCCTAGCTGGTTTCTTTCCATTTCTGTTTGTAAGCACATTTCAGTATTTTACAGTAATGAAATGAAGTATTATTTCCGCTGCATCTCAGTATTTATGGTTATCTCATCTCTGTATTTATGGTTATCTCTGTAATTTGTTGCGTTCCTGTTTAAATCCGGATCACACCTAGCCTTCCTTTAGAAGTTTGAGTTATTAACTGATTCCACAACCCTATGTTAGTTTTTGTACCATCAGGCAGGTGTTCTAGTCTTGATCTGTATCAGAGAGACTAAGAACACGAGATCTTCAAAACCCATAGAATGTTTCACGAAATAAGTTTGCCAGATGCCTTAATTAAATCAATTAACCATCATTTAAATTTTTCCTAAGTCACTTAGGAAAACTGGTTAATTAATAGTAATTAATTAAGGAAGAAACTGTTGAAGTGTTGGGTATGTGAGGAACCACACATGGTGAAGAAATGTCCTTCAAGACCAAAGGTGGCTTCCTTGGCACAGTCCAATGCGATGAAGAAAGAAGAAACTTCCGTAGGGGTTATGCAGATTCTAGGAGATGCAGTGGCTATGGACGCTGTCTCAAGGAGAGACCCGGAAAGAAACAAATTGGAGTATGTCGAAATGAAGGTTGGGAGTGTTGCTGTGCTTACTATGGTGGATAGTGGCGCAACTCACAACTTTATGAGCGAGGATACTGCGAGAAGGATTGCACTGAAGTTTGTACCGGTGCAGGCACAAATGAAGACAGTGAATTCTCCTCCAAATTCTATTATTGGTGTGGCTGAAAAAGTGGATGTGACACTTGGTGAATGGACAGGGAAGGTCGATTTCACTATATTGCGGATAGATGACTATGAGGCTGTACTATGCATAGAATTTATGAAGCAATTTGATGCTATGATTGTTCCCCATATGAAGAAACTGTACATTTACGACGGACGAGAGGATGTACCTATTGGTGTTCCAACCTTGGGAGTAACTAAGCCCGAATGTAAGTTGACAACGATGAATATGGAGAATGAGAAGCGAGATGAAGAGATCTGTAAGCGGTTGTCTGTTGCAAAGGCAAAGCTTATGGAGCAGTCATAGGTAATCAGGACATTGTCAAATAGCATCTTGGATCTATCTAAGAGGCTGGAAGCAATGGAGGATGACGATGACAAAGAGTATGTGAGGCCGAATGTTCAGATGGAGGATCGGGAGGCATACTTGCAGAGAATGGAAGTGGAGGATCTGGATAGGTGGATTGAGTTGATTGGTGAGGGAGAGCCTTCAGGTTCTGCTCCCTCCTCATCTTCTTAGACTATCATGGAGGATGAGGCTCATTGTTAGCTGCTCATGGCAGTGAGTCTCCAAACACTTTGAGCAGGCATTTAGGGGTGAGATGACACAAGTTGACAGGTAGCATGCAGTGGATAATCATGACGATGTAGGGGCATGAGTTCTTGTGGAGGCGATGATGGTTGAATTAGCTACCCAACTAATCACCAACATGAGGGGTACCATCACATGATTCCTTGCAGAGCAGTGGCATATCTATGGCGTGAGGCAGGTTGAGTAGTGGACATCTAGATTACCCATATACACAGTTGTGTGGATGGTTGTCTTGGCGACGAATGGTTGCTGGGATGAAGATTTGTCGAGGACGACAAAGACTTGAAGTAGGGGAGGATGTAACGCCCCCGAGTTGGGTTCGATAGACGATGGGCACACGATGGGCGAGAGGGCGGCGAGCGGGAGTAATCAGTGAGCTGGGCGCGCCTACATGGTGCAACGAGCCGGTTGAAACGAAGAAAACACGAAGGTTATGTTAAAAATGGCTAAGTGTTGAGAAAGTTCGTTGGCGAACTTATATGGTGGGGCGGTCCCGGGTGTGGGCGCCCTGACCATGGCTGACGTGAGAAAATAACCAAACAGCGAAAAGATGGGTTGGCTGGGCCATGGGCTGACGCCCCCATAATGGCGAGTTGGTGTATAAGTAAACGTGGGCGAATGGAGGAAAGTAATTAAATCTAACTCATCCAAGGCAAGTGCGACAAGCTCCATAAGAGAGTCTAGGGCGAGCCAAGGAGGGTGACTGAAGTATTGGGCGAAGGTGTAGGCAGATCTAAGGCCGAAGTAGCCTAGTCGCAAGAATAGGCATTCGGTGGGTGATTGCAGGGCACAACAAACGAACAACAACGGAATCTGGTGGTAAGGTCGGGTCGGGCTGAACGTGGAAGGCGCAGGTCACAGGTCGGCCAGGCGCACACAAGATTGCCGGGTGAAAACTGCAGTGGCAGACAAGTTTGAACGAGGGCGCCGGAGGGCAAGCTCGGGCAAGGTCTCGACGAAACGACGGTTGGGTGGGTCGCAGTGAACGCGCTCGGTGGAACGACGAGCTAGGCGGGTCACGGTGAACGCGCCCGGTGAAACGACGAACGGGTGGGTCGCGGTGAATGCGCCCGGTGGAACGACGGACGGGCGAGCTGGTGGGCACACTCAGGCAGGACGAAATGACAGGCGAGTTGAGGTGAACGCCTAGGCAGAGTGAAACGACGGTGGCATGCACGTTAGACTCGACCAGTTGGTGAGTTCGGTTGAACGGGCGCCCTTGTTGGGTGAAACGATGCGACGGTGAGTTGAAGGGGTCGGGTAAGGTGAAATGGTAGGCGGGCGAGCTAAACGAAAGTTCGGCAAGTCGTTCGGTCGAATGGTGGGCGCGTGCAGGGCGACATGATAAGCTGGGCGTCGGTGAACAAAGGGTTCGTGCGACAAGGCAAATGAAGGCTGGCAAGGCAGCCTGTGGGGCGCCTTGGCCTGGTAAAAGACCGAAGCTGCACGGTGGTGCAAACTTGCTGTAAAATTTGTAAAAGTTGAAGTATTATCATTATTTCGCGCGGACTCATATTTGTAGGGAGTTGCCCCTCCCAAGTTATTTCGTTGTGCACTTGTGTTAAATAATGATAATGTGTTTATGAAGTTAATGTGAATGTTTCCGCTGTGTTAATGAAAACTATACTTAGTTGATCGAGAAATAAACTAAGTATAGGAGTAGGCGTAGTCCACGATCGCATGTATTGTTAAAAAGAAAGTTGGTGGGAGGACAATTCCATCAATGCGAATCTTCCAAGGTGAGATGCGAGCTGTGGGAGTGAAGCGTCTTGGTGCATGAAATAGAGGGTGAGGTGTAGGCGGCATCCCAACCGAAGGACGTTCGGTGAGGTGACCGCAGGCGGGTAGGCCGCAGGGCGCAGTGACACAGACAACTGGACGAGCCGAGCTGAACGGTCAAGGGCGCGGGTCGGTTGTTGGTTGGGCAGGCACACACGAAGGCACCGGGTGAGACCGCGGGAGGACGAGCTCGGGTGAGAGCACCGACAGGTTGGCAAAGTTTTGCGGGTGTGCGGGCTCATGCCAAACGGGCAAGTCAGGTGAGCGCGCCCCAGGCATGACAAAACGACGGAAGGTGAGCTCGGGTGAACGCACCGGCGGGTCGACGAAACGAATGGGTGAGTTGGGTGAAACGCGCCCGGGCAGGGTGAAACGACAAGGGCGTGCACGGGTGACTCGGCCGGTTGGTGAGATGAGTTGAACGGGCGCCCAAGTGGAAGGTTAAACGGTGCGACGGTGAGTTAGTGGCGTCCGACGGGCGAGCTGAACGGTGGGCAACACGGCGAGCTGGGTGCCGGTGAACAAAGAGTTGTGCGACGGTTTCGTGTGGACGGTTCGTGCGACGGTGAATGAAAGCTTGGCAAGGCAGCCCGAGGGGTGGCTCTGCCCGGTGAAAAGACGAAGCTGCACGACGGTGCAACCTTGGTGTAAAATTTACAGACTAAGTGTAAATTTGTAAAATCTAAAGAATTACCATTGTTTCGGGCAGACTCATATTTACAGGGAGTTTCGCCTCCCAAGTTATATCCGCTGCATACTTGTGTTAAATGATGATAATGTGTTTGTGAGTTAATGTGAATGTTTTCGTTGTGTTAATGAAAGTTATACTTAGCAGTTGAAAAATAAACTAAGTATAGGAGTAGGCGTAGTTCACGATCACAAGTATTGTTAAAAAGAAAGTGGTCGGTGGTGCCGCACCCTCGATCGTGCAGTTGGAAGAATACCGCCAGGGTAGGGGCGTGAGGTGTTGACCCCACAACTGTCAACGAGTCTCAGATCTCCTAAAGCTTCGTAAGGAATGGATCAATGCGTTCCCCCTTCTGCATCTGCATGGATCTCATCTTCTGCTCCAAGTACATCTTCCGCTGCTCGGAAGGTCCTTTGTATAGCGTGGCCAAAGCTTCCCACGTTTGCCGAGTAGTATCCTTGCCGGCAATGTGACACACTACACGATCCCTTACTCCGTCGAGGATCATCCTCTTGGCCTTCACCATCTCGGCCTTGTACTTCTTGAGTGGATATGGTTCCGCGGGTACGACTACCACACTGTCAACGTAAGTTTTAAGATCGTGCTCATCCAGAAGGCATGAGATCCTTGCCTTCCATATCACATAGTTGGATGCACCCTCCAACTGATCCTGATCTCACAACCCATTCGCTGCCATCTTTGCCAATGAACTGTCGAACTACCTCCTCTCTCCTCTACGCAGCACTAGGCTAGCCTATGCACTCCTGCTGGAGTTAGTAGATCAGTTCCTCTCTCCTGCTGCTCAGCGCTTGAGAAATCAGACTTATTGGCTGGAAGTCCTCTGAGGAAGAACTCCCTCAACAATGCCTCTCTCTCTCCCACTGACGCTATTCTTCTTGCAACTGTTGCAAAATGTCTGCGTCCCAGCTAAAGATCTGCTTTGCAAGGCAAAAATACACTGCTCCCTTCTGCCTCTGGAAAGCTTCGATATGGAGATCGAATTTCTCTGTCAACTCTCTTAGAGAAATCGATTTCTCTTCAAAACTCTGACCTTCTGGCGAAGGACTGCGCTGCCTGCTGGGGATTCAAATTGCTGCCTCTTGTTGAAATTTCTAAGTCTGACACGTTAGAAATCCCTACTGCATTATTTGGTTTAATTTCTCCTACTTGTTTATTCCATTGAATAGTTATTTATAAATACAAATACCGAAACAATCATAAATGCAACCTTAACTCATATACAGATCAACAATTGAAATAACTGAGACAAACACACAAGGGACACTGTTATTTTTGGACAATCGTCCCTGGAAAAACCCATTGTGGGAAAACCGGTGCAGGAGATATGAGGGTTTTATTATTATGCAGTTTTTGAATACATCTAGGGTGCTAGAAATGGCTCACCCAATAGAGAATGCCCTCGACAGTAGTACCTCGCCTCGGAGACAGATATTCCGGCTGATCAATCACCAGATGAACGATCCCACAACAACAATGGCAGCTCCTTAGTTGGACAGCGAACACTGCTCCAAGCTTCTCTACTGTTCTGTGTCACTCTGCAGGGATTGCGTCACCCTTCCCAACTCACTAGCACCCAATCTGCCCCATGAAAATTCTTCTGGCGTTGTCCCTTGGCCCTACGTTAGATCTGCTAGCCTCTACGTAGCTACTGAAGCCTCTGCGTAAGCTCTCAGATCCTTTGCATCACCCACGCTAGCCTCTTCAGCCTCTGCGTAGCTCCCAGCTGCCTCTGCGTCAACCTCTCCAAGCTCTGCGCTGTCTCTCTGGCACTATCTTTGCCTCTCTGTTATGTATTCTCGGCCTCGTGCCGAACTGCCCCTCGCTGCAACAGATCACTGGTTCGATTCTCTTAGCAAACCCCGCTCCAGAAAATCGAACTGACTGATCAATTTGGTGTGTCTCCAACTGACCCTCAAGCCTCCTCTTATACTTTTCTTGCTAAGCCTTCAACGGTCGAGATTAAGTCCCTAATCAACGACTAAGATTAGATTTGGCTTGATCCATGTCATTTAGAACATTCTCACCCAGTTTTATATTAATACCCATTAATATTTTAATTTTCCTAAGTTTAGACTTAGGAACCCCATTAAAAATATTAATTATTTTAATATCTCTCCAACCGGGTGGAATTTCCCCAAACCATTTCTGGGTCTTGGAGATCTTATGTGCCTTAGCCTCTCCACCAATTTTCATGGCTAAAGCACATTTGATGCTACCATAAATCAATGCCTCTGTAGTGATTTCAAACTCCTCTTCCTTTCTGTTTTTGAGCTCTTTTGCTCATGATATGTCTTCTGATACCATGTGAAAAACCGGTTACCCGATTCCTATTGCAGTAAACTGATTATACTTCACCTACTTGTTAAATTAATTGAACAAGTTATCTACAGTTTTGTACGACAAATACTGAAATACATACACTGCAACCTACACCAAAATAAAACCGTGGAAACTAAATACAACACACGAGAGAAATAAACATCACACACATCTACACAGTTATTTTCGGACAATGTTCCCAGAAAAATCCAGTGTGGGAAAACCGGTGCAACAACTGAGGGTTTTATTATTATGCAGTAGTTTTTTGAATACAATCTCTGGATGCCCTTCTGGCTATCCAGTATAGAGAATATTACTGACAGAGAGATGAGTGAGATTACCTCACACTATCACTGGAAATCTTGGCTGATTCAACCACTGAATGGCTAGCCCCTGGCTGCCTCTGCGTAGTCTCTACGCAATCACTACGTAGGCCCTGCGTCACATCCACTGGGGTCTGCGTCACTCCTCCCGGTTGATTGATTTGCCTCTGAGACTTTGACTTCTGCCCTCCCAGTCTCACACCCCGACTTCTGGCTCTAAAAATCGATTCTCCAGTAAATTTATGGATCCATCTGAGCTTCTGTGTTGCCTTTGCGTGGCCCTGCGTTAGCCTCTTTGGCTCTGTGCTGCCTCTGCTGGATCTCTCTTTGCTGAGTATTCTCTGATCAGGAGAAATCTCCAACGGAAACTATCCTTGCCCCTCACTGCAAGAAATCACTTCGAAATTCTCTCTGGTAGCTGCTCTGCTTCAGAAATTTGATCTTCTGGTCTCCACTTGATGTGTTTTCCAAATGCCCCTCAAGCCTCCTCTTATAATCCTTTTGTTAATAACCAACGATCCAGATTAGATACTAATCAATGGCTCAGCTCATTTTGGCTTGATCCTCGTCCTTTTTTAGAAGTTTCACCCACAGTTAGATTAATACCCTTTAATTATTTTAATTCCCTAAGTTTAGACTTAGGCCTCCATTAAAAATAATTAATTATTTTAATAAAACTATCTTCGGGTGGAATTTCCCAAAATGATTACCGAGTATTGTGGAATACATGTGTCCAAGCCTCCCTACAAATTTTGAGGCTTAGAGCACATCTGATGCTACTGGAAATCAACATTTAACCCATACAAGAATAAAGATAACAATATACATGCAACTAACCGGTAAGATGACAAGAATAACATCAAAATTTCGACATACATGAGAGAGAGATTATATCCATTTGTCAACTTTGCATTAGAGAAGCTCCAAAGACAATAACGAGAATCCAAACATCATAGTGCATCAAGAAGAGCTCCAAAAATTCATCCCAGCAAAAGGTGTGAAAATCTCATAAGAGATACCAATCCAATCCAAGTGATGATGAGAGAAATGAATCATCCTCTCATCTCTTTATACAATCCAATAGGGGATTCAAATAGCCTAATTTGTCTTATTTAGCCCCAAATAATAAAATAATGCTCAATAATGACATGACTTGGTGACAAACCCATCAAGATAGCTCAATAACATAAAAATAAGCATCTCAAGAGGGAAAAATGATCAATATAATGAGTTGTTGGGCCATTGAGAAGGCCTAATGAAGTCCAAAGTGTGCAAAGGTGAGAGAATGGACTCCAAACATATTGGATAAGGGGTTGGCCCCTTGTTTTCCAACTAAATCACATGTGGTGCTCCACGTGGGTGTGGGGGCACAAGGACATCTTCGTGGGTCTTCAAGTGGATCGATAATACCTACAAACCATCTGTAAGGGCCAGGATGATGACATAAGCCCTCCCATTGATTCTTTTAGTGAGACACATCCTCATTTGGACCCTGAAACATCTTCCAAGTGTATAGTGCAAGTGTGGAGCCCTCTGGGCATGGTGAACCAGG
Organism: Pinus tabuliformis; assembly: GCA_031772625.1. Taxonomy (NCBI): domain Eukaryota; kingdom Viridiplantae; phylum Streptophyta; class Pinopsida; order Pinales; family Pinaceae; genus Pinus; species Pinus tabuliformis. Next base: position 1,454,927,653 of record CM062819.1, on the reverse strand, counting down.
TGCATCATTCTCATCCAAAAGGTGAAACACGAGCAATCATTGAGTGGAGTTGGGGATCCATGAAGTACTCTCTACAATGGTGGAGGCCCATGGCTCTAATCACTCACTCTACAAGTGCCAATGTGGCCCTCTGGAGGGATTGGACCCCATATAGGGAGACCAAACCCCAAGTGGAGACTCATCTGTAGTCCTGCATAAGATCCAATGCATCCCCTTGCCCTCCAATACAACAAATCATTAGAATAATCAAGTAAAAGAGCTTACAAATCATGGAATCAATGGGGCACTTCATGGTGGCATGCCCTTCCATAGTGGGCTTTGGCATGTACAAGTGTCTCCAAGCTTAATAGGGGGTAACCAAGGACCCTATTAGGTGGTTTCAACCTTTAAAGGGGGTGACATGTCCATGGTACATCCATCAAGTGGTAGGTGGAAAGTGATATAGTCATGGAACAAAGTGGGGATCAAGGGAATGCTCCAAGCCACATGTCATGGTACAAGGGTAGCTATGATGAGGGAAGCCCACACTTGGGTATATGAGTGTAGGAGGGAGAAAATCGTGGTACATGAGTTACTCTGACCTTTGTTTGATTTTTTTCGTAACTGGTCGAGGCTCCAAGGGATGAGAGCATGATGTGTAGGATATAGTAGTAGGTACCCCTTTTTAAGGTAGGGCATTTCATTGCCCACCAGGGGTTGGGACAATCATGGGTTCCTTATTGTGAAGGGGGCTCATCGAGAGCCTATAGGAACCAGGGCGATGACCATAAATAAGGGGTAGAGCTAATGTTTGGCTTTTTCCCACGTGCTAAATTTGTATTTCCCAACCATCTTTTGCATTTTGTGGTACATTTCCTGTTGAGAGTGGCCAAATCATGCTTTTTCTTTTTAGTTTCATCAACTTCCGGTGCATTGTTATAGGCCCGACCCAAGGTGTGACAAGTGGAGGGGGAGGCTGACCCTACATGGACTCGAATGGGAAAAATGATGAATGGGTTTAGAATGAGTGGAAAGGAGTGATGGGTATGGTGTCGGGAAGCGGGATCACACAACCAAAATCAGGATTTCCCATGTAGTGCTAACCCTAAAGCTAATGGCCAGTAAAGGAGATCGCATGAGACTAGAATACAAGGATAACCACCAAATCGAGCGGAGGAGACAAGAGTACAAACCTATCCCATTCTTTCCACTGAATCCCCTCACCAATCCATGCCCAAAAGTGTCCATGATAAGTAAACAAAATTACTCAACTACATTAATGAAAAGCCACCTTCAGGGTCGGGAGGCACACCTTCAAACATACGATCATAATAGATGGGCGAGGGACCACATGGCTAGCTCAGGTGGCAGAGGTAGTGGTACATCGAGCTATCTGGTGGATGCAAGGGGCTGCTGGCTATCGATTGAGGACCATCTGGGAGAAAAATTTTCTCCTATGATACCCCCCACAGATGGTGGGTAGCAGTTCCATTTAACCCTTCTGTCTCTCTCGTTATCTTGACATTTCTTGCATGGGGTCTTGCTTGTATAATCTTCTTTAGAGATTAGTTCAAAGACATATGAGTCAAAGTTTGACATTTTTCTTTAGTTCAATAGGTTTCCTATGATTGCATGTGATATACATCACTTGTCACATGCATGGGAAAGAGAGCTTTAAAAGTGTAAACTCAAATTTCCAAGACTCGGTATTTTGGAAATTTTCTAGTTTTAGAATGTTCATCATTTCATAATTGGATCATATATTTTGATACCCTTTATGGAGAATTGCATATACTTAAGTTTTAGTGGTGGTTGTAGAGAGTAAAAAATTAGGGGAAAATTAGGTCAAATTCAATGTTTTTGCTTTGTAGATACTCATCATAGAGGACACTATGTGTGCCAATTTTCGTGATGATTGAAGACATGAAAAATTAGGTCAAAATTAGGGTTTATAATGGAGACACTCTGTATGCCAATTTTGGTGATGATTGAAGACATGAAAAAGTAAGCCAAAATTAGGGTTGATATTTGAGAAAATCCTATTAATGAGTAGGTTCATTGGTCAATTTCTTTATATAATATATACATTGTTGACATTGAAATAGTATACTTAATACGGATATTGAAATATGCTATTTATGAACTACATTGTCCATATCAAAATGTTTTTGGCACATTGGAATTTTTTTTTATTATTCTTAATATTTTTTAAATGCGACATATCAATTTTATATTAAGAATTGAATGAATAACACATCTCTCTCTTTTCTAAAAGTAATTGTTTTTTTTTTTTACTTTCAACTACTTTCTCTTTGGACATTAAATATTTTATCATGGTCGACATTAAAATAATATTTTTCTTTATACTTTCTTACCATATATAGAAGTTGATATTGAAATATATTAATCAACGTGGATATTAAAACAGTTTTTTTTTAAGTCCTATATTGGATTTTTTTTGAAAACTATAGGAATTGTGTCTCTTCCTCAAACTCAAAATGAGAATATAACGATATTTTTTTTTTGTTTTTTGTTTTTTGTTTATATATGTTTTTTCTTAATTCAATTATAAATTACTTTATCTCTCTCTAAAGTTGGCACAAAAATATGTTACTTAACATAGACATCAAAACATTTTATTTATGGTTGAGAGCGAGAGTGAAATATTTTTATATCATCTCCTTCATAGTGGGTTGTAATATCAACAATGATCCAAGAAAACACAGTGAGAGTAGCATTATTGATGTTTTATAATGATTTTAATTAAAACTAACCAAATATGTATTCATTTTCATTTTGTTTATAGCCAACATTGTTTTTAATTTAGAGAATATTTTATTTTTATTTTAAAATGGACACCTGTCAACTTGAGGTTGAGAACGGAAGAAAAAACACATCTCCCTCATACTGGGCTGTAGAATGTGCCTCTTGGTGCAATAATCATTTTAGATCCAGTTCTGTCAATTTAGCTTTGCAGTTCAAAGATCTAAGTAGTTAGGACTCGAAGATTGATTCTGCTTACATTATATATATATATATATATATATTCTGTTCTCCTTTCTTTTAATAAATTTGTACTCGAAATTATTTGTTTATGTATGTAGCCATTATCTGTAATTCATGTAGTTGTTTAATAATGCTTGGATGCCACTTTTATTTGCTGTATCCTGATTGTGATATTGGATATGTGCATCATAGTTTCGGTACTGCTTGTTTGCAAACTTCCATGATAGTCTTGTTATGGCTTTTCTTGTTGACTGGACATTGCATTTGAAATTTGTTAGAAGGGTAATAGTTACCGTTCATAATTTGTAGGTTTTAAGTTTATTGACTGGCTTTGAAAACTATTCAGGGAATTTGGATACCTTGGGAGTGCGTCCTAAAGCAAAAGGACTGGATGTCAGAGAGGAGCTGATTAAGTTCTATGAAAGCCACTATTCTTCAAATCTTATGCAGCTTGTATTATATGGGAAAGGTAATTATATTTCCTTGTATATAAATTTATGATGTATAACTTCATTTTTTGTTGGAAGATGCATATAGTGTTACAGTGCTGAAGGACAAGGAATACATGAAGTCCTTTACCATGGGGCATTGGATCTGTCATTGCAGCTAGCCTTTTAACAACTGAAATTTTAATATGTGGAAAACTTCAGAAAATATCGAGGACCTTCAAAAGATTGTGGAATCTAAGTTTAGTGCAATTAAAAATACTCAACACAGCCGTCCTGATTTTGTGGGTCAGCCTTTTCACTTTGAGCATTTACAGGTATTATTTCTTTTATGATAGCCTGTAATTCCCAATAACTTTTGATGGCATACATCTGGAATTTCTACTCTATACTTGAGGAGCTGAATTGCTAATTTCAGCTTTTTATGAAGTTTTGGCTATGATATGGAATCATTTTGAGTGTTATCATGCACAGACCTTTGTCATCGGAATTTGTCTAATGTATTTGTATTCTTGTAGATTCTGGTGAGAACAGTACCAATTAAGGAGTGCCACACTTTAAGTATTTTATGGCTGATCACTCCTGAACTGAAGAATTATAAGGAAGCGCCTTCAAGATATCTAGGTCACCTCATTGGGCACGAGGCAGATGGCTCATTGTTTTGCCTTCTTAAAAGCCTTGGTGAGTGCTTTTTAATTTTCGTAGTTCATCTCACTTATGTAGTCGTAACTAATGGAAATAGCATTTGTTATATAATTGAGTAGATATAGAATACTAGAGTGAAAAGCTAGTTTGAAGGGAATTATTGTTACTTTAGCAAACACCACGCATAACATGTCGATTTTAAACTATGCAGCATTAGCATGTAGACTAGGGTCACTTATTTTGTGTTGCTAAGCAATGTAATATACTATCTAAGTTTTTTTCGTTTTCCTAAAATATTTCCTGTGGACTAGGATAGTTTATGTCTTGTTGTAAACACTGAGGGGGTTGAATCAATATTTCTTAGCAATTAACACTTTTTAATATTTTTCAAAGCGTTCGTTAATCTTCAGTTGTTATTATTGTTCTTCTTCAAATAATCATAAACAATAATCAACAATAGACAACACCATACATCAATGTAGAAAGATAAAACAATGGACACAAAGATTTTTAGGTGGAAAACCCCCTCCAGGTCAAAAACCACCGAACGCCTCTTAGTAATTGTCTTCTTCTTTCTTTTACAAGAAAATAATTACATCAAGGTTTCAGCTACAATTGAGGTGTTGAAAAGTAACTTGGTTTAGTCTTCATAATGACATATGTAATTGTGATTTTATGTAACTAATGAAAAGAAGAAAAATAAAATTATTATTGTAATGAGCAAGGAATTTTATTTTTAGTAATGACTCCCATTGCGAGCCTTTACGTTTTGTCATCTACTCATAAAAGTCAAATCGAGTCAATGTCATGTATGAATGACCCTTCTTGGGCATGTTACATTTTGTATGAAGTCATTAAATAAGTAAGAAAGCCCTCCAAGATCAAGCAAAAGTATCTTCTTCAAGTCGGCTTCAAGATGAAGTAAAATATCTTCACTAAAGGACATGTCGACTCACCCTCTCTCAAGTTGGCTTTATTATGAGGCTCCAACAACTATAAATAGGGCAGCATGGCCTCATTTCAGAGCAGGAATTTTGGTCAAGGTCTGAAGTTTGTAAGTGATGCGAAGGTCATCAAAAAGGAGTTTTATAATCAACGAAAGGAAGGGAATGAAGAGCGAAGTCCCTAGCATTGTTTTGGATCTGTTTCAAGGGCTGAAATTATCCACACTTGCGAGGAATCTTTGCTGTCCAAACTGCAGAAAGGAGACGAAGTATCACAGTCATATCTGAGGTCAAATCAAGGAGAAAGTCAAGCTGATCCCCAAGCCGAGCTCAAGGAGAAGAAGTCTCCTTCTAGACCAAAGGAAAACAAGGGTATAAGTTGGTCCATCTTCATGAGTTAGGGTTTCTGCTCTAGGATCGAAAGTTGCAAGTCTGTCCCTAGTAACCAAAACTCAGAGATACAATCGAGAAGAAGGAATAATTGAATAATTGTGAAGTGTGTCTATAGTTGATCCAATGAAGAAGGAACTCATCAAGGGAACTGGTGTCTTGGTCTTGGAGTGGAAAATAGGTCAAGGGTCTTGGTCTTGGTATTCGTCAATTGGAATCTCTATAAGAAGAAGAATTTGTTCGTGTTTTCCTCTCAAGTGTGAGAGGTTTTTGGCCCTGGCTTAATACTTATATTCAATGTCTCTTGTCTCTTTGTGCTTTATGCTTGGTAATTGTTTGATGAAGAATAACATTATAATAACATAAGTAAAAGAAGATCCTAATCAAGAAGTAGAAAACATTCACAAGCAGCTATCTAAGAGAAATCACCTAATCTTGATGCCCTAGATTTCTCAAGACGAGGGATGCGTCAACCCCCTAATTGATAGGCTACAACCTGTAGGACGTTCATACACCCAACAAACGTGCTGCAATTGGAAGGACGTCCCAATGCCTTGTAAGTTAGGCCACAACTTGACGAGTGCCCCAACACTTTGTTTATTAGCTTTTGTCGGAAGGATGCTTCGTCACCCTGTAATTTATCAACCCCACTAAAAGGACACAACAATGCCCTGTGCAGGATACACCCTTCCCTAGCACCACCCTACCGCCCTGAAGTGTTGTCAGGCCACAACTTGAAGGTGACTCTAATCACCTGCCTTGCAACACCTTGCCGCCCTAATCCACATGCGAACCGCGTTTCACAATTTTCAGACTGGATCCCCCTATGCTCCGAACCAATATAAGAAAGCTACTATACTGTATATATTGTCAAATCCTGGTAGCCACTGACCACACTGCACAATACTGTTCAAACTGATCACTGCGTAATGCTGCTCACTGCATATCAAACTCTGACTGTCAACGTTGCCAAATTGTTAATTTTTGGTATGTTCTATGCTTAAGAGCAATTTACTTCAATTTTCTTGTTAGCCCAATATCAATATCCAGTTTAGCAATTACATCAGCATGATAGTAAAATGCAGATAGAACATAAACATAAACAATAGAAGACAAGTAAGGCAAGAGGACACAAGAAGTGGCACTAGCGAGGGACAAACCCCAATGTGGGGAAACCCTAGATCAATTCTTCTTATATTTCTTCAATAATTTAGCAGAGAGAGAGATAGTACAATTATACAAAAATGATATTTTATTACAACAACAATAAGGCCTTGACCAGAGAATTCAATGTTGGTCAAACATGATAGAAATCTTCCTCTAAGTGGCTTGGTCAAACCCAACCAACATTGGTCTTCAACAATAAGCTCAATAAACCCAAAAACCACACAGTTGGTTCTGCTCCCAGGAAGGTCCTTCAACTCCTTTGAAGATCATCCATATGGCACCAATAGGATGTTGAATCAAACATGGTCAAACCTTGACCCAATACATCTCCCAAAACGCTGTTGACCTCTTGCTGCACTTGCTGTCACTTCTCCATGAGTTCGGGCATCAACCTTTAGCCCTCATCGTCCATTCAGTCAATAAAGCAGGCCCTTTAAGGCTGCGTTGTACCAAGGAGAGGCTCCACCACTGCCACACTGTCCAAGTCTGGTAGAAAAGCCTTTGCTGCTGGCTATGGCCTAGCCCAGCAACAAGTTAGGCCTACGGTCCTCTATCAAACAACACTCAACAACATCAACGCAACAATATTAGTCCTACAAGAAATCGTCTTAGCTGTTAGCACTTTCTAGCACCCAACTGTATACATATGCTGATATGATCTTAGCCTATAGAGCATATCTATTCAATGCATTACTCTACTTTATGACTGTGGCTTACCAACCTTGCAAACAGTCCTTAAGGCATGCCCTAGATAGCTTCTTTCAACACGCTGTCACCTACACCAAACCGAAATTCCACGCTGTCCTTCCAGGCTTCTTTATGCTTATATTAAGGTTCCTTCTTTGTTGCGGATTAGGGCCTCTCTTAACTGCATCTAGGGCTCTTCTTGACTGCGTCTTAGGGCTCTTCTTGATTGCATCTTAGGGCTCTTCTTGACTGCAGCTTAGGGCCTCTTCTTGACTGAGTATTAGGGCCTTCTTGACTGCGGATAAGAGCCTCTCTTGACTACGGCTAGATCTCTCTTTGATAGTGGCTAGATCTCTCTTTCATTGTGGCTAGGGCTCCTCTTCATGACTGTGGCTAGGGCTTCTTTGATCTTTCTTTCCACCACATCCTCCTTGTGAGAAGACAAACCCAACCATGTGGAGAGAGAGATCATGAGATAATGTGCTCCTCAAATGACTTGAGGTCTCCTCTCTTTAAATGCAACTTTGAGGTTGAACTAGGGGTAAAAGTGCTTGTTTAACTTGCTGGCCGACCTTGACAAATTGTCAATATTATGAATAAATTCATATCTTCATAAATACATGTCGGAATCAGATGATCTTTAGATCAATCCTACACCTAGAGAGAGGAATCCAAGAAAAATATCAGCTGCCATAAATAAGGTGACCAACATGGAGTTTGGCCCTAGTTGCTAATTTCAACGCTCCCTCTCAACTAGGGAGAACTCCATCTGTCAGTCGGTACTATCTCTGCCATCAACGCATTGCTCTGCACTGCTCTGCCGAACTATGAAGAAGAAGTGATCGAGAATGTATCATACTATTCTCTACTGACCCGAAGTCAGTCCCATATAAAGAGAGTGTCTCATACCAATCTTACTGACCCGAAGTTAGTTCCAGATAAAAGAGAGTGTCTCATACCACTCTTACTGACCCAAAGTTAGTACCAATTGATCCCAGATCAATATAGGTCATCCTAGCATAGGGAGTATGGTAGTACACAATGCGTCCATCGGTAGTACTATGGTCCCTATCCTCATTTCCCTACTCATTGGCCAGATGAGAGGTAGTTCCCATGAGTCCTAGATTGCGATGTCTCAGCAGGAGAAGGATGAACCACTCATCCTTCCTACATGTTGCCATGGGGTATCACATGGGAAGGTTGAACCACTCACCCTATACACAACAAATCACTAGGGGAACGCTGGACCACTCACCCTATGATTGTGTCTCAACAGGAGAAGGATGAGCCACTCATCCTGCCTACATAGCAAACCACTAGGGAACGCTGAACCACTCACCCTATGGTTGCTCATCGCTCCAAGAAGTACCCCAAGCCCCCCGAAGCTCCCAGAGCTCAATATCCATATCATACAGGACCCTCAGGAGAGGGTCTCTCCACGACTCCTAGTCATTCTCGGAAAGTCAAGAATTTGACCTTTCCTAGGGGCTTTGTCAGAATATCGACGACCTGCTCATCAGTCCCAATGTGATGGAGCCTTATTGCTCCTCGTTGTACCATATCCCAGATAAAGTGGTACCTGATGTCTATGTGCTTGGAGCGATCATGAAATACAGGATTCTCTGATAATCAGATCCCACTCTGGTTGTCGCAAAGGATCACGGTGGTATCCAGCACATGTCCAAACAGCTCACTGAAGAGCTTCCTCAACTAGAAAGCTTCACAGGAGGCCATACTCGCAGCTATTTATTCGGCCTCAGCGGTGCACAATACCACTGACTTCTGCTTCCTTGTCATCCAGGATATCGAAGCAAAACCCAGAGAGAAACAACACCCAGAAGTGCTCTTGCGATCCACCACACTGCTTGCCCAATCAACATTAGAATAACCATGCAGATTCACATCTCCGACAGTGTATCTCAGTCCATGAGTGATTGTGCCTCGAAGATATCTCAGAAGATTCGTGGCACCAATCCAATGTGAGTGATGAGGCTCAACCATATATTGGCTCAATGTGTTAACTGCAAAACATATATCCAGACGGGAGTTCACCAAGAACATCAGTGCTCCTATGAGTTAATGATACTCAGAAGCATTTCCCAATTTTGGTCCGGCAGTACTACTGCATAACTTCTTAAAGTTAAGCTCCATCGGTGTAGTCAAAAGCTTGCAGTCCACCATCCCAAATCTTTCCAATATCTTCACATCATATTCTCCTTGAATTAGGAAAATTTCTCCTGGATTTTGCCAGACCATCAATCCTAGGAAGTAGTGCATCAGTCCTAGGTCCTTCATCTCAAATTCGGAATCCAACTCCCTCTTACGTTGGTGAATGAGAGGGTCTGCACCTGTCAGAAAGAGGTCATCCACGTAAAGTACCAGTATGAGAGGTTTATCATCCACAACCTTCAAGTAAAGGTTTGGATCAGCTTCACTCCTAGTGAATCTTAGCTTCATCAGATAGCTATCAATCCTCTCATACCAATACCGGGGTGCTTGCTTTAACCCATAGAGAGCTTTCTTCAACTTGCATACATGAGATTCCCGGTCATGAACCTCAAACCCCTCGGGTTGTTCCACATAGACTTTGAAGTGATGGAACCAGGTGTTTACTTCATCCTTCCAAGAGATTACATGCATCATACCAGATATGTTGGAGTGGACCAACTACAATATATCTATGGCCTTGCTATTACTTGAGGGGAATGGTCTCCTTGTAAGTTTTCCTTCGATACATCCCGGGCATACACCCTCATGTTCTATTTTGAATTCGGGCATCCCTGTCACCATCTGTCTCACATCAGGTAGGGCCTTATAATGAAGATGGGCGAACCTCTGATGCCATAGTTCAGATTGTAGAGATGTGTCGCAAGACACGGCCCCCAATTGACTTACTCCAACTTGATACAAAGTGCCAACCCTAAACCCAAGAGTAAAAGCATCTTTAAAATTCCTTTTCCAAACACATACCTTTCCATCGATAAAAGCCACCTTGTATCCTTTGTCTTCCGTTGCCGAAATGGACACCAGGTTCTTCTTGAGATCAGGTACATAAAGAAATTCTTGTAAATGAATCGTGTTACCATGATTCAATTGAAGGGTAACATTCCCTACACCCTTTACGAGATAGGTGGCATTGTCTCCAAGAATAATCTCCAAGTTTGTATCCTTCTCTATCAGATTAGAGAGAGCTTCCTTGTATCCGGTGAAGTGCCTTGAAGCACCACTATCAATAAGCCAATTTCCCAAAGTGTCCGGAGGAGAGGTAGTGGAGAAGGCCGATATAAGATAATACTCCTTTTGCTTATTGTTAACAACATTTGATTCTTCATACCTGGGATTCCTTGCTTTGTTGAAGGGTCGACCATTTCCTTGATATCTTGCATTCCTTTTTCCTTTGCCAATGGACCTGCCATTTCTTTGATCATGGTTGTTGAAGTTGCCCCTGGAATGACTGTGATCATCATCATGTGATGTGTCCTTTCTATTTGGACACTCCCTTGCATAGTGGCCAAACTTATTGCAAGCAAAGCACCTTCCTTTCATTCATCCCTTAGATCCAGGCTTTCATGGAAATGACTTTTATACCCTGTATTATTTCTCCTTTTGGCATGAGCGGAGAAAGCAGTGGGGTTGCCTTTAAAAGGCATTTCTTGCTCCACCATTCTTGTTTCTTCTTGAATGCATCTCGACATCAATTCTTCAAACCCTGGAATTCAATCATTATTGAGAATAGTGGTTCTAAATATATACCACTCGGGTGGGAGCCCTCCAAGGGTAGTGATAGTAAGTTCCATGTCAGATATGATTTCTCCAATCGCAAGAAGATCATTCTTGATCTCAGTGATTCTTAAGAAGTAGGATTGAATATCCTCGTCCTTGCCCTTCTTAATATCCTTTAGCTTATTTTTGAGAAATAAAATTTGATTTGCATCACTAACCTTGAACATGGTTACCAATCTGTCGTAGATCTCCTTGGAGGTGTTTAGATCGGAGATGTAGGCCACCAGACGCTTGTCAATGGAATCTCTGATAATCTTCTTTGCTTAACTTCAGCCTTGTTATACTTGTTCTTTGTAGTAGCTGGTGCATTTGATGGAGGCTAAGAGATTTTATCCTCCACATAATCCAACACTTCTTGTTCTTCCAATGTCAGATCAAGAGACATCTTCCATCCGTGATAGTCAGATTTTTCACGGAGCTTGTTTTCAGTCGGTAAGTGGGATGAGGAACCCATTGAGCCTTTTGTCCTTGTCCAAATGTCTTCGGTGATTGCTCTTTCACTCTTGCTTGGGCTTTGTCTTCACCTCAGCTCTGATACTGTGTTAATTTTTGGTATGTTCTATGCTTAAGAGTAATTTACTTCAATTTTCTTGTTAACCCAATATTAATATCCAGTTTAGCAATTACATTAACATGATAGTAAAATGCAGATAGAACATAAACATAAACAGTAGAAGACAAGCCAAGACAAGGGGACACAAGAAGTGGCACCAGCCAGGGACAAACCCCAATGTGGGAAACACTTGATCAATTCTTCTTATATTGTTCAATAGTTCAATAGAGAGAAAGATAGTACAAATATACAAAACTGATATTTTATGACATTAGTAAGGCCTTGACCAAAGAAGTCAATGCTGGTCAAATAGGATAGCAATCTTCCTCTAAGCGGCTTGGTGACACCCAGCCAACATCGGCCTTCAACAGTAAGCTCAATGCACGCAAAAAATACACAACTGGTTTTGCTCCTAGGAAGATCCTTCAACTCCTCAGAAGATCATCCATATAGCACCAATAGGATGCTGAGCCAAACATGGTCAAACCTTGACCCAATACATCTCCCAAAGCACTGTTGACCTCTTGCTGCACTTGCTGTCATTGCTCCATAAGTTAGGGCATCAACCTTTAGCCCTCATCCTCCATGCAGTCAATAAAGCAGGCCTTCTAAGGCTGCGGTGTACCAAGTAGAGACTCCCCCACTGCCACGCTGTCCAAGTCTGGTAGAACAACCTTTGCTGTTGGCTATGGCCTGTGGCCTAGCCTAGCAGCAAATTAGGCCTACGACCGTCCATCAAACAACACTCAACAACATCAACGCAACAATATTAGTCCTACAAGAACTCGTCTTAGCTGTCAACACTTTCTGGCAGCCAACTGTATACATACGCTGATCTGATCTTAGCCTATAGGGCAAATCTCTTCAACGCATTACTTTACTTTATGACTGTGACTTACCAACCTTGCAAACAGTCCTTAAGGCATGCCCTAGATAGCTTCTTTCAACACGCTGTCACCTACAGCAAATCGAAATTCTACACTGTCCTTCCAGGCTTCTTTATGCTTATATTAAGGTTCCTTCTTTGGTGCGGACTAGGGCCTCTCTTGACTGCGGCTAGGGCTCTTCTTGACTGTGACTTAGCGCTCTTCTTGATTGTGGCTTAGGGCTCTTCTTGACTGAGGCTTAGGGCCTCTTCTTGACTGCGGATTAGGGCCTTCTTGACTACGAATAAGAGCCTCTCTTGACTGTGGCTAGATCTCTCTTTGACAACAACTAGATCTCTCTTTGACTGTGGCTAGGGATCCTCTTCATGATTGCAGCTAGGGCTCCTCTTCATGACTGCAACTAGGGCTTCTTTAATCTTTCTTTCCACCACATCCTCCTTGTGAGAAGACAAACCCAAACATGTGGAGAGAGAGATCATGAGATAATGTGCTCCTCAAATGACTTGAGGTCTCCTCTACTTAAATACAACGTTGAGGTTGAGCTGGGAGTAAAAGTGCTTTTTTAGCTTGCTGTCCGAGCTTGACAAATTGTCAATAATATGAATAAATTCATATCTGCATAAATACATGTCGGAATCGGATGATCTTTAGATCAATCCTACACTTCTCGAAGAGAGGAATCCAAGAAAAATATCCGCTGCCATAAATAAGGTGACCCACATGGAGTTTGGCCCTAGTTGCCAATTTTAACACAAATCAATTGACAAATGCACAATCTGATCAATGCTCATCACTGTGCTTGTTAATTTTCTAGATTGTTCTATGCTATTTCTGTTGGAAAATGTAACTAGGTTCGGTCTTCATTTAATGTACTTGAGTCATCTTGTAATGTACTTGTCAAAAGAATAAAGATTTTATTATTATTATTATTGTGACTTATTAAAGCATGGGTTTCATGCTTGGGTCACCTTGTTTTAGGTCAAAGTCCCCATTGCGGACTTCTATGATTTATTTTGAGTTAATAGAGTCATTGTACTTTTAAAGAGACCCTTCTTGGGCTTTCGAATCATGTAAAAAGGTTAAGTTTTGAGTCAAATATGATTTATGTATGCTCCACACCATGTCTACCTAAGGACCCTATTCGACCTCATATGGAACCTATAAATACAAGCACATCGAAGTCATTTGGAGCATCACTCTCTCACAAGAAGTTCGATATCTCTTGTAGCTGGGAAAAGTGCGATGTCTGTTGCCAAGAAGCCAAAGTGAATGCGAGTTTGGGGAAGTCTAAGGAGAAAGGAAAAGTTTAAATTTTGGTGCCTCTCTGTGTTTGTTTCGTGCTCTGGATTAGGAGATCGAAGTCTTCCAAGTTTCACTGTTGCCGAATGCTGCTGTTTAGTCGAAGTCACTGGAAAAGGGTCGAAATATTGTGAGGCTGACTTGGTATGGAGGGAAGGTCTGGTCTTGGTCTAGGGTGAAGAGTCTCAAAGAATAGTATTGAAAGGAAGAATTTCTTGACTGGGTTTTCCCTTCGAGGGGGGTTTTGCCCTGGCATAGTGCCTACTTCTAGTGTCTATTGTTTTATGTGTTGCTGCATTGGTAATTGCTTGATGAACTGAAAGAAAGAAGATATAACGAATCGTAATAATCAGAAACATCACAAGTAATTATCAAGAATAAGAAAATCTTTCTGCCTTTCTGATTTTCTAACAGTTTCAATTACTTCAACCCAAATCAGTTCTTCATTTAGCATTGCATCCAACTATTAACAATGTTTCCAATCATAAATAGTAATTGAAGATAGAACAATAAATGCAATGACAAAGGAGACAATAGTTGTTAAAATTGGCAACTAGGGCCAAATTCCACCTTAGGACAACTCATTTGATGGAGATGATGATTGCATTAACTTCTTGTTTTCGAGAGGACCAAAATTGATATAAAGATCATCTCATTTAGATAAGCAAAAGTGTGTTTTTGAATTTATGCCCTCACATGTGCAAATTGTCAAGGTCGGCCACATCATCATGTAAGCTCAAAAAGCCCAATGGATGTGTCATTTCACCCTCAATGACTTGTATAAATACAAGTGACCTTTCCCCTCATTTGGCATCTTCTTCACTCACACATTCTCTCCCCTTCTCTAATTGGTTCGTTCTACATTGGGCATTCTTCTCTCTCACATGTGTGGATCAAGAAGGACGAATTTCAGAAGCTGAATTACAGGGCCGAAATTACAGAGTTGACTACAGTTTGACCAGCATTGACCAACACCTTCTAGGCATCATTTGACTTCGATCTTTTGGGGATATTTCTGTCTCAGCAACCCACAACTTTTGGCACATAAACTAAGGTTTTCTGAGCCCTATGACCGCAGACCAAATTGTTGGTTGACCACAGATTTCAGGACAACAGTTTGACTGAGTTTGACTGTTGACTTTGTCACTGTTTTGAGCTGACTTTGACCTCCTGATCAGGTCGAGTTTGACTGGGGAAGATCGAGTTGTTTTGAGGACATTTTGTTGCTTCTTTTACCAGTGTTGACTTTCTGGTTAGTGCTAAAGTTTCACTGTAGCTGACCGCAGAAATTGACAGGGCGGTTTTGACTTTGAATTGGGCAAGTCAATTTGACTTTTGTACTCTCTCTCTTTGCTGAACATTTTGGTATAATAATAAGAAGAATTGATCAAAGGGTTTTCCCCATCTTGGGCTATTTTCCTGGCATTCGCCAAATGTGGTGTCCTCCTGTCTTGGCTTGTCTTCTGCGTATTGCTTTATCATTATGTTCTATCTACTTTTACTGTCAATGTGATTGCTGCTGGAAATCTAAATTGGAAATTGCTATTGGGTTGCTTAAGGAACATTGAAGTAATTGTGCTAAGCATAGAACATACCGTTGTTAACTAAATTTAGCATGGTATCAGAGCCCAGGTAAAGACAAAGCCCAAGCAAGAGAGAGAAAAGAAATCACTAGGAAAAAGCGATTGGACAAGAATATTGATCTAGTTTCAATGGCTTCTACATCATATTTCAAATCTGAGGATAAGCTCAAGGACAAATCTGACTATCATGCATGGAAGATGACTTTGGAAGAAAACGATGCTATGGACTATGTAAAGGGAAGAGTGGTGGAGCCTCCTTCCAATGCACCTACTGCTGCAAAGACGAAATACAAGAAAGGTGAGGTCAAAGTTAAAAGAATCATTGTAGACTCTATTCAAAAGCATTTGGTTGCTTATATTTTTGATTTAGAAACATCTAAAGAGATGTATGATAAGCTAGTTGGGATGTTCAAAGTGAACAATGCAACTCAAATCCTCTTTCTCAAAAACAAGTTGAAAGATATCATGACGGACAAAGGGGAGTCTATCCAATCCTACTTCATGAGGATTACAAAAATCAAGAATGATCTTCTATCTATTGGAGAAGTGGTCACTGGGAGAGAGCTCACTCTCATTGCTCTTGGAGGTCTCACAAGAGCATGGGATGTGTTTAACACCACTATTATTAACAATGACATGATTCCTAGTTTCGATGAATTATTGGCTAGATGCACTCAAGAAGAGACAAGGATGATGAAGAGAGACAAGCCTTCAAATGGAAATGAACCTACTGCCTTCTTTGCTCATGAAAAGAGGAAGAACAATGCTGGTCCAAAAAAACAAGTTCAAGGATTCAAGAAGGGATCCAAAGAAGGAACAAAAGGAAGGTGCTACAACTGCAACAAGTTTGGCCACTATGCTAGAGAGTGTCCTCACAAGAAGGATACTCCACGAGATGACGATAAGAACAATAACAACCACAACAATTTCAAAGGCAATGGCAATCAAAGGAACAACAAGTTCAACAAGAAAGGAAAGAGGAATGCTTCCGCTGCTCCATATGGTAATGGTCGACCTCCCAAAAGGACGAGAAACTCCATGTATGAGGAAGGTAATGTTGTAGAAAAACAAAAGGAATTTTATCTTATTTCCGCCCTCACCAATGCCTCTCCTCCGGATACTTTAGATCATTGGTCGATTGATAGTGGTGCCTCAAGGCACTTCATAGGGTACAAGGAATCCCTCTCAAATCTGATTGAAAATAAGACTAATTTGGAGCAATGTTTTTAAAACCAGAACCGGTGATCGGACCGGTCCACCTAATGAACCGGTTTACCGACCGGAACCGGTCTAACCGGGACTGGTTTGGTCTAAACGAACCGGTTTTAGAAAAATACATTAAATAATTATTTTTTAATGAAAAAAACTATTTTTAAGATTTAAAACCATGATTCCAAGCCAATATAGACAAAATATGCAAAGATTGCTCATTTATATACCATGTAAAGGTGAATATATCAAAATGGCACCGAGTGCAATACATATCATCGACAAAATACATAAGCAATGAGGCACAAGTACAGATACACAAATATGGCACAAGTTTGTGCATTAGTCCATTTACTGCCTGAAGCACAATTTCTAAAACAGTCATCTTCAGTCAGACTTTCAACACACAAAACACTGGTAGCCACATTTGTTTCACTGTTATAAAGTCCTTTTCCTTATGGTCTCAGTGTCATTCAAAGGCATGTCATTACTGTTATACATTCATCAAAGCATAAAGATTAGTGCATATTTCAACTCTGGTACAACCTTCAGTACTATGAATTACATGTATAGTGCTTATGGGTAGATGTATCGTTCTAATAAACAGGTTTTTCCACATACTACTACTACAGGTAATCTCTGAGCATTTAATCATGCATTACTTAGTCAACAGAGGCACATCCATCAATATACCAAAGTTATTGTAATTTAACTTTAAATCTTCCACAGGTAGTTTGATGCTCCCAGCAGCCGATATAGGGAAAAATGTTCTTCAGATCTCTTGCCGGTCCTTGTGTCATTGATGAAAATTGCTATAGTTTGAAGGTTTCAAGGGCTTCAAACTTCTTCAATTCAGACATACTGGTTGTAGGCATATAGCTAGGGCTCCGTCCATTTCTCATATACTTAAATACCTTGCACAGTGATGAAGATCACAGGTACTATGAGCTGTTTAAGCTGATGCAAAACCAGTCAGAAATCCGCTTTTTTCAAGTTATGGTGGGCATGCCTAAAACCGGCCGGTTTTCACAGGTTAGGGCCAAAAATTGGAGAAACGGCCTTCCAAACCGGGTTTTTTGGCCGGTTCGGACCGGCCAGCTTGCTAACCGGCCGGTTTGACCGGTAACCGGTTTTTGAAAACGGTTTTTAAAACAGTGATTTGGAGATCATACTTGGAGACAATGCCACCTACCCCGTGAAAGGGATAAGGACTATCACTCTTCACTTAAATCAAGGTCAAACCCTTCATCTACAAGAAGTATTGTATGTACCTGATTTGAAGAAGAACCTGGTGTCTATTTCTGCAATGGAAGATAAAGGCTTCAAGGTAGCATTCATTGATGGAAAGGTACATATTTGGCAAAGAAACCCTAAAGATGCATTTACACTTGGATTTAGGGTTGAAGGTCTCTATCAAGTTGGAGGAAGTCCTTTGGGAGCTATGACTTGTGATACTTCTCTTCAATCTGAATTATGGCACTGAAGATTTGCTCACCTTCATTACAAAGCCTTACCTGGGGTAAGGAAGATGGTCACAGGTATGCCCGAGTTCAACATAAATCATGAAGGTGTTTGTCAAGGTTGTGCAACTGGAAAGCTTACAAGGGGACCATTCCCCTCAAGTGAAAGTCAAACTACCGACATTCTTTAGTTGGTCCATTCTGATCAATCTGGTATGTTTCTTGTAACATCATTAGGTGGATACTTATACTATGCAACTTTTGTGGATGACTTCTCTCGCAAAACGTGGATCTATTTCTTGAAGAAGAAGGACAAAGTGTTGAAATGGTTCTGTTTTTTCAAAGCCTTGGTTGAAAATCAAACAAGGAAGAAGATCAAAATATTGAGGACCGATAATGGAACTGAATATGAATAAAATGAATTCAATGATTTTTGTAGAGAGGCTGGTATTAAGAGGGAGACCACCACTCCATACACTCCTGAGCAAAATGGAGTCACCAAAAGGAAGATTTGAACAATCATAGAAGCCACCCGTGCCATGCTTCATGACCAAGGCCTACCGAAGTTCTTATGGGGAGAAGCTGCCAACACTGCCGTATATGTTCAAAATAGGAGCCTGCATCAAGCATTGGATTTTAAGACACCCGAAGAAGTCTTCTCTGGTAAGAAACCTGATGTTTCTCATTTTAGAATATTTGGTTGTCCCATGTATTTTCATGTGCCTAAAGAGAAAAGAAACAAGTTAGAAGCATCTGGGAAGAAAGGAACATTTGTGGGCTATAGTAAAACTTTGAAGGCATATAAAATCTATGTGCCTGGTCAAAGAGAAGTGGAAATAAGCCATGATGTCACTTTCCATGAAGATTCTGCCCATGGGAAAGCCAGAGATCTCCCTATCCCAAGGAAGCAGGATGAATCTCCGACAGACGAACCAATGCCCAATGTTGAAGGCCTGATGGATCCCATTGATCCACCACTTGGTGATTCCTCTACCTTAAGGAAAAGACCTTTGTGGCTCAAAGATACTCTTGAAGGTGCAGAAAGATATATTGCTCCAAGGGGGACATTTCGTGAAAGTAAGAAGCCAAACAGGTATCAAGGGTACTTAGTTGCTATGAGTACTATTGTTCAATTTGAACCATGTATGTTTGAAGAAGCCGTGAAACACCAAGTATGGAAGGATGTGATGAATGAGGAGTACAAATAAATCATGAAGAATGATGTTTAGGATGTGGTTCCTAGAGCCAAAGACAAGTCCGTGGTCACTTCTAAATGGCTTTACAAAATCAAACATGGAGCTGATGGATATGCTGAAAAATACAAGGCCAGGTTCATTGCACGAGGCTTCTCTCAAATGGAAGGAGTGGACTATGATGAGATATTTGCATCGGTTGCCTGATATACCACTATCCGATCCATTATCGCCCTTGCTGCCTCTCAAGGATGGAGCCTACCCCAAATGTATGTTAAGAGTCAAGACTACTTTCTTGCATGGCGTGCTTAAGGAGGAAGTCTACGTAGAACAACCTAAGGGGTTCGAAGTACAAGATCGAAGGACACACGTGTGCAGGTTGAAGAAAGCCCTCTATGGGTAGAAGCAAGCCCCTAGGGCTTGGTATGAGAGGATTGATAGCTATCTTATGAAGCTGAGATTTACAAGGAGCGAAGTTGATCCTAACCTATATTTCAAAGTTGAAAAGGACACGCCTCTCATTCTGGTCCTTTATGCTCTTTCTGACAGGTGTAGACCCTCTCATTTATCAATGCAAGAGGGCGTTGGCTTTCGAGTTTGAGATGAAGGACCTAGGTTTGATGCACTACTCCTTAGGCCTGGAAGTCTGGCAAAATCTAGGTGAGATTTTCCTTCCTCAAGGAAAATACATTGTGAAGCTGCTTGAGAGATGTGGGATGGTGGATTGCAAGTCTCTGTCTATTTCGATGGAACTCCACTTCAAGAAGCTATGTGGAAGTGTTGCTGGGCCCGAATTGGCAAATCACTCTGAATATAAACAACTTATGGGGGTCCTGATGTTCTTGGTAAACTCCCGTCCTGACATATGCTTCGTTGTGAATACGTTGAGTCAATTTATGGTGGAGCCTCATCACATACATTGGATTGTTGTTAAGAATCTCTTGAGATATCTTTGTGGCACAATCAACTATGGACTAAGATACACTGCTGGGAATTTGAGGCTACATGGATATACTGACGCTGTCTGGGCTGGCAGTGCGGTAGATCGTAAGAGCACGTCTAGACGTTGCTTCACATTGGGATCTGCTTCAATGTCTTGCATGAGCAGGAAGTAGAAATCAATTGCTCTAAGCATCGTCGAGGCTGAATACATTGCAGCTAGTATGGCCGGTTGTGACGCTGTTTGGTTGAGGAAGCTCTTTAGTGAGCTATTTGAGCATGTGTTGGATACCACCGTGATCTATTGCGACAACCAAAGTGGGATTCACATTTTAGAGAATCCCGTGTTCCACGTCTGCTATAAGCACATTGATATCAGGTACCACTTTATCTGGGATATGGTACAATGGGGAGCAATAAGGCTTCAACACATTAGGACCGATGAGCAGGTCACAAACATCCTCATGAAGCTCTTAGGGAAGGTCAAATTCTTAGCCTTTCGAGAGAGACTTGAGTTGTGGAAAGACCCTCCTATGAGGGTCTCGCTTGAGTTGGACACTGAGCTCTGTGAGATCTTGGGGGCTTGGGGTACTTCTTAAAGCTATGAGCTACCATAGGGTGAGTGGTTCACTTTCCCCTATTGGTGCGCTTTGTACAGGGTGAGTGGTTCACCTTCCCTTGTGATACCCCATGATGGTAGACGTGTGTAGGGTGAGTGGTTTACCTTCCCCTACGATTACAGACACATGTATGTAGGGTGAGTGGTTCCCCTTCCCCTACGATTGGCATATACATAGGATGAGTGGCTCACCTTCTCCTATGGCATATGAGCAAGATGAGTGGTTCACCTCCTCCTGTTGATGCCCTAACATACATCCTACCCATGTAGTTCGGGATGTTAGTTTTTGGTAGCACTGGAAGTGCTCTAGCTTTGAAAATTGGTGGAGAGGCTAAGGCACATGAGTTCTAAAGAACCCAGAAACCGTTTGGTGAAACTCCACTCAGATTGTATTTTATTAAAATAATTAATATTTTTAATGGAGTTCCTATGTCTAAATTTATGGAAATTAAAATATTAATGGGTATTAATCAAAATATGGGTAAGAATGATCTAGAGGGCGCATCAAGTCATGTTTTAATCTTAGCCGTTGATTAGAGACTTGATCTCGGCCGTTGAAGATTCAATAGGAAAAGTATAAAATGGAGGATTGGGGTTCATTTGAAAACACATAGAGAAATTGAAGAAATTGATTTTCTGAGGTGAGAAGTTTTCAAGAGGAAAATCGATTGGGGAGATCTTGTAGCTGAGGGGCAGAGAGAATCTGGGAGAAGGACTTTCTGGAAAATACAGAACAAATAGGCGGAGGGAGCTTGCAGAGAGGCAACGCAGTAGCTGTGAGAGTTGATGCAGAAAAGCTGCCTGTCACGCAGAATCCAGAACTGTTGGAACAACCGAAACTACCGGAATGGCCGGGAGAGTTGACGCAGAGCCAATGCAATAGCCAGGAGAGATGACGCAGAAAAACTGCCTGTCACATAGATTCCAGAACTGTTGGAACATCCGAAACTGCTGGAACTGTTGGGAACTATCGGAACAACCGAGAGAGTTGACACAAAGGGCAGAGAAGGTGACGCAGGGTTGATGCAGAGCCAGCGCAAAAATAGGCAGGGTTAGCCAGTCTTGTGCCAGATCAGCTGGAATTCTGCTGGGTGAAGTGAGGTAAAACTCACTAAGATTTTCCTCCAATATTTTCTCTGTAAAGGTTTGCTAGACGAGCATCCTAGATTTGTATTCAAATATTTCTCCTGCATAATAATAAACCCTTAGAACTGCTGCACCGGTTTTCTAGCATTGGATTTTTTCGGGGACTATTGTGTCAAAAAATAAGTGTCATATGTATCTTGTTCTTTGCTATGTTTTCTGTTTCATGAGATCAAATATTTAAGTAGTGTAGGCTACAAAAGTAATTTGCTTCAATATTTAGAAGAATAACATGATGAATGTAATTTAAAGAAATCAAGTAGGTGAAGTAGATTCAGATTTGCTGTAGTAGGGCTTCTTTCAGAGTGTAGGAACTTTCACATGGTATCAGAGCATTGCTTTTGAAACAGGAAGAGCAGATCCAGTGCTGAGCAGTGAGGCCGAAAGCAGTCCTTGCCGGGAAGTAGATCCGAGGAAATCTCTCTCTGAGTGAGACAATAGAGAGGTACGATTTCCAGTTCGTGAGTTTGTAGAGGCAGAGGGAGTGACGCAGAGCCTCAACAGAGTGGTTGAAGGGCGCAGTTTCTGTCGGGGTAGAAATCCGTTGGAAAATAACGAAGACACGTAGAAGGGGAATTTCTCCTCAGAGAACTTTTCGCTAGAAAGTTCGAATTTCTCACTTGCTGAGCAGCTAAGCAGTGAGTAGAGGAGTCAGTTCGACAGTTGGGTAAGATGGCATCACATGGGCTCAGAGATCAGGGCAGGTTGGACGGGGCCTCCAACTATGTCATATGGAAGACCAAAATCTTAGTTGTTTTGGAAGAATATGATCTCGAGGCCTACGTCAAAAGTGTTGTAGCTGTTCCTTTTGACAACAATCAAAAGAAGAAGTACAAGGCCGAGCAGAGGAAGGCAATGAGGCTCATTCTCGATGGAGTTCGAGATCATGTGGTCTCACACTTGCAGGGCAAGGATACAACTCGAGAGATGTGGGAAGCCTTGTCTTCTTTGTATGAAGGCTCTTCCAAACAACGGAAGAAAGAAATAAAGAAATTATTTTAACGTCCACGAGACTAAAGATAGCCTATGGGACAGGTTGCTTCTTCATCTGCTTGATGTATTTGACCCTTTTTCTATGAAGCTTCAAAATAAATGCTCCCAACTTCTCGACAAACCCCTCACTAAATAGATTATCCCAAGAGCTAGCTGCCAGCATATCTGCATAACTTTCCCTGTTGTCTTTGAAGGCCTCACATTCTAAAATGAAATGTTTTTTTGTTTCCACTTTTCTGGAAGAACAAAAAATGCATACTCTTTCCTCCCACACTTCCTTTGGCCTTTTCCAATGCCCTGTTTCACAACGGAGTTGATGAGAATTAGTCCTTAACTGAGCAATAAGAATTTTGGCTCTCCAAGAGATATTGGCCTCTATGTATGCTTTTGGTTGATGGCTATGAGTGGGATTAAATAGTTCAATATAGTAATTTTTTTTTCTTCCTAGCTCCTTATCCCAAGTACACTTGTCGAACTTTTCTATAACAAAATCTTTTATCTCTTTGCTGTTTATGGGACATGCGTTCAAGCAAATACCCCATTTACTAAATCGTTTGTTATTTTGCTGCGTCCAAGTTTTTTCTCTCTTGCACAATCTATCATTAAAGACAACCTTAGGCCATCTACCCTCTTCCATTTGCTCAATTTTTTTTAAATACCTTATGACTCGCACAATAGCAATTGCTTCAATAGGAGTAGTCTCTGTTTCACTTAACAAGATATCATAAGGAACTGCACTTTTAATCTTAAATTTGTTTGTAATCAAACGCTTCTAAATTTTCTCAATTTGTCCCCACTACATGTCAGATGTACTGCTGGCCCATAGTTCACAACCATAGAGAATCACTGGAATCACTAGAAGCCCAAAAAGAGTTTGAGTGGTTTTCTAGTCCGATAACTCTGCCTATCTACACCTATTTTGAAAAGCATAAAATGCTTTCCAACGCCTCAAAGTTCTTTTCTTTCTACAACCATTCCAGCTTAGATTTTTGTTGAAGTCAATTCCGAGGTATTTGTAATTCGCAACTTCTTCCAAAATGTTGGCTTCAAAGTAGAGCTTATGCTGGTTATGTTTTCTTTTCTTAGAGAAGATCACTACTCTCGTTTTGCTGATATTGACTTGCATCCCCACACTTCTATAAAAATGCTCAAGGGATAGTAAGTGCTCTTGCAAACCAAGAGCCGATTTAGCAATCAGAATAAGGTCATCTGCATACAAAAGAAGTCTTATAACAAACTTGCCCAAATAGATACCATCACCCCCTTGTGAATTTAACCACTCCTCAAGCTTGTTGATATATAAACCAAAAAGGGTAGGAGATAGTGGGCAACCTTGCTTGACCTCGATATCGCCTCCAAAACTTTCAGAAATGCCTGTTGAAGTTCTAATTTTGACTTTCACCTCTTCATACAACCTATGCACAACTGCTCTCAAATGTTTAGGAACCCCAAGTTCCTCCATTCTGTGCCAAAGCTTATCCCTAGGAACCAAGTCAAATGCTTTTCTGAAATCAACAAAGCAACAAAAGAATTCTTCCTTTTTCTCCCAAACTTTTTCAATGATGTGCCTCAAAGTTATACAATGATCAGCTGTGGAATGTTTAGGTCTAAAACTTGCTTGCCCTTTAGCACGCTTATCTCTTTCTTTTGCCCACTTTCTAATTTTGTTTTCTAGCATGCTTCCAAATAGCTTTGCAAACAAAGGGTTTATCATGATGGTCCTATAATTGGAGGGATTATTGACGTCACCGCTCGTGAAAAGAGTTATTGCTAGACTAGTTGTCTAATCTGTGGGGAGCCCTTGTTGTATGATGTTGTTGAAGATTTTTGTAATGTGAGGTGCAAGAATCTTTGAGCCCCACTTTAGATATTCTACTTGGGGTTTAGCTAGGTCTTTTGCTTTTCCAACACCCAACTTCTTGATACCCATCTCTACCTCTTGTACCGTGAAGAGTTCAATATCATTGTTGACCAAGGGGGGAGAGTCTACCTTTGGAACCTGCTCATAGAGTTGTCTTGCATAGTCAAACCATTTAGAAGCTGTAATATTATTTCCAATTTGTATCTTTTTTGGTTGGAGCTCCTTCCAAAATAATTTGGCTTATTTTTCCCAAGGAAGATTAGTTCTTCCCTCAAAACCATGAAATCAGCCTTTTTCTTAATTAATAACTGCTTGTAAGCTTTGAGCTTTATGTTATCCTTGTTTGACTCTTTCCACATTCTCCATGCCTTTTTGCATTCCTTGTCAAACCAAGCATTAACCAGAAAGCAATTTGTTTCAGACTTATTGATTTTTGCTCTTTTGCACTTTGCAAGTGCGCATTGAATTAAATGTGTTAATTCATGACTATGAAGGCTGTGAATTGTAATTTTCTCCTTCTCGAAGAGCCTCTTTAGCATCATTTTGAAGGTATTACAATTTTTTGGGGTCAAAAGAATTCTGCCTTGTGAGAGATTTTGTTGGACATTCTGAATTTTTTACTCTAATTGTTTCTTTCCAATCCAAGAGAAACATAAACAAATTGGCTTGTGATCTGATTTCAAGTCCCATAGCTGATCTCCAATCAAAACTTCCTCCATTTTCTCACACAAACCATGCGAGCAAATTACATAATCTACCACAGTTGCTCCGTTGTAAGTATAGCAAGTGAAATGACTGGACTTTGTCCACCTAGTCAAGCCATTACAAATGACTAAATCAAAGGCCTCACATAGAGTAAGCAATTGTTCACCAAAAATATTGCAGCCCTTGTTTTCTGAAATTCTTTCCCACTGATGATTACTTTCTTTTGTAAGCCAAATAGGGTCACAATCATCTTTACAACAAAGAATGCTAGCTTGCTCACTTGCAGTCCTAGCATTGAAATCACCCACTATAAGGACTTCACCTAGCTGCGAATATGTTGCAATATCCGCTTTTAAGGCTGCAAATGGATTTTTGTTGTCAAGCCCTCTACCTTTGTAGATTTTTGAAACATGCGGCGCAAAATAGCATGCTGCAATTCTGATGTAATTTGCATTTTCTGATATTTTAAACCAAATGCATTGCTTATTTGAGTCTTCTTTTTCTAACTGAATGAGACAACCTTTTTTCTCCCTTACTAAAACCATGATAGCCCCGTGCCCTTTGGCATTCCCTGCTGCCTTGTTCCACACTGCCATCTTCCAGTATCCTTCAAACAGAGGTGTCTTGCAACCTTCATTCTCATGTGTTTCTATGAGGCAAATGATGTCTCTATCTTCCGCAATTGGCCCTAACCCAGGTGAAATGTTTCAATTTTGGCGACATGGGCCACTATGCATCCCAGTGTCCTTTGAAGAAAAAGGACAAGGATGAGAAACATGATCCTAAGGCTGCTTCAACAAAGATTGACGAGAATGAGTTTGCCATGACTGCTCACGCATCTCGAGGATGGAGATGGGGCGATATTGAGCTATAGTTGGAAGGACTACATGTGGGCAGGATCCTTGAGGAGTCCACCTCTTGGATCAATTCCTTGCTACAGGAGCCCAAGATTCAACAATAGCAAGATGGACTTAGTGTCAGATGATACAGTGGAGTGTTTGGAGGACAGATGCAGGGGCTTGGGACCAGAGACCGATCAATGCAGAGCAAGGCAGTGCAGAAGTTAGTAGCAGCACAGAAGATTCAGACGGTCAGCAGCAGTCAGACTCCAGCATTCATTGTATTATGCTGAACGCAGTTAAGTTCAACTAATTTTGGATGTTTTTCAGTTGCTTCTCTCAGCAACTGAGTTACAGTACGGATGCACTGTTAGTAGTGGCAATGCTAGCAGCATAGCAGATGCAATGTTTGAGACGGAGCTGTAGTACATATGCAACAGTGGCAATGGCAGTGTCATGGGCAACAATATAGTAGCAGCAGCAACACAGTGTTGGTGGCAGCAACAGTGCAGAAAGGAGGTGCTTCAGAAATAGAGCAGCATGCAGGTGGACATTGTTGCTAGAGCACTTTCCTTGCTAAGAGGGAGTGTTAGTTTTTGGTTGCATCGGAAGTGCTCTAGCCTTGAAAATTGGTGGAGAAGCTAAGGCACATGAATTCTAAAGAACACAAAAACTGTTTGGTGAAATTCCACCTGATTGTATTTTATTAAAATAATTAATATTTTTAATGGAGTTCTTAAGTCTAAACTTAGGGAAATTAAAATATTAATGGGTATTAATCAAAATATGGGTGAGAATGATCTAGAAGGCAGATCAAGTTATTTTTTAATCTTAGCTGTTGATTAGAGACTTAATCTCGACCGTTGAAGACTCAACAGGAAAGGTATAAAATGGAGGATTGGGGTTCATTTGAAAACACACAGAGAGATTGAGGAAATCGATTTTTTGAGGTGAGAAGTTCTTAGGAAGAAAATCAATTGGGGAGATCTTGCAGCTGAGGAAGGACTCTCTGGAACTTGTAGCTGAGGAAGGACTCTCCGGAAAATACAGAACAGAGAGAGCTTGCAGAGAGGCAACGCAGTAGCCTGGAGAGCTGATGCAGAAAAGCTGTCTCTCACGCAGAATCCATAACTGCCGAAACAATCGAAATTGCCAGAATTGCTGGAACAACTGGGAGAGCTGACGCAGAAAAGTTGCCTGTCACGCAGATTCCTAAATTGCCGGAACAACCGAAATTTCCGGGAACAACCGATAGAGCTGATGCAGAGGGCAAAGAAGGTCACACAGGGCTGACGCAGAGCCAACACAGAAATCGTCGGGGTTAGCCAGGCTTGTGCGGATCAACCAAAATTCTGTCTGGTGAAGTTAGGTAAAACTCACTCAGATTTTCCTCCAGTATTTTCTCTGTAAAGGATTGCTAGATGAGTTTCCTAGATTTGTATTTAGATATTTCTCTTGCATAATAATAAAGCCTCAAAATTGTTGCACTGATTTTCCCGCATTTTGTTTTTTCGACGACTATTTTGTCAAAAAATAATTGTGTCCAATGTATCTTGTTCTTTGTCTATTTTTTGTTTCATGAGATCAAATATTTAATTAGTGTAGGCTGTAGAAGTAATTTGCTTCAATATTCAGAAGAATAACTTGATGGATGTAATTTAAAGAAATCAAGTAGGTGAAGTAGATTTAGATTTGCTGCTGTTGATTTTTGGTAGCATCGGATGTGCTCTAGCCATGAAATTTGGTGGAGAAGCTAAGGCACATGAGATCTCCAAGACCTAGAAATCGTTTGGAGAAATTCCACCCGGATGAATAGATATTAAAATAATTAATATTTTTAATGAGTTCCTAAGTCTAAACTTAAGAAAATTAAAATATTAATGTATTAATATAATATGGGTGAGAAAGTTCTAAATAACGAGGATCAAGCCAGGTTTAATCTGAGCTGACTTAATCTAGCTGTTGAATTGTCAACAAGAAAAGTATAAGAGGAGGCTTGAGGGTCAGTTGGAGACACACCAAGAGAGATCAAGAATTCGATTTTCTGGGGCTGGGTTTGCTGAGGAAATCGAGTTAGAGATTAGTTGCAGTGAGGGGCAGTTCAGCAAGGGATTTCAATCCAAGGCTGAAGAATACATATCAGAGAGGCAACAAAGTGCCAGAAGAGGCAGCACAGAGCCTAGGAGGGCTGATGTAGAGGCTAAGGAGGCCAGTGCAGAAGACGCAGAAGCCGCAGAGGCAGACGTAGAGGACGCAAAGGCTGACGAAGAAAGCCGCAGAAGCTGATGCAGACAATGCAGAGGGTTATAGAGGCTGACGCTGGGTTGAAGAGGCTGCACTGAGGAGGTTTTGTGGGGCAGACTGAGAGCAGATCAGCCGGGAGAGGGTGATGCAGTTCCAGAGGAGTGCGTGGAGCAGCTTCGCCGTCCAGTACAAGGAACAATGGAAGTCACTGTGGGGTTGATCATCCGGTTGCTGATTTGCCGAAATATGTCTCCAGAGAGAGGTACTATTGCCAAGGATATTCTCTGAAGGGTGAGCCATTTCTGGCACCCTAGTTGTATTCAGAAATCTGCTTAATAATAAAGCCCTCATATATGTTGCATCGGTTTTCCCTCATTGGTTTTTTTCGGGGACAATTGTCCAAAAATAACGGTGTCCCTTATGTTATTGTTTCTATTTACTTCAGCGCATGATCTGTATAT
This sequence comes from Pinus tabuliformis, assembly GCA_031772625.1. Classification (NCBI taxonomy): domain Eukaryota; kingdom Viridiplantae; phylum Streptophyta; class Pinopsida; order Pinales; family Pinaceae; genus Pinus; species Pinus tabuliformis. The sequence continues at coordinate 1,454,898,618 of CM062819.1, read as the reverse complement.
CTGTGAAGGCTGCATTTGTGTTTACTTCGATATTTATGCATTTAAATAACTTGTTAATGTAAAGAACAAGTAGGAGATAGTAAACTAGACATTACAGTAGGGGCTTCTGACGTGTTAGATTCAAAAATTTTCACATGGTATTAGAGCAATTGCAGATCATAGGAGACTGAAGGCACCAACCGAGAAAATCTGGGAGTTTGCAACAGAGAAGTAGCTGTCTCGAGAGACAACACTGTTCTAGAGCCAGACGCGGAAGGAAGAGTGATGTAGTGCAGAGAAGGTGACGCAGAGGCTCACGTTGTTCCTACGTCAGCATTCTGAGCCAGGGGAGGAACACACAGTAGCTGGGAGGAGCCCACGCAATAGCTGCGTCAGTTGTCCAGGCCAGCGCAGAGGTAGATGGGGGGCATATTAGGCCTACGTAGTGCCCAATCATCTTTCTCAGCTAGGAAGGATTGACGCTGTGGCCAAGAGGAGCTGATCCAACTCTCACTGTGATTACGCAGAGCCAGAAGGACTCAGATTCTTCAGTTGCCGGGGCTAAGGGAGTTGTGCATATTTTGATTTGAGGAGCTGGTGGGATGCTGATTCTGTAAGTGCATAACAGTGTCTAAGGAGACAGAACCAAGGTAGAGGGAAGCACACTACCTCGACGGATTTCTAGCCAATAAATCCAGATCCAAGTTGCAGCAGCAAAAGGGGATTGGAGAGGAGTGATTCGACAGTTGGCGGGAGGGTTCCTAGGAGGGAAGTCGAGACTCAGAGGTAGTCTAGAAGAGGAACAGAGATAGCAGTAAACGGATTGAGGGATCAGGACAGATTGGATGAGGCTTCCAATTTTGTCATCTGGAAGGCGAGGATCTTGGCAATCCTGGATAAACCTCGCATCGAGGACTATGCCTTGAAAACCGTAGCTGTCCCAGTTGACCCTGATGCAAATGAGAAGTATGAGGAGGCCATGGCGAAGGTGAAATGCATGATCCTAGACGGGGTCAAGGATCATGTCATACCACATACTGCTAAGAAGAACACAGCAAGGGAGATGTGGCAGATGTTGACCACCTTATACCAGAGCTCTTTTGTGCAGCGGAAGATGTTATTAGAGAATCAACTGAGATCATATCAGATGCAGAAAGGAAAGGAGATAGATCACTTCCTTCTCAGGTTGCAAGCAATTCGCGACCAACTTACATTCGTAGGGTCTACACCGGATCCAGAGTTTATGGTCAGGACTGCTCTGAATGCAGTCTCTGAGGATTGGGAGACGTTTGTCCAAAGCATTTTGGGCAGAGCAACTCTCCCCAGTTGGGAGGAGATGTGGGCAGCTCTTCGATAAGAAGAGATCAAGAGGTTAACCAAGGCGGGGAGTAGCGGTAAGGGAGTTTGAGTCAAGAAGGAGGAGTAAGAGGATGTGGCTCTAGCATCTGCGGGACAACAAGGGGTTCAGAAGAGGAAGAAGAAAGACATCTCCAAGGTCAAGTGCTTCAACTGTGGGGAGCTAGGACATTATGCATCTCAGTGCCCCGCGAAGAAAGGCAAGGAAGAAGCTTCCGACTCAAAGGCAACTCTAGCAAAGGAAGAGAAGGATGTCGAGACTGACGACGATTGTGCCATGAGTGCTCATGCACCTCTAGAAAAGAGGTGGGGTGACATTGAGTTGTAGTCAGGAGGACTACATGCAAGGGGCATGATCCCTGAGGTGCCCAACCTCTTGGATCACATCCGGCTACGGGAGCCCTTAAGGACAGTAGCATGATGACAGGTGTCAGGTGGAGCAAAATGTGGTGGAGCAGCAAGGCAGGGCTAGGGTGCAGAAGTCTGTAGCAATGTAGCAGAGGTTGTAGCAGTGCAAGAGGCACAGAGGTGTTTGCAGCAGTGTAGTGGCAGCAGAGGGAGCACAAGATAGCAGCAGAGGTAGCTTCAGCATCACGAGTCTTCCAGATTGACCAGGATGTTAGTATTTGGGTGAAGTCAATTACTTCTCAGTAACTGAGTTGCAGTGCAGCAGTTCGCAGTGGAAGTGCTATGGGCAGCATGATGCAACATGTTGAGAGGGCGCTGCAGTATAGATGTAGCAGTGGCAGTGTCATGGGCAGCAGTAGAGGAAGCAACAGTGTAGGGATGTGAGGCAACAGGCCAAGCATCAACACAGGTACAGATGTGGAAGATCAGTGTGATGTTTCTATGCTGAAATAGTACTAGAGCACATTCCTCGCTAAGAGGGAGTGTTGATTTTTGGTAACATGGGATGTGCTCTAACCATGAAATTTGGTGGAGAGGCTAAGGCACATGCGATTTCCAAGACCCAGAAATCGTTTGGAGAAATTCCACTCGGATGAAGAGATATTAAAATAATTAATATTTTTAATGAGTTCCTAGGTCTAAACATAGGAAAATTAAAATAATAATGTATTAATATAATATGGGTGAGAAAGTTCTAAATAATGAGGATAAAGTTAGATCTAATCTTAGCCGTTGATTAGGGACTTAATCTCGGTCGTTGAATCGTCAACAGGAAAAATATGAGAGGAGGCTTGAAGGTCAGTTGGAGACACACCAAGAGAGATCAAGAATTCAATTTTCTGGGGCTCGGTTTGTTGAGGAAATCGAGTTAGAGATCAGTTGCAGTGAGGGGTAGTTCAACAAGGGATTTTAATCCAAGGCTGAAGAATACATGTCAAAGAGGCGGAAAAGTGCTGGAAGAGGCAGCGCAAAGCCTAGGAGGGCTGATGTAGAGGCGAAGGTGGCCAACACATAGAACGCAGAAGTCGCAGAGGCAGACATAGAGGACGTAGAGGCTGACACAAAAAGCCGTAGTTTGCAGACGCTGACAGAGACAACACAGAGGGCTGTAGAGGCTGACATTGGGCTGAAAAGGCTGCATTGAGGAGGTTCTGTGGGGCAGACTGAGAGCAGATCGGCCGGGAGAGGATGACGCAGTTCCAGAGAGGGTGATGCAGTTCCAGAGGAGTGCGTGGAGCAACTTTCGTTGTCTAGCACAAGGAACAGTTAGAGTCACTGTGGGGTTGATCATCTGGTTGTTGATTTGTCGGAATATTTGTCTCCGAAGGGAGGTATTACTGCCAAGGATATTCTCTGAAGGGTGAGCCATTTCTGGCGTCCTAGTTGTATTCAGAAATCTGCTTAATAATAAAACCCTCATATATGCTGCACCGGTTTTCCAGCATTGGTTTTTTCCGGGGACAATTGTCCAAAAATAACATTGTCCCTTGTGTTATTCTTTTTGTTTACTTCAGTGCGTGATCTGTATATCTGTGAAGGTTGCATTTGTGCTTACTTCGATATTTATGCATTTAAATAACTTGTTAATGTAAAGAAAAAGTAGGAGATAGTAAACCAGACATTGCAGTAGGGGCTTCTGATGTGTTAGATTCAGAATTTTTGACAGCTACAGTAGGGGTTCCTTCAGAGTGTAGGAATTTTCACACAGAACTCATGGAAAGTACCTTTCATCTGGCCAATGAGTTGGGAAACGTGATGGACGCATCATGTACTTCCGTACTCCCTATGTCTAGGATGCATGGTTTTCGACAACTTGATCTGGGATCAATTGAGGTTCTACCTCTGGACTAACTTCTGCCAGTGGAGAGGTAAGGTCTTGTGACTCACTCTCGATCAATTCTTCTTCATTATTACATCATGGTTCAACAGAGCAAAGATGAGATGACAAAGATGGTACATGACGACAGGATGGCATGATGGTTGACGACGATGATGGATGGATTGGCAAGTGGATTTCTCCCTAGTTGAGAGGGGGTATTAAAATTGGCAACTAGGGCCAAATTCCAGCTTAGGACAACTTATTTGATGGAGATGATGATTGCATTAAATTCCTCTTTTTGAGAGGACCAAAATTGATATAAACATTTTCTCATTTGGACAAGCAGACGTGTGATTTTGAATTTATTCCCTCACATGTGCAAATTGTCAAGGTTGGCCACATCATCATGTAGGTTCCTAAAACCCAATGGATGTGTCACTTCACCCTCAATAACTTGTATAAATACAAGTGACCTTTAACCTCATTTGGCATGTTCGATCACACATTCTTTCTCCTTCTCTCATTGGCTTGTTCTATATTGGGCATTCTTCTCTCTCACACGTGTGGATCAAGACGGGCAAATTTCAAAAGCTGAATTACAGGGACGAAATTACAGAGTTGATTGCAGTTTGACCAACGTTGACCAACACCTTCTGGGCATCATTTGACTTCGATCTTTTGGGGATATTTCTATCTCAGCAGGCCGCAACTTTTGGCACAAAAACCGAGGTTTTCTGAGCACTTTAACCGCAGACCAAATTGCAGGTTGACTGCAAATTTCAAGACAACAATTTGAATGAGTTTGAATGTTGACTTTGTCACTGTTTTGGGTTGAATTTGACCTCCTGATCAGGCCGAGTTTGACTGGGGAAGACTGAGCTGTTTTGAGGACATTCTATTGATTCTTTGACCAATGTTGACTTTCTAGTTAGGGCTGAAGTTTGATTGCACCTAACTGCAGAAATTGATAGGGCTGTTTTGACTTTGAATTGGGCAAGTCAATTTGACTTTTGTACTCTCTCTTTGCTGAACATTTTGATATAATAATAAGAAGAATTGATCAAAGGGTTTAGCAAATTAGAGAGTACATAAATATGCTTACCAAACACTGGGCAAGGTCCGAAAAATTTTCCCCATCACTCCAACTGGCAGATCAACCTGGAAAATCTCGATTTCCGTTGCAAAATCAAAGTCAGCCTCCTCCAGTAAATGCACACAAAAAACCATGCTGTAGGAAATACAAACTAGCTGGAAACTGAGATTCTGCTAGCCCTGCACTCCTTTGGTGATCCTGCACTCACACTAGACAACTCGCTTTGCCCTCCGGAATTGAGTCTCAACAACTGGAAAAACGATCTGCTACCCATATCTGCGCACTGGAGAATTTCCACCCCCTGGTATGACCTTCCTGCAGAAGAAATCAACCTTCCCTTTGACTCTGGAAATTTGTGGAAATCTCCCCTGGAAATATCTCTCCAATTTCTGCTAAACCCTCTCATTGATGCTCTGCTGGCTCGAACTCTTCCCTCGCTGAATATTGCGCACGGGGAAATTCGCATTGCCTTGCTCTCTTGCTCCTTTGATGTGTCTTCTCTAAGCCCCTTCGACTTGCTCTTATAATTCTCTCGTTGGATCACCAACGACCAAGATCTAATCGTGATCGATGGTTCAAATCATCTTAGACTCCATCAAAATACTTTTGAGAAGTCTATAGAGAAAAAGTGGATTTCTTTAATTAATACACATTAATTTGTTAGAAAATCAGAAAGGCAAAAATATTTTCTTATATAGATAATTAGTTGTGATTCTTTTATCTTTATGTTCTTCTTTTATTTTTTAGTTCATCAAGCAATTACCAAAACAATAGCATAAAGACATCAGATGTGGGTGGACAGCCAGGGAAAAACCCCTATCTAGTGGAAAATGCCTATCTAGGGGAAAACCCAGTCAACAATTCTTCCTTCAATAGTTTCACGAGATAATCCAAGACTCTTGACCTAGACAAATACTTCCTCCACACCAAGTCAACCCTCTCTTCCCTCTTGCAGATGATAACCCTTCAGCTACAACTTCGACCTAGCAGCAACAACTTGTAGCAACAACTGGCACCAACAACAACTTCAATTTGGCAATAGATACTTCGATCTTCCTAGATACTCCACTTGTGTGAGAGATATATGGCCCAAAACTTCTATTTTGATGTCTTCTTCCTTCCTTCCAAATTTCGTACCCTTTTTCTAGCTCTTTTCCAACTTCACACTTTTTAGCTGCCTTGGCTTGTAAGTCGAACTTGTGTGTCTCAAATGAATTGCACTGCATTGTATATATAGCCTTCTAGTGAGGTCGAATTACCCTTCTTGAAGCCGATTTGATCTCTTTGAGGCCGACTTGGTGTGGAGGGACAAATAGCATATTTGACTGAATATTAATTCTTTTTACATGATTCAAAAGCCCAAAAAGGGTTTCTTTAAATGGACAATGACTCTAGTGACTCATAATAAATCCTAGAATTCCTCAATGGGGACTTTGACCTAAAACAAGATGACCCAAGCATGAAACCCATGCTTTAATAAGTCATAATAATAATAATAAAAATATTTTCTTCATTCTTTTAATAAATACATTTCATAGTGACTCAAATACATTTATGAAGACCGAACCTAGTTACATTTTTCAACACTCCTTCTTAACTATGGAGTTATTCATACTTACATATACAAGTATATGGAAGATCTCAAAACATGTGAACTATGGAGAGTTTAGGCACCACAATGCCATGGACTAGATTCCTAACCAGGGCAATCTATCCAAGGTCCTCCAATAGTTTAGGCACTCACGGTGCCACAAACTAGATTCTTGACTAGGGAAATCTATCCGGGTGGGACTAAGATGGACTAAATCTTTCAACCTCTCTAGGTACCATCAAGCTCACTTGCTAACCATCAACTTATGGATCCAGGTGTGTATCTGAGGTCAGAGCTCTATGACCAACGCCACCCTTCCCTACTTTGGGATCCAGACATCAACACAAAGTGCTTACCAGATGTCCTTCCAGGCAATGTGTTTTACAAAAGCCTCAACACATCTGATTATTCTAATCGTTAGCAAATCCTCCTCGACCAAACACATCGGTAACAAATCTCTCTCGTGTAACCAACATGCTATCAAACCTCTTGAGAGATTTAGCTGTACAAACACAACCCCAATCAGTAACAAACTTTCAAATGTACATGAGTAAACACAAACCTCCGGGGTCTTACAAACAACTTGATGTTGCTTCTCAATTTATCACATTAGGACATTGAAATAAATCTTGACAGAAGATTCCTCACTTATACATCTTCCTTTCCTACTTCACATGTAGCAACATATTCTACAATCAGATCCCACGTTCCTTATAAAATGCATTCTCCAATTTTATTCTTTCAAGGTGTTCATCATGACTATAATATGTCCTCCCTCTTAATTAGGGAGATTTCTTTTATCCGGGCTCCCTCTTAACTTAGGGAGATCAACTTCTTCTTATGACATTGGAGAATCTTTCATGGCTTCCATCGTTCTTATGACCATCATCATTCATATAAATTTCTTCATCATGCTTATCATATCTTTTACTTACAAACATCTTCATTATCTTGAAAATTATGTACCTACACAACTTAGATAGCAGGTACAACCAAGTCTACATAGAAGCATGAGGTTAACTATATCAGAATCATACAATAATAGAAGCATTAGACATTAGACATAAAAAATCTAAACTTAGATAGGTTTACAAACAACAAGAAACACATACATTTATACTTGAACTATATACTAGGGTTTTGTCATAAACCTTAGATTTCATCGTCAAGTCTTCGAGTACCTTAATTAAGATAACAACCTTCATTATATCTAGGGCTTCAATATTTCTTCTAGAGGCATGACATACCCTACTACAATATATTACAAACCCTAGAAGCAATTTAAACAAATATAGATCTACAATGCATCCAACAACATTAAAACTCGTATGTTAGACTTCTACTAGGATTTAGTGCAAGATCCTAGATTTCATACATGAGTCTAAGTCACCTGACACGGGGATTCGGGATTCGAGTGTCAGATATGGACACGTTGACCCCCCGGAACAGGACACATTCGGATACGTTATATATATATATATTAAAAATTAGATATTTCTTACACAAATTCTCATTCATGTTACAAATTCATTGATTCAAACATAGATCTTCATCTAGATGTAAGTTTTACAAAGTAACATTATGCGTACAAAATTACAAATACAATTGTGACATAAATGATAAATGATAAATTATAAATTTATAATACATATTCAATTTATCAATGATCCAATAGGAGAAAGACAAGATAGTAAGATAAAGATATTGTAGTTTTCTCATCAAGTCATCAAAATCAAAATGTGTTACTATTTACATAGGTAGTGCAATGCCGGTTGCAAATAGAAATAGCAAAATACAAAACAACGACAACTACAAGTCTACAAGTATACAAGCCTCAAGGCAATAGGTAGCTCATGACTCATGAGTCATCAATCCTCATAGTCATCATCAAAATCAGCATCATTGTCCTCATCATCATGGTCACCACTACTCTCCTCTGCTGCATCCTCCTCCACTATATCCAAATTCATCTCTGCATCTGCTGGTGTGGAGGATGACCCCCTATAGTATCACCATCATCAAATCTGACAGGCTATAGCACTTACCTGTTGTATGAATCTCCTTGAAAATGCTCTCACACAATTTGCTCCTTGCTCCCAAACACCCACAACAAACCCACAACAAACTAAACAAGTGAATGTGAAAATAGAATGGGGAAATATGCCTTCACATGTTGCGAAAGTTCTTGATTTCTGGATTTGTGTCCGAAAACTGGGACGCGTTTCAGATTCGAAGTGTCTTGATTGGGACACGTTCTGGATTCGAAGTGTCTTGATCGGGACACGTTCCAGATTCGATGTGTCTCGATTTTCGGACATGAATCCTCCAGAATTGCATTTGATTTGCCGGATTCAAGACACATAGGGCCTGGGGGACGGATCCGGTTTCATAGGTCATTAAGCTTCAAGAATAAAAAACCAATCACAGCTCAATTTCAGATTTTCAACAATCTTTCATAAATCTCAGATGATCACATTGTCATCATATATTAGACATTTGAACTTCTACTAAGGTTTAGTTACAAAACCCTAGAATTCACAAGCATTATCATCGTAGAGAATCAAACTTCGACTAGGGCTTAGTTCCAAACCCTAAGACTCATGACCATCAACAATTAGATCAACACAGATACCTAGGATTCCATCATCATGCAAAAGCATGTCATAACATGTGTTAGTCAAATCCAAAGACAGATATCAATATATAAAAGTTAGACATATAACAAACTTGATCAGACTAGGGTTTCGATTGGACAAACACACATATACCTAGGATTTCATTCCTAGGACATTATCTAAAATAAGGGTCTTGCTTATACACCCTACCAAACCCTAATGATCTAGGGTTTCAATACAAAACATAACAAACCCTAATTTATCAATACTTCAAAGGTCCGGGTTTCAGATATCACCATTCAACCCTAACAAGCTAGGGTTTTCATAACCATACCAAAACCCCACACATGACATCATTAAAACTTCAAACATCAAGAATAACATTAGTCTTCACCAATAAGCCTAAGTAGGCTAGGGTTTCACACATTATCATCGACATACCCTTAAGTTAGGGCTTTTACAAAGAATCGTTTTTTAGGGTTCTGCAAGAATAATCAAAGATATGAGGAGAGTATATTTATTTAATGATGAATCACCTAATCAAGAATCTTTATGATTCAAGAGAGCTAGACACAATAATTTTAGTAATGTAGAAATGAATATACTTTTATCATGAAGAGAGCAGAACCTGTAGTGTAAGGCATACCTGTTGTTTCTTAGCAAACCTTGTTATTCCAATGCTTTGTCTTGTGAGGCCTTCTTCCACGATCCTTGAGTATTCAACAAGCTTTTCCTAAACAAGGAAAATATGAATAGAAATGTGATTAGTATTTAATGCAAACAAACTTAGATAAGTAAGGAAAACTAAAAATGAAAAGGTAATACAAGGAATAAGATACTTATCTTTGGAAGTTGGTGAGGGCTCCCTCCAAGCTCGAGGGATACCTATAACCTTATAAAAACAATTCAAAAATGTTTTTCCAAAATATGTTAAACCTACAAATACTAGAAATAAAAAATGAAACAACTAAAGCTTAGAGCAAAGGACTTAGTAGTGTAAGTCCCTTATATCTAGTTCTTCGACTTTATTCTTCTTTGGAGATCCTTCTTCAACAACATTAGCTTGGTCCCTGTTCCTTTTCTTATTCTTCAGATTGTCAGGACAATCACGTCTATAGTGACCCATTTTATGACATTGGTAGCATTCTATTTTGGACATATCTACCTTCCTTCTTGGCCCTTTTGACTTCTTGAAGTTTCCTTTCTTGTGAGAAGCGGAGTATGCATTTGAAACCTTTTCTTCTTCATTGTTGGATACTAATGAGATTCTCATCTCTTCTTGGCTGCAGGCATTCCATAATTGTTCAAATGATGGAGTTTCTTTCCAACTGTTGAGTCCTGAAGCAAAAGCACACCATGTAGGTGGCAATCCCAATAATGCAGTGATAACTAGCTCTTTTTCTGGTACAATCTTATCAATGGCTAGAAGGTCATCTCTAATTCTAGCCCTCCTTACAAAGAAAGAAGCCACAATGTCATCTTTTGTGATTTTTGTGGTCTTTAATTCATTCTTAAGACTTGCTAGTTGACCGATGTTCTTTATAGTGAACATTTTTGACAAGGCTTCATACATTTCTTGAGCATGGTCTATATTGGAAATGTATGGGACAAGATTGTCCTTCATGCTTTCTGCCATCAAAGACATAACCAATATTTCTGACTCTCTATACTTCACTTTATCTACATGACTAGATCCTTCTTTAGGTTTCTTCACTTTTCCTCTGACTAAATCCAAGGCTTTGTTCTTTTCAAGAATGGGATCAATTCTCTTCTTCCATGACCTGTAATTTGATGCTCCTTCTAATTTGCTCTCTCCCTTTATTGTGTTAGACATTGTCCTTGAAGGTAGTAAGCTTCTTTCCTTATAAGATTTGCTTATATGTTCCCTTGTTCAATCCTTTTGAGGTTTCTTAGACTCCTTTCAGTAGATCCTTATACTGCCTTTTTCCTTCTTCACCTTAGCTTTGATACCATGTTAGAAAATTAGAAATGTAGAAAAGTTTTCTTATATAGATAATTAGTTGTGATTCTTTTATCTTTATGTTCTTCTTTTATTTTTTAGTTCATTAAGCAATTATCAAAAAATAGCACAAAGACACCAAATGTAGGCGGATAGCCAGCGCAAAACCCCTATCTAGGGGAAAACTGAGTCAACAATTCTTCCTTCAATAGTCTCACGAGATAATCCAAGACTCTTGACCTAGACAAAGACTTCCTTCAGACTATGTCAAGCCTCTCTTCCCTCTTGCAGATGATAACCCTTCAACAACAACTTCGACCTAGCAACAACAACTTGTAGCAGCAGCTTTGACCCAACAACTGGCAGCAATTGGAAGCAACAACAACTTCGATCTTCGTAGATAACAACTTCGATCTTCGTAGATACTCCCCTTGTGTGAGAGATAAATGGCCCAAAACTTCGATTTTGATGTCTTCTTCCTTCCTTCCAAATTTTGTACCCTTTTTCCAGCTCTTTTCCAACTTCACACTTTTTAGCTACCTTGGCTTGTAAGTCGAACTTGTGTGTCTCAAATGAATTGCACTACATTGTATCTAGTGAGGTCGAATTACCCTTCTTGAAACGAACTTGATCTCCTTGAGGCCGACTTGGTGTGGAGGGGACAAATTGCATAGTTGACTGAATATTAATTCTTTTAACATGATTCAAAAGCCTAAGAAGGGTCTCTTTAAATGGACAATGCCTCTAATATCTCAGAATAAATCCTATAAGTCTTCAATAGGGACTTTGACCTAAAACAAGATGACCCAAGCATGAAACCCATACTTTAGTAAGTCAATAATAATAATAATAATAATAATATTTTCTTCATTCTTTTAATAAATACATTTCATTGCGACTCAAATACATTTATGAAGACCGAACCTAGTTAATTTTTCAACATAATTAACTAGTTTTCCTAAGTTAGGAAATATTTAATTCTCCAGTTAATTAATTTAATTAAGGTATTTCATAGTCTTATCTTGTGAAACTGTAATGTTCCTAATCAGGAATGTAAGTGATATACAAAGCATGCAAACAATCCAGCAATCAGAAAAACGAAATATACATTAAGCACACATGGAAACACTAGAAATAGAGAATTGCTGAGCCATTTTATTACTTCTTTAGGAGCAAATACAATAGTAAAATAGAATGGTGCACCTGGGCTTGTCTCAATGGACAAGCATGACAAAACCTAGGTGAGAAAATGCTGAACTGAAGGTTGCTACAACTGTTGCACCAAATTGAACTGTGCTGCCTCAGAAAACTGCTCTTTCTATTGACTTCGAAGGGCTGGAATCATTGCTTCCTGTGCTCAGAAAATTATGAGATTTCAACTCCTTGCTCCTTGGCCTAAACCTAGAAAAACCCACGAAGGAATTGGCCAAATGTTGACCTCGGAATTTTGGCCCAAATTCCCCTTAGCTCCTCTAGCTGCTAGCTGAGTTGGGTCCCCTATTTGACCCCTTAGATCTGCCCAAAAAATTCTATACATTTAGGAGTGTTATCCTTGCCCAAAACCCAGAAATACCCAGAAAGGGTTTCCCTTGGTTCCAACCTTCAAAAATTGACCCTTCACAGCTTGGCCCTCCAATTTCAAATTTTGTTGCTATGATTGATCTTGTTAATCTCTGCTATCCAAACTCCAACAATCCTCCTCAAATGGCCCTCCAAGTGATCTCCTACTTCTCTCGACCAACTCCAGCTCTACAATTCCTTCCTCCAACTCCCACATGAGCCTAATGACGACTCTCTGCGCAGGCCCATGTAACTATAAATCACACTGTTGGGATGATGGCTCTGCTGGCTCCAAACTCGCAAGAAAGGTTGGTCCTTTGTTGCTCTCCCAATCCTCTAACTCTCCCGACAAATGCTTGATCACTGATAGCTCCAAAATCCCCTTGTGTATTCTCTAGCTAGCCATAAATACGCACTCCCTATTGTGGCTGAATGGTAGTGCTGTAACACACTCCCGAAACTCTTGAAATACTTATGGAACTGCCTGTCTAGGGCGAGCACGGATGGTCCCCGAAGTAGAGGTTGAATCTCCCGCTTGAGAGATTCGTCGCTGAACAACCGATTGACTCAGCTAAACAGCAGAGTGAACAATAAAGTAATTTTGATTGCAAGGTGTAAGAATGAATCCAAAATGAGAGCTGCTTCCTCCTTATAACTCCTTGGGCCTCCCTAGCCTCATGTGGGCCCCTTCATCCACCTATTTGACTTTCCCTCCAAGCTATTCGAATGGGCCAATTCGAAATCCCATGTGGGTGGCCCCCACATTCCACTAGCAACCAAATAAAGTCAAATTGCCTCCTAAGTCACTAAGTCACTAAGTCGAAAATGATGGGTTCTCTTGCTTAGCCAAAATTGTGCAAAATTGTGTAGCAACACCCTGTTACAAATGTGTTTGAAAAGGGACATGACAAAAATAATTTATGGGTTTTAGAGATCTCGTGTTCCTTAGCCTCTAAGACACTTCAAAGACTAGAACACTTGTCCGATGCTACTCCAAACTTCATCTTCAAAAACTAACACTCCGTCTTAGCGAGGAACATGTTCTCTCTTCAACAACCTTCTGTAGTTGGACCAATCACGCTGCTAGTGTCTGACAACTGTGATACAACAAACTCTCATTGTCCACCATGCTACTGCACATACTCTGATTCACTTGTCACATTATGTAGCTAAATCATCCTCTGATCTCACACCACTGAAACCTCTGCATTGCTGCCACTACATTGTATTGCACCTGCGCTACAACTATCACAACAATTGTGAATTGATCTTTCAGATCTTTCAGATCAAGCTTCCATAGGGTTGCTTCCTTTGAAGGTAGACTCCCCCCTGAGTCTTGATCTCCCACTGGGAAATCTCTCTAGCTAGAACTTCACCTACATACAACAACTGGGAAATTTGCACTGCCTATGTCACTAGTAACTACAACTAGCTCTGCAACTATCTCACGTGTATTGACTGCAACTAGCTCTGCAACTGTCATGTGACTGCAACCTGTTGACACTGAACTTGCTACTATGATACTGTGGGCCGTTGTAGCAAAGGTGATGATCATGTTGAAACAATTGGAACTGATCTAACTGATCTCCTTGCTGCATCTGTCATGGACCCTGCCCAACTTGAAACGCTAAGGTATCAAGCTCCTCCACTTGGAGGTATTACAACTATTAGTGCAAACTCATCTAAGCTGGCTTGCAACTCATCAATCTCTGCCGTAGATGCTGTCTGCTCCCTCGTTTGGTCCTTCTTCCTCTTTGGACGCTGGGAAACATATTGAGCAAATTCACCACATGCGAAGCACTTGACCTTCGACAGGTCTTTCTTCTTCTTCTTTCCTCCCATTGAGCCTTGTCCTTGACTAGGACCCTTCTTCGCCTTTCCCTTACTTGCAAGGGCTCCGTTCTTCTGATCCTCCTCCTCCTTCGGTCCCTTGTTGCTGCTACTAATAGTACCTTCTGCAAGACTGAGCCTCAACTCTTCCTGAGTGAAGTCACTCAATAGAAGATCCTGACCAGGTAGTGTATCTCGCCCAGAAATAACTTGGACGAAAGTACATCACTCCTTGGTGAAATTGTTGAGAGTTGTTTGCACTAGCTCACTGTCTTGTGGCTTCTATTCCACCGTCGCAACTTCATCTCTGACCATTTGAATTCTAATGAGATAAAATGGAACGCTTTCTCCCTTTTTCATCTTTGTGGTCCTCAACTTCTCCTTGAGAATCATTTTCCGATTCTTTGATGGATTCTCATACAACTTTACGACGGCATCCCACATTTCGTTTGCAGTATTAAATGTTGCAACATGCAGGACAATGTGATCTTGAACCCCATCTAGGATTATCCTCTTGACTTTGGCCATCTCCTTCTTTTAGGTTGCCTGTTGTTGAGGATCTGTCGGTACAACAACGGTGCTCTCCGCATACTCCTTTAGTTCATACTCATCAAACACGAATGTCATCCTAACCTTCCATATGCCAAAGTTAAAGGCTCTATCAAGTCTGTCCTGAGCCCCTGACTCCTGTTGTGGCCATCCCTACGAAACTCAAATGTGCTGGAGGTCAATGTACTAGAACTCACTTTCTCCTTTTGGCAATTAGATCTAGTCTCCTTTGCTACTCGCACTCCTCGTGGAATGAACAAGTCTGTTCCTGCTATGATATATCTATTCTTGCACTAGCCTCCGGTGTTTTTCTTGGAACTCGCATTGCCTGCTATTCCTTCTGGGTAGCTCACACTATTGACCCTAGAATTCGCACTGGTTGGACTAGCTAGTCTATGCGGCCCTCCTGTTGCTAGAAATTCGTTCTCCTCTTCCTAGCTGGAAAAACTAGAAACCCTCTGAGAATTTACTTGTAATTCCCTTTGTGTGCTTTCTCTTCCTTCCCAGTGCAAATCAACAACTGCAAACCCCTGCTGAAAATCTTTTATGCCCAGATCTGTTCTACGAACTGACTAATCTGCTCACCGGAATTTCTCCTCGACAATAGCACTGCCTGCTGCCACAGATCTGGAGCAAAATCAAACTTTTCTTCCTGGATCTGGAAATCGATTTTTTGCTCCTCTGTTATTTGCACCCTTGGCTGGCTTGCACAGATCTAGAAGCTAGTGCTTCAGATCTCCCTTTGAAACTGTACTATTTGCTTTCTCTCACCCCTGAGCCTCAGATTTGATCAACTACGCTCTGATACCATGTGAAAAATCCATGATTGCAATAAACTAGAAATTATTCTTCTAACTGATCCAATTTAGTTGTCTTTTGTTATTTAATTAACAACAAATAATGAATAGTTCACTGCTGCAATCTTCACAATAAAATAAATGTTGCAGAAATAAATTAGGAACTGAGAAATAGATGCACACAAATGAAAATGGCACCATTGTTTTTGGACTAATGTCCCTGGAAAAACCCTGATGGGAAAATCGATGCAGCATATGAGGGTTTATATTTTATTATCTTCAACAAATTAGATAGTACATAGATATGCTTGCCAAACATTGGCCAAGCTTCGAAAAATTTCTCCACCACTCCAATTGGCAGATCAACTTGGAAACTATTGGTTCCCTTGCAAAATCAAAGTCAGCCTCCTCCAGTAAATGTGCACAGAAAATGCTGCTGTGGGAAATATGCACTCGCTGGAAACTGAGATTCTGCTGATCCTGCATTCGCACTAGACAACTTGCTCTGCCCTTCAGAATTGAGTCCCAACAACTGGGAAAGTGATTTGCTACCCAAATTTGTGCATTGGAGAACTCACACCCTTGGCACGACCTTCCTGCAGAAGAAATCAACCTTCCTTCTGACTCTAAAAATATGTGAAAATCTCCCCTGGTAATCTCTCTCCAATTTCTGTTGAACCCTCTCACTGATGCTTTGCTGGCTTGAACTCTTCCCTTGCTGAATACTGCGCATTGGGAAATTCACATTGCCCTGCTCTCTTGCTTCTTTGATGTGTCTTCTTCAAGCCCCTTCAACTTGCTCTTATAATTCTCTCGCTGGATCACCAATGACCGAGATCTAATCGTGATAGATGGCTCAGATCATCTTAGACTTCATCAAATCACTTTTGAGAAGTCTCTAGAGCAAAAGTCGATTTCCTTAATTAATACACTTTAATTAACCAGTTTTCCTAAGTTAGACTTAGGAAATATTTAATTATCCGGTCAATTAATTTAATTAAGGTATTTTAGAGTCATATCTCACAAAACAATTTCTGGGTATTGGAGGTCTCGTGTTCCTTAGCCTCTTTAACACTTAAGAGACTAGAACACCTATCCAATGCTACTCCAAACTCCATCTTAAAAAACTAACAACAAGTGATGTTGTTCAAGCTTAGATTAGTGCACAAGGCTTGTGTACAAGCACAAAACCTAGAGAACATAGGCCAAAAGAAAGGGAAATCAAGTGGATTGAAGCAGAAGGAGCACCGAGATGATTCTAAGGAGGGGAAGAAGAAGTGGAAAGGAGGAAAATATGAAAAGAAAACAACCATATCGCACTAGTGCAATGACCCCAACGACAACTATAAGCACTATAACATTGTTGGTTATACAAAGGAGAAGTGTTGGAAGTTGCATCCATAGCTTAACCTGAAGAAAAAAATGAAAGATAATAATAAGAAGAAGAATCTCATGGCCACTGATTCGAGCAACCAGGTTGAAAGCAACTCAGATGCAGATGGGAAGATCGTCTATACATCAGTACAGAAGGAGGTGAATCTGAGTAGCCTTCAACAACAAGAAGAGAACGAACAAACCAAGCTCTTCCATATAAAGATGCAAGTTAAAAAGACCAAGAATGATGGTTTGTTTGACTCAGGATCGTAGGCGAATATCATTGTAGTAGAGCTGGTCAACAAATTGGGATTAGGAGTTCATGACCATCCAAGCCCATATCCATTGGGATGGGTAAATAAGGATGTAGAGATAAAGGTAACAAAATAGTGCAAATTAGATTTGCTATTAGTGCTAATTTTATTGATGAAGTAGAACTAGATGTAGTTCCCCTTGATGTATGTGAAGTGGTGTTCGAAAGTCCCTACATGTATATGCTGGACGCAATCTTCACGAGGAGAGGCAACTAGTACTAACTCATCATGGATGGAAAATCGTTCACCATCAACACGCACAAAGGCAAGTCGAAAATTTCGCTAGTAAGTGCCAACCAAGCCAAAAAATTGATTAGTTCTAGAAAGGATTATGTTTTATTGCTTTTAAGAGAAAATCAGTCTGTAGAAGAGTCAATGAGAGCAAAGGCATCCCTAGAACGGTGTACTAAGAAATAAAAAGAGCTATTGGAAGAGTTGCTATAAGCATACATAGATGTGTTACAAGAGCTTAAAGGGCTACCGTCCAAGAGGGAAGTGGAGCATGGGATCCAACTATTGTCAGACTTCTCATTGCCAAACATTGGGATGTACAAGTAGTTTGTTATAGAAGCAAGTGAGGTGAAGAAATAGTTGTAGCAGCTACTAGAACATTGTGTCATTTAACCGAGTACATCACCATGTGGGTCACCCATCACCATTGTGCCCAAAATAGATGATATGGTTGGATCAATTGTAGCAAGCAAAATACTTCACCAAGCTGGACTTAAAGTCTGGATATCACCAAGTTTGAGTCAGAGAGGAAGATACTTGGAAGGCTGCCTTCAAAACTAGGCAAGGTTTGTATGAGTGGTTAGTCATGCCATTTGGCCTATGCAATGCACCAACTACATTTACGAGGTTAGTGAATGATATATTGCGCCCTATTATAGATTCATTTATTATTGTCTATTTGGATGATATACTGGTATATAGTGCTACCTGGGAGGAGCACATCTCACATTTGATGCAGGTGCTGGAGACATTAAAGAAGCACCAACTGCTAACAAATCTCAATAAGTGTGAGTTTGCACAATAGTCTTTGGTGTATTTGGGGTTTGTGATAGGTGGAGGAGAGTTGAAGATAGATCTTGCCAAGATGGAGGCCATCATGAAATGGCCAATGCCTACTAATGTTTCTGAGATTAGGAGTTTCGTTGGAGCAACATAATACCTGAGGAAGTTCATGTCCTTGTTTTCAGCGGTAGCAAAACCCCTCCGCGCTATAACAATGAGTGGCAAGAATTTCAAGTGGGGAGACGACCAACAAAGGGCCTTTGAGGAGCTAAAGAAGAGGATCAATCAAGTTCCAATTATGCTATTACCAAACTTGCAACAACCCTTTGAAGTGGAGATAGATGTGAGTGAGTATGTTATGGGAGTAGGGTGGTGCAAGGCAGGAGTGTGGAGTCTCTTTCAGGTCGAACCCTGAGAACACTTTAGGGCGGCAGGGTGGTGCTAGGGCAGATTGGAACCTGTGCAGGGCGTTGGAGCATCCTTCTAGTGAGAGTTGGTAAACACAATGTTGGAGCATCCTTCAAGTTGGAGCCTGTAAACCAGGGCATTGGAGCCTCCTTCATGTTTGAGCCGGTAAACTAGGGCGTTGGAGCATCCTTTTAGTTGTAGCTGATAAATTAGGGGGTTGGAGCCTCCTTCCAGTTGTGGCTGGAGGATCTTGGAAGTTGGAGCTTTCCATTGATGTAATCTTGAAAAGACATATATCAAGAAGCGTTCGGTGGTTTTTCTCCCGAAAGGGTTTCCACCTAAAATTTTTTTTTACTGTCTTTGATACTGTGCATTGTTGAATGGTGTTGATTTATGTTTTGATCTGATGTTAATTAATGATTTGAAAAATAAAAATTAACTAATTGAAGAGAAATACTGATTCACCCCCCTCTCAGTGTTTCCAACAAAAGTGACTTAAAATAAAATAAAAAGAGTCACTTAAAAGGAGAGGATTCTAGAAGGGAAATAAAATAATAAAACAAATGTGCTTCTAGAAGGTTGGAGAGCTATCCATAAGTGTTTAAAAGGAGGGGAAACAAATCATTTGGGACATCTTGGATTGAAGTATTTTCTGTTTGGAGAGGTTTGGGAATGTGGTTCTCAGCTTAAGTAATCGCCAGGACGAAAACCCTTGGGTTTCTTTATGTGAGTTGGACGAAAACCCAACCCACTATTGAGGAGGTTTCAGTCAGAAAGCTCACAGAGTGTCATCAGCATAAGATGTGAGCAGATCTGGAGCAGATCTGTGGATTGGAGTGGGGATCATCTAGATCACCAATTTGGGCATTATTTTCAGTTCAGATTTGGGAGGCCATGTTCAGCATTACAACAAATATTTTAGAGGCCGCATTTATTATGTCTGTGCTAGTTTCCAGTTTGTATTGGCATGTAAAGCCTTATTCCAATTAATATAATAAAGCTGAGTTTAGCTATTGTTGCAGTATTTCTGGTTATTTCTCGTATTTCTGGGCTTTATTGCACATCTAACTAAATTGCTTGCAATATTTATCATATTAAATTCTACAAATTTTACGGTGTGTTTGAATGTATTTTTGGAATAATATTGCCAAAATAAAATCCCTGTGACTTTAACGAAAATATTGAATCGAGATATTACAGATCTCACTATCTAATTGTGTCTTGTGCTCAAGATGTGTCTTCTCCCTTAGCTTAGCCTTCTTTTTATAAGCTTGAGTTGTTGACCGAAACCACAACCCTAATGTCCAAAGTGATTAACAATTGAGATTAGATCTTAGCATCACTTGAGATCAACGATTGAGATTCATCTAATTCACTAATGCAAATAACCTTTGCATTTCATTAAATCAACTCACTTTTTCTTATAAATGTCAATGACTATAATAATTAAAGTAATTGCTAAGGTTAAGGGTCAATTGAGCAACTTCTGCATGTCTAGACACTTAGACCTGTGCAGTAGTACCTGCTTGAGCTACAAACATCAACTTCTAGCATGTTGTTTAGGGTATATTTCTTGTCTATTTCAATTGCTTGTTATATGGCTGGTAGCTTGTTGATGTTTATATGCATTATTTATTGTTATATTTTGGTACCATTCAACATTTTCATTTTTGTTAGCTGTAGTAAGAAATGTCCAAGGGTCCTTTTGATTTGTAACGCATTGTTCACATGGAATATCATGGTGAGCTCTATACTTTTCACATGGGCAAGTAGCTAGTGAAATAGTAGCTACTTGGCTCATGTGTCTGCTCTACATATGTGTGTGTTCCTTTATGATTGATCTAGTCAAATTGCCCAGGAATTTATATATTGCTTGTTGCATTACTGGTTATGGAAATCTAACTAATGGAAGAGATGCACAGTATAGCAACATCCTGATTTTTAATTTCTTACCTTATTGGTAAGGGAGTTGGGACTTTGATGCACTATGATGGTTAGATGTCTTCTGCACATAAATATATGACCCTGGGGCTGGGAGGTTTCTTGGAGGAGTATTTGATGGCTACATGGCATTGAGCTTTGGAGGATGGGTCTGCATAGAGAGGTCTGAACTAGCCTTATGGCTCTCCTCTCCCTATAGATGTGGTGGACTGTCTGTTATTCAGTGTTCAGCCCATGTATTGCATTTCTTTGATTGATCAGGCATGCATTGCATATGCTAACCTTCTGACTCCATTTTCAACTTTTATATCCAAGTTTGCAGGTGTGGGGGATTGGACTTTTACAACTAGGCTGTTTATATGTCCTGTTATTTTAACCTTTCAGTTTTTCTTGTGATTTCTGTTGAGACTTTTTTATGATGTATGACTTGAAGGTTCTGTTTTTTGACTGCAATTGCTTGTGTCTCTGTGCGTGAAGAGATATTGCCCCAGCTATACCATTATATTCTCACACATAGGATTTATTTTTCAAGCAATTAGATTTTGACCATAGTCTTCATAAAATTGTTGGAAACATATAAATGTTTGAAGTTGTACAGGTTGGGCAAGCAGCTTGGCTGCAGGGGAGATAGAGAGTAGATTTGAATACGCATTATTTGAAGTACGGATCGAACTTACTGATGCTGGGCAAGGTGAAAACCATTTTTCATTCAAATAGTTCTCACCAGTGATTTAGAGTTTTGTTGTTACTTATGCAGTGTGCAGTATGGAAACTTAATTTTCCCCTCTATTCAAAATATTGATTATAAAATTCTAATATCTCAAAGAGCAGTGCATGAGCAGATTCTTGATTTCTGATTTCTATGATCACATCAAAACTCACATTATTCAAATTCTTTTACAACTGGAGAGAGAGACCTGTTCTTCTGCTGCCTTTCTTTTGGTTGTTTTGGTTTCATGCTTAGATCAACTGCACACATAATTTCCCCTCGTCGTTATTTATATTGCAGAGCATATGGAAGAGATAGTTGAGCATACATTCCAGTACCTTCACATTTTAAGGAAAAGCGGTATTGCTGAATGGATCTTTGATGAGGTTTGACTTTGAAAAAGTTCATATCTCTTGAACTCTGCTTTACGTGTTTACTTTTTAAGTCAATTGTTCGTATCTGCTGGAAAAGAAATATATGATCATTTTTTTGATGAACAGTGATGTTCGCTCCACTAGTTTGTTTTTTCCTATTTGTTTTTCCAAAACTTGCTTGTGTCAGATATGCAGGGCTTGAATAACAAGAAAAATACCTATGAGCGCTCTCGGTTATGGCATTCTGAATACTGTAATGTTTTTACTGGAACAAGTTCATTCTTTTGAATCAGAATTATTGTAGTATATTATTTAGAACCAATCAAAGTTAAAACTCAAATTGTCATCATTGATGAGGTATTATTTTCATTGAGAAATGAACAAAAGTAACAGATGAAAAGTTTACAAGAATGAAGATCAAGAAAGACAAATTAAAAGGGTACCATATTGTTACCCAAATCACACCGGTCATTGCATGGAATAATCAACTTACCAATTTCAACATTACTCAAAGCAAAACTTATATCCGAAAAGAATACGCTGAGGATGGATTGATCCTTTTTTTGATGCAACAGTATTGTTTAAAGCCTTGTGTCTTCATCCCAAGACTTGATTAAGCATACCTTATAGAGTGGTGAAATTTACCAGAAGATGAAAGCACAAAACATTCTTCTTTGCCTATGTTTTGAGCTTGTAACCCATCCATACACATGGGTAACTCTAGGAGATATTTTTTCTCCTACGACGCATATTTCCAGACATTCAGCAGTGATCATCCTTCCATTATTCACATTCTAAATATGATGACCTGCATTCTCCACATACAAGAGCCCCTTTGATGTCTCTTACTCCTATATGCTTAGCTCATTTTTCCAGACTAGCATATCCATCCAAATATTGTGTTTCAACACACAATAGGTACATCCGCCAGATCAACCTTAGAATAAACCAAATCTGAAATTCACTGTGGTTGATCACCTAAGCTTTAATGTGCTTGATGCATTTCCATTAGTAGTGATTTGGGTAGTTATTTATGAGACCTTAGACTTGATTGTGTCTTGCAGTAGGAATCCTAAGTCCTACCAAGAAAGCCTCCCTTGTGCTAAACTCGTCCTTCACTAAAATGAGGGAAGTTGTTGCTTAGGTGATGGTGGCAATACTTTTAATTGTGAAAATTTCACCACTGGAAATCGTATTGCAGCCACTGGGATTAATTCTTGTAATTGTTAACTAATTAACAATTTATTTGCTACGACAAATATCGAATAAACCACACTGCAACCTTCACAAATAAAACTGAGGAAAAAAATAATAGCGCTGGAAATTGAGAAATATTCTAGCACACACATAAAAATTGACACAATTAGTTTTGGACAAATGTCCTCGGAAAAACCCAACTTGGGAAAACCGGTGCAGTAGTTGAGGGTTTTATATTATTATGCAACTGTGAAATAATATGAGTATAACTTGGATGCTGAATACTGGCTATCTTGTAGAGAAAACACTGGCAATTTTTTTTTGAGGGAAACTATCCTCACTCCAAGCAATCCCGACACTTGACTTCCTCTGAAAAGCAAGCCGTCTGCCTAGCTTTGCGCAGTCCCCAAAATGCTTAAGCTCGAAACTTTTGCAAATCAAGTTGTCTTGCTTGCTGCTGACTAAGAAATTGTCTCTTCGACACTTTAGAAATGTCTTCTGGTCTCTGGAACTGATAACCAGCTTCTCCCCAGCAAAATCGAACTGCCCTCTAAAGCTTCTGCACAACTTCCTAGAGAAATTTTGGCCTCTTTGCAATGTACTCACCGATCTGGAAAATCCTTCCTCCGACTTCACTGTCCCTGCCCCTCTTTGTCTCTGCTTCCCTCTCTGGCTCGAACTCTTCTGGCTATTACCTCTGGAAAATTGAACTGTCCAAGGAAATCAATCTTTGTGTATTCTCCATCTACCCATCGATTTCTTCTTATAATTTTCTGTTGGACCTCCAACGACGAAGATTAAAACTTAATCAAGGGCCAAGATCATAACTGGGTTGATTCGTGTGAGTTTCTAAACGATTCACACCTTATCTCAATTAATACTAATAAATTGACCAGTTTAACTAAGTTTAGACTTGGGAAACATTTAAAAATAGGTTAATAATCTAATTGAGACACTTCTAGGTGGAATTTCCAGAAACGATTTCTGGGTTATGGAGAACTCCTGTGTTTTAGCCTCTCCACAAAAACTAATACTCCCTCTTAGTGAGAAAGGTGTTCTAGTGCTGCACCATTGCTGCTACAATGCGCTCTCTCTGTATCACCCCTGTCACGCTGCCGATGTCTGGCTACAATGCCCACCTACCACTGCGCAACTCTGATTTTGCATCTATGTTGCCGCTGACACTGCCTTATTGTTGCCAACTCTGCACCTACACTGCAACTCTTTCTCATCTGTTGTTGTTGCTACTACAACTACTGCAATTGAGAAGCATCCTAAATACTGAATCAACTGTTTCTGCTGCATTTGCCTCTTGAGTCTTGACTGCTACTAGCCACAACACTATCTACTGAATAATCTGTGCTACTGTTGACTCTCCATCGCTGCCAACACTGCACTGCTCTCCTCAACACCTGACTGCTACTAGTCTACCACTGTCACTCATCAACTGACACTGATGCATCCTGTTACTAAATACTGTGGGCCCCTGTAGCAAGGTAATGATCCATGAGGAGGATACCTCAATTGTTAAGTTTAGGTATGTTTTATGCTTAGAGCAATTTATTTCAATTTTCATAGTTAGCTCAATATCTTTTCTAGATTAACAATCACATCAACATTAAAGTAAATTGTAGATAGAACATAAACATAAATCGCAGAAGACAAGCCAAGACAAGAGGACACAAGATGTGGCGTTAGCCAGTGACAAACCCCAATGTGGGCAAACCATTGATCAATTCTTCTTATATGTTCTTCAATAGTTCAACAGAGAGAGAGAGAGAGAGAGAGAGAGAGAGAGAGAGTACATTTACAACTGAAGTCAACACTTTGACTTATCTAGATGAGAGCATAGATCATCTCTAAGAAGATGATACATGAGATCAGTTGAAGACATGCTGCTTCAACTGATTCTCCAAGGTGACTCCTTCACCTATCATCGTGCTGCACCCATCATCACAATGCTGCATCTCATCATGCTTCATCAATCATGACGGTACCCATCACTGTACTGCATCATGTGCCATTGCTGCACCATGTTGCCATACTGACCTATGTGTTTGCTGCACCTAGCTAGCTTGCTGTCCCTTGCTTGCTTGTTGTCCCGAGCATGCTTGTTGTCCCTAGCATGCTTGCTATCCCTGGCATGCTAGTTGTACTTGCTGCACTAAGTATCATGCTGTTGTCCCAATGTGTTATACTAGCAGCACTATGAACTTGCTATATCATATTGCTGTACCTCACCATTGTGCTGCCCCTCATTATGCTATGATACACTTCATCGCTGTACCCATCATGCTGCAACATTCATCAACATGCTGCTGCAATATATCTGCTGCTTGCAACATCATGCTGCTTCAATGTATCATCACTGTTTTCTCCATCCAAGTGACTGTACTATTATCAACACAGTCCTAACATATGCTGCCTTGCTGGACAGACTTCAACGTATACCCTTCAACACTCTTCTCCATGTCATACAAGCCGCTTTCAGACCTTCCTTCCTCCATGGCTGTAATTGGGGCATGCTTGAATAGTCTTCCTTTATATCACTTGGATGACTACAGTTAGGGCAACATAGAGCTTCTCCATAGGGCTGTAGGGCAGCATAGGCCTCTCCATAGAGCTGCGTATAGGGCAGCTTAGGGCTCTCCAATAGCGCTGTGTATAGGGTAGCGTAGGGCTCTCCATAGAGCTATGTATAGCGCAGCATAGGGCTTCTCTTTTAGACTAGCAATTAGATCTCTCCTTGTTGCGTTATGTAGGCTTCCTTCATTGCGTTAAAATCTCCTCCATGTTAGCGTTAGGATCTAGGGCATCCTCTAGGGCAGCGTATCCTCTTTAGATCTCTCCTCCGACCAAAACCCAAAGACAAGTGGAGAGGAAGAGATCACCAAGAGGATGTGTGTCCAAATGACTTTCTAATTTAAAGGTGACTTTATTAAAGTCAATAAAGAATTAGAAAGTGAAAAAGTGACTATGGAAATAAAAGGATAAGTGGGTCTTTATTTAAGCGGGTGAGTTAAAAAAATAGAAAGTGAGAATTAAATGCACATTTATTCTCATCCCTTGGTCTAAATGAATCTCAGCCATTAGATCTTAGGGTAACCCAAAAGATGATATAGAGAGTAAAAGGAGAAGAGAAGTGAAAAGATCAATTCATTCTTTCATGAGCATTTGAGAGAAAGAGAAGAGAGAGCAAGGAGAAAATTTTTGAGTAGTGAGGAAGTGAAGGAGAGCAGCAAGAAGACATTTTAGCGAATCTGGGAAACAACATTTATTGGCATGCATCCCAAGGCAAAACTGTACAACAGGGGCAAGGCACATAAATCGAGGAAGAGGGACAGCAGCAAGGGCAAGGATTTTGAGGCAGATTTGGGCACAAATTTCGAGGCAGTCGTACTGTTGAAATCTGTATGGTCTGTACAATCCGTTTTGGGCATGTTTTTCAAGACAGGTCGTACAACATTTAATGCTGGAAAAATTTCTGTTTTTGCTGTTTGCTAATTTGCACGATTTTCAAGGTGGAATGTAAGCACAGAAATCGAGATAAGTTGTAATTTGTGGGTGCTAGAATTTTTACTGTGTATTTCAGTTTCTCTGTAAAAGCATTTTCAGAAATAAAGAAGAGCTCTCAAACTAGTTTTCCCCAAGAGTTGTCAGGGATTTTTCCAGGGTCACATTGACCAAAAATCACTGTGTTATTTTCTGTGTGGCTGTCATAATTTTGCTGTGTTTTATTTCTGCAATATCAACAGTGGTGAAATCTCTAAATTTGTGTTTTCAGAAAAATATTGTCATTTCCAGATTTTAGAATTTTTATCATGCTTGGATTTAAAACTAAATGCATGGAGTGATAAGAAAAACTGATAACCGGAGTGGGGGCTGAAATTTCTTCACTGGGGACATTAGTCCAAAAACAATGGTGTCACTTGTGTGTTTGTTAACTTTCAGTTGATGATCTGTATGTGTTGATACTGTACTTGTATTCATTTTCAGTATTTACATGGTAAATAACTTGTTCAGTAATTGAACAAGTAGGAAGAAATAAATCAGATAGTACAGGAAGAATTTCTAACAGGTTAAACTTAGAAATTCCAACATGGTATCAGAGCGAGGTTGCAGATCACAAGATAATTGAAGACATCAGCGGAGCAGAGCAATAGTAGCAGAAACAACTTTCCCGAGTGACAGAAGTTGTTCCTAGCAGAAAGCAGCAAGGAAGGGGTGACGCAGAGGGCCTGCGTCATCAGTTCGAGCCAGGAGGAGGATCAACACAGAGGCAGAGTGGAGCAGATTTGATCTATGCAGTGCTCGATCATCTTTCTCAGTCAGGAAGGATAGACTCTGTGGCCAGGAGGTGTAGATTTTGCTGGTGCCGGGATTGCGCAGAGCCTAGAGGCTCATTCCTTCAAGTTGTTGGGGTATAGGAGGCTGCGGATAATTTGCGGAGCGACGTTGGTGGGGTATTGTGGTCAAAACTGGGCAAGACCAAGGAGGAGGGATTTCCAGAAAGGAAATTGAGACTCAAAGGGAGTCGAACCAAGGACTTCCAGGAGGGAAGTAAAGAGACTCAGAGGAGTCAGAAGAAGAGCAACATAATGGCCATGAATGGACTAAGAGATTAGGATAGGTTGGATAGAGCATCCAACTTCGTGGTCTAGAAGGCTAGGATCGTATCCATTCTAGATAGTTATTGCATCAAGGACTTCGCCTTGAAAACAATAGCGATCCCAGTTGACCCAGTTGAAAATTAGAAGTACGAGGAGGCAATGGCCAGGGAGAAGTACATCATTCTTGATGGGGTCAAGGATCATGTGGGGCCGCATATTGCTGAGAAGGACACGACAAATGAGATGTGGGATGCCCTGAAGAAATTGTACTAGCATACTTCTGTGCAAAGGAAGATGTTACTTGAAAATCAATTGCGGTCATACCAGATGCAGAAGGGAGAGCAAATAGATGTCTTCCCCGGTGGATTGAAGGAGATCCGTGATCCGCTAACTTCCATAGGGGCCACACCGGATCAGGAACTGATGGTGAGGACCGCATTGAACGCAATCTTAGAGGATTGGGAGGTATTTGTCTAGAGCATACTGGGCAGGTTGAGCCTTCTAGATTGGGAGGAACTGTGGACGACTTTTCGTCAAGAAGAGATCAAACGGGTGACCAAGGCGGGGAGTAGCTGAAAAGGGGTCAGAATCAAGAAGGAGGAAGAAGAAGATACGACTCTTGCATCTGCGGGGAAAGCAGGAGAAGAGAAAGAAGAAGGACCTCTCCAAGGTCAAGTGCTTCCATTTTGGGGAACTGGGTCACTATGCGAACCAGTGTCCAAGGAAAAAGAGTAAGGGAGAGGCTTCTGACTCGAAGGCAGCGCCAACAAAGGCGGAGAAAGAAGTCGAGGAGGATGACAACTATGCCATGAGTGCTCATGCACCACTTGAGAGGACGTGGGGTGACATCGAGCTGTAGCCTAAGAGACTACAGGCGATGAGGGGCAGGATCCTTGAGGTGCTCAACCTCTTGGATTATACCTTGCTATGGGAGCCCCGAAGAGGAGTAGCAGGACTGACAGATGTTGGTAGAGACAGATGCAGATGAAGTGACAGAGAGTGCTACAGTGCAAGAGTCCCGGGACAACAGGCTACAACAGTGCGAGAAGCACAGGAGTGTTGCGCCAGTGCAAGATGGCACGGACAGGTGTGTAACGGTGCGAGATGCATGGAGTTGTTGCAGCAGCGGAAAGGTCAGTAGATGGAGCACTTGTTAGCATCAGAGGGAGATTCAACATCGGGAGAGTCTTTAGCCTGACAGGGATGTCAGAGTTGGGTGGATCAGTTACTTCCTTCTCAGTAACTGGGTTGCAGTGCAACAGGTAGCAGTGGCAGTGCTATGGGCAACACGATGTAGCGTGAGGAGAAGGGGATGCAGTTCAGATGCAGTGCTGGGTATATGGACCAACAACACACAGATGCAGAAGGAGTTGCTGTACGGATGCAGCAGTCGCAGTGGCAAGGTCATGGGCATCAGTACATGATGCAACAGTGCAGAGGATGTTGGGCGGGAAGGCTTAGCATCAACACAGGGACCGATGTTGGATGATCAGGGTGATACTTAGTGAGGAGTATTACTAGAGCACAGTGCTCGCTAATAGGGAGTGTTGATTTGTGGTAGCATCGGATGTGCTCTAGCCATGAAAATTGGTGGAGAGGCTAAAGCACATAAGATCTCCGAGACCCAGAAATGGTTTGGGCAGATTCTAACCGGTTTGGGAGATATTAAAATAATTAATATTTTTAATGGAGTTCCTAAGTCTAAACTTAGGAAAAATAAAATGTTAATGGGTGTTAATATAAAATTGTGTTAGAAGGGTCCAAAAGTCATGGATCAAGCCAAATCTAATCTTGGCCGTTAATTAGAGATTTAATCTCTGCCATTGAAGGACCAACGAGAAAAGTATAAGAGGAGGCTTGAGGGTTAGTTGGAGAATACACTAGAGTGATCAGTCATTCATTTTGCTAGAGCAGGGTTGCTAAGCAAAGTTGAATCAGTGATCAGTAGCGAGGGGCAGTGAGTACGAGGCAGAGAGGTAGAGACAGTACTGAGAGACTAGTGCAGAAGCAGAGAGATCGAGAGCAACAACAGTACAGGCTACGCAGAGCCCAATAGAGTCAGCATAGAGGCCAGAGGGACTGCATCATCTATGCAGAGGCTAGAGAGACTGAATAATATAACCCTTTGAATAGTTGCACCGGTTTTCCTGCATTGAGTTTTTTCTGGGGACATTTGTCCAAAAATAACAGTGTCACTTGTGTGCTTGTTTTTTCCAGTTGTTGATCTATAGATGTTGTGACTGTATTGTGTTTATTTCGGTATTTAATTGTATTAAATAACTTGTTCGAATTTAAACAAGTAGAAGAAATAGACCAGCATAATACAAATTAATTTTCTAATGGATAGACTTAGAAAAAATCAACATGGTATTAGAGGGTGGTTGCAGATCACAGGAGGACTGAAGGCATCAATTGAGCAAAGCATTTGCAGCAGAATCAACTGCCCCGAGAGACAACAACTGATACTTGCAGAAGCAACAGAGGAAGGGTTGAGGCAGAGGGACTGCGTCATCAGTCTGGGCCCCAGTAGAGACAGTGCAGAGGTAGAGGGACTGCGTCATCAGTCTGGCCCCCAGTAGAGACAGTGCGGAGGCAGAGGGACTGTGTCATCCATGCAGAGGCTGTTGGAGTGACGTAGAGGGTCCCAAAGGTTGCATAGTGCCTCAGAGGGTCTTGGCGCTGACGCAGGTCAGTAGGAGGCTGACGCAGAGGCCAGAAGGGCTAGTGCTGAGCTTCACTTGTGCCGGAGAGGGTTTCGTGGGATAGGTTTTTTGAATACCTGTTTCCGGATATAGAGGTACTTCTGCTGAGTACTTTTCTCTGTCGGGTTAGCCGGTTAGGCACCCAATTGTACTTAGAAAGACTGCATAATAACATAACCCTCTGAATAGTTGCACTGGTTTTCCCGCATTGGGTTTTTTCGGGGACATTTGTCCAAAAATAACGGTGTCACTTGTGTGTTTGTTTTCTTTCAGCTGATGATATGTAGATGTTGTGGTTGTATTGTGTTTATTTCGGTATTTAAATGTTTTAAATAACTTGTTCAGAATTTACAAGTAGGAGAAATAAACCGGCAAAATACAGATTAATTTTCTAATGGATAGACCTGGAAAATTCAACATGGTATTAGAGGAAGGGTTGACGCAAAGGGACTGCGTAATTAGTCCGGGCCTGAGAGAGGCCAGCGTAGAGGTTGAGGAGGGCAGAAACAAGTTCACGCAGAGGCCAAGAGCGCTGACGCAGTTGACGGAGCGAGCTGTTTTGCCAGTGCTGGGATTGCGCAGAGCCAAGAGGCTCAATCCTTCAGTTGCTGGGACGAAAGAAGCTGTGGGCAGTTTGCGGGAGCAAAGCTGGTGGGGTACTGTAGTCAGAACAGTACCTAACAGGGCAGAACCAAGGTAGAGGGAGTTGCTGCCGAGGCGGATTTCTAGCCAAGGAATCTGGATCAGTTTTGCAGTTGCACAGACGATCGAAGAGGGGCAACTTGACGGTTGGCAGAAGGATTTCCAGGATGGAAATCAAGACTCAGAGGGAGTCTAGAAGAGAACTTCTAGACGGGAAATAGAGAGACTTGGAGGAGTCGAACCGAGAACTTCTAGATGGGAAGTAGAGAGACTCAGAGGAGTCGAAACGAGAACTTCCAGACGGGAAGTAGAGAGACTCAACATGAGTCGAATAGAGAACTTCCATACGGGAAGTAGAGAGACTCAGCAGGAATTGAACAAAGAACTTCTAGACGAGAACTAGAGAGACTCAGCAGGAGTCAAACAGAGAAATTCTAGATGGGAAGTAGAGAGACTTAGCAGGAGTTGAACAGAGAACTTTCAGATGGGAAGTAGAGAGACTTAGCAGGAGTTGAACAGAGAACTTCCAGACAGGAAGTAGAGAGGCTCAGCTGGAGTCGAACAGAGAACTTCCAGACAGGAAGTAGAGAGACTCTGCTGGAGTCGAACATAGAACTTCCAAACGGGAAGTAGAGAGACTCAGCAGGAGTCGACAGAAAAGGGGAGAGAGATGGCCGAGAATGGGCTGAGGGATCAGGACAGGTTGGACGGAGCGTCCAACTTTGTGGTTTGGAAGGCCACGGTCTTGTCTGTTCTGTGTGCCATGAGTGCTCATGTGCCACTTGAGAAGAAGTGGGAAGACATCGAGCTGTAGTTAGGAGGACTATAGGCGATGAGGGCCAGGATCCTTGAGGTACCCGGCCTCTTGGATTATACCTTGCTACGGGAGCCCAAGAGGAGTAGCAGGACTGACGAATGTAGGTAGAGATGGATGCGGATGAAGCGACAGAGAGTGCTACAGTGTAGGAGTCCCCGGGCAGCATGAGGCTAGTAGGTTGTAACAATGCGAGAGGCACTAGAGTGTTGCACCAATGCAGGATGGCACAGAGAGGTGCAACGGTGCAAGATGCAGGGAGTTGTTGTAGTAGTGCAGAGGTCAGTAGAGGGAGCACTTGTTAGCGACAAAGAGAGCTTCAACATCGAGAGTGTTTTTAGCCTGATGGGGATGTCAGTAGTTGGGTGGATCAGTTACTTGCTTCTCAGTAACTGAGTTGCAGTGCAGTAGCACGATGCAGCATAGAGGGGATACAATGTTGGGAAGATGGACCAGCGGTAGCACAGATGCAGAGGGAGCTACCGTATGGATGTAGTAGTGGCAGTGGCAGGACCATGGGTAGCAGTACAAGATGCATCAGTGCAAAGGATGTTGGGCGGGGAGGCCTAGCATCAACACAGGTACCGGTGTCGAATAATCAGTGTGTTGCTCAGTGAGGAGTATTACAAGAGCACAGTCGTCGCTAAGAGGGAGTGTTGATTTTGTTAGGATATTCCGACACATAGGATATAGTTAAGTTCAACTTGGTCTAGTATAGAGTTAGGTTAGAGTTAGGTAAAGTGTGTTTCTTTACCGTTGTACATTTTGTAATTTACAATCTGACGGTCACGATATGTAGTGATCCGACGGTTCACTCTCACCTCGGTATTACCGACACTTGATCCGTGGCTTGACACCCGATTGGTCCATGAGTTCTATTTAAAGCGCATGGAGGGTCATTGTTCGTGTAATCCGTGCATGAGAGAAGCTTATGTAAATTTTCATTCTTTGATTAATAAATTGCCTGTAGTACCCACGTTGGGACAGGCCGTGGACTGTTTCCCTCCTTGCACTCTGAGGGTTTTAACCACGTCAAAAATACTGGTGTATTGATTTGAGATCTGGTTGTGAGCGGTGTCCTTTTGGTATTCTTTCTGTGGAACTTACCCTGTAAATTCCTACATGGTATCAGAGCTATTTGAGGGCCGCGTCCGTTGGTGATCCAAATCTGAAGCCGGTAGAACTGCATGCGGCTGTCGTTTCCTAGATCTGCTGTTTCTGACTGCTTTCGGGCCGAGAGGACTGCTCTGTTGCGTTCGGAGCATCTGTTCCAGTGAGGAACCCCTTTCGTTTCACGCGAAAAGGTTTCCGGTAGCCCTAGCTGCGTCATTTTTCAGATCGGGAGGTATACAGTGTTTCTTTTGCAGTTTACTGTTATTTTCTCTCTGCTTATTTCGGTCTCAGTTTATTTAGCCTTTTTTTTTACCGGATCTATACCTTTCATTTCTGCGTATGCTCTTTGCCCTGCGACTCTGTGCGATCTGGGCAAATCAGAAACAGAAAGGAAGGATTTTTCTCATGCGTATGCTCTTTTCCCTGCATCTTAGTGTGGTCTCGGAAAATCAGAAACATTGAGAAAAATATTTAGTTTTTCGGCTAAAGCTAACTTTGAGATTTTTTTAAAAAATTTCTAGTTTTTTGGCTAAAGCTAACTTCGAGCCGCAAGGTTCATTTTTCTTTGCATATTCGTGTTGGGTTTTGTGTTTTGTGTTTTGTAGGGAAAAAGAGCTTTCTCAAGGCAAGCACGCAAACCAAGCCCCCCCCCCCTCTCTCTCTCTCTCTCTCAAATTTTTTGTATAGATCAATTGGTTCAAAGCTATTTTAAGAGAGTAGAGGTCTTGGGTTCAAGTCTCCATTTTGTGGGGGCGGATTTTTTCATTCCCGCACATTCGCGCACTTTGCCGGCAACGTCAACAATTTTTTTTCAAAAAGCCATAATTTCTTCATCCGGAAACCTTTTACAGAGCCGTTTTTTTTAAAACCGCCTATTTTTTCGAGATCTATCCGTTGGAA
Organism: Pinus tabuliformis; assembly: GCA_031772625.1. Lineage (NCBI taxonomy): Eukaryota > Viridiplantae > Streptophyta > Pinopsida > Pinales > Pinaceae > Pinus > Pinus tabuliformis. Next base: position 1,454,864,949 of record CM062819.1, on the reverse strand, counting down.
CACTTACTTTCAGCATCCTCAGCTTCAGTTTTTTTTAAAATGGAAAGTCTATGCCAAGTCATTCTTGACAGCACTAACTACTTCCAATGGGTAGAATACATGGAAGATTTACTTAGAAGTAAAGGTCTCTTCAGAATAGCCACAAACCAAGAGAAGAAACCAAAAGATGAAGACAAGGCGGCAAAATGGGAAAATAGACAAGATCAAGCACGTGGTTTGATAGGGATGTCTATTTCTCCTGATCTTAGATTCCACATTGCAGGACTTGAGACTCCTCATGAAGCATTAGAAAAACTTGCTAAAGTTTTTGGGATTAAAAATGAAATTAGAGCCCATCAACTTGAAAATGAGCTGCTTACTTTGGATCCTAATAATTTTTCTTGCATTGAAGATTTCTTGTCCAAATTCAAGACCCTTAGATATCTCTTGGAAGGTGTTAAAGTTAAGAAAGAAGATGGTAACCTTATTTATTCCATCCTTACTAAGTTGGGACCAGCCTACTCTGTATTTGTTTCCACTTTCCATTCTACAAGGGAAGCTTTCATTTGTCAAGGACAAGACTACAAGGCCCCTTCCTTTGACTCCTTTTGTGATTCCTTAATAAGAGAACAAGAAAAACTCTTACACCTTGGTCTTCTTAATCTTGGAAACTCTTCCACGAAAGCGTTAGCCGCCCAGCAGCAACCAAATTCAAAGAATCCTAAGAAGTCATATCCTCAAAAGAATGGTCCTAAACCATCTCAGCCTCAAAATGAAAGATCATTTCAGCAAAATGATAAGACCAATAAAAACAAATGGAAGAAGACTGATAGACATTGTAACTTTTGTAATCGAGATGGCCACTTAGAATCTAAATGCTTTAAGAAGATGGAAGCCTTGGAAGCCGCAATGAAGAAACATAACATCCATGTGGAGCCTACTTCAACTTCAACTTCCGGAATGGCACTTTCTGCATCTCATTGTCAATCATCTCAGTCTGGTTATGCATTAAATGTATCTTCTTCTTCTTCTCATTCTCATGAGTGGCTCATTGATTCTGGAGCCTCTTGTCACATGGCCAAAAACCAAGCCATGTTTTCTTCTTTAAATGATTGTAACACCAAAAATATATATATTGGTGATGATAGATCTCTTAATGTTGTAGGGACTGGAACTGTTCATCTAGACAATGGTCAGTTTAATGATGTATTATGTGTTCCAACCTTATCCTGCAACCTTCTATCTGTCTATCAGATAACTCACTCAGGTGAAGGTAAAATTGTTGAATTTTCACCTCATGATGTTGTAATCAAGGATCTAAAAGATCCTAAACAGATTCTAGCTACTGGTCTTGCTGATGATTCCAAAAGGTTGTATAAGTTTCACAACTTTGGGTCATCCAATCTTCCCTCAGTATTTGTTGCTCATAATGATGAAGTGAGCAAACTTTGGCATGAGCGATTTGGTCACTTAAACTATCGCTCCCTTCAGCATCTATGTAAAGAAAATATGGTGACAGGTCTTCCTATGGTATCTTGCAGAGATGGTGTTTGTTCCGGATGTGTACTCGGAAAACATCATCGGGACAGTTTTGACAAACGTGCCTCTTGGCACGCCTCAGCCCCTTTACAGCTTGTGCACAGTGATTTATGTGGTCCTCTTCCTGTTGCTTCATTCTCTGGCTGCAAGTACTTCTTAACTTTCATTGATGTTTCTCCAGACGCACTTGGGTATACTTCTTAAAACTCAAGAGCGAAGTATTTAACACTTTTTTGGCCTTCAAAGCCTTTGTTGAAAAACAATCTGGACATCAAATTCTTAAGCTAAGAACTGATAATGGTGGAGAATATGTTAAAAACACATTCATCAACTTTTGCACCGAAAATGGAATTCAAATGCAACATACTGTTCCATACACTCCACAACAAAATGGTGTAGCTGAAAGGAAAAATCGCACCTTAAAGGAAATGGCTAATTGTATGCTGCAATCTAAAGGACTTAGTCTTAGTTTTTGGGCCGAAGCAATTAATTGTGCAAATTATATAATCAATCGCACTCCTACTAAGGTTCTAGAGAATATCACTCCAGAAGAAGCTTGGAGTTCCATTAAACCAGATGTAAGTCAATTTCGTGTGTTTGGAAGTGAAGCATGGGCCCATATTCCAGATGAAAAGCATAAAGCTTTAGAACCTAAGAGTGAGAAATGTACTTTTGTTGGATATTCTGAAGATGTAAAAGGTTATAGACTTATTCCATTTAAGTCCAAAAATGTTATCATTAGAAGAGATGTAAAATTTGATGAAAATAAATCGGCCTGCGAGCCTAGTCCGGCGGATGTGCCACCTCTTCCTATCTCGTCTACTTTTGAAAACCTTTCTTCTTCAGATGATGAAAGCGAGGATGATAATCCTCCCCCACCTTCTCAGGATCCTCAACTTCCAAGATGGGTCCGTGCTACTCGGGATGTAGCAGGTGATCTTGCCGGTGATCCTACAGATCAGCGACGTACACGTTCTCAGTTTGAAAGAGCCTCTTCTTTACTGGCTCAAGCTCCAGTAAATCATGATCCTGACACTTTTGCAGAAGCTTCAGGCCATCCACATTGGGAAGCAGCTATGAATGAAGAATATCATTCATTAATGACAAATGATACATGGGATCTTGTTCCTCTACCAAAGGGACGCAAACTTGTTAGATGTAAATGGGTTTACAGAACCAAGTATGGACCAGATGGGAAAGTTGATAAACATAAAGCTCGTCTCGTTGCTAAGGGCTTTTCACAGGTTGAAGGCATTGACTACACTGAAACCTTCTCCCCTGTTGCCAAAATGAACTCTATCCGCCTTGTTCTTTCCCTTGCTGCCTCTTTAAAATGGGAAGTCCATCAAATGGATGTTAAATCTGCCTTCTTGCATGGGGACTTGCAGGAAGAAATTTATATGGAACAACCCATTGGCTTCATACAAACAGACTCCAGCCTTGTTTGTCGACTTAAGAAATCCCTTTATGGCCTCAAGCAAGCTCCTCGGGCTTGGTATGCCAAAATGGATAACTTTCTTTTAGAATCTGGCTTTTCTAGGTGTCATTCTGACAATACTGTCTACACCAAGAAAGTGGGCAACTCTCTTATCATCCTTGTTCTTTATGTTGATGATCTTATTCTTACTGGTAGTGATCCCAACCTTATAAACCATGTGAAGTCCAGCCTTAAAAAGAAATTTGAAATGACAGACTTAGGACATTTACACTATTTTCTCGGTCTTCAAGTCTTGCAATCCCAAGAGGGTATTTTCCTTTCCCAGTCCAAGTATGCTTGTGATATTCTTCGTCATTTTCACATGGAAGACTGTAAGCCAGCCCCTTCTCCCTTTCAGTCTGGAGTCAAACTTTCAGTCTCTTGTACTTCTCCTGAAGTTGATGCTACCTTATACCGTCAACTTGTCGGAAAACTCTTGTATTTAACCCATACTCGTCCTGATCTTTCCTTTGCTGTTGGCCTTGTTGCTCGTTTTATGCAAAACCCCCGTGAAAGTCATTGGAAAGCAGCTAAAAGAATACTTCGTTATGTTCGAGGTACAGTACAGTTTGGGATTCATTACAGTGCCAAAGCAGCTCCTCTGTTAGTTGGTTTCACTGATTCTGATTGGGCTGGTGACCCTGATGATCGGAAGTCTACTGCCGGTTATGTCTTCACTCTTGGTTCAGGACCTATTACATGGGCTTGTAAGAAACAGGCTGCCATTTCTCTTTCGTCAGCAGAAGCAGAGTATCGTGGTGCCGTGGAAGCTAGTAAGGAAGCCTTGTGGCTTCGTCAGATCCTATCAGAGTTTGGCTTTGAGCAACAGCATCCAACCACACTTTGGTGTGATAATCAAAGTGCCATTCAGCTATGCAAAGATCCAGTCCAGCATCAGCGCAGCAAACACATTGAACTACACATGCACTTCATCAAAAAGCTCATTCATGACCATGTTCTTGAAGTGCAATATTGTCCAACAGATGATCAGGTTGCAGACATCTTCACAAAGGCTCTCACAGAGGCGAAGTTCACTAAACTTCGATATATGCTTGGAGTTCAGGAAGTTGTCACTAAGGGGGGATAGGCTCTAGTGCCTCCTTCCTTCTCCTATTGTGTCATATTTGTAAATCCTTCAATCCTATCCCAAGTTGTTCTTAAGGGGGGATGTTAGGATATTCCGACACATAGGATATAGTTAAGTTCAACTTGGTCTAGTATAGAGTTAGGTTAGAGTTAGGTAAAGTGTGTTTCTTTACCGTTGTACATTTTGTAATTTACAATCCGACGGTCACGATATGTAGTGATCCGACGGTTCACTCTCACCTCGGTATTACCGACACTTGATCCGTGGCTTGACACCCGATTGGTCCATGAGTTCTATTTAAAGCGCATGGAGGGTCATTGTTCGTGTAATCCGTGCATGAGAGAAGCTTATGTAAATTTTCATTCTTTGATTAATAAATTGCCTGTAGTACCCACGTTGGGACAGGCCGTGGACTGTTTCCCTCCTTGCACTCTGAGGGTTTTAACCACGTCAAAAATACTGGTGTATTGATTTGAGATCTGGTTGTGAGCGGTGTCCTTTTGGTATTCTTTCTGTGGAACTTACCCTGTAAATTCCTACAGATTTGGGGTAGCATCGGATGTGCTCCAGCCATGAAAATTGGTGGAGAGGCTAAAGCACATGAGACCTCCAAGACCCAGAAATGGTTTGGACAGATTGTACCCAGTTTAGGAGATATTAAAATAATTAATATTTTTAATGGAGTTCCTAGGTCTAAACTTAGGAAAAATAAAATATTAATGGGTATTAATATAAAACTGGGTTAGAAAGTTCCAAAAGTCATGGATTAAGCCAAATCTAATCTTAGCCATTGATTAGAGATTTAATCTCGGCCATTGAAGGACCAACGAGAAAAGTATAAGAAGAGGCTTGAGGGTCAGTTGGAGAATACACTAGAGTGATCAATCATTCATTTTGCTAGAGTGCGGTTGCTAAGCAAAGTTGAATCAGTGATCAACAGCGAGGGGCAGTGAGTACGAGGCAGAGAGGCAGAGACAGTACTGAGAGACCAGTGCAAAAGTAGAGAGTGCGAGAGCAGCAGCCAGTCTAGGCTACGCAGAGCCCAACAGAGTCAGCATAGAGGCCAGAGGGACTACATCATCAACACAGAGGCTGATGGAGTGACGCAGAGGGTCTCTGCTTCTAGACCAGCACAAAAGGAGAGAGAGTTAGCGTAGAGGCCAAAGGGACTGCATCATCAACGCAGGTCAGCAGGAGGTTGATGCAGAGGCCAAAAGGGCCCACGCTGAGCTTCAGTTGTGACGAAGAGGGTTTCATGGAACAGGTTTTCTGAATGCCTGTTTCCGAATATAAAGGTATTGCTGCCGTGCACTTTTCTCTATCTGGTGAGCCGGTTAGGCACCCAGTTGTACTAAGAAAGACTGCATAATAATATAACCCTCTAAATAGTTGCACCGATTTTCCCGCATTGGGTTTTTCCGGGGACATTTGTCCAAAAATAATGGTGTCACTTGTGTGCTTGTTTTCTTTCAGTTGTTGATCTGCAGATGTTGTGACTATATTATGTTTATTTCGGTATTTAACTGCATTAAATAAGTTGTTCGAATTTAAACAAGTAGAAGAAATAAACCAACAGAATACAAATTAATTTTCTAACGGATAGACTTAGAAAATTCAACACAACGAAGACTACAAGAAGCAAAATAATGAATAAAAATGAATTTAAGAGCAAACTGTCAATTCGGCTTTAAGGACAGTCATGTCGGCTTGAATAGGAGGGACAAACCTCTATTTATAGAGGTTGTCCACTCCTCAAAAGGACATCAATCTCTCTCTGAAATCCGCAGATAATAGAAGGGCTAAAAGAGACGAAGACAAGGCAGAAAAAGGGTAACAAGGACAGTGAAGTCAAGGAGACAAAAGAACGAAGGGAAGGAGGTCATTTTTGAAGCTGTTACAACCACACATGCAAGGTCAAGGAAGGTTTGACTGCGACCATAGCAGCAGAAAAGGACAGGTCAATATATCTTACTGTTTTGGGTGCAAACAAGGTCTATTAGGCCTCTCCCTACAAGCGAAGGAGAAGCCCTCATATACAAAGGAAGAAAGATCAAGATTGAAGAAGATAGGACTATTTCTAGGGTTAGAAACAGTCACACGTGCAAGGTGCAGGAAGGGTTTGGCAGTAGTTTAAGAAAGCAACATGAATATCTTCATTCAAATGTATACCTAGGCCTACAAGGTATCCAAAGGAAAACAAAGGAGCCTCTATCTATAACGAAGTAAAGAAGCCCTAATATTCTAGGGTTTCCTAACCTAGAAGACAAAGTGTTTGAAGACGAAGTGCCGGAAGAAGTACTGGAAGATGTGCCGGAAGTGATAGTGCAGAAAGAGGAAGGATTTGACTAATACTTGGGAAATATCCTAGTCAAGGGTTTAGGGTTCGACAGTTGTTCAAATAAGAAGCTTCAATAAGAGAAATCTTACAAAGGGTTTTTCTCTCAAGAGTGGAGAGGGTTTGTCCCTGACAGAGAGCCAAATTATGTGTTCTTGTTATTTTGTTTTGATAGCAGTTTGATGAAGCACACACATATGTACTAATAATAATAAGAAGAAGAATAAGCTAACAATAAAAGTAGAAAGACTTCACAAATTGATATCAAGTCTAGGAGAATCATCACAACACTACTTTGCCCTAGATTCTCTAACACTGCGCAACATCCAGAAATTCATGCTGTTGCTCCTTCTGAACAACGAATTTTTTCCTTTGCTTTTGAGGTTCCCTATTTGATCAATCAAGTTCTAATACCATGTGAAAATTTCACCACTGGAAATCCTATTGCAGCAACTGAGATTAATTATTCTAATCATGAATTAATTAACAATTTATTTGTTATGACAAATATCAAATAAACCACACTGCAATGTTCACAAATAAAAAAATAATAGTGCTGGAAACTGAGAAATATTCTACCACACACACATAAAAATTGACACAATTATTTTTGGACAAATGTCCTCGGAAAAACCCAACTTGGGAAAATCAGTGCAGTAGTTGAGGGTTTTATATTATTATGCAACAGTGAAATAATTTGAGTACAATCTGGCTGTCGAATACAAGCTATCCTGTAGAGAAAAGACTGGCAAAAATTTTCCGAGGGAAATTATCTTCACTCCGACCAATCTCGACGCTTCACTTCCTTTGAAAAGCAAGCCGCCCACCTAGCTCTGCGCAGACCTTGCATCACCTCTGTGTAGTCCCTCAAATGCTTCAACTCGGAACTAATGCAAATCAAGCTGTCTTGCCTGCTGGTGACTGGGAAATTGTCTCTTTGACACTAGAAATATCTTCCGGCCTCTGGAACTGATAAACGACTTCTCTCCAGCAAAATCGAACTACCCTCTGAAGCTTCTGTGCTGCCTTTGTGCAACTTTTTGGAGAAATTTCGACCTATCTACAATGTACTCAACAAATCTGGAAAAATCTTCCTCCGGCTTTACTCTCCTTGCCCCTTTCTGTCTTTGCTTTTGTCTCTGGCTCGAAGTCTTCTAGCTATTGCCTCTGGAAAATCGAACTGCCCAAGGAAATCAATCTCTGTGTATTGTCCATATACCCATTGACTTCTTCTTATAATCTTCTGTTGGACCTCGACAACCACGATTAAAACTTAATCAAGGGCCAAGATCATATCTAGGTCGATCCGCATGAGTTTCTAGATGATTCACACCTTATCTCAATTAATACTGATTAATTAACAATTTTCCTAAGTTTAGACTTAGGAAACATTTAAAAATAGGTTAATAATCTAATTGAGATACTTCTAGGTGGAATTTCCAAAAACGGTTTTTGGGTTATGGAGAACTCTTGTGTCTTAGCCTCTCCACAAATTTTTGAGACTAGAACACCTCCAATGCTACAAAAACTAACACTAATGTTACACTAGTGATAGTACCTTGTGAAGGCTTTGCACTAAGGTGCTAGATTTTGTGATAACAATCTCAATATGAGATATTTTTCATGTTGAACAACTCCAAATAGCTCCATCAAGGATTTTAGGTTCTGCACTATATTCATCAATGATTCAATCACATTCTTTCAAGCAATAAACAAACAATCACAACCAACTTAAATGTACAAATCTTCTTTATCATTTACCATTTGGTTTTATAAGTTGTTACTAACTAAAAGTCAACACCTTTCCCCCTCCCATGCTTGATATTTTACACTTAGACCATTCTCTAGGCTATCCCCAAATAAACAACACTCTCAATAATGCATAAGTGAGTCCCTAGTCCTTGTTCAGAATATGACCTTTTCTTGAATATCCTTTCAATAAGACTTGTGATATCTCTGTCATGCAAATACAAAAAATAGTATTATGTTTTATGATTTTACTAGTGAGTATCATCAATATTTATGGCATCCATAGTAGGCAAAATATCATTATTGAGGAGATGCTCACCAAGAAAAATGTGCTTACTTGCTAGGAAAGACATCTTCTTTGGGAAAGTTGTCCTTATTGAGCAAGGTGTTCTCTTCAGTTGAGACAGACATAACGATAGAAAATTCTGTTAATGTTCACAAATGACCAAATTAGGTCCATCAAACTCAAAGGTAGATTGAGTGACAAAAATACAGGAGCACCAAAGCCATCTTCTAAAAGGGTAATACAGAAAACAAGACTAGTTGTAGGACAAAAATCAAAATAACAAAGGATTATACCTAAATAGGTAAACCCTAGAGAATGTGGTAGAGAGTGAGTCTGAGTTGGAGGTGAGGATAAACAAGCAATCCTACAATAGATAGTTTTATTAGATCATGACAAAGCAATATGATAAAGATGCATATATGATTGAGAAATATAGGTTTGAATGGGAATGCCCAAATGAAATTGGTAGGACGATGTTGCTCGCTGAATTGAGAAGTAGAATTGTTAGACACAAGAGGAAAATGATCTCCATGGAAAGGATACTGAATGTGAGGAAGATGTAGGAATCCCAAACAGAGAAGAATCAGAGCATGAAGATGAGGATGAGCATGAAGTGGAATTCAAGAATGAAGATGAGCATGGCGTTGAGGATGATCATCTAGTGAGAAATATTCTAGTGGAGGGGGTTCCTGGATCCTCTTACTTATGCTTGTGCACAATGAAACCTCATGTATAAGAAAATTTTCAATTTTTGTGGGAGCATGATTGATTTGTGTTATTTCTAAAGAGGAACAGGAAGAGTAAAATTGTAATCGAGCTTGCTTTAATTGCACTTCAATATTTGGAGTCAAGTATAAATGCAAGTGATTTGTCGATTCATTCTTTGGGAAACATAATGGTGTTGATCTCCCAAACATTACTGTCAAAGGCTTAAGTTATGGTGATGTCCATGGTGTTAGCACCTTTTTAGGATCTGTGGGTTCTTAGAAAGGTTTATTAAGATTTTTGTTGAGGTTAGTGATCCTTTGAATGAGCTGACATGGAAGGATACTCTATTCCTTTAGGGGGAAGTCTAATAATGATAAAATTAGATAACATAATTTATTAATGTCCAACAAACGACCACAACAGTAGGTCAATGGGACTAATGCTTAGATATTTTAAATATTGATTTACATATGGTGAGTGTATGAGACTACATGAGGACAATGTTGCATGAAGCGGGGACAAAGCGGGGACGTTTTTTGGAAGCGGGGACGCGGAAGCGTCATTTTCCAAAAATCTAGGAAGCGAAGCGTCTGCGGAAGCGTTTGCTATATATATATATATTTTATTGCATTTATACTCAAAACAAACATCCCAAATACCAAATTAGTTGTAGAAGACATGAAAACATGCATATTTTTGCATAAATCAAGATAGATATAGCATCCATTGTACATTAATGATTAATTATTCGAGCATCAACCATTTAGATGCATCAACCATCTAGAATCTAGATTCTTCTCCTCTTGTCTAGCCTTTGCCTCTACCTCGATTGTCTAGGGTATTAGTCAACATTGCCCAATTTTTATCAAACTACCTAATTCAAGACTTAAAATATGGTAGAAAAAGCTTAACATCCTTGATCGATGATTTTGAGTTGATTGAAAGGTAATTTTTTGCTAAGGGTGTGACAAAGGAGTTCAACAATTAACATCACCAACACTAGGGTACATATAGGGCTTGGTGCTCTTGATTAAATGCTAATCGCATACCTTCATACTTGATATAATCTAATGAAATGCCACAATCCCATTGATCCTGAATTCCTGAAAACTGTTAAGTCTGCTGAATTTTGAATAGGATATGAAATTCTATTTTCTCCATATGAAGTCCAATGAGGCTGGAACCACTCTCAAACATCCTGAGTCATTTCATGGTAATGTTAAAAATTTAATTAAAAGGATGAAAATGAAAAATAAAGGAGAATGTCACTTTTACTTTAGGAATTTAACATTACCGTGAGGGAGAGTCTACTATATTTATATATATATTTTTTATACTTTTTTTTTGCCTTCATTCCTCACCCTAACCCAAGGTGGACCCACCCCAACAAGGAAACTCACCAAAAAATAAAAATAAATCTATTTTTTTAGGCCGTGCGACACTTTTTCCGGAAGCGTACGCTTCGCCTTCCGAAGCGCCACGCTTCGTACGGCCGAAGCACTGTACGAAGCGCGCTTCGGAGGTCTAGAAGCGTGCTTCCGAGCCACGCTTTGGAAAATTCTAGGAAGCGGCAAAATCGAGCGGAAGCGTGCTTCTGAATTTCGGAAACGCGCTTCCGCCGAAGCTTCCTAGACGCTTCCGCACAAGACGCGCTTCCGGGCTTGGAACCAGGGGGGGGGCGCTTCGTGCAACATTGCATAAGGAGAGTGTCAAATTTATTGACGAGAAGGTTGAAGAAGCACACGTGGAGGACTATACTACCAATGGTAACCTACTTAGTTTTGAAGATAATCAGTGGATGATGAACAAATTGAGAACAAGCACAAGAGGAGCTCTAGCGTTAGTAGCAACTTTGACATGAGACTTAGAGACATCACCAAAGAAGACTTTCTATTTATTTCTTGAGTAGGACATTGAAGCATAGCGCAGGGGGGTAGATGTAAAAAGTTCTTATGATCTGTTTTGTGTTGATTTGGGGTAGCATCAGATGTGCTCTAGCCTCGAAAATTGATGGAGAGGCTAAAGCACATGAGATCTCCTAAAGCACATGAGATCTCCAATACCCAGAAATGGTTTGGGCAGATTCTAAACAGTTTGGGAGATATTAAAATAATTTAACATTTTAATGGAGTCCCTAAGTCTAAACTTAGGAAAAATAAAATATTAATGTGAATTAATATAAAACTGTGTTAGAAGGGTCCAAAAGTCATGGATCAAACCATAGTTAATCTTAGCCGTTGATTAGGGACTTAATCTCAGCTGATGATTTGTCAACGAGAAAAGTATAAGAGGAGGCTTGAGGGTCACTTGGAGGACACACTGAGGCAGATCAGTCCGTTCAATTTCTAGAGCGGGGTTAGCTGAGAAATTCGAACTAGTGATCTGGTGAGCAGTCAGGAGGCAACAAGTACGGAACAGAGAGAAGGGATCAATTGCTGGAGACCAACGTTGAGGTAGGAGAGGTAGACGCAGGGCATTTCAGGCAGACACAGAGGAAGTAGGAGACTGCGCAGTCATTAGAGGGCCTGCGTGGGTGACGCAGAGGAAGTAGGAGATTGCGCAGTCACTAGAGGGCCTGCGTGGGTGACGCAGAGGAAGTAGGAGACTGCGCAGTCACTAGAGGGCCTGCGTGGGTGACGCAGAGAGGCCCAGGGCTGATGCAGTCAAGCAGAGGTTGACGCAGAGTGTCTGGGAGCCATGCAGAGGCCAGCCAAGCTGACTCTGGGACTAGGAGAAGTGCTGGAGAATTTTTCTCTCTGTGGGTAAGCCAGTTTGGCACCCTGTTGTACTGAAGAATTGTTGAATAATAAAATCTTCCCTTGTTGCATCGGTTTTCCCACATTGGGTTTTTTCGGGGAATATTGTCCAAAATATTTGCGTCAATGTGTTGATTCTTGTACATGTGTCTGTTTCTGTATTACGGTTTGATATCTGCAGCAAAATTTATTTTAATGTTTATTGAAGGAATTTCATAAATAAGTTATTGAAGAATAAGTAGGAAAAGTAAATCGGATGTTGCAGTGATAGAATTTTCACATTTTGTACTATAACTCTTTTCCCTTTAGTGACTTGTAAATGTGGTTGATGGAATAAATATTCCATGTGATCAATTTATTTGTTACATTATGCTTAAGTGATGAGATAAATCGTGAGTCCATTACTGTGAAGATATCATTAGGTGGTCCTATTAGAAAGTCTTAATTTCTTTGGTAAAGGGTTGGTGATAGCCATTTATTCAAAGTTGCTTTAGGAGTTGTTAGTTCTTATAAAGGCTTGTTAAGAACTTTGTTGAGATTAGTGACCACTTGAAAGAGTTAAGAACAAAGGAATTAAGGGAAACTGAAAATGGATATTCATAGATATCAACAATTAATTGATGTATAATGAATGTAAGGGACTACGTATGAAGATAATCCAATATATCATTGACAAGAATGAACATGCGCAGGTGGAGAAATATTTTTTACTTGTTACTTGACGAGGATGATCACTTATTTCTTGATTGTTGGAATTTCTAAGTTTAAATCGTTAGAAATTCTTCGTGTACTATTTGGTTTATTTCTTCCTACTTGTTTAATTACTTAACAAGTTATTTACCATGTAAATACTGAAAATAAACACAAGTACACTATCAACATCTACAAATCATCAACTGAACGAAAACAAGCACACAAGTGACACCGTTATTTTTGGACCAATGTTCCCGGAAAAACCCAATGCGGGAAAACCGGTGCAACTATTCAGAGGGTTTTATTATTATGCGGTTTTCAGAATATAACCAGGGTGCCAGAAATGGCTCACCCAACAGAGAATGCCCTCGGCAGTAGTACCTCTCCTTGGAGACAGATATTCTGGCTGAATAATCACCGATGAATGATCCCACAGCAACAATTGCAACTCCCACTGCTCTACGTCACTCTGATAGGGACTATGTCACCCTATCCGGCTCACCAGCACTCAATCTTTCCCACGAAATCCTTCCAACTTTGTCTCTTGGCCCTGCGTCATCTCTGCTAGCCTTTGTGTCAGCCCCTAGACCCTCTCCGTCTCACACGCTGACCTCTCATAGCTCTGCGCAACTCCTGGCTGCCTCTACGTAGCACCCAGATGCCTCTGCGTCAACCTCTCTGGGCTTTGTGCTGTCTCTCTGGTACCAACTCTGCCTCTTTGCTATGTATTCACTGCCCCTCGCTGCTGATCACTGATTCTATCTCTCTTAGCAAACCCCGCTCTAGAGAATAGAATGACTAATCACTCTGGTGTATTCTTCAACTGACCCTCAAGCCTCCTCTTATACTTTTCTCGTTGGTCCATCAGTGACCGAGATTAAATCTCTAATCAACGACTAAGATTAGATTTGGCTTGATCCATGACTTTTGGAACCTTCTAACCTAGTTTTATATTAATACCCATTAATATTTTAGTTTTTCTGAGTTTAGACTTAGGAACTCCATTAAAAATATTAATTATTTTAATATCTCTCAAACCGATTAGAATCTGCCCAAACCATTTTTGGGTCTTGGGGATCTCATGCGCTTTAGCCTCTCCACCAGTTTTCATGGCTAGAGCACATCCGATGCTACCCCAAATCAACACTTCCTCTTAGTGAGGACTGTGCTCTAGTAATACTCCACATTGAGCATTGCCCTGATTATCTGGCATCGGTCCCTGTGCTGATGCTAGGCCTCCCTGCCCAACATCCTTTGCACTGCTGCATCCTGTACTGCTACGCATGGCCCTGCCACTACCACTGCTGCATCCGTACGACAACTCCCTCTGCATCCGTGCTGCTACTAGTTCATCCTCCCAGCACTGCATCCCCTCTCATCATGCTGCATTGTGCCATCGCATACTACTACTGCACTGCAACTCAGTCATTGAGAAGTAAATAACTGATCCACCCAACCTCTGACATCCCTGTCAGGCTAGAAACACTCCCGATGCTGAAGCTTTCTTTGCCGCTAACAAGTGCTCCCTCTACTGACCTATGCGCTGCTGCAACAACTCCCTGCATTTCACACTGTTGCACACCTCTCTGTGCCATCTTGCACTGGTGCAACACTCCCGTGCCTCTCGCACTGTTGCAACTTGCTAGCCTTGCGCTGTCCGGGGACTCTTGCACTATAGCACTCTCTGTCGCTCCATCCGCATCCATCTCTATCGACATCCTCCAGTCCTGCTACTCCTCTTCGGGGCTCCCGTATCAAGGTATAATCCAAGAGGTTGGGTACCTCAAGGATCCTGCCCCTCATCGTCTGTAGTCCATCAGAATACGACTCGATGTCTCCCCATTTCTTCTTAAGTGGCACATGAGCACTCATGGCACAATCGTCCTCTTCCTCAACTTCTTTCTCCGCCTTTGTAGGCGCTGCCTTTGAGTCCGAAGCCTCTCCCTTGCTCTTCTTCCTAGGACACTGGTTCACAAAATGACCTAGTTCCCCACAATGGAAGTACTTGACCTTGCAGAGGTCCTTCTTCTTCCTCTTCTCCTGCTTTCTCGCAGATGCTAGAGTTGCATCCTTTTCTTCCTCCTTCTTGATTCTGACCGCTTTGCCGCTACTCCCCGCCTTGGTCAGCCGTCTGATCTCTTCTTGACGAAGAGCCGCCCACAGTTCTTCCCAATCTGGAAGACTCATCCTGCCCAGTATGCTCTGGACAAATACCTCCCAATCCTCGGAAACTGCGTTTAGTGCGGTCCTCACCATCAATTCCTTATCCAGCGTGGCCCCTATGGAAGTTAGCTAGTCACTGATCTCCTTCAAGCGACCGAGGAAGACATCTATTTGCTCTCTCTTTTGCATCTGGTATGCCCTTAGTTGATTCTCTAGGAGCATCTTCCTCTGCACGGAAGTATGTTGGTAGAATGTCTTCAAAGCATCCCACATCTCGTTTGTCGTTTCCTTCTCGGCATTATGTGGTACCACATGATCCTTGACCTCATCAAGGATGATGCACTTAGCCTTCACCATTGCCTCCTCATACCTTTCATTAGCTATCGGGTCAACTGAGACAACTATCACTCTCGTGACGAAGCCCTTGAGGCGATGTCTGTCTAGAATGGACATGATCCTAGCCTTCCAGACCACAAAGTTGGACGCTTCGTCCAGCCTATCCTAATCTCTCAGTCCATTCACAACCATCTCGCTACTCTTCTTTCGACTCCTCCGAGTCTCTCTACTTCCCTCTTGGAAGTCCTCTATTGGACTCCTGTTGAGTCTCTCAACATCCCATCTGGAAGTTCTCGGTTCGACTCCCACCGAGTCTCGATTTCCCTTCTGGAAATCTCTTTGCCAACGTCAAGTTTCCCCACTTCGATCGTTTGTGCAACTGCACCACTGATCCGGATTCCTTGGCTAGAAATCCGCCTTGGCAACAACTCCCTCCACCTTGGTCTTGCCCTGTTAGGTACTGTTCTTACCATAGTACCCCACCAGCTTCGCTCCACAAATTACCCACAACCTCCTATACCCCAACAACTGAAGGATTGAGCCACTTGGCTCTACGCAATCCCAATATCGGCAGATCAGCTCCCCCGGCAACTACGTCAACCCTATTGGCCTCTGCGTGGCTTTGCATGACCCTGATTCTGCCTCCCTTAGCTTCTGCATTGTCTTTCTCTAGCCCAGAATGATGAGGTAGTCCCTCTGTGTCACTCCTTCCTCTGTCGCCTTCTGCAAGGATCAGCGCTGTCACTCGAGATAGATGAATCTGCTGCAAATGCTCTGCTCGGCTGATGCCCTCAATTTTCCTGTGATCTGCAACCATCCTTTGATACCATGTTGGAATTTCTAAGTTTAACTCATTAGAAATTCTTCTTGTACTATCTGGTTTATTTCTTCCTACTTGTTTAATTACTTAACAATTTATTTACCATGTAAATACTGAAAATAAACACAAGTACAGTATCAACATCTACAGATCATCAACTGAAAGAAAACAAACACACAAGTGACATCGTTATTTTTGGACCAATATCCCCGAAAAAACCCAATGCGGGAAAATTGGTACAACTATTCAGAGGGTTTTATTATTATGCAGTTTCTAGAATACAACCAGGGTGCCAGAAATGGCTCACCCAATAGAGAATGCCCTCGACAGTAGTACCTCTCCTTGGAGACAGATATTCCGGTTGAATAATCATCGGATGAACGATCCCATAGCAACAATTGCAACTCTCACTGCTCTGCGTCACTCTGATAGGGACTACATCACCCTATCCGGCTCACCAGCACCCAGTCTGTCCCACGAAATCCTTCCAGCGCTGCCTCTTGGCCCTGCGTCAGCTCTGCTAGCCTCTGCGTCAGCTTCTGGAGCTTCTGCGTCAACCCCTAGACCCTCTGCGTCTCACACACTGGCCTCTCCTGTCTCTGCGCAGCTCCTGGCTGCTTCTGCGTAGCAACCAACTACCTCAGCGTCAACCTCTCCGGGCTCTGCGCTGTCTCTTTGGTACCAACTCTGCCTCTTTGCTATGTATTCACTGCCCCTTGCTGCTGATCATTGATTCTATCTCTCTTAGCAAACCCCGCTCTAGAGAATAGAATGACTGATCACTCTGGTGTATTCTCTAACTGACCCTCAAGCCTCCTCTTATACGTTTCTCGTTGGTCCATCAACGGCTGAGATTAAATCTCTAATCAACGGCTAAGATTAGATTTGGCTTGATCCATGGCTTTTGGAACCTTTTAACCCAGTTTTATATTAATACCCATTAATATTTTATTTTTCATAAGTTTAGACTTAGGAACTCCATTAAAAATATTAATTATTTTAATATCTCCCAAACCGGTTAGAATTTGCTCAAACCATTTCTAGGTCTTGGAGATCTCATGTGCTTTAGCCTCTCCACCAATTTTCATGGCTAGAGCACATCCGATGCTACCCCGAATCAACATTGATCAAGATGATCAAGTGTAGAAGGGGGGTACATGTTAGCCCCAAAACAGTTATCATGGTCTATTTTGTTTTGTCTTATTTTTTCGTCCTCTAGTTATTTATAAATGTGGTTGATGGAACGACGATTATATGTTAATGATGCAATCTCTTTATTACTTATGAGTTGGTCATGAATTAAGTCACAAGGTCACGAGGAATTCCTTATTACCAAGGCTTACTTGGGTGAACGGTTTTGTCCCAATTGTCATATCCATGGTCCTTTATGTGTACAGAGGACACTCCCCTTT
Organism: Pinus tabuliformis; assembly: GCA_031772625.1. Lineage (NCBI taxonomy): Eukaryota > Viridiplantae > Streptophyta > Pinopsida > Pinales > Pinaceae > Pinus > Pinus tabuliformis. The sequence continues at coordinate 1,454,847,609 of CM062819.1, read as the reverse complement.
TCCAGTTGAGTTATCATCACATGTTCAGGTAATATTATTGTATATTTTTTTGTCATACATTCATCTCAGGATAGAGTCTTGCTTGAACATGAGCTTAATGCCATTTTCTGTGTTCTTAAGGGTACTGCTATGATTGTTCTTTTTGTCATGTTTATTTAAGTCACGCAGACACATTTTTTCAGTTTATTTTTTCATTATTGTTGCTGTAAACCTATGAGTTCAGATGAAATTCTCATTTCACACACATGGCTTAAATGTGGCTGCTAGTCTCATTTGCTTTTCAACAAGTAATAAATGTTTTTGTACCTTTCGGAGACAAATATGCCATCACTTTTTTATCCTTCTTTCCATAAGGGATAAAGACTTTTTAGAATAGAATTTTGTGCTGGATGAGAATTTACACCATAATTTGGAAGGTTCTAACATGACATTCGTTTTGTTTGAAGGTACGGGGTATTTGCAATACAATGTTTCATTTCCAAGACAAGATTCCACCAATTAACTATGTAACAAACATTGCTTCAAACTTAGAGGTAAGTAATCCTTTGTTGGTTTCAGTTCTTTTTATGTACAGATATTGCCTAATTTTGAATGGCTATTAGGTCCACAATTTCTGTCTTGTTTATTGTCATAGCATATACTATCATCATTTTCTTTGTTATCTATCTCACTTCTATTTTATTTACAATGAGAAATTTGAATATAATCTACAATGATTCCCTTTTATGAGGAGCTATGCATACTTCTTTCATGATCTCTTCTGAAAATTTTCAAGAATCAAATGATATTTGATCTACAGTTAAGTCTCTTACCCTTCACATATTCAAAGAAAAGAAATTGAAGCAAGAAGCAAAACTGACAAGGAGAATAACATGGATATCATTTTTTTGGTCAAAATAAATTTAAACATTTATAAACACTAACAATAAGCACACACAGTGTGGATATACCAAGACACCCAATTACAACAGCTAACATGCTTAGCACATCTAAGTTATAACTTATCATATGTTCATACATGAGAAATGAAATAAAATTATACTCGTGTCCTTGATCAATATGCATATCTATATGCATGTATGTATGTGTATATATGGATGTTTATGTGTGTTCATTAGGACAGAAATACAAATTAGTTTGCAAGTTAAATGCAATTAGGGTCTGCTAGATACTTATCGTAAAAATGATATATACCTAAGCTAAGGATAGGTGTAAAACACTATATTAGAAAATGAAGAGGGAAATGATATCTAAAATATTGATGGGCTCCAGATCTCCTACTTATTAATGCTACAAAATCTCAAGAGTACACTTTATCTTTATCAATTTGGGTGTGTAAGCTTCAAGATATCATGCACTCTATATTCAACTACAAAGGTGTGGTAGTTGGGAGAACACTATCTATAAAAATGCCTAACATTGGCTTATGCAAACCTGATTTGACTTGAATAAAAAGTAGCTTGACTAGCTGTGAATTGATAAATTTAGAGCAACTATGTGAGCATTTTACGATGAGCCCATAGTGGTAACTGGTGGAACGGTGGTGTTCAGAAACACCCTTAAATAGTGAAGCACATCTTAATAAAAAGATCCCAAAGAGCATAATGTGCATATTGTTCATTGTCAAATGAGGCTAGAACCTCACCAATAAATAGTCTTTGGGTTTTCCTCTAAGACCCCAAAGTGTGGGACCGCAATAATTGCAATAACCACTAAACTGTTCAAAACAATATATGAAATGGTCCCAAAGGTCCCACAAATGCCTCAAGTTGGTTTACATTAAATATTCTCACATCCTTTCTTAAACGCAACTTGGAGGATGTCTAAAGGTGGCGTTATCTCAACACCACCCATTAATTGTTGAAATTCTGGTGTTCTATGCTGTAACAATCACTTATTACAAAACCTCTTTATGCTGCAATATTAGATAAACAATTGTAGATAGAACATAAATCAAATGCACAATAGAAGACAACCAAAATTACAATGAGACATGGAGAATTTAAGTCCAATGACCAGGGCAAAACCCACAAGGGGAAAACCCAACCAGATTCTTCTTCTATTAGAAATCAATTGTTCAGCAGAGATACAAAGTACAATGAGAGATCAAGAGAATGAGTAAGTTCACCCAAATCTGAACAAGATGTAGCATGAAGATCACTGGTAGCAGCAACACATGCTCACACTGAATCAACCTTCCCTTCAACTAAATCAGCACTGAAACACTGAAGCACTGAATCAACCTTGACTCACCAAGTTCTGCTCTTACCCTCCAAGTCTCTCTCACAATCTTCTTTAACTCTCTCCACCTCTTTCTCAAGTTCAAATTCTTCTTTCACAATGCACAGGTAATGAGGGGAGAAAGAATGGGGCACATGTATATAGGAGGAGCAATGAATCCATGCCATAAAGGAGTAACTCGCATGCCACGAGAGAGAGTAACATATGCCAATTTAGGAAGAGTAACTTTAGCCATTATGGAGAGAGACAATGCATGCCTTCAATGGATGAATCTCGCATGCCTTGAGTGTAACTCATGTCATTAAGGAGGTACACATGCCTTTGAAACTTATGCTTTTAAGAGAGAGTGTAACATATGCATTAAAAGGTGCGTAAGAGGAATCTTTTATGACATGCTTTTATTGAGTGTAAGAGAATCTTTTATGACGTGCTTTAATGAGTGAAAGAGAGTGTAAGAGAACATTACTGAGAGCCATGATTGAGTGCCTTGAAATTTCTTTTAATAATAATAATAATATCTTAAAGAGAATAATAATAATATTGATGATAAAATATTAAGTCGAGATTGAACTATTAGGATTGATTAATTATAAGAAGTGATTTTTCATCAACAATACCTATTTACCAATTGATGCAAGGTGATTTACTATCTTGAGCCTTACTATTTTTAGACTTTCTATTTTTAGAAATTCATCCTTGAGCTACCAATTTTCAACATTAATGACAACTTCTTGCAGAGAACCTCTTTTAGTTTTGTTTGAAGCACCACGAAGTCTATAGGGCATTCCTAGGTGCCAATGGAAAGTACTACACCCTCTATGATTCCATTAGGCCCAATAGTATATCTGTCATCGATTTGGAATAATGTTTGGGTTTGTCTCAATTCACGAAGGCATACTTTGTTCATTGTTTCCTTCGTCATTACATTAATAATTTCCCTTAGATTGATCAATATGTTTTGAATCAATGTTCTATGCATGCAGACATCCATGATAGTACTAGGATCAAAATATTAGTGAGTGCTGAATTTTGACCACATTTTTATGAATATGATCATACATGATTGCATCTTTGAGCTCAACAAACTACCTTGCTGTCCATTTGATCGCACACCTCCCTATTCACTCGCTAATCTATAGCGGCCAACCAAATCATATTGTAAATGGGCTTGGTGAATTGCAAAATATACCTAGCATTTGCCCAAAAATGACCATCAATAATGGTGACCCCTACCTCTTGAAATTCATGTATATTAGATATGAATGCAACCTTGCCCTTCAAACCTTACAATGATTCACTTGAGACCATACTAGCCAATGTCTCTCTTATCTTCAAAAGGCACCTAAAAATGAGGTAATAGCTAGCAAATCTAGTCTTTACAACCTTAAGTATTTAATGTCCCCATTTTCAGTTTCTTTTATAGTACAACTAGGATGGATTTCTAGGGTACGTGATGGCCAGGTCACAAGCGCAGGATTACGTTATTAGACTTCCCAAAGGGGTTTTATGGGGTCTGATGACATTCGCTTGGCATATTCCATCATTAGGGTTAGTTTCTCACAACTTTCTTTTGGCTTCGTTGTATTCCGATAATCCCATAAAACGGGGTTATTATTGAGCCTAACTTAATTAATTATGCTTAAGGTGGCATTCTGGGAGGAATATTCGATGGAAAACCTTAGTGTAATAGCTCGTTGGAACCAGAACGAGAAGATCTACAGGATGGGATTATGAGAAGTGACTTCCAACAGCCAGAGAAAGTATGGTGGGTGATTTACCATTTTCCTAGATTAAAAGTGACTTTTATTAGTCACTTCATTAAATAAAAGAAGGAGAAAATGATTAATTGAAGGAAAAAGGCCAAAAGTGACTTAAGTAAAATAAAATAAAATTAAAAGTCACTTAGATGAAGTCAAGGGGGAGTTTCTAGAATAATACTAAAACAATCAAAATAAAATACTTCTAGAAGATTATAGATCTATTTATTGGCCCTTTAAAAGGAGGAGAATGAGATCATTTGGGACATCTTGGTTTTGTTGTTTATTTGTTGTAGTGAGGTTTGGAGAATGAAGTTCCCAGTTTCAGCAAGCCCCAGGACAAAAACCCTTGGGTTTCCATTGTGTGTATGTGTTGGACAAAACCCCAACACTCCTTGAGGAGACTTCATCCAGAAGTTTCATGGAGCTTCAGCGATATTGGAGTGAGGATCATTCAGATCCTCAACTAGTGCTTCATTTCTTTTTATTCCATCTCAACTATTTCTGTTGTAATAGCATATATCATATAAATAAAGCTAAGTTTCCAGTAATTGTTCCATTTTTCTCTAAATTTGTAGTGTTTTTTCTTCTAATTATCTCTGCTCTTCAATTTTGTGAAAATTGCTGTTGTTGTAAATTTTCAAAATTAAAAGAATTTGTTGTAAAATCCTTTTAAGTATCTCAAGTCTGCAATTAGTGAATGAATGATACTTGAAAACTTGCAATTGTGAGAACAATGAATAGTAGTCCTCCTTCAGGGCTGCATATGATGCTGCCTTTTTTTTTGGTTCGTAATACACAGTCCTCAATTATTTGGTCCTTATTCTACTGTGATCATTTTGTGAGGTCGACTTTATTTAGTGCTGCAAACATCTATACAAACTCGTGCCTGTAACAAATGATTTCATAGTTAGTTTGCACGCTATCTTGTAGCTTGAAATTTGAATAGAGCTAGGACTGAAGATTAATGTGACCCTTATAATTTATGCCACCCTCATTGAATCCTGCTATTTCAGAGAATCAAGTCTGTCATAATGATTGATTTAACTGGCTCGAGATAAATCCGGTATAGGTCAAGGAAAGTCTATTGCTTGAACTTAGACAGATCTTGATAAAAAATGATAACATCGAACCCCAAGAATAGCTGAGAGATAGTCTTGAAAAAAATGAGTAAGTTTCACTGGCCTACAGATAGATTAGTAATTTGAACGCAAGCCTTCACAAATCTGTGAGCCTAGAGGACTGCTGCAGAAGGTAATCAACAAAGCTATTTGCCCTAGCTAAAATAATCTCAATGAACCAGGATATGAGGCAACCTTTTACTACTTTTGCTGAATTGAGATGGACGCAAGCAATTTAACCTTATTACTGTCTTGTAGTGATGAATTTTTGCTTGGATTTTGTTTCCCTAGAGGGCCAAAGGTGTGCTTCCTACAACACAACGAATCCCAAAAGAAACACCCAAAACTCCCAACAGATTCCAGAGTGATTTGCCACAAAAATGCTATTCTTGTAAGAACTCAACGCAACCCTGAGCCAAAAACCCTGCCTTTTCTTTTGATAATTCACTACAGGGATCTATAACAAGTTGCTTCTCACCTGTGATTAATGACTGGCCCACACTCCTTTTAAAACTAGACTTCGCTTGGTCTGCAATGAATTTGGATGCACGGTATTAAGAGTACCGAAAAGCTACACAATTCAACTGTATGATGCTTCTGTGATAGTATCATCAATTGCTGCTTACTTTGATAAGGGTCAAGACCATAGTAGAGTTTAACATATAGCCTTAGGTGTCCACTTGTAATTAATCAACGAATCCCTAAATCAAAAACAAAATCAATAGAGTGCCATACATAATATCCTTGAGCTGTCAAATAAGCTTCCATTTTGTCTTTACAGAATACAAAACTTAATTCACTGAACATAGGAGTTAGACCATCTTGTTTCTCTTCGCCAATGGTAATAGAATCTGAAACTATGTCAATACCTGGAAGTACCTTTGATTCTTTTGAATGCTTGGCAACTTACTTCTTTGTTTTTCTCTTTGATTTTCCCACCTTTGTACTAAGAGATCTGCCTTCCAACTGTTAAGCTGCTACTAAAGAAACCTACTCTGATACCAATTGTTGGAAATACTAAGAAGGGGTGAATCAATAATTCTTTTTTTTTTTAACAGTAATGAGTACATTCCACTAGGCACAATCGGTAACTTCATAGAAACTGCTGCCACTATTCCACCATTAGTAGAATTATTTCATAAATGTCACACGGGCCAACATGTCTTCGGAGACTTGAACCCATGCTACTTGGGACAAAAATCGTGGACCATACCACTTGAGCTATGTTCCTTTGACAGTGAATCAATATTTTTATCAATTAGTATATTTTTAATTCCATAGAGCATTAATTGTTATTAGCATCAGATAAACATAAACACCATCAACACCATTGAACAATGCATAACAAATAGAGAGAATAGACACAGAGATTTTTAGGTGTAAACCCTTTCGGGACAAAATGTTAAAATTGGCAACTAGGGCCAAACTCCACCTTGGACAACTCATATGATGCAACTGATTTTTTTCTTGGATTCCTCTTTCCGAGAGGTGTAGGATTGATCCAAAGATCATCTCATCCTGACATGTACAAATGGAATAATGAATTTATTTCGTTTATGGACAAATTGTCAAGGTCGGCCAACAACTTAATGTAGGCTCAAAAGCCCAAAAGACACGTCTATTCATCCTCAACGTTGCATATAAATAGAAGGAGCATCTACCTCATTTGGACACTCATCATTCACACCTCGCTCTCATTTGATTGGGTCGTACACATTTCTGGGTAGCCTCTCTCTCCACATGTGCGAACGACAAGTCTGGAATTTTGTTTTGGGCATTGACCGAATTACAGAAGGGTTTGACCAGCGTTGACCGAGCTGCAATTGACTGAGTTTGATTGCATTTTTCTTGGGGAATATTCTATTTGGGCAGGCCGCATTTCTAGGCACAAAAATCGAGGCAATTTGAGCTGTTTGTCCAGTCTTGACTGCAAAAAAGTGGACTGCAGGTTTGACCTCTGCATTGACCGAGTTTGACTAATATTTTTCAGACTATTTTGCTGTTGGAGGCCGAGTTGACTGGGTTTGACTGAGCTGATTTGGAGGAAAAATTCTGCCACGTTGACTAGTGTTGACTTTTTGGTTAGGGCTTCCTATTGGCTGCTATTTGATTGGACAGATTTTGACTTTGATTAGGCAAGTTAATTTTGTATGTTGTACTCTCTCTTTGCTGAAATTTTGAAGAATAATAAGAAGAATTGATCAAAGGGTTTCCCCACATTGGGGTTTGTCCTTCGCATGCGCCACATCTTGTGTCCTCTTGTGTTGGCTCGTCTTCTACTATTTTTATTTATTTTCTATCTGCATGTACTATCATGTTAATGTGATTGCTAATCTAGAAATTGATATTGGGCTAATAAAAAAAATTGAAGTAAATTGCTCTTAAGCATAGAACATACCATTGTTACCTAAAATTAACATGGTATCAGAGTTGAGGTGAAGACAAAGCCCAAGCAAGAGTGAGAAGAGAAATCATTGAGATCTATTGATCAAGGACAAGATTCAATCGCCTCTTCATCCTACTTCAAATTTGATGACAAGCTTCATGTTAAGTCTAATTATCATACATCGAAGATGTCTCTTGATTTGACTTTAGAAGAGCAAGATGTTATGGACTATGTGCAGGGAAAGATTACTGAACCTCTTTCAAATGCACCGGAAGCCGCTAAGACAAAGTACAAGAAAGGTGAAGTCAAAGCCAAGAAGATCATCAGGGATTCTATTCATAAGCATTTAGTTAATTTCCATCTTCGATTTGAACACATCAAAGGAGATATATGACAGGTTGGTTGGCATGTTCAAAGCTAGCAATGCAAACCAAGTCCTCTTTCTCAAGAACAAATTGAAGGACATAAAGAAGGGAAGAGGTGAAGATATTCAATCCTACTTCATGAGGATTATTGAGATAAAAAATGATCTACTTTCAATAGGAGAAGTTATTGCTGATAGGGAACTCACTCTCATTTCCCTTGGAGGATTCCCTTGTGAATGGCACGTGTTCAACACTACTATCCTTAACAACGATAGGATTCTAGGTTTTGAAGAATTGCTGACTAGATGGTCTTAAGAAGAGACAAGGATGATGGAAATGGACATGCCTTCAAATAGGAATGATCCTACTGCATTCTCTGCTCATGCTAAAAAGAAGAACAATGCAGGTTCAAAGAAGCAATGTCAAGGAAGACCGAGATTCAAAAATGGAGGGAAGGGAAGATGCTTCTTTTGTAACAAGTTTGGCCACTATGCTAGGGAGTGTCCTAATAGAAGGGACACACCTCATGATGATGACAACCACAACAACAATTTCAAGGGCAACAACAATCAAAGGAATGGTAGATTCAACAACAAAGGAAAAAGGAATGCTCCCGTTACTCAACATGGAAATGGTCGACCTCCCAAAAGATCAAGAAACTCTAGGTATGGTGAATCTAATGTTGTTGATAACAAGCAAAAATAATTTTATCTTATATCTGCCATCTTTGCTGCCTCTCCTTCGCATACCTTGGGAAATTGGGCGATTGATAGTGGTGCCTCAAGGCACTTCACTGGGTATAAGGAAGCTCTTTAAAATCTGATAGAAAAGGATACAAATTTGGAAATCATTCTTGGGGACAATGCCACCTATCTCGTGAAGGGGGTTGGGAATGTTACTCTTCAATTGAATCAAGGTAACACCATTCATCTACAAGAAGTTCTATATGTACTTGATCTAAAGAAGAATCTGGTATCTATCTCGGCCATGGAAGACAAAGGATTGAAGGTGGCATTCATTGATGGAAAGGTACGTGTTTGGAAAAGGAATTTCAAAGATGCATTTACTCTTGGATTCAGGGTTGATAGCCTATACAAGTTGGAGGAAGCCCATTGGGAGCTGTGTCTTGCGACACATCTCTCCAATCCGAATTATGGCACTGGAGGTTTGCTCATTTACATTATAAGGCTCTGCCTGATGTGAAGAAGATGGTGACAGGTATGCCCGAATTTAAAGTAGAACGTGAAGGTGTTTGTCAGGGATGTGCAGAAGGAAAACATACTAGGGGACCACTCTCCTCAAGTGATAGCAAGACTACCGACACATTTCAATTGGTTCATTCTGATCTATTTGGTATGATGCCCGTGACATCTTTGGGAGGATATTTATATTATGCTATCTTTGTGGATGATTTCTCTCGCAAAACTTGGATATATTTCTTGAAGAAGAACGACGAAGTATTCTCATGGTTCCGTTCTTTCAAAGCCTTGGTCAAAATTTAAGCCGAGAAGAAGATCAAAATATTGAGGGCCGATAATGGAACCAAATATGAATCAAATGAGTTCAATGACTATTATAGAGAAGCTGGCATTAAGAGGGAGACTACTACCGCATATACTCTTGAGAAAAATGGTGTTTGCTGAAAGGAAGAACCGTTCTATTATAGAAGCCACTCGTGCAATGCTTCATGATCAAAGCCTTTCGAATTTCTTATGGGTGGAAGCTGTCAACATTGCTATGTATGTTCAAAATAGATGCCCTCATCGAGCATTGGACTCCAAAACTCCCGAAGAAGTTTTCACCGATAAGAACCCTGATGTTTCTCACTTTAGAATTTTTGGTAGTCCCGTATATTTTCATTTGCCGCAAGAAAAGAGAAGCAAATTGGAAGCATCTGGGAAGAAAGGAACATTTGTGGGTTACAGTGAAACTTCTAAGGCATATAGAATCTATGTGCCTGGTCAAAGAGAAATGGAGATAAGTCATGATGTCACCTTTGATGAAGATGTTTCCCTTGGAACGATTAGTAACCTTCCTATTCCAAGGAAGGACAAAGAAGCAGATTCAGGAAATAAGGGAGAACCACAGGATGAGCTGATGCCCGATGTTGAAGGACCAATCGATCCCATTGATCCACCTCCTCATGAGCCCTCCTCCTCAAAAAGGAGACCCTCATGGCTTAGGGAAACTCTCGAAGATGCCGAGAGACATGTTGCTCCAAGGAGGACATTTCGTGAAAGTAAGAAGCTGAATAGGTACCAAGGGTACTTCACTGCGATGAGCACCATTGTTCAATCTCAGCCTTGCACATTCGAAGAAGCTGTGAAGCACCAAGTTTGGAAGGATGCTATGAACAAGGAGTATGAGTCGATTATGAAGAATGATGTCTGGGATTTGGTCCTTAGACCCAAGGACAAATCTGTTGTCACCTCAAATGGCTCTACAAGGTCAAGCATGGAGCTAATGGAAGTGTTGAAAAGTTCAAGGCCAGATTTGTTGCTCGAGGTTTCTCTCAAAAGGAAGGTGTGGACTACGATGAGATATTTGCACCTGTTGCCCGATATACCACCATCCGTTCGATTATAGCCCTTGTTGCCTCGCAAGGATGGAATCTACACTAGATGGATGTCAAGACAACCTTCTTGCATGGTTCAATTAGGGAGGAAGTCTATGTAGAACAACCCGAGGGGTTCGAAGTTCACGATCGTCAGACACATCTATGCAGGCTGAAGAAAGCCCTCTATGGGTTGAAGCAAGCTCCCCGAGCTTGGTATGAGAGGATCGACAACTATCTGATGAAGTTGGGTTTTACAAGAAGTGAAGCTGATCCAAACCTTTACCTTAAGGTTGAGAATGACAAACCTCTCATCTTGGTACTTTTTGTGGACGATCTCTTTCTGATAGGTGAAAACCCTCTTATTCATCAATGTAAGAGGGAGTTGGCTTCCGAGTTTGAAATGAAGGACCTAGGACTGATGCATCATTTTCTAGGGTTGGAGGTCTGGCAAAAGGCAGCTGAGATTTTCCTTTCTCAATGAAAATACATTGTGAAGCTACTTGAAAGATTTGGGATGGTGGACTGCAAGTCTGTGACTACTCCGATGGAACTTAACTTCAAGAAGTTATGCAAAAGTGCTGCTGGGCCCGATTTGGGAAATCCTTCTGAGTATCATCAACTCGTGGGGGGCCTGATGTTTTTAGTGAACTCCCGTCCGGACATATGTTTTGTAGTGAATACATTGAGTCAGTTTATGGTCCAGCCTCATCACATACGTTGGATTGCTGCCAATAATCTCTTGAGATATGTCCGGGGTACAATCCCCTATGGATTGAGATACAGTGTCGAGAATGTAACGCTCCATGGTTATTTTGATGCTGACTAGGCTGGCAGTGTGGTGGATCGTAAAAGCACATCGAGATGTTGCTTCTCTCTAGGTTCTGCTTCGATATCCTGGAGGAGCAGGAAGACGAAGTCAGTTGCTTTGAGCATCGCTGAGGCCGAATATATTGCTGCTAGTATGGCTTCCTGTGAAGCTGTTTGGTTGAGGAAGCACTTTAGTGAGCTGTTTGAACTTTGGGCATGTGCTGGATACCACCATGATCTTTTGTGATAACCAAAGAAGGATTCATCTTTCTGAGAATCCCGTGTTTCATGACCGCTGCAAGCATATTGATATCAGGTACCACTTTATTCGGGATATGGTACAACGAGGAGCAATAAGGCTCCAACGTTGACCGCAGAAAAGCTGATTGCAGGTTTGACCTCTGTGTTGACCGCATAAAAGTTGACTGCAGGTTTGACCTCTGCGTTGACCGAGTTTGACTGATATTTTCCGGACTGATTTGGATTGCTATTGGAGGCCGAGTTGATTGGGTTTGATCGAGCTGATTTGGAGGAAAAATTCTGCCATGTTGACCAGCGTTGATTTTCTGGTTAGGGCTTCCTGTTGATTGCTATTTGACTGGACAGATTTTGACTTTGATTGGGCAAGTGAATTTTGTATATTGGACTCTCTCTACTGAACTTTTGAAGAATAATAAGAAGAATTGATTAAAGGGTTTCCCCACATTGGGGTTTGTCCCTGGCATGCAACACATCTTGTGTCCTCTTGTGTTGGCTTGTCTTCTACTGTTTTTATTTATGTTCTATCTGCATTTACTGTCATGTCAATGTGATTGCTAATTTGGAAATTGACATTGGGCTAATAAGAAAAATTGAAGTAAATTGCTCTTAAGCATAGAACATACCATTGTTACCTAAAATTAACACAAAAAATACCAAACTCTTCTTAATATTGGTCTTCAATAAGATTTACATCAAGTTTTCAGCTCCAACTGAAGGAAGCTCCGACCCCTTGGTTTACAGGCTCCAACCCCTTGGTTTACAAGCTCCAACCTGTAGGATGCTCGAACGCCGTGTTTACCAACTGCAACTGGGAGGACACTCTGAAGCCCTAGTTTACAAGCTCCAACATGAAGGACGCTCCAACACCCTGTTCACCAGCTGCAACTGAATAGACGCTCCAATGCCCTGTGCAAGCTACAACATGCTCTAGCACCACCTTGCTACCCTGAAGTGTTCTTAAACTCCAACTTGAAGGAGACTCCACTCTCTTGCCTTGCACCACCCGACCACCCTGATCAGTCAGCAGATCACATTTCACAATTTTCAGACTGGATCCACCTGTGCTCTGAATCGATACAAAAGAACTGCAATACAATCTCTGTCAATCAAATATTCCTCTGCACATCAACCTCTAGTTGTCAATGTCAACCACTTCTATCTCTGTCGAAACTGCATGTCAAATGCTAGCTTCACAGCTATAACCAACACTGCTTGTCGTATAGATAAATCTGTTAATAACTCAAGTAGAAGTATGTGCAATCATGAACACAATAATCTGCAGCGTATCTGCTCTGGCATCACAAACTTGTAATACTGTCATTGCTCTTACTGTTTACTGGTTCTCACGAGCACAAACCTAGATACCACCAATCTGTCCTGTGCTGAGCCTTTAACTGTCCCAGCTGTTGCAACAAAAACATACAAGCCCCTTCTGCTGTCTCAAATCCTTGGCACTGTCACAATTCTCAATTCACATCACAATAAATGCCATTTATCAGCAAGGTCATAGTCAAATCACTATTACTGTCAATCATCAAGGTTATCTGTTAGTATCAAGGTTAATGTTGTTGTAGGGACATACTGTCATAAATATTACTATGTATCACACTATCTCAAACAGTCCAAACCTTGGCTGCTGCTTTCCAATTTCCAACAAGCTACCAATACTGCGACTTACTGTCATATACCATATGTATCAATGTCAATTCAAGCTTTCACAGTTATCCTTCCTGCAAACTCTGGCACACATTCTTTGTACACCCAGTCCACTGTCACTGCTCAACATCAGTACATAAATACCTCTTCTTCATTGCCTATCACATGCTACAAAGAAAAATCCTAGCACAATCCAAGATACCAAATCTGCTCTTGTTTAACCATAGCAATAAATTTCTGTGTTGACAACTCTGCAAAACAGGACTAATACTGTTTATGACCAGATGAACTTTGAGCCAGACTGCTTCATGATGCTTTGCCGCTTTGAGAATGATTGAAGAAACAAATAATGAGTCTTCTTACAGCTGGACAACTTCAACAGATGCAAGAGAATAATGATACTTTTCTACTGTTATCATTGTCCAGATCCCATGAGATATTCAACAATATCTGCCACTGTGCTAGGTTACACTTTCAAATCCTTTAACTGTCTCAAGTCTGCAATTAGTGAAAGAATGATACCTGAAAGCTTGCAATTGTGAGAACAATGAATAGTAGTACTTCAAGGCCGCATACGATGTTGCGTTTTTCTTTTGCTTCATAATGCACAGTCCTCAATTATTTGGTCCTTATGCTACTGTGATCATTTTGTGAGGTTGACTTTATTTGGGGCTGCAAACATCTCTACAAACTCGTGCCTATAACAAATGATTCTCATATTTAGTTTGCACGCTATCTTGTTAGCTTGAATAGGGCTAGGACTGAAGATAAACGTAACCCTTCTTATAATTTATGCTATCCTCATCGAATTGTGCTATTTCAGAGAGTCAAGTCTGTCATAATTATTGATTTAACTGGCTCGAGATGAATCTGGTATAGATCAAGGAAAGTCTATTGCTCGAACTCCTACAGATCTTGATAAAAAAATTATAACACCGAGCCTCAAGAATAACTGAGAGATAGTCCTGAAACAAATGAGTAAGTTCCGTTGGCCTTCAGATAGATTAGTAATTTGAACGCAAGCCTTCGCAGATCTGTGAGCCTAGAGGACTGTCACAGAAGGTAATAAACAGAGCTATTAGCCCTAGCTAAAGTGATCTCAACGAACCAGGATATGAGGCAACCTTTTACTACTTTCGCTGAATTGAGATAGCTGCAAGCAATTTAGCCTTTTTACTGGTTTGTAGTGATGAATTTTTGCTCAGATTTTGCGGCCGTAGAGGGCCAAGGATGATCTTCTTGCAACAAAACGAATCCGAAAAGAAACACCCAAAACTCCCAACAAATCCCAGGGTGATTTGCCACAGAATTGTTATTCTTGTAAGAACTCAACGCAACCCTGAGCCAAAAACCCTACCTTCTCTTTTGATAATTTGCTACAGGGGTCTATAACTAACCGCTGCTAAAAAATGATTAATGACTAGCCCATGCTCTTGTTAAAAGTAGACTTAGCTTGGTCTGCAATGAATTCATATGCACTGTATTAAGAGTACCGAAAAGCTCCACAATTTGACTCTATGATGCTTCTGTGATAGTATCATCAATTGCTGCTTGCTTTGATAAGGACCGAGACCATTGTAGAGTTTAACATATAGCCTTAGATCTCCACCTGCAATTAATCAACGGATCCCTAAATCAAAAATAAAATCAAACCCTAGCCAGTTGAATAATGCTTCCTTTCTCTGCACGGCTGAGAGTAGATTTCAGATCAATGTTCAGTAATGATTTTTTGTTTTAAGTTCATACTTTTGAGGATGAAAGGAGTGCCCTTTTTATAGTTTATGGAGGGGCTTCTAAGAGTGAGCCATAGGAGGAGTTTCAAGATGGTAATCCCCTTTTGAAATTAAATTTTATTTAAACTTGTAGCCCAAGGATCAGGTCGTCTACCTTTAGGTTCCAATTTGACTTTGAAGTCAAGACCTTTTGAAAATATAAAATAATTTTCAAAGCCCTTCAAGAATAAGTTAATGCTTAAATTGAGGAAAACCCAACTCCCTTGATGTGAAAGATATGCTGGTCAATGAAAGATTGCCACATCATCTCCTTGTGGGGATTTTGCCCCCAAAATGGGTCCTTATTGTTCAATCTGGCATAACTCACAAACTATGAGGCCTCTCGTGACGTGCCACATTCCACCAGAATCAGCTTGATGAGGATAATCCAATGACGAGGATCTCTAAGGGAAATTCAATGATTTACTTCTTCAGAAAACTCCAACAAGTGCGGAGTATGTCCATCATCCAGGGAATCCAAATCCTAGAGCTAGGGCTTCCAACCATCCTTCAATGGAGCTTCCAACTTTATGCAATCCAAAAAAATATAAGAACATTCATTAACTTATGTTGGCATCAATAACAACACCCTTCAACAATCTCCCACTTTGTCATTAATGGCAACACATGTACTCCCCCTACGATCACTGGTCCGCTTGACTTCGTGCCTCAGTCTTATTCTCTTGATTTCTCTCCCCCTTTGACATCAATGGAAAAGGGTGACTCCCCTTGAAAATATGCCTAATTTTGTGGTCCTGTAACCTGCCTGTACTCCCCTTACGAAATGCTTTCCTCTATCTCCCTGCAAGATGTTTGTCTTCCTTTAACTGCTTTTCTTCCTTAATGCTTACTACATTAGACAACCTATCTCCCCCTATTATGTTATGCTTGATACTGATTGCCACTGTTGATTCTACCTGTCAATATGGATCAAATTTCCCTGCCAAAACTGTTACTCCACTGAAACTACTCATAATGCCAAACAAAAACTTCTTTATATCTGCCATTGCGCATACTCTGATCCACCTTGTTGAAGGAAGTGTAACTAGGTTTGGTCTTCATAAATGTACTTTTGATATTTGTACTTATTCAAGAAAAGAAATACTATATTTATAATATATGACAATGAGTTTCTTGCTCATTGTAGTAGGTGTAGCACATGTCAAAGTGCTATAGGTGAGTCAAATAGTCAAGAGAAAATATTGAAGGCCTTAAGGGCATGTTACACTATGTATAAATATATATTAAAGTCAAAGGGAAACCTCCAAGCAATGTCAAGTCTACTCCTAGGCAATGACACAAGCTCCTTCAAGCATGCTACAACACCATGGAAACTATTCGAAGTCTGCTCAACAAGTCAGCCACCAAACTACCCTCAAAGTCGGCCTACAATTAAGAAGACAAGTCGGCCTAAATGCAGTCAGTCAAGTCGGCTTAAATGGAGGGACAATCCTCTATTTATAGAGGTTGTCCACTCCAAAGACAATGCATCAATTGTGCTCTGAAATCCGTAAGAGAAAGAGAACAAGAAGGTCGAAGGAAGCCAAGGTAAAGGGGCTACTAGGGCAACGAAGAGAAGAGGAGGAACAACGAAGAGTAAGGGACTGTTTCTAGGGTATACACAGTCGCACATGCGAGGGAATGAAGGACATTCTGCGACTATTACAATAGTAAGATCACAGTTGGATATTTCTATTTGTTTGGGGCTAAAACTAGGCCCATAAAGGCCTCCTACTCCAACGTGGAAGAAGGCCATCAAGCGAAGTAAGAAAGAAGGAGACCGAAGTATAAAGCACTGTTTCTAGGGCTAGAAATAGTCACACATGCGAGGTGTAGTAAGGGTATGTCTGAGCTATAACAACAACTAGTGAACAGTTCATTGTTTGGATGAGAGATCAAGCCTACAAGGACTCCCAAGCCTAGTGAAGGAGCCTATCTCTCTAAGGTAAAAGGACTCTAATTGGAAGACGAAGTGCTAGAAGACAAAGTGTCGGAAGAAGTGCGAAGGTATATGGTGTAGAAAGAAGTAAAGACTTGACTTGTGCTGGGAGGATCTCTTAGTTAGGGGTCTAGGGTTTGGCATTGATCAATAGAAGCTTCAATAAGAGAAATGCAGTAAAGGGTTTTCCTCTTAAGAGAAGAGAGGTTTTGGCCCTGGCAGAGAGCCAACATCTTGTGTTCTTTTTTTTTTATGTTTTGGTAGCAGTTTGATGAAGTACACACATATGCACTAATAAGAAGAAGAAGAAGAATAAACTAATAAGAAAAGTAAAAAGACTTCACAAATGGTTATCAAGTAACGAAGAATCACACTACACTACTTTGCCCTAAGATTCTTCAACATTGTATTAGAGCTAAGGTGACACATCAAAGAAAGGGCAACTCAAGAACACTTCTCAAGGAGAAGCATCTACAAGATTGAAATATCAAGCCTATAAGTTCCAATCACTTCAAGGTCAAGAAGGGTCTACAATGCATCATTCACCAAGGAGGTCTAGAAAGCTAGAAGAAGAGCCTTATATAAAGGCACCCACAAAGAAGAGCAGATTGAAGCAGGACCTACAAGTCTTCAAACAAACCTCATCACCAAGCAAAGTCCACTTGAAGAAGGCAACTTGAAGAACATCAAGATCCAGGGAAGACAAGCCATCAAGCCTTCAAGGAGGAAGCAAATCCATTACATCTCAAAATCTATCAAGTAAGTACATGTCCCCTTCTGAATATACATCAATGTCTTTTTGCAAGGAAAGCAATAAATTGGTAGGTACCAATAATTTTCTTGCATGGAAGAAGAGGACTGATCTACTACTCAAAGAGAATGAAATCCTAGAGCATGTCAAAGGGAATATCGCTATCCTTGCTAAGGAACAGACTCAAACCTAAGCCAAGTACAATAAGGATGAGACAAGAGCGCAAAGGATTCTGATAGAATCAATCAAAGACTCTCTCATTCCTTATGTCTCCAAGTTTGAGAGATTAAAAGAAATTTATAATAAGCTAATAGAGCTATTCTCGGTATCCACAACCAGAGAAGTAATATCTTTGAGGAATGAATTATACAAGATAAAGATAACAAAGGAAGGAATAGCTCCCTACTTCATGAAAATCTTTGAAATGATATATCAACTTCAAGGGCTTAGGGAAGTCATGTCTGACAGAGAAATGACAACTGTAGTAATGAATGCTCTACTTGAGCAGTGGGGAAACTTCACATCTAGCATATATGCCAAGAAGGAAGCAACCACTCTTAGTGAAATGTGGTCTCTATGCAGAACAGAGGAAACCAAACGTAAGGGAAAAGAAGATGTGGGATCAAAGGAGCAAGCATTTGCTACCATGGCCAAAAGAAATGGTAGATTTGGCAAGTTTGGTCCACGAAGAACAAACAACAAAGACATGTCCAAGATCCAATGTTTTGGATGCCAAGAATATGGACACTACAAAAGGAATTGTCCTAAGCTTAAAAGGGACAACAACAAAAGGAAGAGGGAAGAAGCTCACATAACTCAAGAGATGAATGAAGAAGGAAAGAAGCAAAAGAAGGAAGATCCTCCGGATCTCTACTATGACTAGGTCAAACTCTTTACCTCCAGACTTCTTTCCAAGTTTTGAGTTGAATAGGAGCATGTAGAAATAAATTAAAATTGCATGGCTAGAAGCATCCTCTAGAATCTAGCAACATGATGTACATAGAGTTCTAGATACTCATGTAGATGTAGCATTTATGATAAGAACAAAAATGCATAAGTAAAAGTATCTTCTAGAATATAGGAGCATGGTAGATATAGCTCAAGATATTCGTGTAGAAGAAGCATACCTAATATAGGACCTCATACATGATAGAAAAATTGATCATGATAAGAATCTTAGATGACCTACATCATCAAAAGAGAGGAAACATTTGCAAGGCAAGGATCTTTAAGATCCTATGATGGAATCTTCAAAAGAAGGTTCATGGACCAAAGTAGATGTTTCATCGGGAATCCCATTCATGGGTTTCAAGAAAAGAATGATATGCAGGCAAGCTAAGATGAAGCAAGAAGGGCCACACCAACGGATGATCAAAGGAGAATCAAGATGAGGTATGCATGCATCAAAGTTTAACTCATGTTATCATTTGTATATTATTAAGTCATGGGTATAGTTCTATAACATGATCAAGCATGAAAGAATCTATTTCACAAAGAACATGCTCGAAGGGATGTACCACAATGCAATGAAGGTCAACAAAAGAATATGTGCACATAAGGAGCATAAGATTGCTGACTAAGAAGCAAGAAGAAATGCTGACAAGTCCAGAAAGCAAGCAATGAAGGAATGCTCTCACAAGAAGCATTAGATGGTTTCCCTATCTATCTGAGAAGAAGCTAATGAAGAAAGAGATCGAGCATGTGAAGAACACCATGATCACCAAGAAGGCATGAACTCTGATAAAGGAAGAAAGGACCCTTGACACCTATGAAGGCCTTGGAGATATAAAAGGTGCAAATAATTGATTCTACTCCACAAAGATGTCATGACAAAGAAGCCATCCAACAAAAGAAAAAGCAATGTTGAAGCAATATTCAGGATAAAGACATGATGGGCTACTAGGTCAAAGCATGTAACCTAGCAAGTACTGCAAAGCATCCATGAGAAGAATATTCCGAAGCATGGACAAGATGACAAAGGAGTAGCCAACATGACAAGAAAACCTGATGGTCACTTTCCACGAAGCAATGACATGACAAACCAAGAAGGAAAGTGATCGATGGATGGTGCCCTACCTAGAAGAAGTTTGAACAAAGACTTCAGGACATAAAGAAAGGAAGGAGATCAAGTAGCTGAAGAACCCATGAAGAAGAAGCTGCTGATGAAGGAAAGAGTCCCCAGTTAAGAGGGAGCTCTGACAGGTCCCTAATCAAGAGGGAGTTTTGGATCACCCCTGATTACAAAGCAGTGACAATTGTGTTTTCCATTTCATAGGTCATGCACTAAACCAAGATTAACAACTGTAAGTCTAGATGAAGGCCATGAATGGAAATGTAGACACAAGTTAGACACAACATTCTTGTCTTCACTCAAAATGAAAGAATGGGAGGATTGGGTAATCATCTGGCATTCGATACTCTTTGAGGATGTGTAGGGCATCCAATACAAGAGTAGGCAAAAGGACTGATATTCTTTGAGGGCTGGGAACCCAAGATAAGAATAGTCCTAGAAGGTCATACTCGGTGAACACCCGGGTGGGTATGTACCTTGAGAGGCAATGATAAAGGTGTCTATAAATCATTGGTCTCGCCAGCATTGTAGCCCCTGGTCTCGTAAAGAGATGGAGCTATTCGTGAAGGCCTTGCACTATGACAATGCTGATGAATATGATGATATAATAGATGGATTGCAAATCCGGTTTCTCTTATGTGAATTCTTCAAGATTGATAATAGCCAAACACCTTGTAATGTTGTATGAATACCTCCCTAGTTAAGAGGGAGTGTTGAAGGAAGTGTATCTAGGTTCGGTCTTCATAAATATACTTTTGATATTTGTACTTATTCAAGAAAAGAAATATTATTTTTATAATGACAATGAATTTCTTACTCATTGTAGTAGGTCTAACACATGTCAAAGTGCTATAGGTGAGTCAAATAGTCGAGATAAAATATTGAAGGCCTTAAGGGCATGTTACACTATGTATAAATATATATTAAAGTCAAAGGGAAACCTCCAAGCAAAGTCAAGTCTACTCCTAGGCAATGGCACCTTCAACAAGCTCCTTTAAGCATGCTACAACATCATGGAAACTATCCGAAGTCTGCTCAACAAGTCAGCCACCAAACTGCCCTCAAAGTCGACCTACAATTAAGAAGACAAGTCAACCTAAATGCAGTTAGTCATGTCAGCTTAAATGGAGGGACAATCCTCTACTTATAGAGGCTGTCCACTCCAAAGACAACGCATCAATTGTGCTCTGAAATCCGCAAGAGAAAGAGAACAAGAAGGTTGAAGGAAGCCAAGGTAAAGGGGCTACTAGGGCAACGAAGAGAAGAGGAGGAAAAACGAAGAATAAGGGACTGTTTCTAGGGTATACAGTGTACACAATCACATCTGTGAGGGAATGAAGGACAGTCTGTAGCTATAACAACAGTAAGATCATAGTTTGACATTTCTGTTTGTTTGGGGCTAAAACTAGGCCCATAAAGGCCTCCTACTCCAGTGTGGAAGAAGGACATTAGGTGAAGTAAGAAAGAAGGAGACCGAATTATAAAGGACTATTTCTAGGGCTAGAAACAGTCACACATGCGAGGTGCAATAAGGGTATGTCTGAGTCATAACAACAGATAGTGAACAGTTCATTGTTTGGATGAGAGATCAACCCTACAAGGAATCCCAAGCCTAGCGAAGGAGCCAATCTCTCTAAGGTAAAAGGACTCTAATTGGAAGAAGAAGTGCTAGAAGACAAAGTGCTAGAAGAAGACTGTAGTATCATACACTTCTTCCAGCGCTGTAGTGTCGACACTTCTTGTAGACTGTAGTATCATACTATCATGTTATTTTGGACTATAAAGGCCTTTTAGAGCATGCTTCTTGATTTTTTTTGATTCAATGATGTTTTGCACTAAGTGCTATTTTGGTTATATGCACTATTACTTGATATATAAATGCGAACTTTAGCATATTTGTGTATAAATGGTTTGGATTCATATGGATGCACATTAATATATACGCTTTTCTTTAAAATATGAATATTTTATGTGTTTTTGGTAAACCGTTTTTTTCCTAGTTTTTTACTGGTCCTGGACCGATTCCTGGTCCACAAGGTTTTTCGGTTCTTGAAGGTTGCCAGCGATTGTGGATCTGCTGGCTCATCGATGACATTTGTCATGAACTCCTTCATGTTGAAGAATCTAGGGCAAAGATAATTAAGATAATTCTTCTTATCATGATAACAATTTGTGAAGTATTTAAGCAATTTATATTACCTTGATCTTTCATTCATTATTAGTGTGTGTTTTCACTTCATCAACTGCTACCAAAAAAAACAAAAGAGACAAGAACACAAATATTTGGCTTTCTGCCACGGCCATAACCTCTCCCTCTTGGAGAGGAAAACCCACACAAAATTCTTCTTATAGAGATTCCATTGATGAATACCAAGACCATGACTCTTGATACATTCCGCCTCTCCAAGACCAAGAAATCAATCCTCTTTCGTTAACACTGCTAAGATCATCATGATCGCTGCACCATTGAAGCCGTCACTGAGATCTTCTAATATCTGCTCCATGACTAATCTTTGATATTATCGCCGAGGTGATCTCTCCATCATTCATCAAGATTGTGATCTTTCATAACAAGATCATGTCAACATCTAGAGTTGATGTGTTACATCATGAGATCATGAGACTATTTATCCTAGTCATCATTATCACAACTTCCTTCTTTATGACAAGGTTGTAACTATCATGGTTTCTTCCTACTCCCTTTGAGTATACCAAGACTATAGCTCTTGACTTGATTGTCACTGTTTAGATTGCAGTAGACATAGTGATCACTGAAATTCTCTTCAACGTGATTATATGCTGAGACTGAGATAATACCTTCAGGATCACTATGATTTCTATTAGGTCGTGATAGTAAGGGCAACAAGGATTCTGAAGTTTACATTGATTGCTCATGAAGTAGATCCACCGAGATCTACTTTCCATCTAGGCCGAGAATACATGTATATAAGATATATATATGACGAGGCAGATTCATTCACATGTATGTCGTAAGGGAGATCTCTGCTCCATTTTCCATGCGAGATTCATCTTCAATGCGAACTCTGCCAATACTGCTCCTTGTCATGCGAGGTCATTTTATCTTTGATGCCGAGATTGCCATCATGAAGATCAACTATATGCCGAGAATGTGTTGAGCCCAGACTTCAACTCACTGTTGCGTCCTCATCCGAAGTTATTTCTGCTCCATACATCCGAGATCATGACTGCACCTAAACCCCAAACGAGGTGCAGTCAAACCCTATTGTGGCTCTACTCCTATATGCGAAATTTCAGAGGCATACAAAATTTTCCTTGTGTCATTCGTGCTAACCCTTCGTGGGTATTTACTATTAATAGTAGTGTGTGCTCTTAATTTGAGCCGACTTGAACTTACGAACTGACATGTCTTTATGCCAAGCCAACATGACTTCCATTTGTACATTTAATTCATTTTGTTAGGATATTTTGACACATAGGAAATAGTTAAGTATAACTTGGTCTAGTGTAGAGTTAGGTAAAGTGTGTTTCTTTACTATGTACTTTTGTAACTTACAATCCGATGGTCACGATATGTAGTGATTCGACGGTTCATTCTCTCTTCACTATTATCGACACTTGATCCTTGGCTTAACACCCGATTGGTCCATGATCTATATTTAAAGAGCATGGAGGGTCATTTGTAGGGGAACCGTTCATGAGAGAAGCTTATGTAAATTTTCATTCTTTTTTTAATAAATTGCCTGAAGTGGCCGCGTTGGCTAAGGCCGTGGACTGTTTCCCTCTTTGAGGGTTTTAACCGCATCAAGAATACTGGTGTATTGATCTGTGATCTGTTTGTGAGCAGTGTCCTTTGGTGTTCTGTCTAAGGAACTTACCCTGTAAATTCCTATATGGTATCAGAGTTATTTGAGGGCTGCATCTGTTGGTGGTCCAAACCTGAAGCCAGTAGAACTGCATCTAACTATCGTTTCCTAGACCTACTGTTTCTGACTGCTTTCGGGCCGAGAGGACTGCTCTATTGTGTTAGGAGCATCTGTTCCAGTGAGGAACCCCTTTTTGTTTGACGCGGAAAGGTTTCCAGTAGCCCTAGCTACGTCATTTTTAAGCTCTGGAGGTATACAATGTTTATTTGCAGTTTTTAGTTATTTTCTCTTTGTTTATTTTGGTTTATTTAGCTCTCTGTTTTTTTTTACCGGATCTATACCTTTCATTTTTGCGTATGCTCTTGGCCCTACGACTCTGTGCAATCTGGGCAAATCAGAAACAGAAAGGAAGGATTTTTCTCATGCGTATGCTCTTTTCCGCCGTGCCTTAGTGTGATCTCGGGAAATCAAAAACATTGAGGAAAATTTATCGTTTCCAGGTAAAGCTAACTTCAAACCATAAGGTTTATTTTTTTTTTTTTGTATGTCCGTGTTGGGTTTTGTGGTTTTTGTTTTGTAGGCAAAAAAGAGCTTTCTCAAGTAAGCACGCACCCCAAAGTTTCAGTGAGTACAAAAAAAAACCCCTTCCTCTTTTCCAAAAATTACTAACCTTTTAAACTAGCTCACTTGGTCCAAAGTTACTTTATGAGAATAGAGGTCTTGGGTTCAAGTCTTTCTTTTTGTTGAGTTACTTTTTCAAAAAGCACATGTAGCTTATGTTTTAAAGTTACTTTATGTAAAAGTGTTCTCACCCATTATAAAAAGTGAGTCACTTATAATTCTAAAGTCTCTTTATCTTTTATTTAAGTTACAATTTAGTGAGTAGCTCATAAAGTACCATTGTAAAAGTGACTTTCACTTATTTATAGAAGTGACTCACATATTTTTTTTTTAAAAGTGAGCTAATTAGATTTATGTTTAGAGGGGGGGGGGGGATTTTTTTTAAATATAACATTATCATTCATTTCTGCATATTCATGCACTTCGTCGGCATCTTCAACAACTTTTCTTCAAAAAGCCATAACTTTTTTATCCAGAAGCCGTTTTCAAAGCCTTTTTTTTTGAATCAGCCTATTTTTTCGATATCTTTCCATTGGAACACTTAGTTTCAGCATCTACAACTTCAGTTTCTGTTAAAATGGAAAGTCCATGCCAAGTTATTCTTGACAGCACCAACTACTTCCAATGGTGGTCCTACATTGTGGATTTACTTAGAAGTAAAGGTCTTTACAGAATAGCCTCAGGCCAAGAAACCAAACCTCAAGATGAAGATAAGGCAGCCAAATGGGAAAATAGGCAAGATCAAGCACGTGGGTTGATAGGGATGTCTATTTCTTCAGACCTTAGATTCCATATCGCAGAACTTGATACTCCTAATGAAGCAATGAAACAACTCACTAAAGTTTTTGGAATTAAAAATGAAATTAGAGCCCATCAACTCGAAAATGAGTTGCTTACATTGGACCCCAATAATTTTTCTTCCATTGAAGATTTTTTGTCCAAGTTCAAGACCCTTAGACTTCTCTTGGAAGGTGTTAAGGTTAAGAAAGAAGATGGTAGCCTTATCTATTCCATTTTTACCAAGTTGAGACCAGCCTACTCTGTATTTGTTTCCACCTTCCATTCTACAAGAGAAGCTTTCATTTTTCAAGGACAAGACTACAACTCCCCTTCCTTTAATTCCTTTTGTGATTCTTTAATAAGAGAACAAGAAAAACTCTTACATCTTGGTCTTCTTAATCTTGTAAACTCTTCTAAGAAAGCCTTAACCGCCTAGCAACAACCAAATTCAAAGAACCCTAAGAAGTTGTATCCTAAAAAGAATGGTCCTATACCAAACAAGGGTCCTAAGCAATTTTAGTCTCAAAATGAAAAATCATTTCAACAAAATGATAAGGCAAATAAAAACAAAGGGAAGAAGACTGATAGACATTGCCACTTTTGTAATCGAGATGGCCACTTAGAATCCAAATGCTTTAAGAAGATGGAAGATTTGGAAGTAGCAATGAAGAAGCATAACATCGATTTGGAGCACTCTTAAACTTCAACTTCATCTTCAGGAATAACACTTTTTGCATGTGGTTATCAAGCATCTCGGTCTGGTTAAGCACTAAATGTACCTTCTTCGTCTCATTCTCATGAGTGGCTCATTGATTCTGGAGCTTCTTATCACATGGCCAAAAACAAAGCCATGTTTTCTTCTTTAAATGATTGTAACACCAAAAATATATATGTTGGTGATGATAGATCTCTTAGTGTTGTAGGGACTGGAACTGTTCATCTAGACAATGGTCAATTTAATGATGTATTATGTGTTCCAAGCTTATCCTGCAACCTTCTATCTGTATATCAGATTACTCATTTAGGGGAAGGTAAAATCGTTGAATTTTCACCTCATGATGTTGTAATTAAGGGCGCAAGAGATCCTAGACAGATTTTAGCTACTGGCATTGCTGATGATTCTACAAGGTTGTATAAGTTTAACAACTTTGGGTCATCAAATCTTCCCTCGGTATTTGTTGCTCATAATGATGAAGTGAGTAAACTTTGGCATGAACGATTTGGTCACTTAAACTATCACTCCCTTCAGAATCTATGTAAAGAAAATATGGTGATAGGTCTTCCAATGGTATCTTGCAGAGATGGTGTTTGTTCCGGATGTGTACTCGGAAAACATCATCAGGATAATTTTGAAAAACGTGCCTCTTGGCATGTCTCAGTGCCTTTACAACTTGTGCATAGTGATTTATGTGGTCCACTTCTAGTTGTTTCATTCTCTAGCTACAAGTATTTCTTAACTTTCATTGATTATTTCTCCAGACGCACTTGAGTATACTTCTTAAAACTCAAGAGTGAAGTATTTAACATGTTCTTGGCCTTTAAGGCCTTTGTTGAAAAACAATCTGGACATCAAATTCTTAAGCTAAGATCTGATAATGGCGGAGAATATGTTAACAACAAATTCATCAAATTTTGCACTGGGAATGGAATTCAAATGCAACATACTGTTCCATTCGACAACAAAATGGTGTAGCTAAAAGGAAGAATCGCACCTTAAAGGAAATGGCTAATTGTATGCTTCAATCTAAAGGACTTAGTCTTAATTTTTGGGCAAAAGCAATGAACTGTGCAAATTACATTGTAAATCGCACTCCTACTAAGGTTTTAAAGAATATCACTCCAGAAGAAGCATGGAGCTCAATTAAACCAGATGCAAGTCACTTTCGTGTTTTTGGAAGTGAAGCATGGGCCCATATTCCAGATGAGAAACATAAAGCTTTAAAACCTAAGAGTGAAAAATATATTTTTGTTGGATATTTTGAAGATGTCAAAGGATATAGACTTATTCCACTTAAGTCCAAAAATGTTATCATTAGAAGAGATGTAAAGTTTGCTGAAAATATATCGACCTATGAGCCTAGTTCGGCGGATGTGCCACTATCCCTTCTACTTCTGAAAATATTTCTTCTTCAGAAGATGACAACAAGGATGACAATCCTCCCCCACCTTCTCAGGATCCTCCTTCAGCTCTTCAGCTTCCAAAATGGGTCCGTGCTACTTGGGATGCAGCAGGTGCTCTTGTCGGTGATCCTACAGATCAACGACGTACACGTTCTCAGTTCGATAGGGCCTCTTCTTTACTGGCTCAAGCTTCAGCTAATTATGATCCTGACACCTTTGTCGAAGGTTCAGGCCATCCAGATTGGGACGCAGCTATGAATTAAGAATATCGTTCATTATTGGCAAATGATACATGGGATCTTGTTCCTCTTCCAAAGGGACGAAAACTTGTTAGATGCAAATGGGTTTACAGAACCAAGTATGGACCAGATGGAAAAGTTGATAAACATAAAGCTCGTCTTGTTGCTAAGGGCTTTTCACAAGTTGAAGGCATTGAATATATTGAAACCTTCTCCCCTGTTGCCAAAATGAACTCTATCCGCCTTGTTCTTTCTCTTGCTGCCTCTTTCAAATGGGAAGTCCATTAGATGGATGTTAAATCTGCCTTCTTGCATGGGGACTTGCATGAAGAAATCTATATGGATTAACCTACTGGCTTTATACAAATAGACTCCAGTCTTGTATGTCGGCTTAAGAAATCCCTTTATGGTCTCAAGCAAGCCCCTCGGGCTTGGTATGCCAAAAAGGATAGCTTTTTTTTAGAAACTGGCTTTTCTAGGTGTCATTCTGACAACACTGTCTACACCAAGAAAGTGGGAAAGTCTCTTATCATTCTTGTTCTTTATGTTGATGATCTTATCCTTACTGGTAGTGATCCCAACCTTATAAACCATGTGAAGTCCAACCTTAAAAAGAAGTTTGAAATGACAGACTTAGGACACTTGCATTATTTTCTTGGTCTTCAAGTCTTGTAAACCAAGGAAGGTATTTCCCTTTCCGAGTCCAGGTATGCCTGTGATCTTCTATGCCATTTTCACATGGAAGACTGTAAGCCAACCCCTTCTCCCTTTCAGTCTGGAGCCAAACTTTCAGTCACTTGTACTTCCCCTGAAGTTGATGCTACCTTATACCGTCAACTTGTAGGAAAATTTTTGTATTTGACCCATAATCGTCCTGATCTTTCGTTTGCTGTTGGCCTTATTTCTCGGTTTATGGAAAACCCACATGAAAGTCATTGGAAAGCAGCTAAAAGAATACTTCGTTATGTTCGAGGTACAGTTCAGTTTGGGATTCATTACAGTGCAGAAGCATCTCCTCTATTGGTTGGTTTCATTGATACCGATTGGGCTGGTGACCCTGATGATCGGAAGTCTACTGCAGGGTATTTGTTCACTCTTGGTTCAGGACCTATTACATGGGCTTGCAAGAAACAAAGTGCCATTTTTCTTTCTTCAGCAGAAGCAGAGTATCGTGGTGCTGTAGAAGTTAGTAAGGAAGGCCTGTGGCTTCATCAGATCCTGTCAGAGTTTGGCTTTAGGTAGCAGCATCCGACTACACTTTGGTGTGATAATCAAAGTGCCATTCAACTATGCAAAGATCCAGCCCAACATCAGCGCAACAAACACATTGAACTGCACATGCACTTCATCAGAAAGCTCATTCATGACTATGTTCTTGAAGTGCAATATTGTTCAACAGATGATCAAGTTGCAGACATCTTTACAAAGGCTCTCACAAAGGTGAAGTTTACTGAACTTTGATTTATGGTTGGAGTTCAGGAAGTTGTCACTAAGGGGGGATAGGCTCTAATGCCTCATTCCTTCTCCTATTGTGTCATATTTGTACATCCTTCAATCCTATCCCAAGTTGTTCTTAAGGGGGGGATGTTAGGATATTCCGACACATAGGAAATAGTTAAGTATAACTTGGTCTAGTGTAGAGTTAGGTAAAGTGTGTTTCTTTACGATGTACTTTTGTAACTTACAATCCGATGGTCACGATATGTAGTGACTCGACGGTTCATTCTCTCCACGGTATTACCGACACTTGATCCGTGGCTTAACACCCGATTGGTCCATGATCTCTATTTAAAGAGCGTGGAGGGTCATTTGTAGGGGAACCGTTCATGAGAGAAGCTTATGTAAATTTTCATTCTTTTATTAATAAATTGCCTGAAGTGGCCGCGTTGGCTCAGGCTGTGGATTGTTTCCCTTTTTGAGGGTTTTAACCATGTCAGGAATACTGGTGTATTGATCTGTGATCTATTTGTGAATGGTGTCCTTTGGTGTTCTGTCTAAGGAACTTACCCTGTAAATTCCTACACATTTTTGGAGCCGACATTAGGATTCCTTTAATGTTTTGCTTGCAGGCTTCAGTAAGATGCTATTGAGGTATTGATCTTGGCCTTGGGGGGTTGTTACACAACTTTGAGGACATGAATACATTTACATAAACTCATGAAGAGTTTCTTTACACATGACATGACTATCTGACATATAAATAAATCCTAAAGACATCAAGAAGAAGACTTTTACCAAGTGACACTTCTTGCTCATGAAACCCATGTAGCAAGGCATAAAAATGATTTATTTCCTTTTATTACATCATTTACAAAGATCATGTCATTATGAAGACCGATCCTAGTTATACTTTCTTCAACACTCCCTCTTAACTAGGAAGGTATTTATAATGGTACGTGGTCATTCTCAATCTGAAGAATTTCTCATAAGAAGAATCGGATTTGCATTCCATATAGAAAGGCCTTGACTAACAACTCTATCTCTCAAATAGATCAGAGCACACAATGTTGGCGAGACCAATGATTGATAGAAACACATCATCATTGTCTCTCGTAGGGTCATACCCACCCGGGTGTTCTTTGAGTATGCCCTACTAGGACTATTCTCATCTTGGGTTCCCAACCCTCAAGAATATCGGTCCTCTTGCCCACTCTTGTCTTGGATGCCCTATCACATCCTCAAAGAGTGTCGGATGCCAAATGATTACACAATCCTCCATTCTTTCTTCCAAACTGAAGACAAGAATGTCGTGTCTAACTCTCCGTTTTAACCAGGGATGAGTTTCAAGTTTCTCTTCACTCAGAAACTTGCTCGAGTTCCTTTTACTTATAGGAACTTCCTAGAGCTCCCTCTTACCTAGGTACTCTATCATTAGTACTTTATAGGGTCTTCTAGTTGACTGACGATCGAAGACTTTAATGTCATCAATTTCTTCACGCGTAGGGTTGAACCATCCATCCCTTTCCTTCGTCATGTCATTCCTTCTTTCCGGGAAAGTATCCTTCTTGGCTTTGCATTTGGGGCTTCCTTCATAAGGCCATCTATCTTCACCCTTTTCTTCAATAGTGATTTACAAGGTACATAGTTGTGACATCCTTGACAACTCTCCTTACCTTGGCCTTGCACACATACCCAGTTTTTTCCAAGAGGTCAGACACCAAAAAAAATCACATGGTACCTTTTGGTGATGGCCTTCTATTAATGAAATCTTCTTGTAGGCATCAACATCCTGCATATGTGTTGACAAATCTCCCAACGATATCTGTTGTCAAGGGTCTTGATCTTTTCAGACTTCTATCAGAGTCTTCACATCGTTCCGGGAGATATCTTGGTCAAGTCTTCTTGATCTTCCGGAGGTTGATTGCCTTCATCAAGGTTGCATACTTCACAGTCTCTTTCATCCTCACATCTTTCATTCCCAGGAGCTCTCAGAGTTCTTCAATCGTAGTCAACGACCTCATACTTCATATGAGGACATATTATGTTGATTTCATCTAGTTAGACTTATGTCTTTCTGCATCCTTTCGGAGGAGGAGATCCTTTCCCTTTTGATCATTCTCGATCCATTTTACCTGCAACCATATATCATGACATTACAACATCAAATACAAATACAAGCATACATACCTCATTTTCCCTTCAGGCTACTTTCAACAACTTTCTTGATTGAATGGATCTTCAATCTCTTGGTATGCTTCATCATGTCATCAGTCCTTCATCTCATGATTTCCATAAGTTGGAAATCCTGATGAAACATTTGCTACCTTCCCAAACTAGGAGATCCTCCGCTGAAATTTCCATCAGATATCCTTCAGGATCTAGTATGTCCCCATCTGGCAAATGTTTCCTTTGTCCTGGATGACTTATTCCTTTCCGTTCATATTCAATGAGATTCGCAAGAGCTATGCTCTTCTTGATTCTCATGCAAGCACTTGTTTCCATGATGCCACGATGCATCTTCTTACCATGATCATATCTACAAAGACTTCTGATAGGATCCTTTTGAGAGGGACACCATCTTACTCATAATGGAGATCTACTATTCCCTCTTTCCCTGATCCCTTTCGTCAGTTTCCTCCATCCTTCCGGTGATATGAACTTTTCATCGATAGTACTATTTTGTCTTGTCAACTTTCCTTTACTTATCTGCACTTATTTGAGTCCTATCAGCTTGTCTTTCTTTATCTGACATAGAGACCACAAATTGTTGATCGAGGTAACCTCCTTGTCCATGGACATTTATTACCTTGCTTATCAATATCAATATCAATGATGTTTATTTCATCATTATTCCCAAATCGCGTAATTGCGAATTCATGAAGATGTTTCTTCATTCTTCTTTACTGTATTTCAAATAGTATATCCTCTAGCATTTCATGTATCCTTCTTATGTCTCCTTTCTTACTTTATAGAACCTTAAGACCTCTCATGACTTCAAAGGAGACCTCAATGTACTGACTTCACCTTTTTATAAGGATTTTGTCAATCCTACTACAAGAACTTTTGATGACCCATCTAACCCATATATCTTCTTGCAATGATGAAGTCAATGAACCAAACTTGATTATAGAATGAAAAGATACTTACTTGATATGTTAAGATGAGATCTTCATCTTGATCATTTGATGCTTCCTCCGGATAGGATCCTTGTTGAGGCTTATCTTCAAGTCTTCAAATTTGAAATTAATTGACTTGAATATCTGATCCTTGCAGCGTTGATTTGAGGTTGCTTGCCATGATGTAGAGATCCATCAATTAGTGTTATTATGTCTGTGGCAACGAAAATCTTCATTCTACATCGAGTACTGTTCATACAATTCATGCTGTAGATGATCTTCTTCTTTGAGTAGGAATCTGAGTTGTTCTCTATTGAAAGGATCAATCATTGTAATGTTGAGGTCCTGTCATGATGTGGATTGTGGGAGTCATCAAGGCTGCTGCTATGCATCTTGAGATCTGACTATTTCATCCTTTGATTAATGTCTCTCAAGACCCTTTGCTGTAGACTTGATGATGTAGACTGCCCCTTAGATCTAGATCTTGTTCCTTTAGCTAATTTGCTGCCTTGACCTCTGAATGTCTCTTTTCTGCCCCTTTCCTTGGCTGCTAAACCATCCCTCTGATACCATGTTGAAGAATCTAGGGCAAACAAAATTAAGATGATTCTTCTTATCATGATAACAATTTGTGAAGTATTTAAGCAATTTATATTAGCTTGATCTTTCATTCATTATTAGTGTGTGTTTTCACTTCATCAAACTGCTACCAAAAAAAAAAACAAAAGAGACAAGAACACAAATATTTGGCTTTCTGCCAGGGCCAAAACCTCTCCCTCTTGGAGAGGAAAACCCACGCAAAATTCTTCTTATAGAGATTCCATTGACGAATACCAAGACCATGACTCTTGACACATTTTGCCTCTCCAAGACCAAGAAATCAATCCTCTTCCTTTAACACTGCTGAGATCATCATGATTGCTGCACCATTGAAGCTGTCACTGAGATCTTCTAATATCTGCTCCATGACTGATCTTTGATATTGCCACTGAGGTGATCTCTGCATCATTCATCAAGATTATGATCTTTCATAACAAGATCATGACAACATCTAGAGTTGATGTGTTACATCATGAGATCATGAGACTGTTTATCCTTGTCATCATTATCACAGCTCCCTTCTTTATGACAAGGTTGTAACTATCATGGTTTCTTACTACTCCCTTTGAGTATACTGAGACTGCAGCTCTTGACTTGATTGTCACTGCTTAGATTGCAGTAGACACAGTCATCACTGAAATTCTCTTCAATGTGATTATATGTCGAGACTGAGATAATACCTTCAGGATCACTGTGATTTCTATTAGGCCGTGACAGTAAGGGCAACAAGGATTCTGAAGTTTACATTGATTGCTCATGAAGTAGATCCACTGAGATCTACTTTCCATCTAGGCCGAGAATACATGTATATCAGATATATATATGACGAGGCAGATTCATTCACATGTATGTCGTAAGGGAGATCTCTGCTCCATCTTCCATGTGAGATTCATCTTCAGGTATGCCGAGATAAGATATAGCCCAGATCTTAAGTCAATGCGAAGTCTGCCAAGACTGCTCCTTGTCATGCGAGGTCAGTCTATCTTTGATGTCGAGATTGTCATCATGAAGATCAACTATATGCCGAGAATGTGTTGAGCCCAGACTTCAACTCACTGTTGCGTCCTCATTCGAAGTTATTTTTGCTCCATACATCCGAGATCATGACTGCACCTAAACCCCAAACGAGGTGCAGTCAAACCCTACTGCGGCTCTGCTCCTATATGCGAAATTTCAGAGGCATACGAAATTTTCCTTGTGTCATTTGCGCTGACCCTTCGTGGGTATTTATAGTAGTGTGTGCTCTTAATTTGAGCCGACTTGAACTTATGAACCGACATGTCTTTATGCCAAGCCGACATGACTTCCATTTATACATTTAATTCATTTTTGGAGCCGACATTAGGATTCCTTTGATGTTTTGCTTGCAGACTTCGGTAGGCTTGCTTTTGAGGTATTGATCTTGGTCTTGGAGGGTTGTTACACAACTTTGAGGACATGAATACATTTACATAAACTCATGAAGAGTTTCTATACACATGACATGACTCTTTGACATATAAATAAATCCTAAAGACATCAAGAAGAAGTCTTTCACCTAGTGACACTTCTTGCTCATGAAACCCATGTAGCAAGGCATAAAAATAATTTATTTCCTTTTATTACATCGTTTACAAAGATCATGTCATTATGAAGACCGAACCTAGTTAGACTTTCTTCATCATTTCAAGCCATGCTTATCCAATAGGAATTGCGTTCTGGCTTTCCAGATGCCAAACTTTGGCCATCTCTGCAAAACTCAAATCAATTGGTGAATTATACGCTGGAAATATCCTTCTTCTGACAACTTGGTCTTCTCTCTGCTACATGCACTCCTTCTGGAATACACAGATCTACTTATGCTCTTGCATTCTTGTGTCCTTCCCGGAATTCGCACTGCCTGTTGCTTCTACTAGGTATCTCAGTCTACCTCTCGGATGTCCTTCTTTGGATGTTGCACACGCACTGCTGACCCTGAAATTCACACTGTTGGACTGGCAAGCGTGCTACAACCTATTGCTACTAGAAACCATGACCTCCTTTCTTGCAACATGAAAACTGGAAACCCTCTAAGAAATAAAATGGAAATTCCGCTTGTGTGCTTTTCTCTTCCTTACCTACGCAAATATGCAACTGCAAACCCTTGCTGCAAATCTCTGTGCCCAGTCTATTTTGCGAACTCACCGATACCTTCTCTCCAGCAAATCCTCTGTCTGTTGCTACTGCTCTGAGGCAAATCAAACTTTTGCTTCACCTTGAACTGGAAATCGTTTTTTTTACCCCAATAATTTTCACTACCTATATGGCTTGCATAGATCCGGAAATAGTGCTTCAGATATCCCTCTGAAACTGCACGCTTTCTTTTCCTTTCACTCATGAGCCTCAAATCTGATCAACAACGCTCTGATACCATGTGAAATTTCCACGAATTCACCAATTGGAGTTTAATCTTCTAACTTGTTAGAATATTATTTGTTTATGGCAAATAACGATTAAATCACTGATGAATTATTCCCAATAAGAACGCTGCGGAATTATAAATCAAGCACTGAGAAATAGATGCACACACAAAATAAAAATGACACCAATATTTTTTGGGCTAAACGTCCCCAGAAAAACCCTAAAGGGAAAATAGGTGCAACAAATGAGGGTTTATATTATTATGCAACAATTTGAGAGAATTACACCTAGATGCCGAACTAGCAATCGTCTGTCAATTTATCTCAATTGGGAAAATACCTTTCCCTCACAGCAACTCGATTTGGCCCTCTCTAGCATATTTCCACTTCCCAGCTAATTCACATAGCTGGACTAGAAATGCGTACTATCTGGTCCAGAGAAATTGATCTGCCCTGGAAATACCTCCAGGCAAGTCGTTTTGCCTCCTTCTGCCCCTGGATCCAATTTGCTCTGCCTCCAAGATGTAGATCCGGGATCTTATACTTCGCTCTAGATCCCACACTCACATTTTCTAGGCAACTCGCATTACAGATTTTCAGCCTCCTTGCTAGATAATTCGGTCTCCCTTTCCTGGATCTGGATAATAGAAAACCACCCGAGAATTTCTCCATAAATTCCCACTTCTGCAAACCTCTACTAATCTCTTTCCTTGGCTCAAACTACGTCATCGCTAAAAAATGCGAACTGGGTAGCTCGATCTACCTCTCACAACTTGATCACACTGATGCTATCTCCAAGCCCTTCGACTTGCTCTTATAATCTCTTGTTGGAGTCTCAATGACCACGATTTAATCTCCATCTACGGCTAAGATCAGCTAGACTTCATCAATAGAAGTCTTTAGAGCAATCTCGAACATCCTTAATTAAATAACTTTAATTTACTACTTTTCCCTAAGTTAGACTTAGGAAATATTTTAATTATGTAAAATTAATTTAATTAAGGTGTTTCCTAAACTTATCTTGCGAAACCTTTTTTGGGTCTTGGAGATCTTGTGTTCCTTAACCTCTTAGCATCATCTGAAACTAGAACACATGTCCGATAAAAACGATATCCATCACTAAGACTAATGGGTAGGGCTTAGAACTTTGCCCTGGGAGGTTGATGCGGCTAAAAGGAAAGGAAAAAGCATATAATGGCCATAAGCAAAAAAAAGAAAAGAATATCAAAATGCAAAAGCTCGCTGAGACATGCACATTAGCACATGGGCAAAAGCCTAGCATGAGCTCTACATCACCCATTATGGCCATCACTTGATTCCATCACTCGATTTCTGAGCACCATATTGCTCCTATACATCCTGAAAGGAACCCTTGCATGTCCCAAACTCGATGGGAAATGAGCTGCCTCATCATTAAGGGGTAGTATAATTGCTATACATCATACAAAGCAAGCTCTAACCCTTTCAACTACGAGTAGTAATACAAAGAAAAAATAAGAAAAAGTAAAGGGTGCACAAGAAGGGTGGAAAAACAAAAGCTGGGTTGGTAACTCATGAATCCACGATTGCCCCTCCACACATTTGTACACTCAGGATGTGGATCCCAACCATGCTGGTCCCTTTGACGATGAAGTCTTCTCCCCTTCGTTACCATCATTGTTCACATAACACCTATTGATTGAAGGGTGGACTGAGCAAATGTTACTTCCCCTTGGGGGCTGGAAACACCTAATAGGGTTGTCCTTTAGCCACTCCTACCTAGGGAGGAAACACGATTGTGAGTTCAAAGCCTCAATTTGGAAGGGAAGCCTTGTTTGAAGTATTGTGTAGCCCTTCATATTCAAGCTTGGTTCACGTAGATGCAAAAAATGATAATTGTACCTGATGACTGGTTACTTTCACTAGAATTTATTTTGTAATTGTCAGGTGCTTCCGTAGGCTAGGCTTTGGACACCTTACCCACAAGTGCACAAGACATCTGAGAAGCATATTGGAACCCACAGGTGAAGCGTTGAGAGCCATGTGACTCCAAGCAACAACAAAGCATTACATACACCCTTGGGCACCTCCAATATTGGCACTTTGCCTCGCATTTGATGACTTTCAGTATGATGCACTTGGACCCAACATGCCCTCAGACTGGCCTTAGCACTTTGAGAGGGATGGCCGTTGATCTAGGGCCCAGAAGAGGATGGTCTACCATCTTACCCCGTGAGGCATGGGAAGGCTAGCACCCCCTTGGAAGTCCTCAACGTTGGAACAAAGACTGACACTATGGCCATTTGGAGACCCATGAGAACCCTCCCGTGGTGCCTAAACTAGATTCTAGGACCACAATGAAGCATTGTCAAAGATGCGAGGGCCAATCCTCAAAGGATGAATTTTAGATGCTTCTACATCAAGTTTGGCACCTAGAGGCACTAACACATACCTATTGGAGCTCATTTCATTGGTGACGTCGGGTTCATGATGCCCTACGACTTGCAGGTGTGGGATCTCACTTGATTTATTCTCTAGGCTAGTTGGGTTGGCTTGTAACCCAATTCATCATTGTAATTTTACTTGAGATTTAGGGGCTTTTAGTCTAGTTAGACATTGTTCCTCCCATATAAATAGAAGTGAGGATCATCTTGTCATTCATCATCACTTGGACTTGTTGGATAATTCGACCTCTTTCGAGGTTTTGGCCTCTTGTTCTAATGGGAAAGATGTGATCTATGGAGCGAAAATTGTCTTGAGCATTTGTTCTTGTCTTTGGAGAAGTCACTTTGGATCAATAATTGGATTGTTTCATGCATATTGTCTTGTAAGTACCTTGTTTATTGCAAATTTCTGATTTCATGTCTAATGTATGGAATGAATTGATGATCTAGTGTAATTTTGTGCCCTAATTTTGTTGAAGATCAATTTATTGGAAACTAGGTCATATTATTGCATGCATTACTCATAGTATGATATGTGAATGACAATCCCCTTAGTGATCTCATGTTAGCTCTCCCAAGTGATCATTGATCCCCCACAAAGGTGATAGTTAGGGTTTTGATGCTAGGGCATTAAAATATCCTTACTCCTTTGCATGATTAAATCAATTTTAAGATCCCATAGACTCCATTGACCCTAGGACTGGGCACTAGTCTTCCTTGTTGGTGATCAACTCTACTTTTAATCCATCAATTTTCTCCCTTTTTCTCTTGATCTAATTCAACCCCTTTAAGGCCATGCAACCAAGCTAAGGCTTGGTGCAAATTCCTAGAGAAGAGGAATTTTCAGTGTTGGAGAGTCTAAATACCAAGAGGATAGTGATTACCACAAAATCACCCCTTTTGGTAGGCATTCACTTCAATTTTTGTCCATAAATTTCTTTGCCCTAGTTGTTTGCCTTAAGGTAAACCCTAGTTTGGTTTCAGCTTCAACTTGGGGGATTTTTGAGTGTTTCATGTGCCTTGAACTTGCTAAGACATTGTGGGAAACCCTTTCTCTTCACCTTGGCCTTTGGCCACCCCAACTCTCAACCCACTCATTGAGCCCTAGGTTTTTTGTGCTTAAATTTGGCCTCTCTAAGGAAAGTGTATTCCCTTCATTTGGTGATTGGAACCTTGTAGTTGAGTTGTGTCTTTCCTTAGAAGCCCTTACGTCACCTCATACCTTCATGCCTAGAATAGCCCTTATAGGTGACCTCATGTTGGGACTCCTCCCATTGGTGAAAGTCCATAAAGAGAAAGTGGGTTTTGGCTTTGTACTTATTACAGTGGGCAATTACCCCATTGTTGTCACTTGGTCTAGAAGTAGCCTTGTAGGGTACCCCTCTCCAAGGCCTACTAGATTTTATGGCAACACTACCCATATTCTAGCCATGGCACTCGTTCTTTCTGAATCCTTGCATTTAGACTACCCATACTGACTCTGTGTCCAAGGAACTTCCTTGCTAGGGTTTTCTTTGTGAGAAATCCTCTCTACATGACACAAATATTGTCACCAACAGCTAGCGACACTCTCCCCATAGATTTGATGATATTACTCTTTCGTTTCCCTTTGGCTATCACAAGAAGCCTACAACGACCTTCATCTGGCTCCTCCACCTAAGTTCTAGAGCTCACAAAACTTCTCCCAAATCTCCAGCTTTCGACTCCTTACCAGATTCAGTGTGAGAAGCCACCATGTTGACTGTAGTAGTGGGTACTCCAAGGCATTTGTTGTTGTCTTTACTCACCACCTCATTCATAAGTGAGAACTTGTGTGAAGATAGCACAGTGCCACAAGGTGAAATAAATGGTACTATCTACTCTGGCTTCCATCCTTGACATGTTGTTAGATATGGGCATAACAACACTAGGCTAGCTGACGAGGATGTTATGTGCCTTGTCTCCCACTCAAAAGTTTTCGAGAGTGAAAAGGAGTAAGCTTCTTGCTGATCAACCACTAGTGCTGCAAAGGATGAACCACCACATGCCATATCACCATAGTATGCCCCAAAAATTTCCTCCTTTGATAGGGTGTCATATGAATAATCAACCAATACATAATCGAAACCTTAGTACATCATCTTAGAAATAGTAGCTCCTTCGTGTACAAAGCATCTCATATCTGATTCAATACATGTTTTACTTTTATGTTAAAGAAGCATATATATATATATATATATATATATATATATATATATATATGACTATAGTGAATCTATAACTCATTGGAGTAATCTGGGCGAGGCACAGGATCAAGCCTAGCAGCTGCCACTATAACACCAAGGGTATATCCAACAACCTGTAAGTCAGATATGCCAAGAATTTATGACTTAGCAAGAGACGAGACTCCACGAGGGTAGGGGAGCCTACTCTTTGAGCCTTGTCACAACGGGCCAAAGATGTCCCCCATGGGATTTGAAACTAGGTGGAGGGGATAACATTCCATTGTGCCAACCGCTCGGTTGTCCCATGAGCAGACAACATTAATTATTATTTTGAAGAGCTAAAACTCTCAAACTACTTGGAGTGAAGTTATTGCATTTGCTACCAGAAAGAGGGGCTGGGTGCCATTCACATGGGTTAGACGGCGGTGTAATTGTCATAGAACATAGTTTAGGAGAGGGCATCTAGTCAGATATATATTTAATTCAGTGTCAACAATAACTGTTACAATGGTATCACCTAGGGTTATATATTGTGCTTGTACCTTTTTGTCAAAGGTTATTTCCCTTCATTGTGAATATTTTAATATTATTATCAATCTGACTATTATAAGTTCAAGTTTTGATTTTGAGCTTGAGAAACTTGGGACTAAAATGCAACTTTGTATTAACTATAATTAATCTTGTCAGTATTATTTTATTACTACTGAGGTGCGTTACAGTAAGCTTGCAGTTGTTTACGTCATACGATAAGTAGAGATTGGTTAGATAAATTTTCTTAATATTTGTCAAACTGAAAGAAATAGATGTCAATGCACTTTAATTTTATTCAGATGCTGAAATTTTACTTTCAAATTCAGTATATATTTCCTTTAACTTTGATTTCTCATTCAAGTTCAACTATTAGACTATGTTGGCATGTGAAATCTTCAAATGCCAGATTTGGCTAGTTAGTCTGTACTGTATTTTACAAAAGATATTATTGAAAATCCTATTTTGGTGCCATACAATGTATTGGTTTTGGTCCGTAAGGTTTAGTTTAGGTAGTAACTTTAGATGGATTGGACAAGATTTGGAGAATGCATAATTTATGGTGGTTATTGATGTTATTGGGAAGTCTTGGTATTTACTATTTGCAAGGGAGTATGTCTAATGATTATGTCTAAGGGTCCAGTGGTCTTCAGAGTGCAATTGTCATGCTTCTGTATATGCATGTAATTGAATGTCTGGAGTTTTAGTGCTTCCTAGTTGTGTGTTAGTGTTTGTGCCAGTGGCCTTAGGTCAGTAAAATGATTTAAAACTTGGGAAAACTTGGTGGCTAAGATTGATATTTTTCTGTATGTCTTATATGTTCAGAGATATCCACCGCAAGACTGGCTTGTGGCTTCGTCGTTGCCTTCTAATTTCAATGCAATTACAATTCAAATGGTTTTGGAGCAGCTAGTTCCTAATAAGTCCAGGTAATGGTATGTTAGCATGTATGTTCCTTTTGTTAAATGCAAGCATTTCATGCTAATATCTAGATTCACAGTGGGCACAATGGTCCATGTGATGTTATCATGTTCAAATGTTTGGAGCCATAGCTGACGTACCTGCAATAAGTTCAGCAAATAGAAAGTATACTATTTACAGGATTATAAATTAATGAGAAAGCATTGAACGATGATAGAAATGTGCATATCCTTGCCATTTTAAAGATCATGCCACGCAAATTTGTTAGAACTTCTACATTCATCCCTGGCATGTGAAATTTATGTGCTTTCTAGGTCATATGGTTGATAGGCATCATTGTTGTTGAAGAGTAATTTTACAGAAGTTGCTATTTCTGGTGTGCATTTTATGGGAAATAAATCTAGCAATATTTCACTTATATTTTGTGTGATTGGTTATATTCAATATTACTTTTCCCTATCATTTGTTTTAAAAATGACTATTTTGCAAATATAAAGCTGTGGCCTGTCTCATTTATTTGGAAATATGCACAGGGGTTGGAGGTTTTCCACCATTGCTTTTAGTCACGAAAGTGGAGCTTCACTAGTCATAGAATTGCTATAAAGAAGGAAGCATATATACATTTTTCTTCCAATAGTTGAAATTTAAGATGATAAATTGAATTACTAAGCATGCCAATTGGCAAAAATTGTAGCAACTTTATGGTTTTGTTGAGCATGGCACTTGTAATCATGTTTATAGCTTGAAGAAGTCTTTGTATGGATTCAAGCAAGCTCCCCGTTGAGAAATCTAAAGGGCATTGATTATAATGATTTCTCTTTACTTGATAACTCCTTGTGATATATTTTTACTTATTAGCTTTGTTACTTATTATTATATGTGTATATCATCAAACAACTACCAAAACAAGAAGAACAAGAACACAAAATATAGGCTGCAAGCT
The DNA here is from genome assembly GCA_031772625.1 of Pinus tabuliformis. Classification (NCBI taxonomy): domain Eukaryota; kingdom Viridiplantae; phylum Streptophyta; class Pinopsida; order Pinales; family Pinaceae; genus Pinus; species Pinus tabuliformis. The sequence continues at coordinate 1,454,805,766 of CM062819.1, read as the reverse complement.
AGGGCCAAAATCTCTCCACTTGAGAGGAAAACCCGCAAATCTCTTCTCTTCCTTATAGACTCTTCAATTGATGAATTCCAAGACCTTAACACTAACCTCAATACCCTCCAAGACCAAGATCAACCTCTCCGGGTGATGTGCTAACCTTGATCCAGTCAAACCCAGTCAAATCTCTTCTAGTAGCACTTCTTCGACCTCTAGTTGCAGAATTTCAGCCTCCACTGCAGATCTGAAATTTTGGCCCCACGAGCGGTTGCTGCTGCCACACATGTGAGCTTCGATCTACCTTTTGAGCCTTCCTTTGACCTTCGCCTGCCTTTCCTTCACTTCTGGAGCTTGAGGATGACCCTTGGTGACCTTCGCTTGACCTACTTGCCTTCTTTACTCCAAGATTGAACTTGTAGACAGAAACCCTAGATCTGTTGTAGAAACCTTAGTTCTCCTTAGCATGTGTGAGAGAGAAATAGCCCAAACAAAGATCTTCTTCGTCCTCTTCCTTTTCCGCTGCCTTCTTCTTCGCTAGAATGAGGGATGAGTGAATGTGTCTCAAGAAGGACGAGTTCCCTCCTATATATAGGGTCTTCAAGGTGGACGTGACTCTTCCTTTAGGCCAACTTGCCAACTGCTAGGCCGACTTGTTCTTGGAGGGTATCTGGACACTTTTTAAGACAAAAATAATTATCTTTACAAGTTACAATGTGCTCGATGGGGTCTTCAACTTATGACAATGACTCTTTTGACATTTTGACCTAGGACAAGCCCTAGAAGCACTCAATGGGTGCTTGACCTATAAAATAAAAGACCTTGAGCATGGAACCCATGCTCCAAAAATAATAATGATAATTTTCTTTCATTTTACACTTTACAAGAATCAAAAGTACATTTCATCTTTATCAAGACCAAACCTAGTTACACATTTTTCAACACTCTCTCTTAACTAGGGAGGTATTCATAAATGTTACATGGACATTCTCAATCTGAAGAGATCTCATAAGAAGAGTCGGATAGGTAACCCATCTTTTTAGCATCATACTAACCAACATTGTCACATAGAGGCCTTGACTAACAACTCTATCTCTCCACAAGATTAGAGCAAAGTGCTGGCGAGGCCAATGATTTTAGACACCATCATCATTGTCTCTCAAGGTGCATAATCCACTTGGGTGTTCATAGAGTATGAGCTTCTTTGGACTATCCTTATCTTGGATAGCCAGTCCTCCAAGAATATTGGTCCACGACTACTCTCATCTTGGATGCCCTACCACATCCTCAGAGAGTATCAGATGCCAAATTCTTACCCAATCCTCCATTTCGTCTTCCCGAGTGAAGACAAGAATGATGTGCTTATCTCTCCCTCTCAACTAGGGAGGATACATCAACCAAACCAAGCTTGTCTCCCAAATACACAAACTTCTTATTAGGAAGAGATTTTGTCAATATGTCGGCTACTTGCTCATCAATTGAGAGATACTATAGCTGCAATACACCATCTTGTATTATCTTCCGAATATAGTGATACTTGTTGTTGATATGCTTTGTCTTTCCATGAAATACCGAGTCTTCAGACAATCGTATACAACTGGTGTTATCACAATGTATAACTGTAAGGTCCATAGGTCCTGCAAATAGGTCGGATAGCAGCGTCCTTTACCAGACCGCTTCTTTGCTTACTTCATAGGCTGCAATATACTCAATCTCAACACTAATCAAAGCAGTTGTATGTTGCTTTCTGCTCATCCATGTGACCATGGAGGATCCGAAACTGAAACATCCTCCTGTAGTGCTCCTTCTATCTTGCTCACTACCTCCCCATTCGGAATCTGTATATCCAATTAGGTGGACATCATTCCTTCTATCGCACTTTAGGTTGTAGTGGATAGTTCCTTGTAGATATCTTAGTATATGTTTTGCTGCTATCCATTGATCATGTTTCTATTCCACTTGCAATTGACTGAGAACATTTACTACAAAACATATGTCTGGTCAAGTATTCACCAAGTACACCAGTGAGCCAATCCGTTTTCTATACTTGGAAGGATCCACTGGGCTCGATTCAGAACTCCTTAGCCTTTTCAAGTTTGTGATCATTGGAGTTGTCATTGGTTTGCAATCCCTCATGTCAAACCTCTTCAACATCTTGATCACATACTTCCCTTGACCCAGATAAATCTCATTAGGGCCTTGCCAGACGTCTAATCCCAAATAGTAAAGCATCAACCCTAGATCCTGTTGAAGAAAGTGTAACTAGCTTCAGTCTTCATAAATGTAATTTTGATCTTTGTACTTGTAAAAGAAAAGAAATATTATTTTTGTAAATTATAACAATGAGTTTCTTGCTCATTGCATAGGTCTAGCACGTATTGAAGTGCTATAGGGAAGTCAAAGAGTCAAAAGAAAATTGAAGGGCTCTTCTTGAGCATATATGTAATGTATATGAGTCAACCTAGTGTCTAGATCAGCCCTCCAAGACAAGCATAATCCTCTTGAAAAAGGCAGCAAGAAAAACGATGTAAAATGCAGTCATGTCGACCAACAAAACAAATTAAATGTAGTCATGTCGGCTCAAATAAAAGACACAATGGTTCCCTCACTCATGTCGACTTATTATGGAGATGTAACAACTATAAATACCCTGCTAGGGTCACCACAGAAAACATAGAACTCAGATTTCTCTCTGAACTTCAGATGGGTACAGGAAGTACAGGAGAACAGTATTTTCGGATCTTTGAAATCTCGGACAAGTACAAGAGTCTGCAATCCGCATTACAAGAGGACACATTTCGGATGTCTCTAAAACAATCTCGGTGCAGGTGCAGGAAGAATACTATTACAGTCTCGGTGAATATCAACTGTCTTGGCATGAGAAGAATCTTGGTAATCTTCATTGTCTCAACTAGCATACATAGTGTCGACATACTTGAGGATAATACACTCTCGGCGTGTTCACAGTCAAAGTCTCATTGCAATGATAAGGACCTTGATGATCCTACAGTAATACTAGCTGTCTCGAGATACATTCCAAGTACAAATATACTTTCAATATAGAAGTAATCATGAACACACACTCATAATATCAATAAAGACAAGGTCGTTGACATAATGATGATCTCAGTAAGAGTGTAGCAATTATCTAAGTGAAGATGGAGATATGGTGCAACAGTCATCTCAGTGAAGGTGCATGAATGATGACCTCAGTGAAGCAGCAGTGTTGATGATGATCTCAGCAGTAACAAAGAAGAGGACTGTTGTCTTGGTCTTGGAGTGGCCTCATAGGTCAAGGGTCATGGTCTTAGTATTTGTCAATTGGAATCTCTATAAGAAGAATTTTGTGCAGGTTTTCCTCTCCAAGAGGTAGAGGTTTTGGCCTTGGCAGAAAGCCAACATCTTGTGTTCTTGTCTCTTTGTTTTGGTAGCTATTTGATGAACTAAAGAAGACACACTCTAATGATAACAAATGAAGATTGTGCTAATAAGAAAAGTTAAAAATACCTCACAAATAGTTATCATGGCGAGAAGAATCTCATTAACTTGATTTGCCCTAGATTCTTCAACAGACCCTTCATGTCAAATTCTGTTGCTAGTTGCTTCTTACATTCTTCAATTCAACCTTCTACGCCTGTCAAGAGATGATCATCTACATACATAAGAATGATTACTGGTTCACCCTTCACAACCTTAATATAAAGGTTCGGATCAACAAAACTCTTTGTGAAGCCTAATCTCTGAAGGTATGCATCCATCCTAGCATACCATGCCCTTGGTGCTTGTTTGAGGCCATATAATGCCTTCTTCAATTTGCAAAAATATGCCTTTTTGTTTTTAAATTCAAATCCCGAGAGTTGTTCTATATATATATTTCCTCATCAATTGTGCCATTCACAATCTTGATATCCATTTGGTGGATGTTCCATCCCATTGATGTTGCCAAAGAGACCAACGAACATATAGTTGTATACCTTGCTGTTAGAGCAAATGTCTCTTCATACTCAATGCCTTCAAGTTGAGAGAAACCCCGAGCCACAAATCTTGCCTTATACTTGTCAGTACTTGCATCTGCTGCATGTTTGATCTTATAGATCCATTTGGAGGGTACCACAAATTTGTCATCAAGTCTAGGCACGATCTCTCGAACTCCATTCTTCATTATAGATTCATATTCTTCATTCATGGCATCCTTCCATTCTTGATGATTGACAACTTCTTCAAAAGTGGATAGCCCTGCTTCTATTAGTTTTTTCATGTAGGTTGCATACCTAGAATATCATTTGGGCTTCTTTCTTTCCCTAAATGTGCCCTGATTTGCTCCATGACCTTCTGCATCAAGTAGTGTTGACTTCAACCAATTAGGTTTCTTTCTTGATTCGAGGATGACCTCGGGTTGAATAGGCTCACTGGGACCTTCCTCTTCATGGCGAGATTCTTCTTCTTCCTTGTCAACTTGTTCTTCAAATACTGGAAGTTCTTCATCATCAGAGTCCATGGGAAGTTCCTTTCATTTCTTGAATGCAATACCTTCATCAAATATGACATCTTGACTGACTTCTATATGGTGTCCTTCTTTTATGTAGATTCTATAGGCCTTAGAGGAGTTGCTGTAGCCAACAAATGTTCCTCTCATGCTTGATCAATCCAACTTCTTTCTTTTGTCCTTCGGTATATGAATATATACAGGACAAGAAAAGATTCAAAGATGATATACTATTGGATTATTCCCAGTGAATACTTCATCAAGAGTTCTATTATCCAGTGACCTGTGGGGACTTCAATTTTGAATATATATAGTTGTCTTCGTGGCTTCTTCGCAGAGAAATTTCGGTAGATCTTGATCGTGTAACATTGCTTTTACACTTTCTTCAATGGATCGGTTCTTTCGCTCTGCATCTCCATTTTGTTCCGGATTATATGTGACTATCAACTCCCTCTTAATCCTAGACTCCTTACAGAAAGCTATAATTTCCTTGGATGTATACTCTCCTCCATTATCGAATTTTAGTATCATGATTTTTCTTTCTGTAAGGTTCTCACCTTCATCATTGAACTCTTGAAATTTTGTAAATACTTCGTCGTTGGATTTCATCAAGTAAACCCAAGTTTTCCTTGAATGATCATCTATAAATGTGACATAATATAGATGACCTCCAAGTGATTTAGGAGTCATAGGACCACAAACATCATAATGAATAAGATCCAAGATTTCTTTTGATTGTGAAGCACTGCTTCCAAATGTTCTCTTGGTATTCTTACCCAATGCACATCCTTTGCATATTCCTTCGTGATCTTCTTTCAATTTGGGGATTCCTTCTACTGCAAAATTTAGAGTTGGAAGGATTTTGAAATGAAGATGGCCAAATCTTTTATGCCAAAGTTCACATGGGCTGATTTCAATGTGAACCAAAGCTTGTGCAAGAGGAGATATCAACCTGTAAAGTCTTCCTTCACAAATACCAATTACTCTAGCATTCTCTATGTTTGAGTTCTTACTCCATACTACAACTCTTCCATCAATGAAAGCTACTCTATCACCCTTATCTTCTAAACTTGAAATAGAAAGTAAGTTCTTATGCAAACCTGGAACAAATAGGATGTTGTTGAGATGAATGTTGCTTCCATTTTCCAGCTCTATAGAGGTTGATCCAATTCCTCTTACAGGATAGCTTTTATTATCTCCAAGTTCCACTGAGTAAGAATATTTTCCCTTTGATAATGTCTTCAGTTGTTTGTGATGACCAGTCATGTGTCTAGATGCACCACTATCGATTACTTAAATGTTCTTGTCTTGGAATGTGCCAGTGAGTGCTGAGAAGAGTCCTTCATCCTTTATCTTGGTTACTTCCTTCTTTGCAGTGAATAGAAGATTCCATGCTTCCTTGATGCCTTTCTTGAGATGGCTTGCTACCTTTGAACACTTCTTGAAGAGCTTCCTCAATGTAGTAGAGATCTTCATAATGCCCTTAGCCAACCTTAGCTCTGATACCATGTTGAGAAATCTATAGGGCAATGATTATAGTGATTTCTCTTTACTTGATAACTACTTGTGATGTATTTTTACTTATTAGCTTTGTTACTTATTATTATGTGTGTATCATCAACCAACTACCAAAGCAAGAAGAACAAGAACACAAAATATATGTTGCAAGCCAGGGCCAAAACCTCTCCACTTGAGAGGAAAACCCACAAATCTCTTCTCCTCCTTATAGATTCTTCAATTGACGAATTCCAAGACCTTAAGATTGTCCTCAATACCCTCCAAGACCATGACCTACCTCTCCGGGTGATGTGCTAACCTTGATCTTGTCAAACCTAGTCAAATCTGTTCTTGTTAACATTGGCAACTAGGGCCAAACTCCATGTGGTTCATCTTATTTATGGCAGCTAATATTTTTTTTTGGATTCCTTTCGTCGAGAGGTGTAGGATTGATCTAAAGATCATCCGATTCCGACATGTATTCATGGAGATATGAATTTATTTGTGTTATGGGACAATTCGTCAAGGTTGGCTAGCAACCAAATTGCCCCCACTTATCCTCCACGTTTTAGTATAAATAGAAGAGGACTTTAAGTCATTTGACACACACACTCTTGTGATCTCTCTTCATTTTGTTTTGTGTTTGATGAAGATGAGATCTAGAGGGGCTGCCCTAGGTGATATGCTGCCCTAATAGGAGATGCCCTAGAAGCTGTGATGGAGAAGGCTCTACGTTGCCCTAATGGAGAATCTTAATGCAGCCATGGAAGAAGTCTTATTTATTTTTTGGAGAAACACCTACACTGGCTTGGAAATAAAGCCCTAACGCTGAAGCCTCCTAAACGTAGTCATGGAATAAGGGTTCTAATGCTGTCATGCCCTAAATGCAGAGAGACCTAAACCTAGAGGAATCATGGCTCCAACCTAATGTTGTCATGGATGACCCTATGGAGATTGCAGTCTCCTAGCTGCAACATTTAAGTGTCTAAGCCACAATCTGGCCGCTGTCCTGGCCCTAGAAGCAGTCTTCTAACTGTTGTCCTGAGGAGAGGTCTACATGCTGGTCTAAAAGGGACCTAGTTGCAATTATGGGTATGCCCTAGTCACAGTCTGGATGCAGTCAAAATGTCGGCCTTATTCTGCAGCAAAAGAAGGGCTCTATGCTTCCCTAACCGCAGTCCTCCTAGGAGATAATATACGTTGGAAAGAGGAGGTCTTAAATAGCTCTAGACACAATCAAAAGGAAGTGTATTCAAGAGTGCCGCAGTCATACCACAACTATATGATGCCTAATTTGACATCTGTTTGGATGGGCACATTGTCAAAAGAAGGTCTAGAAGTAACTTGAATGACATGGTGAAGATGCCCTCATCCGTTGTCACATATAGTCATAACTACAACTATCTAACTGTTGTTCTAAAGCTTGGATGAGGTACATTTGGGAGCAACTATCATTAGATTAGAAGTCAAAGGGCTAAGCTAGTAACTATAGCCTAGCTGCTCTGCTAGGCTGCAAGCCATAGCAAGCAACTAAGGCTGGTATGCATTTGCAACAAGAGCATAAGGATTATGCTAGCAAGATGTGAATAGTGTAGCAGCAAGGATGTATTATAGTATGCAACATATAGATGAAAGTGAGGATGGGTGCTGTATGGTGCAGCACCGTGATGATGGGCATGGATGTATAGCAAGAATGTATTGCAGCAGCATGATGATGATGTATTGCAGTATGAATTTGGGTGCAGCATAGTGTAATGAAGGGTACAACATAGTGCAGCATGAAGGATGCAGCATAATGATGATGAAGAGCAGCTTGATGGGTACAACATGATGATGAGGTACTACTCAGTGATGGGAGCAACATAGTGATGAGAGCAGCTTAAGTGATTGGGTGCAGCGCAGTGTCAGGTGCGACATGATGATGAGGTGCAGTGCAGTGATGGGTGCAACATGTTGATGGAATCACCTTGGAGGATCAGTTGACGCAGTATGCCTTCACCTGAGTTCAGATCAGCTACCTTATTATGTTATCTTCATGGTGAAGATCTCTGCTCTTATTTTGTCAAGTCAAAGGTTGACTTTTGATGTATATGTACTATCTCTCTCTATGTTGAACTATTGAAGAACATAAGAAGAATTGATCAAGGGTTTCCCCACATTGAGGTTTGTCCCTGGCTGGTGCCACGTCTTGTGTCCTCTTGTCTTGGCTTGTTTTTTGCGATTTATGTTTATGTTCTATCTGCATTTTACTATCATGCTAAATGTGATTGCTAATCTCGAATTGATATTGAGCTAATATGGAAAATTGAAGTAAATTTGCTCTCAGCATAGAACATACCTAAAATTAACACTTCCAGTAGCACTTCTTCGACCTCCAGTTGTAGAATTTCGGCCTCCACTGTAGATCCTAAAATTTGGCCCCCCTAACAGTTGTTGTTGCCACACTTGTGAGCTTCGATTTGCATTTTGAGCCTTCCTTAGACCTTTGCTTGCCTTTCCTTCACTTTTGGAGCTTGAGGATGACCCTTGGTAACCTTCGCTTGACCTACTTTCCTTCTTTTCTCCAAGATTGAACTTGTAGATAGAAACCCTAGATCTGTTGCAGAAACCTTAGTTCTCCTTGGCACGTGTGAGAGAGAAATAGCCCAAACAAAGATCTTTTTCGTCCTCTTCCTTCTTCGTTGCCTTCTTCTTTCTTCTTCTTCCTTAATATGAGAGATGAGTGAATGTGTCTCAAGGAGGATGAGTTCCCTCCTATATATAGGGTCTTCAAGGTGGACGTGGCTCTTCCTTTTAGGCCGAATTGCCAACTACCGGGCTGACTTGGTCTCGGAGGGTATCTGGACACTTTTTAAGACAAAAATAATTTTCTTTACAAGTTACAATGTGCTCGATGGGGTCTTCAACTTATGATAGTCACTGTTTTGACTTCTTGACCTAGGACAAACCCTAGAAGCACTCAATGGGTGCTTGACCTATAAAATAAAAGACCTTGAGCATGAAACCCATGCTCCAAAAATAATAATAATAATTTTCTTTCATTTTACACTTTACAAGAATCAAAAGTACATTTCATCTTTATTAAGCCGAACCTAGTTACACACTTTTCAACACCCCCATGGTGTGGTATGAGAAGATTCATAAATTCTTTCTTGCTAATGGTTTCACGCTTTGCCATTTAGATTCTAACCTTTATGTCAAACGTGTGAATGAGAAAGTTTGATACTTGTCCTCTATATAGATGATTTGATTCTTACAGGTAGTGATGGAAACATAATTGTTGACATGGAGAAGAAGCTTTAGAGTACTTATGAAATCACTTTTTTGGGTTCTTTTGCATTACTATTTGGAATTTTTAATTTTGCAATTGGATGATGGCGTTGTTATTTTGTAGTAGTGTTATTATGACTGGACTAGTCCAGTTTGAACTGTCTGGTCAGACCATTTGGGGGAAAAAACTAATTTAGACAGCTGTACCAGACTGGAAATGGTCGATTCCATGCAAATGCATACATAGTGAATCACGAGCCCATAAAATGCACTAGAGAAATAAAGCAAACACTTAATTTGTGAGCTGGCCTACATAACAAGGGACCTTAATCACCTCTGAAACTTATTCAAAGACACCCCCTGTCTATTTGACTCACAATGAAGATATTTGACAAGGGAGACCTTTCTTGGATGGACTTGGACCCACCTCCACCTTCAAGGCCATGGAAATCAAGTCGGAATCCGACTATAGAGTCTCATTCTACTGATTCTAAGGATAAAGATGAGGAGGAGGATGAGGATGATGATTTTGATTAGTACTATTAGTATTGTAGTTTAGTACTATGCTTATTTTTGGACTCTAGAGGCCATTTAGAGCCCGTTTCTATTTTGGTTTAGAGACGTATTGGATTAAGCACTATTTTTCTTATATGCACTCTTACTTGCTATTGCATATTTGTGTATAAATGGTTTGGATTTATGTGGATGCACATGAATATATATGATTTTCTTTAAAGTTTGAATGTTTTATGTATTTTTTGGTCGACTTGTTTTTTGGTCCGTTTTTCTCACTGGTTCCAGTCTTGGTTCCAACTGGTTCTCGGTTTGGGGGGTCTACCAGTTTGATGGTTGGTCTGGTTCTAATAAACATTGTTTCATAGTCTAAGTAATTCTTGACCTTTTATAAAGGTTTCACTTGGAGGATTACAAACTTTGTTCTAACCTCTTTTAGTCTGGTGACTTTGCAGTCAAATTGTGTTCTAACCTCTCTTAGTTTGGTGACTTTGGAGTCAAATTGATTGCTGACTGTACTTGGTTGATGATTGATGCTACTTTTGTGAAAATTCTATCACTGCAGCCACTGATTTATTTTTCCTACTTATTCCACAATAAGTTATTTATGAAATTACTTCAACAAACATTAAAATAAATACTGCTGCAGATATCACACCGTAATACAGAAACAAACATATGCGCAAGCATTAACACATTGACACAAATATCTTGGACAACAGTCCCTGGAAAAACCTAATGTGGGAAAACTGGTGCAGCAAGGGAGGATTTTATTATTCAACATTTTTTTTTGTACAACAGGGTGCTAAACTGGCTTACCCACACAGAGAAATAATTCTCTATCACTTCTCCCAATCCCAACGTCAGCCCAACTGACCTCTGCGTTGCTCTCAAACCCTCTGCGTCAACCCCTGGTTGACTGTGTCAGCGTTGGGCCTCTCTGTGTCACTCACGCAGGCCCAACAAGTGACTGTATAAGATGAGGAGGAGGATAGTCAGTGTATTTTCCAAGTGACCCTCAAGCCTCCTCTTATACTTTTCTCGTTGACAAATAAACTACCGAGATTAAGTCCCTAATCAACAGCTAACATTAGATTTGGCTTGATCCATGACTTTTGGACCATTCTAACACAATTTTATATTAATACACATTAATATTTATTTTCCCTAAGTTTAGACTTAGGGACTTCATTAAAAATATTAATTATTTTAATATCTCTCAAACTGCTTAGAATCTGCCCAAACCCGTTCTGGGTATTGGAGATCTCATGTGACTTAGCCTCTCCACCAATTTTCGTGGCTAGAGCACATCCGATGCTACCCCAAATCAACAACTTTGTATTAACAACTTTGTATTCTCTTATACTTGACTCATAATAGTCTAGTCTCTTGTTTCTAGATATATGTTGGAGTTGGTGGGAAGCCATTGACCTACAATAAACATGATTTTTACATATGTTAAGGGTACATACTAATTTTGTATGGGGTTTAGGGGAATTTGGTTGGATACACTGATTTCGACTATAGGATGGAGATCATGATGAGGGGAAGTCTACTTCCTATTATGCCTTCTTTGTTTCTTGGTCATGCATGAAATAATGTACGATATCTCTTTCTTCCACTAAGTTCAAGTACATTGATGAAACTATCATGAAAATCTTCTTCTTCCACATTCTCAGCGTTGCAATAATATACATGTTCTTGGCTAGTTTTATTGAAGACTTTTCTATCTTGTCTCTTTATAATTTATTCGAATGTGGATCCATCTTCCATTTACCCTAGCCTCCATCTCCTTTCTTTTTGGGAAACGCATATGATGGGGTTTATATTTTGGTGACTCAAGCTTTAATTGTTCCCTTGCAGATACTACTTGTTTTTTCTCCTTTAAAACTTAGCATTGAACCACATGAGCCTTTTGCATTTCTTTTGGAAGATCATTTATAACATGATTCCTTTACATCATGTGGTATTTAGAGGCTACGAACTAACTACAAATTGCAATCTCAAAAACATGAAAGCACATGAATTAAACACCAGAAATATGAGGCAAGCTCTTAGCCATTTTATTAATATGAGCAGAATGGGTACAATATGGTAATAGTAGAACCTGGGCTTCCTACAAGCAAACATGGCAAAACTCAGGTGATAATAATGAAGCCCAAGTGTTGTAGAAGCTCCTCCCCAATTTCTGTGCTGACCCAATAAATTTATGCTATTGCAGCCAGATAGGAAATGGTAAATATGCCCTCAGAGTGCTCATAAAATTATGAGAAATTCGCTGGTGTACTTTCTGAACAAGGCGAGCAAAACCCAAAAAGGAATTGGCCCCAAACCAACTCTCCAGGAAACCCCCAAAGTGGTGCAATTTGCCAGCTAACTAGGAAAACACACTACTAAAAGAAAGTGGATTTTTGGTAAAAGTATTGCCTGGATCATGCTGAAAATGCAGCCACATACTCCTCTCCAATTACCCTCAAAAACCCAGAAAGAATTTGGGCTGATTTTGGGTGACTAGACAGCCCACCAAATAGTGCGAGTGGCCCTCTGGCTGGCTACATGCACTGCTAAGAAATAATGCTCCAAAAACTCCCAATTCCTCGGCTGTAATGCCACTGAAATTCCACACAAAATCCCCTTCGGAATCTACCTTCTCTTCTAGCTAATCTCCTCCAGAAATTAGTTTTTCTCTTCCCCTGCCCAAGCGTTCTCTAGTGAGCTTTGCACACTGCCGGAATGGAGAAATTTGGCCCACCAAATGGCCAAGACTTCTGCCCTGTGAAACACTGCCAAAATTCCGGTCTCAAGGTAGGAAATCTCTTTGCAAATCACCAGATCTCTCAACGCACTCGAGCTAAAATTTGTGCTCAACAAACTACCTCTATGTCAAGGAAGTGCGTAGAACTAGGTGAACACCTGCAATTTTTTATGGTTGTTGTTCCTTGTGCATGTTTCTGTTATTTGCTGTAAATTTTCAATTTGGAATATTACACACCAGGTCTACAATGGCAAATAGAGTTAGAGCTGAGGTCTGTTAGGTGCCAAGGAGGGTAGGTTGAGGCCTACATAGTCTTGGCAGGGCCTAGTAGAGGGTATAACAGGAAGACTGTGGGTCGCTGAAGAAGGCTAGGGCTAACAGAAGGTTGAAGAGAGTTGGTTGCAAGGGACAACAACAACAGTGGAGGGCAGTGGGCTAAAGGAACATGCCTAGGTGAGTGAATTGGTTTTTTGGTTAACCTAGTTTGCTACAACAATATTGTTTTTTGTGTTGTAGTTTTTGTATGTTGGGAAGATGAGAGCCTAAGGGACTTTGCCTCAACCCTAAGAGTTTTGATCAGGGGGGATTTCTCCAGATATTGGCATTGTACAGGGATTGCAAAGGGCCATGATCCCTAGTACAGGAGCCCTGTTTATATTCTTATTAATGGACTTGTAAGAAACTTTTATGGGCAATAAAATCTTGTGTACTATCATCGATCTGATTGCTTGTATATTCCACTGTGCAAAATTTTTAAAGTTAGGCATTTCCAGTGTGTTTATGTTTCCTAGTGTTAATTTTAGGTATGTTTTATGCTTATAGCAATTTATTTCAATTTTCAGAGTTAGCTCAATAGCTTTTCCAGATTAGCAATCACATCAGCATTAAAGTAAACTGCGGATAGAACATAAACATAAATTGTAGAATATAAGCCAAGACAAGAGGACACAAGATGTGGCGCTAGCCAGGGACAAACCCCAATGTGGGGAAACCATTGATCAGTTCTTCTTATATGTTCTTCAATAGTTCAACAGAGAGAGAGAGAGAGAGATAGTACATTTGCAACAGAAGTCAACACTTTGACTTATCTAGATAAGAGCATAAAGCATCTCTAAGAAGATGATACATGAGATCAGTTGAAGACATGTTGCTTCAACTGATTCTCCAAGGTGACTCCTTAACCTATCATTGCGCTGCATCTCGTCATCATGCTGCACCTCACCGTGCTGCACCATGCTGCACCCATCATCACAATGCTGGACCTCATGACCATGCTGTACACATCATACTGCTGCACCTTATGCTGCACTGCTGTCCCATGTGCCATTGTTGCACCATGCTGCCACAGCTGTCCCATGTGCCATTGCTGTACCATGCTACCACAGTTGTCCCATGTGCCATAGCTGCATCATGTTGCCACACTACTGTCCCATGTGGTATGCTGAACCATGTTGACATACAACATGTCTCATGTGCTTGCAGCACCATGCTTGTCATGCTGTCCATGCTTGCTGCTGTCCCATGTTTGCCTTAGCATTCCTTTGCTGTCCCATTTACTATGCAGCTGTCCCTTGCCATTGCTGCCTAGATATATTGCTGTAGCTGCTGTCCCTAACAGTCATGCTATACCTTGCTGCTGTCCCCTTAGCCTTGCCATACCTTGCTGCTGTCCCATGTGTCTTAGCAGCACCATGTAGCCCAATTGTCCCATTTACTAGCACTGCTGTCCTGGGCATGTTTGAGCCCTCAAACTCTCCATGTTGTCCCTGTTTTGAGGTGGTTAGGACTGCGGCCTACCACAGTCCCACACTGTCACCTACAGCTCACCTTTTCGCTGCCCCAAACAACCCTTCTTCAACTCGGCTACCCTTCGCCTCCTTTCAGCAGCTCGGTGCCTTGTTTTAGGCCTTAAAACAGTCCTCCCTTTCAGCCGCATTAGGCCTGCATCTAGGGCACCATTGGTATGTTTAGGACAACATCTATCTTCATCTTAACAGCGGCTAGGATACCCTTGAGATAGCGTAGGTTGGGGCTGCCTTAGGATAGCGTTAGGGCTGCCTTCTTGGACTGTGTTAGGGCTGCCTTTAGGACAGCATTTAGGGCTGCCTTAGGATTACGTTAGGGCTTCCTTTAGGACAACATTTAGGCTTCTTTCTTAAGCTCCTTTAGGTCCATGCATAGACCCTTCCATCGCTTCGCTGGCCTGCCTTCTTTGTCGCTGCTACGGAAGCCTCTTTTCCTCCAACGTCTAGGGCTTCCACTCCTAGATTTCTCTTCCACTAAAATCCAAGACGAGTGGAGAGAAATCATGATAGAAGTGTTTGTGAAATGATTCTCAAGTCATCTCCTTTTATACTAAAATGTTGAGCACATGTGGGGTTTATTTGGTTGCTGGCCGACCTTGACAAATTGTCTTATAACACAAATAAATTCATAACTTCATGAATACTTATCAGAATCAGATGATCTTAGATCAATCCTACACCTCTCGATGAGAGGGATCCAAGAAAAATATCAGCTGCCATAAATAAGATGACCCACATGGAGTTTGGCCCTAGTTGCCAATTTTAACACCTAGCTAAAGGCGTAGACCAAACTTGGGGCGTGTTGATTTCTAACATGAAATGCTTAGCTTCCGAAGTTCTTTGGAAAATGATTCTTTTGACACTTTGCTTCCAAAAGATGCGTCCACTTTGCTCCCGCTTCGTGCAACATTGTTTTGAACTAGGTCTGCTAGATTTTGTGGTAATAGGGCTAATTACTCATAGTTGTTTCTCAGGTTTGCACATGGTAGATTTGAAATACAAAAATGATGAAAATCACAATTTTACCTCGCATGGAATATGAGGGGTAACAACTATCTCCAACTTGGGGACGTGCCGTTTGAAGAAGAGTGCATGAGATCTCTAGAAACTCCAGTGATATTTGTTGAGAAAGCTTTCCAAGCAAGTGAAAGAAAACCATGTGCCGGGATGGATCCATATCATTCGCTTAAACACCATATACAAATATCAACATAGTCCATTACATAGCTCAAAATTGGCTTTAGAAAAAAAATACGAGGGGTAACAAAGCTCATTATACTTCTAGCCTAAAATAAACTTACATTATGAATAAAATTTTCTTATATAGAGAGAACTGAAGATAAGTTAGTTCGGAAAGAAATCAGTTAAAAGTATATGTATTTCTAGTGCTTGTTAACTGCTTAGAGAAAGAAACATAAAAGTCATGGGAAAGAAAGCAATATGAAGATTAGACAAACAGCAGGTCTGGTGCCTCAGCATTTCTATTTTGATTTGTTCTGCAGATTCCACATGTTTGAATAGTTTCCTTTTTTTCTTTGAAGCATGACAACTAGATTATAGATTTTCGAATACAGGACTGGAAGAGAGAGACTTTGTCTAATCTTTACTTTTGTAAACTTGCAATGGCACACTATGAGCTTCATTGGTGGACATATCCACAGATGCATTAATGTCCTTTTAATCACCCCTACTTATGGTACATATTTTTTTGCATCAGTGCAGTTGATGGTCACACATCCTATTATTTTCTATTTTGTTTTCTTTCAAAAGCATCCATTTTATTTTTTTTGTTTTTCTATGTAGTTGCTTCTAGACAATTCGACAATTAGGCTTATGTCATCCTTTTGTGACAGAATATTCTGGGCCTCAAAACGGTTTGAAGGACAGACAAATGAAATTGAACCATGGTATGGAACTGCGTTCTCAGTTGAGAAAATAAAGGATGATTTAGTGAAGGTGGGAAATATCATTGTTTAATACTCATCTTTGATGAGTTTTCATTTGAAGTACCTTGATAGCTTTTCCTTTTGAATTTTGTTAGTGTTCAATGAGAAGAAAGTGAAAGAAAGTGGGCTTCATTTGTTTTTGATCCTGATTTTGTTCCTTTTGCATGGAGAGTAAAGTATTTCTGGCATTAATGAAAATGTTGGTTTTATTTATCTGTTTTTATAGCCATCTTGATTGTCTACTTGATGCAGCAATGGGAAGTTTCACAACCAGATGCAAGATTAGGATTACCCTTGCCAAATATGTTTATACCTACAGACTTAACGCTCAAACAAATGGAGGAAAAGGTTATGAAAATGTACCTTCATGGCAAATTTAAGATATGCAGTATTTCTAAATTCTGTTTGTTCTGGCAGGACTCAGGATGGGTCTTTTTTTAACTGCTTTAACTACAAATACCTAATAGATTCTTTGACAATGACAAGCAGGTCGAACATCCTGTGTTGCTGTGGAAATCTGAATTTTCAAGGTTATGGTATAAGCCAGATACAATGTTCTTTACACCGAAGGCTTATGTCAAGCTGGATTTCAACTGTCCTGAATCAAATTGTTCACCAGAAGCAGAAGTTCTAACACAGATTTTTACAATGTTATTGATGGATTACTTAAATGAATATGGTTAGTAATATATTACTCTACTCCAGAACTTGTGAGAATTCTCTCTTGGTTTTTTAGTTGATAGTTGGGAGACAGGAATTTCAAGTTTAACTAGAATAGTTAGTAGTTTCGAGACAAAATTATCAGTCAAAACTCAATGCCAGTTAAATTGTAAGGTATTGGTGTGTCGTAACTTCTCAGTTAAGAACTAGAAGACAACTATAGGGCTCCTAATGAAGCTTTAATTATTATGGAGAAGGGACATTGGATTGGAGCTTTTACGCTTAACAATCAAGTCGAACATAGAAATATATATCTGAGAAGTCAGATTGGTTGTCTATCATATGGAAAGCTTAGATTATCTAAGTATCATATTAAGAGCCTCTGAGGTTATCTGTATTAAAATATTGCTCTTCCTTGGTTAATCTGAAGCCAAAGATTTTGATGGATTAACATCCAAGAATGATGACTTGAGAAACATGAACTTTCTACAGTTAGATATCTTCAACATAGCACCAGTGCCTTGATATGGAATTATGTATTATCCAATATGCTGTCTTTTAATAGCAATTCTAATGTATTCTTTGAAGGCCGAAACTTTTATGCTCGAGATGACAGCCTCAAGAAATTCATAATTTTTCTCTAGCAGGAAGCCTAGAACTTTGCTATTTTGAACACAAAGGAAACATTTCTCATGCTTCCACATATAGAATGCTTGATCTGTTTTAGTTTCTGGCATCAAAGGATAGGTATATAATTGTTTCCTGTTCATATTAGTTCCTTGCAGATCACTTTTGTTTCCATTGACTTGAACTACATTTATCTATTTTCAGCTTATTATGCCAGGGTTGCTGGACTTTCTTATGGTATTCATCACACTGGTACGGGGTTCCAGGTACTTATTTTGTTAATGCTATATTTTAATTAAGGATCTTTCATGCAAATTGAAAATTTGGCATCCTTTCATTTCAAAAGATGAGTGCATGATACTGAACAGAAAGGAGGAATGAATCAAAGCATTCCTGGAAGAATGCTTGGAAGGGTTTGCACCTAGGAGTTTCACATTTCGTATTATGAAAAATGGTTTAGGTTCTTGCTTCTTTGGGACGTATATAAGATATGCTATTCAGAGGAAAGTCTGTTTTGTATGCTTTATTTTTTTCAGAAGATACAATGTATATTGCATGAAGAGTATCATGCTTGTGCTATCTGACCTCAGAGTCCATCATACATCCAGTACGTCTTATTTAATTAATATAGTTTTCCACCACATTTATAATGCATATAAAGGGAAATAAATAAATTACATAAATTCAACAAATGATGGTGATTGGGACAGACCAAGAGTTGCAGTAATAATACACTAGATGGTCACGTGTCACGAATTCCACATGTCAGATATGGTTTGACATGTGTCACCCAAGAGTTTGGCTAGTCTTTTTAATAAGACATGTGCCAAACATGTGTCTGAGATGTGCCCTACATGTGTACTGGGTTTAGGAAACATGTCCTATCAAAAAGTAGATGTGGGATGTGTTTTTAGGCAGAGGGAGGAGTGGTTGAAGAGAAAGATAAAGATGTAGGATATGTTTCCTGATGATATGGGTGTGTACAACAGTGTTGAGTTGGCATTAACCAACTTGGTTCTTAATAAACTTGTGCTAGAGCTAGTCACATTGATGATGGTGATCCTCTTGAGGGGTCATCCTCCACACCAATAGATGTGTAATATTCCTTTATAATTTATTTGGTAAATTTGCCAGAAAATTTTTGCAAGAAATATTTCATTAAAAATTACCAGAAAACATCATAAATTTGTCTGATAGAAATTGTCAGCACTTAAATAAATATTGCAATTTAGACCCAAAAAATTGAAGAGGAAATTCTGCAAAGCCCAACTAATTTTATTAATAAATACTAGGAGGAGATTAGATCGAAATTTGAGGAAACCTAGTAAATGAATTAACTGGAAATTCTCGGTTTCTAGCTCCCTTATTTTTGCATCTTGACACTTCCGATGAACTCGGAATGTGCTCTGGCCCTATTACCGACCATTTTGTGGGTGATATCCTTAGGAGAAATTTTTTCTCCAAGATGGTCCTCAACCGACAACCAACAACCCTTCGAAGCCACCAGCGAGCTTGTTGTGCCACTTCTTCGCCACCTGAGCCAGCCATGTGGTCCCTCACCCATCTGTTATGATTGTATGTTTGAAGGTGGGCCTCCCAACCTAAACGTATGCCTTGTCATTTGGTAATTGAGTATTGTAGTTTGCTTATCATGGATACTTCTGGGCATGGATTAATGGGGGGATTTGGCGGAAAGAGTGGGCTAGGTCTGTGCTCTTGTCCCCTAGACCTCTTTTGGATGTTAACCTTGGACCCTAGTCCCGTGGGATCTCTTTTACTGACCTTTGGGCTTTAGGGATGGTACTACATGGGAAACCCTGATTTTGGTTGCGTGGTCCCGCTCCCTCATCCACATATATCACTCCCCTTCCACTCATTATAACCCCATTCATCATTTCTCCCACCTGGGTCCACATTCCTCCACTGGGTCCACATAGGGTTAGCCTTCCCCTTCCCTTTGCCCACAACTTCGCATGAGGTTGATGCAACTGAAAAGAAAAGTAAGAGCATAATTAGCCACATTCAACAAGAAGATGTACCACAAAATGCAAAAGATGGCTGGGACAAACACATTTAGCATATGGGAAAAAGCCAATACATGAGCTCAACCCCATCATCATGGCCATCACCCTCATTCCTATATGCCCTAGATGAGCCTCCTTTATCATTCAGGAAGCCATGGTTGTCCCAACCCCTGGTAGGCAATGAACCGCCATACTTTAAAGGGGGTATCCATTGCTATATCTTACACATCATGCTCTTATCCTTTGAGCCCCGAGCAATTAATTAAAGAAAAATCATAAAAGGGGAAAGACATATAAATAAGGGTGGAAAAATCAAGGTCGAGGCACCTCATGTACGCCGATTTCTCCCTCCTATACGTTATATACCTAAGTGTGGGCTTCCCTTTTAATAGCTGCCTTTATACCCTAGCATGTCGTCTAGGGCCGCCCCTTTCATTCCCTACTCCATTCATCTCTTTATCACATGCCATCACCCTTTAAAGAATGTACCTTGGACATACTATCCCCTTTAAAAGTAGAAAGCACCTAATAGGATGTTTGGTTAACCCCATTTGGAGGTTGGAGACATTAACACCTGCCGAAACCCACTATGGAAGGACATGCCATTATGAAGTGCCCACATGTTGTCCATGGTTTGTAAGCTCTTTTACTCGATTTCCTTTGATGACTTGTTGTACTAGAAGGCTAGGGGACCCATTGGATCTTATGCAGGATTGCAGATGGTCTCCATTTTGGGTTTGGTCTCCCTATACGGGTCCTAACCTCCAGAGGGCTACATTCCATGGGCCTCCACAGTAGTAGACCACACTCCATGGATCCCCAAAGATGTTCAAAGATTGCTCGAGATTTGCCTATTGGACGAGGAAGATGCACCTAGTTCACCATGCACAGTCGACCCCACAGTTGTACCATGCACTTGTCAGATGACCCACGACTTGTATGCTGATGTGGCACCACTTACACCGTCATCTGAGCCCTTACAGATGGTCTACAAGCATCTTTGACCTACTTGGAGACGCATGAGGTCACTTGTGTGCCCTCACACGCATTGGGAGCACCACATGTTTATTATTTGGAGAACAAGGGGCCAACCCCTTTTCCACTACTTTTGGGAGTCCTATTCATCATTGTGGCACTTATGGACTTCATCAGGCTTCTTAGAAGGCCGAACGACATGTATTGTTGATCATTCGACCTCTTGAGAGGCTTGCTATTTTGTTCATGAGCTAGTTTGGTGGGCTTGTTAGCAACTGCGAGTTATTTTGCACATTATTTTATTTTAGGGGCTAATGTAGGCCCACGTAGCTAAATTGAACTCATTAGAAGTGTATAAATAGAAGTGATGAGGATTGATTTTAGCATCATCACTTGGATTTGGAACTTATATCTCTTTAGAGATTTTCACTATCCTTCTTGGAGGACGAATTTTTGGAGCATGGAATGAATTTTGATGTTTGGATAATTTTCATGTCTTGGAGCTTCTTGATGGCAATTTTTTTGGATGGTTGGATATATTCTTGTACATGTAAGTTCATTTTAATACTATTCTTTCTTTCTAATTTTGTCACATACATTGTTGTTGGGATTTCACTATACTAGGGCTTATTTGCTGCATCTCTTATGCAAAGTTGTGGAAATTTTGTTTCTGGATAGTGAATGCTTCATGTATGGGCCATGTATAATGAATGAATGTTCCTAGGGATGTTTCATTACTGAAATTCATCTTGATAAGCCATTTATCTTGCAAAACGAAGTATAAAGTCTTTGAAGCTACTTTTGCTACTGCCCTAGTACCAAGCGAAGTTGTCTTTGAGGCCTCCTTGACCTACAAAATTTGAAGGTCCATAGTTATAATTCTACTTGACTCCATTTCTCCCCAAAGGATTAGGCACTGGTCCACCCAAAGGTGATCATCGTCAACCTTTCTCATCCAACTCGCTCTCCTTTTCGAGGCCTAGCCCATTAGGTCTCCTAGGGCATCATTTATCTTGCAAACCACCCATCAAGAGGTTTGATCTCTTGGATCCTACTGCACTGGTGTGTCTCCTAGGTGCCCTTCAATTTGGAAGAAATTCCGACAGTGGGATTTTGAGATATCTCAAGCCTTAACCTCGAGATTGAATCTTGCCCTTGGTTTCCCCGGGTTAGAAACCTCATTGGGACCCTCACATTTTCTTGCATTACAAATTATTTCTTTTGTCTTTTCCCCCCTTCGGAATAGGTCAAACACATCATTGGTAGCTAAACCCTACCCCCCTTGACCTACTCCCCGGGTCCACTTGGTCCCATGTGGTTCCATATCTTATCATATTCAACTCTTCAAAAACCACTTGGGAAACCGAGTTCCATTAGAATTTTAGTGTTTAGGAAGCTCCATTACAAGTCACATTTCCTAAGCCAATCCCACAAATCCCTATTTCCCCTATCCTAGAGAACCTTGTACCTGGCTTAAGAAGCAGGCAAGTCTGACTCTTGAGTTTCTCCTTGGAAAGGGTCATCGAGATCACTTCACATCCATCTTAGTCAACCTATCCTTCATAAGTGATTCTCTATATATCGGTTCTCCTCCCATTGGTGACAGTTTGTAAAGAGTAGGAAGCTTTAGCTGTGGTGACAATGGGCTTTAGCTTCATTGTTGCTCTTAACCTAGCAAGTGCCCCTCTAGGACCCCTGCTAGTTTGAGCGGTAAACAACCCTTTTGAATAAACCAATTCGACCCTCTGGGATTATATAAATTTGACCTCCTTGAATAACAATTTGGCCTCACAAGCAAACTAAATGATCAGTTAGGGTGGCTTGACAACCACCGAAACTGGCCGCCACTAGCTAGGGTTTATATTTCAACACCGAAATCGGGAAATGCCGAGGGTTTCTCCCTCATATCATAACCTACTAGAGATCTTGGAATAATTATTAAAATAGAAATACTCAACCATATCCCAATTGAACTCTCATCTTCCTTTTTATAGCTTTCCTTGTTCAAAATACCATGGGTAATCGAAATACCATGGTCAATACTATGGGTCATCAAAAATCATATATTTTTTCTTTATATCCCCTCTTAATTTAATTATTCATTTCACTTTTTGATGTGGCTTTTCTCTCCAAGTGAAAATGAACCTCTGTTTTAAAAAACGGCCGAGCCGGCTCTGACTCGATCGAGCCAACTGAGCCAGACCCCTGACCAGTTCGACTCGGTAAAGAAAACGACTTGGTGGCCGGTTTGTTAACGAACTGGCTGGCTCGGTCGAGCTCGATATAACCCGACTAGTTCGGCCAGTCACGCCCACGCACACCCACCCTGGCTTTTTTGGGGGGGGGGAAGCGGAGCCCCCACTGCATTCTAATTTGGTTTTAGGTTTCTTTGAGGTCCATTTACCTCTCCTAAGCCTATAAAAGCTACCCAACCCCCTCACATTTCCTCACAACTATCTCATTGCATTTGTGTGAGAATTTGTGAGGAGTTTTTGAAGAGTTGTGGAGTTTGTTTTTGGAGCAGCAATGAGGAGTCTTGGGCAATCATTGGAACAACAATGAAGAGCTTCTTGGGCAGTCATTGGAGCAACATTGGGGAGTTGTTTTGTTGGAGCAACATTGAGGAGGTCGTTTGTGGCAACTTTGTGCCTAGAGGTATTTTTTTTTTCACTTCTAAAATCCGTTTTTGTTTTTTTTTTTGTGCAAATCTAGAAATTGAAAAGCGTCTTTTTTGTAAAAGAAATGAACATTGAAGCAATGCTATTTTTTTTTTTTCATTTTCAGATTTTTTCCTTTCATTTCCAAGTCCAAAAATGGCTCCTAGAGTGAAAGAAGCTGCTTGGGCATATGCTGAAATGATTGATAATCAAATGCATTCCAAATTTTGTCATAGAAAAGTTAAGGAGGGTGGAGGGGGCATTCATAGGCTGAAACAAGTTACAACACTTGGCTGGTATTAGAGGTGAAATTACTCCATCTGAAGCACCATCAGAACAAATTGGGCAGATTAGGAAGGAGTTGCTAAATAACTTTGAGAAGTTTTAGCAAGAAAAAGCTAGGAATAAAGAAATAGAGGCTTAAATTGGGAGGAAGACTAGTATACAACAAATGATGGCTGCCAACCCCAATTTTGATTAGTAGGGCTCTTCATCTATCCCTTGCACTAATGCATCCAACCCCTTTGTCTATGTTTATCCCTCTTTGGAGTCTATGCAAGAAAAGGGTAAGGGTAAAATGAAAAAGAGGGGTGATATCAAAAGTTATTTCACACCCTCCTCTCCGTCAGATGCACATGGTCCTCAAGAAATAGATGTCATATGCAGCCCACTTTAGATGACCATTGTAAGAAAGAATTGAGAGAGACTGCCTCTGATTACATAGCTAGATGGTGGTATGATTCTGATATCCCCTTCAATGCTTCTCGTTCTCCATATTATGAACCTATGTTTGATGCCATATTTGTTGCTGGAAAGGGCTTCAAAGGCCCTGCTTCGCATGAGTTAAGGGGATATCTTTTGTGAAAAGAAGTTTCCTCCATTGATGAATATTTGAAAGATTTCAAAAGCTCATGGGCAAAAACAGGATGTACCATCATGTCAGAGGGATGGACTGATCAAAGGAACCGTACCATCATAAAGTTCTTATCTTTTGCCCACATGGAACCATGTTTCAAAAATCAGTGGATGCATCTGATAGGGTGAAAGATGTACACTTGTTGTTTCTGTTTTTGGATGAGGTTGTTGAAGAGGTGGGGGTGGCTAATGTTGTTCAAATCATCACAGATAATGGCTCTAACTATGTTCTTGCTGGTAAAATGTTAGAGGAAAAAAACAAAACCATCTTTTGGACCCCATGTGCTGCACATTGCATAGACCTCATGCTTGAGGATATTGGCAAAATAGATTGGGTCAAGAACACTGTAGAGCATGCCAAAAGCATAACAAAATATATCTACAATCACTCATGGATTTTGAGCTTGATGAGGAAACACACAGGGGGCAGGGATATTATTAGGCCTACCATCACTAGATTTGCAACTCATTTTTTGACATTGCAATCTATGCTTTCCCAACATAGAAACTTGCAAAGGGTGTTTTCCAGTGATGAATGGAATGAATGCCAATGGTCTCGCAAACAGGATGGCAAAGATGTGAAAAAGAAAGTTAATGAAGAAATATTTTGGAAAAAGGCAACAAAGATTGTGAAGGTTGCTGAGCCACTGGTTAAGGTGTTGCGGTTGGTGGATGGGGAAAGATTGGCTATGGGCTTCATTTATGAGGCTATGGATCAAGCAAAGGAGAAAATAAAGGTAGTATACAAGGATAGAGTGGCTAAGTATGGGCCCATTTGGGCAATCATTGATGAAAGATGGAATAATCAATCCCATCGCCCTATACATGCAGCTGGGTATTTTCTCAACCCAAGGTATCATTATAAAGCTCTGGAGGCAGACACTTTCACTGGGGAAGTTAGAGATGGATTGATTGATTGCATTGAATGCATGATCCCTAAGGAGAGTGATCAACTGGAGATACATCGACAGATCACTTGTTTCAGCAGTGCCACAGGTGCCTTTGGCAAGAACCTAGTAAGGATTGCAAGGGAAGTAGGTGAGCCAGGTAAACAAAAATTTCAATTTTCAAATTCTTATTTTGTTAAATTGTTTATAATTTGAAAGTTAGATATAATTTGTTGAGCTAACTCATTACACTACTATGTTTTTTATAGCACAATGGTGGGAGGCTTTTGGTAGCCATTTCCCTTAATTGCAAAAGTTTGCAATCCGTATTTCGAGTCAAACTTGCAGTGCTACTGGGTGTGAGCGCAACTGGTCTTTCTTTGAGAGGATTCACACGAAGAATAGAAACCGTTTGGAACAAAAATGGTTAAATGATCTAGTCTATGTCGAATACAACCTCCGACTGAGACGCAACCAATTGCTGAACAAAAGACCTAATACAAATCCCATTGTGTTGGAAGATATTGATCCGACATCAGATTGGGTAGTGGATGTTGAAGAAAGTGTAACTAGGTTCGGTCTTCATAATGACACAAGCCAATGTAAATGATGTAATTTGTATCTAGCAATTTTTTGTGTATTTGAATCATGGGTTTCATGATCAAAATATTTGTTTTAGTAGCTCTCATTATGAGCTCTAGGCTAGGTGATAGGTTGTGTCATTTATGTAAATGTTTACACTTGAAATATACAAGTATGACTCCAAGATCAAGGTTAGAATCATATGGCAAAACTCCTTCAAAGGCAAGATCAAAAGAGCTACGAAATGATCCCTGTAAACGAATGCAAAAGAAATAATATATATTTCCGGCATATATATTATAGTTATAATAGATGATCATGTCAGCGTCAAGTTGGCTAAGGAATAGATCATGTCGGCTTGATAAGAAGGCCTCATACACTATAAATAGGCCTCCTCTCGTACCAATTCAGAGGCACAAAACTTGACGTGGGTTCATCTCCTATATCACGAAGTCTATTGTGTCTCATTCTAAGTGAAGAAGTCTGTCCAAGAGAGCGAGGAAATGTAGCTGCAATAGAAGTCTGTTCATGACCGCAGAGGAGCCTTTCCATAGCCGCAAAAGTATGTTCCCTCATACGAATATATCAATGAGTCTGCTCTCCCTCATGGCATACAAATCCGGATTAGGGCTTGACATTTTGTAACTGTATGGTTGTTCTAGCCGCAAATTCAAGGAGAAGATTTCTGTTGAAAAGAGCAAAGTTATCATAGGGCTAGAAGAGCCCTAACACTATTCGCGTTATGAAATCAAAGGGTTTTCCCTTCGCTGTTTTTGAACAGTCAATGTTGTTGCCTTTCGAAGCCTTCTAATCAACCCTAATCATCGCTCTATCAATGTATGGAAGATCTACATAAAGTGCGAGGGTAGAACAAGGCTTGAAGAGCCTATTTGAAATTGTTGGTGCGAAGGTGCTGTGCATAACTAGGACTGAGTTGCAGTCTGTGAAAGCTTCATGATTAAGGTATCTGTTTCAGAGCTACAGTTAGGGTTTCTGAATAGTCACTTCAAAAGGATAGATCATCTTGTTTAAGGGTAGTGTTAAAGGAGATTCTCTAGGTTAGTGGACTATCCTGAGTAAGGGAAAGCTTGGAGGAGGAAGAGAAGGGCGAAGGTAGCCAGATCATCCATGTGTAGCAGCAGATCTGATCCGTATTGCATTAAGTGAAGAGAACAACAGTAGGAGGGATTCTAGCCTTGATGTTGGAGTCACTTGGTCTCAAGGGTCTTCGTATTGGTCTTGGAAATTTTGTCAAGATAAGAAACTATAAGAAGAATTACCGTGGGTTTTCCTCTAACATATAAAAATTCATGGTTTTGAATTATTTAAAGCTTGAAATTACTTCACAAGTAGTTATCATAATAGAGAAATCATTAACATCTCAAGCCCTTAGATTTCTCAACATGGTATCAGAGGGTTGGTAGCAGATCAAGAAAGGGCTGATATAGAGAACATTCAGGAAGAGGTAAGGCAGTTGAAGTTGAAGGCAAAGCAAGATTCAGAATTCAGATCCACATTCTGAAACTCCAAGATCTATCAAAGTGAGGGATCTATAATTAAACAACAGATCCTCAAGGATAAGGCAAGCAGATCTCAGGTTCCCTAGCAGTCAAGTGTAATCAAGCTTCCTCAAGCTCCTTCAAGGCAACCATCTACAATCAAACTTCAAGGATCACTACATCAAGTAAGTATCTTATTGATTTGAGCAAATCTAATCTTGAAAAAGGATGTCTTCTTGCAAGGAAAGCAATAAGTTAGTTGGGGTTGCTAACTTCCTTGCTTGGAAGAAGAGGACTGATCTCACTTTGAAAGAACAAGAAGTTATTGACTATGTACAAAAGAAAATTGTTGCTCCTTCTGACAGTCAAGAACTAGCCAAGCATAACAAGAACGAAGTGAGAGCTCAAAAGATTCTCATAGAATCTATCAAGGACTCTCTGATTCCTTATGTAGCCAAACTTGAAACAACCAAAGAGATCTATGACAAACTGATAGATTTATTCTCTGTCAGCATTGAAGGAGAAGGGATCTCTTTGAGGAATGAGTTATACAAAATGCAGATCAGCAAAGAAGAAAATATAACGTCATATTTTATGAGGGTCTTGAAATAAGAGATCAATTGCAGGAACAAGGAGAAATCATGTTTGATCAAGAGATGACTACGATAGTGCTGAATGCATTACCTGAGGAATGGGGAAACTTTACAGCAAGCATATGGGCCAAGAAGGAGGCATCCTCACTCAATGATCTATGGGCAATATGCAAAGTGGAAGAAGCACGATTAAAGGCCAAGGAAGATATTGCAGTTGGATCCAAAGAGCAAGCATTCACTGCCAAGTTTAAAAGAAAAGGGAAGTTCGAAAAGTTTGAAAGATCTAGCCACCAACAACATCCCAAGAAAGACATGTCAAAGATCCAATGCTTTGAATGTCACGAATATGGACACTACCGAAGAGATTGTCCCAAGCGAAAGAAGAATGGCAAGAGGAAGTATGAAGCAACTCATGTCGCTCAGGAAACAAAAGACAATGAAAAGAAGCCGAAGAAGGAGGAGCCTGAGGATCTTTACTATGATTAAAAGATCACCTCATGTTTTTCTTTCATAGGTCTTAGTTAGCGTAGCATGTTGTGAATCATGAACATTCTTATGTGTTGTTTAAATAACTCTTTTAGAGAATGAATTAATTATGGATTTGGTAACATTCATGGATGAACTATTGATGAATGAGGATATGTTGAATGTTGATTTGGGGTAGCATCGGATGTGCTCTAGCCACGAAAATTGGTGGAGAGGCTAAAGCACATGAGATCTCCAAGACTCAGAAATGGTTTGGGCACAATCTAACCGATTTGAGCGATATTAAAATAATTAATATTTTTAATGTAGTTCCTAAGTCTAAACCTAGGAAAAATAAAATATTAATGGGTATTAATATAAACTGGGTTAGAATGGTCCAAAAGTCATGGATCAAGCCAAATCTAATCTTAACTGTTAATTAGAGATTTAATCTCGGCCATTGATGGACCAACGAGAAAAGTATAAGAGGAGGCTTGAGGGTCAGTTGGAGAACACACTGAGAGAGATCAAGAACTCAATTTTTTGGGGTAGGGTTTGTTGAGGAAATTGAGTGAGTGATCAAAGTTGCAATTGAGGGGCAATGAATACATAGTAGAGAGGTA
This sequence comes from Pinus tabuliformis, assembly GCA_031772625.1. Classification (NCBI taxonomy): domain Eukaryota; kingdom Viridiplantae; phylum Streptophyta; class Pinopsida; order Pinales; family Pinaceae; genus Pinus; species Pinus tabuliformis. The sequence continues at coordinate 1,454,777,005 of CM062819.1, read as the reverse complement.
GAGTTAGTATCGAGAAGATCAGCGCAGAAGCCAGGTGAGGTTGATGCATAGCCAGCTAGAGGCCACATAGAGCCAGTGAGAGGCCACGCATAGCTAGAGAGGGCTAGCATGTGAGATGCAGAGGCTCCAGAGGTTGACGCAGAGCCCAAAGAGGCTGACGCTAGGCCTAGAGAGACTGACGCTAGGCTAGAGAGGCTGACGCAGGGCCTAGAGGCAGCGTTGGGAGAGTTTTTGTGGGACAGACTGGAGCTGGAGAGCTGGATAGAGTGACACAATGCCTATTAGAGTGACGTAGAGCAGCAGAAGCTGCATTGTTGTCGTGGGATCATTCATTTGGTGATTTAGCCGAAATATCTGTCTCCGACTGAGAGGTACTACTGCCGAAGGCATTCTTTGTTGGGTGAGCCATTTCTGGCACCCAGGTTGTATTCTGAAACTGCATAATAATAAAACCCTTTGAATAGTTGCACCGGTTTTCCCGCATTCAGTTTTTCCGGGGACATTAGTCCAAAAACAACAGTGTCACTTGTGTGCTTGTTTACTTTCAGTTGATGATTTGTATGTGTTGATACTATACTTGTATTTATTTTCAATATTTACATGGTAAATAACTTGTTAAGTAATTGAACAAATAGGAAGAAATAAATCAGATAGTACAAGAAGAATTTCTAACGGGTTAAACTTAGAAATTCCAACATGGTATCAGCGGGTGGTTGTAGATCACATGATAACTGAAGGCATCAATCGAGAAGAGCAGTAGCAGCAGAAACAACTGTCTCGAGTGACAGAAGTTGTTCCTAGCAGAAAGCAACAAGGAAGGGGTGACACAGAGGGCCTGCGTCATCAGTTCGAGCTAAGAGGAGGATCAACACTGAAGAAGAGAGGAGAAAACCTAACCTACGCAGTGCCCGATCATCTTTCTCAGTCAGGAAGGATCGACGCTGTGGCTAGGAGGTGCAGATTTTGCCGGTGCTAGGATTGCGCAAAGCCTAGAGGCTCAGACCTTCATATTGCTAAGGCATAGGAGGCTGTGGGTAAGTTGTGGAGCAAAGCTGGTGGGGTACTGTGATCAGAACAATACTTAACAAGGCAAGACCAAGGAGGAGGGAGTTGCTACTGAGGATTTCTAGCCAAGAAATCCGGATCAGTGGTGCAATTGCACAAACGATCGGAGTGGGGCATCTCGACATTGGCAGAGGGATTTCCAGTAGGGAAATCGAGGCACAGAGGGAGTCAAATCGAGAACTTCCAGACAGGATGTTGAGAGACTCGAAAGAGTCGAAAGAGGAGCAGCGAAATGGCAACGAATGGGCTGAGAGATCAAGATAGACTGGATGGAGCTTCCAACTTCGTAGTCTGGAAGGCTAGGATCTTGTCCATTTTTAGATAGGTATCGCATCAAGCACTTCACCTTGAAAATGATAGCGATTCCCGTTAACCCAGTTGAAAATGAGAAGTACGAAGAAGCAATGGCCAGGGCTAAGTGCATCATCCTTGACAGGGTCAAGGATCTTGTGGTACCACATATTGCTGAGAAGGGTACGACAAATGAGATGTGGGTTGCCCTGAAGAAGTTGTATCAGCGTACTTCTGTGTAGAGGAAGATGCTTCTAGAAAATCAGTTGTGGTCATTCCAAATGCAGAGGGGAGAGCAGATAGATATCTTTCTCGGGCGATTGACAGAGATCCGGGACCAGTTGACTTCCATAGGGGCCACGTCAGATGAGGAGATGTTGGTGAGGACCGCACTGAACGCAGTCTCAGAGGACTGGGAGGTATTTGTCTAGAGCTTACTGGGCAGGTCGAACCTTCCGGATTGGGAGGAACTATGGGCTGCTCTTCGTCAAGAAGAGATAAGACGACTGACCAAGGCAGGGAGTAGCGGTAATGGGGTCAAAATCAAGGAGGAGGAAGAGGAGGATGCTGCTCTAGCATCTGCGGGAAAGCAGGAGAAATGAAAGAAGAAGGACCTCTCCAAGGTCAGGTGCTTCCACTATGGGGAACTGGGTCGCTATGCGAACCAGTGTCCAAGGAAGAAGAGCAAGGGAGAGGCTTCTGAGACCAAGGCAGCACCAACGAGGGTGGAGAAAGAAGTGGAGATAAATGACGACTGTGCCATGAGTGCTCATGCGCCACTTGAGAGGTAGTGGGGAGTCATTGAGCTGTAGTCAGACGGACGATAGACGATGAGGGGCAGGACCCTTGAGGTACCCAACCTCTTGGATTATACCTTGCTACGAGAGCCCCGAAGAGAAGTAGTAGGTCTGGTGGATGTCGGTAGAGATGGATGCGGATGGAGTGACAGAGGGTGCTACAGTGCAGGAGTCTTGGGACAACGTGAGGCAACAGTGTGAGATGCATGGAGTTGTTGCAGTAGCGCAAAGGTCAGTAGAGGGAGCACTTGTCAGGGACAGAGGGAGCTTTAGCATTGGGAGTGTTTCTAGCCTGACAGAAATGCCAGAGTTGGGAGGATCAATTACTTACTTCCCAGTAACTGAGTTGCAGTGCAGCGGTTAGCAGTGGCAGTGCTATGGGTAGCACGATGCAACATGATGAGAGGGGATGCAGTGCAGATGCAGCAGTGGCAGTGGCAGGGCCATGGGCAACAACACGGATGCAGAGGGAGCTATTGTACAGATGCAGCAGTGGTAGTGGCAGGGATATGGGCAACAGTACAGGATGCAACAGTGCAGAGGATGTTGGGCGGGGAGGCCTAGCATCAGCACAGGGACTGATGCTGGATGATCAGGGTGATACTCAATGAGGAGTATTACTAGAGCACAGTCCTTGCTAAGAGGGAGTGTTGATTTCGGGTAGCATCGAATGTTCTCTAGCCACGAAAATTGGTGGAGAGGCTAATGCACATGAGATCTCCAAGACCCAGAAATGGTTTGGGCAGAATCTAACCGGTTTGGGAGATATTAAAATAATTAATATTTTTAATGGAGTTCCTAAGTCTAAACTTAGGAAAAATAAAATGTTAATGGGTATTAATATAAAATTGGGCTAGAATGGTCCAAAAGTCGTGGATCAAGCCAAATCTAATCTTAGCCATTGATTAGAGATTTAATCTCGGCCGTTGGTGGACCAACGAGAAAAGTATAAGAGGAGGCTTGAGGGTCAGTTGGAGAACACATCGAGAGAGATCAAGAACTCGATTTTCTGGGGCAAGGTTTGCTGAGGAAATGGAGTGAGTGATCAGAGTTGCAGCTGAGGGGCAGTGAATACATATCAGAGAGGCAGAATTAGTACCGGGAGGACCAGTGCAGAAGCCGGGTGAGGTGGACGTAGAGCCAACTAGAGGCCATGCAGAGCCAACCAGAGGCCACGTAGAGGCATCCAGGAGCTGCGCAAAGGCAGAGAGGGCCAGCGTGTGAGACACAGAGGCTCTAGACACTGACACAGAGCCCAGAGAGGCTGACGCTAGGCCTAGAGAGACTGACGCTAGGCTAGAGAGGATAACGCAGGGCCTAGAGGTAGCGTCGGGAGATTTTCGTGGGACAGTATGGAGCTGGAGTGCTGGATAGGGTGGCGCAGTCCCTATCAGAGTGACGCAGAGCGATAGAAGCTGCATTGTTGCTGTGGGATCATTCATCGGTTGATTTAACCGGAATGTATGTCTCCGACTGAGAGGTACTACTGCCAAGGGCACTCTCTGTTGGGTGAGCCATGGCACCCAGGTTGTATTATGAAACTGCATAATAATAAAACCCTCTGAATAGCTGGACCAGTTTTCCCGCATTGGGTTTTTTCGGGGACATTAGTCCAAAAACAACTGTGTCACTTGTGTGCTTGTTTACTTTCAGTTGATGACCTGTATGTGTTGATACTGTACTTGTATTTATTTTTAGTATTTACATGGTAAATAACTTGTTAAGTAATTGAACAAGTAGGAAGAAATAAATTAGATAGTACAGGAAGAATTTCTAACGGGGTAAACTTAGAAATTCCAACATTGAATCCTCTGGATATACTGTTAATGGTTATGATTAACGTACATTGTATTTCTTTATGTAAGGATTCTAGGTAGAAATGAAATTGTTATGTGTAGGAAATTATAAGATGAGAAAATCTTGGTTCTCCGAATCTTTGAAGAATTTCTACAAGCAAATATCCTCTGTAAAGAATCTAGGTCAATAGTACTTTTTCAACTACATTTGCAAGTCAAAGATCCCTCAAGAAGTCCGCTGCAAGAATCATGATATGATTCAAGACAAATGAGGTATGTATATTTTGTTTGATATTATAATATCATGTCACATGGTTGCAGGTAGCATGGATCAAGCATGATCAAGATCTCCTCCTATGAAAGGTTTAAAGATGAAATCAACATAATATGTCCTCATAATATGGTATGAAGTAGTTGGTGACTATTGAAGAACTATGAGAGTTCTTGGGAATGAAAGGCATGAGGATGAAAGAGATCGTGAGACATGCAACCATGATGAAGGTAGTCAACATCCAGAGGATCAGGAAGACTTGACCAAGAAACCTCCTGGAATGATGTGAAGACTTTGATGGAAGTTTGAAAAGATGAGGACCCCTGATGATAGATATCATCGGGAGATGTGTCAACATGATTATAGGATGATTGATGCTTCCTAGAAGATGTCACTGGAAGAAGGCCATCACCAAAAGGTAATATGTGATTTGTTTTTGGTGTTTGACCTCTTGGAAAAGTCTGGGTATGTGTGCAGGATCAAGGAAAGGAGAGTTGTGAAGGATGCCACAACTACGTACCTTGTGATCCAGAGCAATCACTGTCGAAGAAAAGTGAAGACAGATGAGATTATGGAGGAAGCCCCAAATGGAAAGCTAAGGAGGATACTTTCCGGGAAACAAAGGAATGACATGACGAAGGAAAGTGATGTATGGCTGAGCCCTACATATGAAGGAATTGATGACATCGAAGTCTTAAATCGTCAGTCAACTAGAAGACCCTGTAAAGCACTGATGATAGAGTCCCTAAGTAAGAGGGAGCTCTGGGAAGTTCCTATGAGGAAAGGAACTCGAGCATGTTTCTAAGTAAAGAGAAACTTGGAATTCGCCCTTGATTAAGAGGGAGAGTTAGACATGACAGTCTTGTCGTCAGTCTGGAAGAAAGAATGGACGATTATGTAATCATCTGGCATCCGACACTCTTTGAGGATGTGGTAGGGCATCCAAGACAAGAGTGGGAAAGAGGACCGATATTCTTGAGGGTTGGGAACCCAAGATGAGAATAGTCCTAGTAGGGCATACTCGGAGAACACCCGGGTGGGTATGACCCTAAGAGAGACAATGATGATGCGTGTCTATCAGTCATTAGTCTCGCCAACATTGTGTGCTTTGATCTAAGTGAGAGATAGAGCTGTTAGTCAAGGCCTTGCTAAATGGAAACAATGTTGGTTGAAATGATGCTATAACAGATGGATTGCAAATCCGATCTTCTTATGAGAATTCGTCTTTGAACTTGAAAAATTGTCCAAGATCCATGTATGTATGAATACCTCCCTAGTTAAGAGGGAGTTTTGAAGAAAGTGTAATTAGTTTCGGTCTTCATAATGACACAAGCCAATGTAAATGATGTAATTTGTATCTAGCAATTTTTTGTGTACTTGAATCATGGGTTTCATGATCAAAATATTTGTTTTAGTAGCTCTCATTATGAGCTCTAGGCTAGGTGATAGGTTGTGTCATTTATGTAAATGTTTACACTTGAAATGTACAAGTATGACTCCAAGATCAAGGTTAGAATTGTATGGCAAAACTCCTTCAAAGGCAAGCCGCAAGATCAAAAGAGCTACGAGAAATGATCCCTCCAAACGAATGCAAAAGAAATAATATATTTTCGGCATATATATTATAGTTATAATAGATGATCATGTCGGCTTCAAGTCGGCTAAGGAATAGATCACGTCGGCTTGATAACAAGGCTTCATACACTATAAATAGGCCTCCTCTCATACCAATTCGGAGGCACAAAACTTGACGTGGGGTCATCTCCTATATCACGAAGTCTATTGGGTCTCATTCTAAGCGAAGAAGTCTGTCCAAGAGAGCGAGGAAATGTAGCTGCAGTAGAAGTCTGTTCATGATCGCAGAGGAGCCTTTCCATAGACGCAGAAGTCTGTTCCATCATACGAATATATCAACGAGTCTGCTCTCCCTCATGGCATACAAATCCAAATTAGGGCTTGACATTTCGTAACTGTATGGCTGTTGTAGCCGCAAATTCATGTAGAAGATTGCCGTTGAAAAGAGCAAAGTTATCATAGGGCTAGAAGAGCCCTAACACTATTTGTTAAGTTATGGTATGTTCTATGCTTAGAGAAATTTACTTTTCTTTCTTATTATTATTCATAGATTAGCAATCACATGTGCATAAGTAAAGTGTAGATAGAACATTAAACAGTCAACACAAAACAAGCCAAGACAAAAGACACAAGATGTAGCGGCTAGCCACGGACAAACCCCACAATGTGTGGGGAAACCCTTTGATCAAATCTTCTTTTATCCTCAATAATTAAGCAGAGGGAAATAGTACAATAAATCTGATTTATATCAGCAATAGCAAACCCTAGATCAGTAACATCAGCATTAGCGGCTTCATCATCAAAACTAGGGTAGTCGATATCCTGCAAACCGATCGTCGGATCGACTTGATTCCACCACCAAAAAATGCGGTCTTTAGAGGAGGTCCAGATGGACCTACAACGTAGTTCAGAAGAGGAGGTTTGATGGTCAATGCTGGTCAAAGTTTGGATCTGCAGTTGCAGCTTCAGGTTCATCAACTTCCTTCCACATGTTCGAGAGAGTCTCTTTTCTGCGCAGTAGAGAAGAGCCTCTTTTCTGCACAGGAGAGAGAGAGAGATGTGATGAGATGAGTGAGTGGAAATGAGGAAAAGTCCTCCTGTATTTATACACAATTGTTGATGTTTGAATAGATGCGACTATTGGGCTTTTGAGCCTACATGAGTTGTAGGTCGGCTTGATAATAATTCCATAATCAAAATAAATTCATATCTCCATAAATACTTATCGGAATCGGATGATCTTTAGATCAATCCTACACCTCCTTACGAGAGGAATCTAGTAAAAATATTATCAGCCATGAATAAGATGACCCACATGAAGTTTGGCCCTAGTTTCCAATTTTAACACTCCCTCTCGAGTCTCAACTAGGGAGAACTTCATGTGCAATCTGTCTGTCGGTCACTACTATTCATCCATCAAATGCACTGCCCTGTACAGCCTGACCCTTGCCCTGCTCTGCTCTATTCTGCCTGTTCTGCTTTGTCTTGTTCTTCCCTGTACTAATCTGCTCTGTTCTGCTCTGCTCTGCTTTGTTCTGTTCTGCTCTGATTTTGTCCGAATTATGAAGAAGAAGAAATGATCGAGGATGTATCATATTGACTCAAATTTAGTCTCAGAGTATGTACCATTGGTCCCAGACCAGTCTCAACCAACCTGAAGTCAGCGTCATAGTGGGTACAACTCCTACCACTGGTCCCAGACCAGTATCATCCTCCATTGACTCAAAGTCAGTCTCAGAGTGCATACCACTGGTCCCAAATCAGTCTCAACCGACCCGAAGTAAGCGTCATAGTAGGTACCACTCCTACCACTGGTCCCAGACCAATATCGTAGTCTCAGAGAGTGTACCACTGGTCCCAGACCAGTCTCAACTGACCCCAAGTCAGCGTCATAGTATGTACCACTCTCACTTGTCCCAGAACAGTACTGCACTGACCCGAGGTCAGTCTCAGAGTATGTACCACTGGTCCTAGACCAATCTCAACCGACCTGAAGTCAGCGTCATAGTGGGTACAACTCCTACCATTGGTCCCAGACCAGTATCATTGATCCCAATTCAATGAAGGTCATCCTAGCGTAGGGAGTATGGTAGATACAACGATGCGTCCATCGATACTGTTAGCGCTTGAAATTTCACCTCAGGCTGAGAAAGGCAAACTCCAAGGCAACATCAAACCACTTAGCCTCGTAGCTAGCCCTACGGGGCAGGAGAGGGCTCTCTCCGGTATATCTCGGCAAAGATCTTCAAAGGGCGGAGATAACCAATAAAGAACACTTATTTTAGGCTAGTAAACTGATAAAAGGTTTGATTTGAGATTTTTAGGATTTTGGTGGAAAATCGGGGAAAGGCAATTTTGGGTGCGGGGATTGGACACAGTTTTCGCAGGGGGCTCTTTGGGGCAAGATAGGAGACTGTATTGATGCCTTTGAAAGAGTTGGATGGATGAGAATGACTGGTGAGGAGCTAAGGAGAGCAAGCAATCACCTTGAATTCCCCTTAAACAGATGAAAACATTGATATTAAGCAAACTTAAAAGCAGAGCATGGTAATCATGAATTCTACTTTAACACTTCATTTGCCTAATTTGCAGAAGGAAAAGTAAGAAGATGATTCACATAAAAAACTTACAAGTACAAAGAGAAACACACCATCAATACATGTAACCACAGGAATCCCAAAAAAGGACTGCAAAACCCTGGTCTTTCTTCCTTTGCCAAAATTGCAGAGATACAATGAGTAATACAATAGAAGCTTTCTCCCTCAAGAGTCCAACCTCTCCAACCATGAAAATGATTTAGAAAATACATAATATAGACCATGCCAACCCATTCCCTAGCCTCTAGGGGTCGAGCTCATCATCCTAGGAGCTGTTTCAACCAATTCTAAACTGAGCACTACAATCTAGGCAATCAAAACAACTTGCCTCTATAAGCTAGGAAACCAATTCATTCATTAATTTTTTGCCATTTTATGAATGAATCTTCTAGAATAGGTAAAAAAAGTGTCATGTCAACATGAAATTACATCAATTACATCAAGGAGGATGAAAAATCCCACCAAAAAGTCAAAACTGGTCAAATGCTGCGTTTTCCTGAGCTGTAGGTGAAAAATTGAGAAAATGTCCTGATGCGTAGCGCCCCAATTCTCTACGCGTAGCGCGCCTTTGAGCCAACTTTTGAGGCACTTCCCGGCATCCAAATGAGGCAAAAGTAGGCTTGTTGGAAAGGTCTGGATGTCTGCTTTCCAACCCAAGTGGAATTTCTCAATTTGGTGTCCATTTGCCCCTCCAAAATTGCAATCTCCCAAGACTGCTTCCTATGTGTCCAAAAAGTGGCAGAAAGTAATTTTTTGCTTGTTTTTTGACCTTTTGGGGGCTCAAAACCGGATGAAATGTCTTGGCAATTGCTGAGCAAGTGTAATTTGTCATGACAAATCCAAAAATGCTGAGTTTTTGAGAAATGGACCTCCCCATCTTCAGGGTAGCGCGCGGCGCGCTACGCGTTGAGGGCAAAAACCTGTTTTCAATACAAAAATTTCACAATTGACAAAATTTTCTCCAAATTTCTTGAAATTTGGGCTGGGAGTCCCCAATCAAGTACCATGCTCAGTCAAAGAGGCTTCGACGAAAATTTGGAGTGGATCGGGCCTTTTCTGTCGTTTTAGTGCCTTGCTCAACCTCCTTGGATCTGGCGATTGTATTTTTGACATTTCTCTAAAACCATGACACCTGTGCAAAAAGTGAAGGAGGTTTTTCTTCTTTGGCATGTTGTGGACAAAAACCTCTCTTAGTTTTCCAAAATTCATCTTTGATTGCTCTGAAACATCTTTTGAGTGAAACTTATCCCGATGTGTGAAACAAGGAATTTTGTCGAAATGAAGCGAAATGAAGGGGATAAGAGGCTTCTAAATTCTTGGGGAAATTTTTGGAAGTAGGGAGGGATGTTAGGAAGCAGGGGAAAGTGGAATCACGGAGATCGAGTGAGGGGAAGGGGTCCAAAAGGGAAATACACAGGTCCAACCTAGAAAATTGCCAGGTTGTAGCAAGAAACTAGGGTTTGTGGAAAAATGAGGAATTTGGGGAATCTCAGTGATGGGAAGCATTTGATAAGGTACTTTAAGGATAGGGGAAGGTGTATGAACATCATGATACAAGTTTTGCTAATGATTTGACCATCCAAGAGAAATTGCCTTCAAAACCCTAGGAGAGGGAAATGAACCGTGCCTAGGCGCAATTGAAGCATGAACAAGGTGTAAAATGACTCATTAGACACTGACATGATAATGACAACCCTATGAATGATGATAGACTCAGCAGAATGATGACATGGACCGACATTTGGAGAACTTTAGAAGGAGTGAAAGCAAACCCTAGACCTAATGCCTTGTGACCAAATTTTGCTTGAAGACTCTTTGAAATGACAAAATTTGACCTTGACACTCTGAGACCACTTTGTAAGAGCATATTTGATCACTGGAGGAAGGCTGGAAAGACTGACACTAATAGGTACTACTATGGTCCCTAATTTCATTTCCCTGCTCATTGATCAGATGAGAGGTACTTCCCATGAGTTCCAGACTGCATGGGAAGGATGCCTTGACAGGAGAACTTAATCAATCTCATCGTCACAGGAGAACTAATCATCCTGCTACACAATCGCCATGGAGAACACATCATCCAGGCCTCACAGGAGAACCAATCATCCTGCTACATAGTCGTCATGGAGAACATATCATCTAGACCTCACAGGAGAACCAATCATCTTGCTACATAGTCCTCATGGAGAACACATCATCTAGACCTCACAGGAGAACCAATCATCTTGCTACATAGTCGCCACGGGGTGTACATGTATACCACCAGAGGATGGTGAATCATCCTGTGGTCATATGTCGCTCTAAGAAGTACCCCGCACCCCCTCGGAGCTCCCAGAGCTCAATGCATCATACAGGACCCTCATCAGAGTGTCTTTGAACAACACCAAGTTGTTCTCGGAAAGTCAGGAATTTGACTTTCCCTAGGGTCTTTGTCAGAATGTCGGCGACCTGTTCATCTGTACCGATATGTTGGAGCCTTATAGCTCCTTGCTACACCATATCTCGAATATAGTGATACCTGATATCGATATGCTTGGAGCGATCATGAAATACAGGATTCTCTGACAAATGAATTCCACTCTGGTTGTCACATAGGCTCACGGTGGTATCGAATGTAAATCCAAACAACTCACTGAAGAGCTTTCACAACCAGACTGCCTCATAGGAGGCCATGCTATTAGCAATATATTCTTCTTCGACGGTGCTCAAAGCCACCGACTTCTACTTCCTGCTCATCCAATATATCGAAGCGGATCCCAAGGAGAAAGAGCACCTGGAAGTGCTCTTGCGGTCCACCACACTGCCTGCCCAATCAACATTCGAATAATCATGTAGTTTCATATTTCTGGTAGTGTATCTCAATCAACGAGAGATTGTGCCCTGAAGACATCTTAGAAGATTCTTGGCATCAATCTAGTGAGGCTCAACCAAATATGAGCTCACAATGCTAACTGCAAAACATATGTTCGGACGGGGGTTCACCAAGAACATCAACGCGAATGAGTTTATGAAACTCAGAGGCATTTCCCAAATCTGGTCCGACATCACTACAATATAACTTCTGAAAGTTAAGATCCTCGAGGTAGTCAAAGGCTTGCAATCCACCATACCGAATCTTTCCAATATCTTTACCACATATTTTCCTTGAGATAGGAAAATTTCCCCTGGCTTCTGCCACACTTCAAGTCTAGGAAATAGTGTATTAGTCCTAGGTCCTTCACTTCAAATTCAGAAGCCAACTCCCTCTTACAATTGTGAATGAGAGGGTCTGCACCTGTTAGGAAGAGGTCATCCACATACAACACCAGTATGAGAGGTTTGTCATCTTCAACCTTAAAGTAAAGGTTAGGATCGGCTTCACTCCCAGTGAATCTTAGCTTCATCAAGTAGCTATCGATCCTCTCATACCATGCTCGGGGTGTTTGCTTCAGCCCATAGAGAGCTTTCTTCAACTTGCATACATGAGATTTTCGATCATAAATCTCAAATCCTTTGGGTTGCCCCAAGTAGACCTCTTCTTTCATCGAACCATGCAAGAACGCGGTCTTAACATCCATCTTATGTAGTTTCCATCCTTGTGAAGCCACAAGGGCTATGATTGAGCGGATGGTGGTATTTCTGGCAACATGTGCAAATATCTCGTCATACTCTTTTTCTTTTGGTTCCCTAGTGTCAGTTTCTAGAGAGCTCCTCATGGTGAACATTTCTTCAGGAGTATTGGAACCCAATGCTTGCTGAGGGCATCAGTTTTGTACATATACAGCGGTGTTTGCAGATTCGACTCATAGAAACTTCGGAAGTCTTTGATCATGGAGCATGGCACGGACAACGTCCACAATCGTATGGTTTTTCCTTTCCGCCACACCATTCTGCTCAGGAATATGTGGTGTAGTAGTCTCCCTCTTAATGCCAGTCTCAGATATGCTTGAGTGAACCAACTGTAATATATCAGAGGTCTTGCTTTGGCTTGAGGGGAATGGTCCCCTTTTGAGCTTTCCTTTGGCACATCCTGGACATACACCTTCTTTCTCTACTCGTTATTCGGGCATCCCTGTCACCATTTGTCTTACATCGGGTAGAGCTTTATAATGAAGGTGGGCAAACCTCCGATTCCAAGGTTCGGACTGAAGAGATGTGTCATAAGACATGACACCTAGTGGACTTCCACCGACTTGACATAGTGAATCAACACGAAACCCAAGAGTAAAGGCATCTTTAACATTATTTTTCCATACACGTACCTTGCCATTGTTGAAGGTCACCTTGTAGCCTTTGTCTTCCATTGCCGAGATGGACACCAGATTCTTTTGGAGGTCAGGTACATATAATACATCTTGTAAGAGGATCGTATTACTTTGATTCAATTTGAGAGAGACATTGCCTACACCTTTCACGGGATATTTCATATTATCTCCAAGGATAATTCCCAGGTTAGTTTCTTTCTCTATCAAATTATGGAGAACTTCTTTGTAACCAGTGAAGTGCCTTGAGGCACCACTATCAATGAGCCAGATTCCCATTGAGTCCGAAGGAGCAGAGGTAGATATAGCAGCTGGTAGATAATATTCATCCTGCTTATTTTCAACAATGTTGGATTCATACCTGGAATTTCTAGCCTTCTTGAATGGTTGTCCTCTTCCTTGATTTTTAGCATTCCTTTTACCTTTGCTATTGAATTTTCCATTCCTTTGATTGCCATGAGAGGGATTTTGATCATCGTCGCGTTGTGAGTCCTTTCTATCAGGGCACTCCCTTGCATAGTGACCTGCTTTATCGCAAATGTAACATCGTCCTTTTCTTCCACCCTTAGGTCCAGCCTTTCCTTTTGATTTAGTCCTGAAATTATTTCTTTTCTTAGCATGAGAAGAAAAGGCAGCAGGAGGATCTTTAGGCATGGGCATTTCTTGCTCTTCTACCCTTGTTTCTTCTTGAATGCATCTAGCCATTAATTCCTCGAAACCAGGAATTACATTATTGTTCAGAAGAGTAGTTTTGAACACATTCCATTCGGATGGTAATCTTCCAAGAGTTGTGAGTGCCATTTCCCTATCAGTAATAGTCTCCCCAATAGATAGTAGATCGTTCTTGATTTTGGTGATCCTTAAGAAGTATGCTTGCATACTCTCATCTTTACCCTTCTTAATTTCCTTCAGCTTATTTCTAAGAAACAAAACTTGATTTGCATCATTAATTTTAAATAAACTCACCAGTCTATTGTAGATTTCCTTGGAGGTGTTTAGGTCGGAGATGTAGGCCACCAAGTGCTTGTCAATCGAGTCCCGGATGATCTTCTTTGCTTTGACTTCTCCGGTTTTCCATTTGTTCCTGGCAACAGCGGATGCATTTGATGGAGGCTCAACAATATTGCCTCTCACATGGTCCAACACTCCTTGATCTTCTAGGGTTAGATCGATAGACATCTTCCATCCGTGATAGTCAGCTTTCTCACAGAGCTTGTCCTTGGCAGGAAAGAGTGATGAGGACCCCATAGTTCTTTTGGGATAGCCTTGCCAATCTTCTCTTCAGTGATTGCTCTTGCTCTTGTTCGGGCTTTGTTTTCACCTCAGCTCTAATACCTTGTTAAGTTATGGTATGTTCTATGCTTAGAGCAATTTACTTTTCTTTCTTATTATTATTCATAGATTAGCAATCACATGTGCATAAGTAAAGTGCAGATAGAACATTAAACGATCAACAGAAAACAAGCCAAGATAAGAGACATAAGATGTGGCGGCTAGCCAGGGATAAACCCCACAATGTGTGGGGAAACCCTTTGATCAAATCTTCTTTTATCTTCAATAATTTAGCAGAGAGAAATAATACAATAAATCTGATTTATATCAGCAGTAGCAAACCCTAGATCAGCAGCATTAGCATTAGCGGCTTCATCATCAAAACTAGGGTAGTCGATATCTCGCAAACCCACTCTCGGATCGGCTTGATTCCACCACCAAAAAATGCGGCCTTAAGAGGAGGTCCAGATGGACCTATAGCGCAGTTCAGAATAGGAGGTTTGATGGTCAACATTGGTCAAAGTTTGGATCTACAGTTGCAGCTTCCTTCCACGTGTGAGAGAGTCTCTTTTCTGCGCAGTAGAGAAGAGCCTCTTTTTTGCGTAGCGGAGAGAGAGAGATGTGATGAGATGAGTGAGTGTAAATGAGGAAAAGTCCTCCTGTATTTATACACAACTGTTGATGTTTGAATAGATGCGACTATTGGGCTTCTGAGCCTACATGAGTTGTAGGTCGGCTTGATAATAATTCCATAATCAAAATAAATTCATATCTCCTAAATATTTATCGGAATTGGATGATCTTTAGATCAATCCTACACCTCTCGACGAGAGGAATCTAATAAAAATATTATCAGCCATGAATAAGATGATCCACATGAAGTTTGGCCTTAGTTGCCAATTTTAACACTATTCTCATATATGACTGCGTTATGGAATCAAAGGATTTTGCTTTCACTGTTTTTGAACAGTCAGTGTTGTTTCCTTTCGAAGCCTTCTAATCAAGCCTAATCATCGATCTATCAATGTATGGAGGATCTACATAAAGTGCGAGGGTAGAACGAGGCTAGAAGAGCCTATCTGAAATTGTTGGTGCGAAGGTGCTATGCATAACTAGGACTGAGTTGCAGTCCATGAAAACTTCATGATTGAGGTATCCGTTTCAGACCTACAGTTAGGGTTTCTGAACAGTCATTTCAAAAGAACAGATCATCTTGTTTAAGGGTAGCGTTAAAGAAGATTCTCTAGGCTAGTGGACTATCTTGAGTAAGGGAAAACTTGGAGGAGGAAGAGAAGGGATAAGGTAGCCAGATCATCTATGTGTAGTAGCAAATCTGATCCGTATTGCAGTAAGTGAAGAGGAGAACAGTAAGGTGGGATTCTAGCCTTGATCTTGAAGTCACTTGGTCTCAAGGGTCTTCGTATTGGTCTTGGAAATTTTGTCAAGAGTAGAAATTATAAGAAGAATTATCGTGGGTTTTCCTCTCAGGTTTGGAGAGGTTTTTCCCTGGCTGCTGCCTATATCTTGTGTTACTGTTCTTTTGTTTATTATGCATGGTAGCTGGTTGATGAAATTAATAATCACTAACATATAAAAATTCATGGTTTTGAATTATTTAAAGCTTGAAATTATTTCACAAGCAGTCATCATAATAGAGAAATCATTAACATCTCAAGCCCTTAGATTTTTCAACATGGTATCAGAGGGTTGGTAGTAGATCAAGAAAGGGCTGATATAGAGAACATTCAGGAAGAGGTAAGGCAACTGAAGTTGAAGGCAAAGCAAAGATGTGAAAAAGAAACTTAATGAAGAAATATTTTGGAAAAAGGTAGCAGTGGTTGTGAAGGTTGTTGAGCCACTGGTTAAGGTGTTGTGGTTGGTGGATGGGGAAAGATTGGCTATGGGCTTCATTTATGAGGCTATGGATCAAGCAAAGGAGAAAATAAAGGAAGTATACAAGGATAGAGTGGCTAAGTATGGGCCCATTTGGGCAATCATTGATGAAAGATGGAATAATCAACTCCATCGTCCTATACATGTAGCTGGGTATTTTCTCAACCCAAGGTATCATTATAAAGCTCTAGAGGCAGACGCTTTGACTGGGGAAGTTAGAGATGGATTGATTGATTGCATTGACTGCATGATCCCTAAGGAGAGTGATCAACTGGAGATACACCGACAGATCACTTGTTTCCGCTGTTAAAATTTGGGTACCAGAGGACAAGTGGTTCCCTAAGGCTTTGATCTTTGGCCTAGGGAAAAGTGTCCAAATTTATTTGTACTTTTCTCCTAAAGTGACTTTATAAGTGGTAAAGTCAATTTAATTTAAAAGTGACTTTATAAGTGGTAAAGTTACATTCTAATATAAAAGTGGCTTTATAAGTGGTAAAGTGACATTCTAATTTAAAGGTGACTTTATTCAAGTCAATGAAGAATTAGAAAGTGAAAAGTGACTTGGAAATAAAAGGCTAAGTCGGTTTTTATTTAAGTGGGTGAGTTAAAAAATAGAAAGTGAGAATTAAATGCACATTTATTCTCATCCCTAGATCTAAATGAATCTTAGCCATTAGATCTTAGGGTAATCCAAAAGATCATTTAGAGAGTAAAAGGAGAAGAGAAGAGAGAAAGATCAATTCATACTTTCATGAGCATTTGAGAGAAAGAGAAGAGAGAGCAAGGAGAAATTTCTGAGCAGTGAGGAAGTGAAGGAGAGCAACAAGAAGACATTTCAACAAATCCGGGCAGCAACATTTATTGTCACGCATTCCAAGGCAAAACTGTATAGCAGGAGAAAGACAGAAATCGAGGAAGAGGGACAACAACAAGGGCACGAATTTTCAGGTAGATTTGAGCACGATTTTCGCGGTAGTCATTGTTGAAATCCATACGGTTCGTACAAATTCTGGGCATGTTTTTCAAGGCATGCCATACAACATTTAATGTTGTTTTATTGCTGGAAAATTTCTTTTTTGGTTGTTTGTTGATTGGCACGATTTTCGAGGTGGAGTTGAAGCACAGAAATCGAGATAAGTTGTAATTTGTGGTTGCTGGAATTTTCACTGTGTATTTCAGTTTCTCTGTAAAAGCATTTTCAAAAATAAAGAAGAGCTCTCAAATTGGTTTTCCCTAAGAGTTGTAGGGGGTTTTTCAGGGTCACATTGACCAAAAATCACTGTGTTATTTTCTGTGTGTGGCTTTCATAATTTTGCTGTGTTTTATTTCGGTAATTTCAGTAGTTGTGAAATCTCTAAATTTGTGTTTTCAGAAGATATTGTCATTTCTAGATTTTAGAATTTTTATCATGCCTGGATTTAAAGCTAAATGCATGTGCCATGGAGTGATAAGGAAAACTAATAAACGGAGTGGGGGTTGAAATTTCTTCATCAGCAGAGCCACAGGTACTTTTGGCAAGAACCTAGTAAGGATCGCAGGGGAAGCAGATGAGCCAGGTAAACGAAAAATTCAATTTTCAAATTCTTATTTTGTTAAATTGTTTACAATTTTAAAGTTGGATATAATTTGTTGAGCTACCTCATTACACTACTATGTTTTTTGCAACACAATGGTGGGAGACTTTTGGTAGCCATTGTCCTCAATTGCAAAAGTTTGCAATCCGTATTTTGAGTCAAACTTGCAGTGCTCCTGGGTGTGAGCGCAATTGGTCTTTCTTTGAGAGGATTCACACGAAGAAGAGAAATCATTCGGGACAAAATTGGTTAAATGATCTAGTCTATTTCCAAAACAACGTCCGACTAAGACACAACCAATTGTTGAACAAAAGACCTGATACAGATCCCATGTGTTGGAAGATATTGATCCAGCGTCAGATTAGGTAATGGAGAGTCATCCAGTAGAGTTTGAGTCTGATGAGGATATTGGTCTTGATTTGGATTTACATATGGAGGCATTAGTTGAACTTAATGTTCTGTTGAATATAGATCCATTTGTACCAGGCCTAGCCCCAAGTCCTCCAGTTGTAGGCACTTCCTCTACTAAGCCACGACGAAAGCACATATCTCGTCTATCTCAGCGTGCAGCTGCTACCCTTGCTAGTGCTACTACTTCTACAGTTGGAGTTAGATATGGTGATGAGGAGGAGGAGTAGCCATGGGTTTCCCTGTCTGACTCTGATTCAAAGTCTGAGCCAGATGATGTTGGCTTCTCTAGCAGTAGCCAGTAGTATTAGTGACTAGTGATGTTTTATAGTTTACTTTTGTTGTAGAGGCCATTTAGAGCCTCCTTGGTTATGTGTTTTTGTTTTGATCTCTATATCATGTATGTATTGACTGTGCACTGGGTGCCATTTTGATATAATGGATATATTCATGAGCCTACTTTGATCATATGTTGTCTTCTCTCTTTATTCTAATGCTTTGTGTTTGGAAACATGAATGAAAATCTTTAAATTTATGTTTTTTCGTAAAAAAATAAATATTTAACGTATTTTTTACAACGATCGAGTTGTTGAAATCAAACCGACCGATCGATACCGAGTTGGAGCTGACCCTCGGCCGTTTCCCAACTCGAGTCAGCTTTTTAAAACATTGAAATGAATAATTAGATTGATCTTCTTGGAAAGGGACATTACCTCCCTTCCCATGATTGCTTGCCTTCAAGGAATCCAGACTTGCATGTCAATACCAGGATCCCAAATTCGCTTTTAGAATGCTCCAACTTATAGCTGTTGTACCATCCTAAGATAATTGAATCCAACATCAGTGTCATGCTTTGCCATCCCATGAAACAACCCACTATAATGTAGACTAGGAGATAAAAGTGACGCTGATGCTTTGCACAAATGTCTATTTTTATGAAAAGTAATAATCCTGGAGCATGTATTTGCTTCAAACAATGTACCTTTGTGGGGTGCACTTGATTGCTTGCTACTTGCGCTATTGAGATGCTGCTTAGTACATCAATATTGTAGAGTTGTTGGAGATGCAATAATCTCATGCCTTCTTTCTTGTTTGACCAAATCCTCTAATAGAATGGCAACATTATATTGTAGAATTTCTATCATTTTGCCTCGTAGGTAAATTGTAAGTATGTATTATTGGCCTCTCCAAAACTTGGGCTCGCATCTCTTGCGTTGGCATCTCCCTGAATAGTTGAGGCGGAAGCAGTCTAGCAACAACTATTCCATCTTCCCGCTGAAAGAAATCCTGTATACATGGTGTTGATCGAAGAGCTGAAAGACACTTTTTGTTTCAATAGAGCAACAATAGACCATAGAGTCTGAGATTAAGTCACAAAGATGAAACCTTCTAGTAAGGCCCAATGTACTCCCATGGGAAAAGATTAGGTCTAAAGGATGTCTATTTTCAATTTGCTAGCTTCTCCATTGGACGACTCTATTGTCAATAGGCCATACCCCGTCAGGTTTAGGGCCATATGTATGCAATGAGATTCTACATTTTGTCATTGTCTCTTCCACAGAGTTTCCAGGATCCTGATGAATATTTGAAGGTAAAGCTCCCTGTTACTGCACAAATTAGCAGGGGTCCTAAAGGGAACCTAAAAGGAGAAATAATAGGGCACAACAACAAATGGGACAGAGGCCCACTGTCACCACAACCTATGTCCCCTTCTCTTCTTGGATTTTCACCAACTGGAGGAGTCCCAGTAACCCTCACTTTTGATTGATGTGTCTATACTAGGGTTTGAAGTGAGACAAGGATGGCTCATTCAATGGAAAGGATCAATTGAGGTGCGAGCTTTGGGAGAAGCTAGAATGGCTTTCCACGAAAAGCCCCTTGAGAGAAATACTATACAAGACCTAGGGTTGAGAGATATGCTAATATAAAGGCTCATCCAAGTTCAAGATAGATAAGAGAAAAGGTTTTGAATGATAAGCTATAACCCACAAACCTTCAAGATAGATAGGGCATCAATTTATTTGAAATTCCACCGTTGGAATTTGTTCAAAACTGGAGGATGCCTAGAGGAGACACAAATGAAGAAATTTGTCTAGATGGAATCCCGAAATTCCACCTCCCTAAAATTTTGCACCAAGCTTGAGAAAATATCCTTATCCTTAGAGGTACAAAAAAAGAAGAAGAAAAGAGGTGAAAGAATGATATTTTGTTGAGTTGATGTGATCACGAAGGATCTAGGACCAATGCCTAGCTATTGGGAAGATTGAAGTCAAAATTATCAAGATTTGGGAACTTCGCTCTTCAAGGAGACCTAAAGAAGCAACTTCACTATCTAGGGATGTAGGTACACGACAACTTTAGACTTTTACACTTCGATGGCAATTATTATGGAGTTTCAAGGATGCAAATTATCCCCTATGAACGTTCATTCATTCTGTCTAATGAGTAACACATGCAAAAATCTTCAATAGCTTCAATGATTCCACTAATTCACATTAATTAGGGCACATTATTTCAGCATAAGAAAATATTTCCATGCATTAGACATTTATGAAAACAAAAATATAGCATTATTCTGCACTTACAAAACAAAGAAGAATATATCCATCCAAAATCTTGCCAACAAGAAGCTCCAAGAGAGATAGCGAAATCTTTCCACACATCAAAATGCATTTATTCATCCAAAATCATTCCACAATTGCAGGTCCGAATTCTTTAGAAAGAGATATCCCAAATCCAAGTGATGATGAGTTACAAATGAGGCCTGAGTTGTATTTATATGAGCCTTCAAAAATTCAAATGGGTCTAATTAGCCTAATGAGCCCCTAAAAATGAGTCTAATGTGCAAAATAACAATACAATTGGTGAAAAGCCCACCAAATAACTCCGAAAGTGAATGGCAAGCCTCTCAAGAGGCCCAAAATGATAGAACAATAACCAATAGGGCCATTGGAAGGCCAAATCAAGTCCCTCATGTGCCATAATGAATAAGAGGGCTCCAATAACAATGATAAAGGGGGTGGCCCCTTAATCTCCAAACAAATAACCTGTGGTGCTCCCAAGTGGTTCGGGGGCGCAAAGAATGGCCTCAAGGGTCTCCAAGTGGATCGAACAAGCCTGTATCCCATCTGCAAGGGTTGGAACAATGATGGAAGCCCTCCCTTTGTCTCTCATGGTGAGACACAACCCCATCTGGGCCCTGGATGAACTGCCAAGTGTATGGTGCAAGTGTGTAGCTTGCTAGGCAAGGTGGTCCAGGTGCATCATCATTATTAAATAAGCGAGACACGAATGAACAATGAGTAGTGCTGATGGATCCCATGGTACGGCTATCTGCTCTCTGCTATAGTGGAGGCCCATGGCTCTCAATGCTCACCCTACAAATGCCATTATGACCCTTTGGAGGGATCAAACTCTGTATAGGGAGATCAAACCCTAAGATGAAGATCCACTTGCAATCTTGTATAAGATCCAATGTGTCTCCTCACCTTACAACAAATCATCAGTGTAATTGAGTAACTAAGCTTACAAACCATGGAACCATGTGGACACTTCATAGTGCCATGCCGTTCCATAATGGGCTTCAGAGTGTACAGGTGTCTCCAAGTTCAAGGAGGTTAACCAATCAAAATGAATTTATTCATCCAAAATCATTCCACAATTGCAGGTTCGAATTCTTTAGAAAGAGATATCCCAAATCCAAGTGATGATGAGTTACAAATGAGGCCTGAGTTGTATTTATATGAGCCTTCAATAATTCAAATGGGTCTAATTAGCCTAGTGAGCCCCTAAAAATAAGAAGTCTAATGTGCAAAATAACATTACAATTGGTGACAAGCCCACCAAATAGCTCCAAAAGTGAATGACAAGCCTCTCAGAAGGCCCAAAATGATAAAACAATAACTGATAGGGTCATTGGAAGGCCAAATCAAGTCCCTCATGTGCCATAATGAATAGGAGGGCTCCAATAACAATGATGAAGGGGGTGCCCCCTTAATCTCCAAACAAATAACCTGTGGTGCTCCCAAGTGGCTCGGGGGTGCGAAGAATGACCTCAAGGGTCTCCAAGTGGATCGAACAAGCCTGTATCCCATCTGCAAGGGCTGGAACAATGATGCAAGCCCTCCCTTTCTCTCCCATGGTGAGACACAACCCCATCTGGGCCTTGGATCAACTGCCAAGTGTGTAGCCGGTTAGGCAAGGTGGTCTAGGTGCATTATCATCATTAAATAAGCAAGATAGGAATGAACAATGAGTAGTGCTGATGGATCCCATGGCACGACTATCTGCTCTCTGCTATAGTGGAGGTCCATGGCTCTCAGTGCTTACTCTACCAATGCCATTATGACCCTCTGGAGGGATCAAACCTTGTATAGGGAGACCAAACCCGAAGATGAAGATCCACTTGCAATCTTGTATTAAGATCCAATGCATCTCCTCACCTTACAGCAAATCATCAGTGTAATTGAGTAACTAAGCTTACAAACCATGGAACCATGTGGATACTTCATAGTGCCATGCCCTTCCATAACGGGCTGCAGAGTGTACAGGTGTCTCCAAGTTCAAGAAGGAGGTTAACCAATCCTATTGGGTGATTTCAACCTTTAAGGGAGTGACAGGTCCATGGTACATCCATCAAGTGGTGGGTGTCATGAGATATAATGATGGAATGGAGTGGGGCATCAGGGGAAGGCTCCAAGCCACATGCCATAGTACAAGGGTAGCTATAATGAGGGAAGCCCACACTTGGGTGTATTGATGTAGGAGGGGGAAATTGTGGTTCATGAGTTACCCTGACCTTTGTTTTTCCACCCTTCTTCACATGGCTTTTTCCTTTTATTGCTTTTTTTCTTTTTATAACTGTTTGGGTTCCAGGGAACGTGAGCATAATGTGAATTACATAACAATGAATACCCCTTTGAGGTTGCGCATTTCATCGCCCACTAGGGGTTGGAACAATCATGGGTTGCTTAATGATATAGGGGGCCAATATAGGGGGCTCTAGGAACCAGGGTGATGGCCATAATGATGGGAGTAGAGCTCATGTTTGGCTTTTGCCCATGTGCTAAATTTGTATGTCCCAGCCATCTGTTGCATTTTATGGTACATTTCCTGTTGAGAGTGGCCAAATTATGCTTTTTAATTTCTTTTTCGCTGCATCAAGCTCCAGGGCATCATTCTGTGCTCGACACAAAGTGTAAACAATGGGAGGGGGAAGCTAACTCGTTGTGGACCCAATGGACAAATGTGGACCCGGATGGAAAATATGTGAAAAAAATTATAATGAGTGGAGGGGAGTGATGTATGTGGTGTTAGGAAGCGGGACCACACAACCAAAATCGAGATTTCCCATGTAGTGCTGCTTCTAAATCTATTAGCCAATTAAGGAGATCCCACGGGATTAGGATACAAGGTTAACCACCAACTTAGATAGAGGGGACGAGAGTACAAACCAAGCCCATTGTTTCCGTCGAATACCCCCATTAATCCATGCCCAGAAGTGTCCTTGATAAGTAAGCAAGGATACCCAACTGCATAATGAAAGGCATACTTTTGGGTTTGGAAGGCCCACCTTCAAACATACGATCATAACAAATGGGCGAGGGAGCATAATGTCTAGGTTAGGTGGCGGAGATGATGGCACATCGAGCTATCTGGTCGCTGCAAGGGGTTGCTGGCTGCCAACTATGGACCAGCCAGGAGAGAAAATTCTCCTATGGGTGTCACCCATAGGTGGTTGGTAACACTCCCAACAAAGGGTGACTATTTGAGATCTCAGTTATAGAAGGTATATTCACTAAAGGAGGATTTTCCAGAAGCTTCTTTAGGTCTATCTTTGCCTCACTTGCTGCAGCACCATAGTTGAGATATTTTTGAGCACTTTAATTAGGAACCCTGTACGTTTGGGCAAAAAGATTCATTGGTTGAATTGTAGCCTGGAAAATCAAGTCCTCCTAGGAAACACCACCAGACTCATTCTTCTTTATTAGAGTCTTTATTTGGAGAAGCCTTAAAATATTATATGCATGTCGAATTGCTTCACAACTTTCTTCAGATGTGGTACTTCCACCTGTAACTCCTCCATGTGGCAAGCTTACACTGTCTTGCCTAACAATCCTAACTTTTGACTCCAGATCTACACTTCGACCATCCTATAGCCAACGAAGAGCAAATGTTGTCATCTATTTCACTTTTGTCCAAAGTCCTTGACCTAATTCCATTCCTCCCACCTCTATAGCAATAGCACCATCTTTGAAAGTGGTCACTCACTAGTCTAGGGCCTGTTGCCACACAATCTAGTAGGGCTCCTAGGAGGGGTACCTAAGGGACAACTACTAGACCAAAGTGACAACAATGGGACAAAGACCCACTGTCACCTTGGTCAGTGTCCCCTGCTCTTTACGGACTTTCACTGATGGGAGGAGTCTCGGTATGAGGGAAATCACTAATAATGATAGGATCAATGACAAGGTATGAAGTGACTTTGCAGGACCCAGTGAAGGAGAGGCTCAATTAGGGCTCAATGCTTTAAGAGAAGCTAAAGGCTCTCCAAGAAAGACCTAGAGGAGAGTTAAGTCCTAGGGTTTAGGAATGTTCAATAATGATGAGTATGTCTATGGTCAATACCCTCAATATGATATAGGACCTCTCAAGAAGCTTTGAAAGATGATTATATAACTTCAAATAGGCTTTCTCTATTCTTGAGAAAACTAGCTAGGGCTTACGCTAGACTTAGGGTTTTTAGGATAATCGTGGGAGGAAATTTCCTCTAAAGCATTATCTCGGTGAACGCAAGACAAAGGAAAGGGGTTCTTATGATTTATTCAAATGAATGCTAGGCTCATACTACCCTCAAGAAAGCCACCTCATCAAAGAAGGACTACTTAGGTTACCTTTTTAAGCCACCTCATCAAAGAAGGACTACTTAGGTTACCTTTTTTGGGAAACCTCTAGGGCATAAAATATCTTGAGATTCCACCTTGAGAATTGCTTCAAAATTTGAGATCATCTAGAGAAAACATTAGTGTGGATCCCTATCCAAACAAATTTGAAAGATATGCCCTCCAAGGGATTTCGTAGGGTGCCATAGCTAGTCTTCTAGGGAAAGGGGGCTGAAATTTTGAGAAGAGAAAAAGAAGGGGAACGAAGAGGGTGATCACCAAATTTCTTGGATCAATGCCTAATCCTTGGTTTATGGAGTCTATGTGATTTGAGATTTGGCCAAAATTGTCTTCAAGGAGGCTAAAAAGCGATGCCCTAGCAACCACTCTTTAACATTTACCCACCCTCATTCACCTTTTGCCTTTTATTGATTTTTCTTTTATTTTACTGCTTGGGGCCTAAGGGGATGAGAGCATGTTGTGTATGATATCAATGATTAGCTGCTTAAGGTGGGGCAGTTCATCGCCCTCCAAGGGTTGGGACATACATGTGTTCCTTAACGATGCAGGGGGAACTCGTAGGGGCCCTAGGAACCAGGGTGATGGCATAATGATAAGGATTATAGCTGATGTTTGGTTTTTTCCCACATGCTGAATTTTATTGTCTTGACCATCTTTTGCATTTTGTGGTATTATTTCCTTTTGTATGTGGCCATATTATGCTTTTATCTTTTTTTTTTTTAGCTGCATCAATCTCTGGGGAATTAATCCAGGCATGACCCAAACATGTGGACAAAGGGGAGGGAAATACTAGAGCCTTATGGACCCAGAGAGGGAAGATAATGAAATAGGGCATGTAATGTGCGGAGGGGAGTGAAAAATGTGGAATGGGAAAATGGGACCACGCTACCAAAATTGGGGTTTCCCAACTAGTGCCCATCTTAAAGTTGCAAGCCAGTACGGGAGATGCCACGGGACTAGGGTTGAAGATTAAACTCTTAGTTAAGGTAAGGGGATAAGACTATAGTCGAAACCCTTCCTCCTTCCAAGTCACCCGATAATCCATACCCAAGTGTTCCCAAGGAAAACAAGCATAAACAACCAATTGCATAGTGAAAAATCATACCTTTAGGATTGGATGGCCCACCTTCAAACATACAATCTCGACAAATGGGCGAGGGGACATATGACTGGCTCAGGGAGCAAAGACATCTAGCACAACATCGGCTACACTAGTGGCTGTTTGGGGCTGCTCGCTATTGGCTAAAGACAAATCTAGGAGAAACATTCTCCTACGATGTCACCCATTGGTGTTGGGTAACAGTGCTTCAACCATCTGTTACTAGCATTAAAACTTTTAATTGTTTCCCTTATCTTTTCCAACAATGAAGAGAATTCAGTTTCTCCCATATTGAGGGCAATGTGTAGCCAAGAGGGCTATCAACATGGGAGCCATAGAAAAACTCAAGCACTTTCAAATGTATGTGTGTTCCTTTCTCTTACAATATTTGCATCCAATTCATTAGCATTCTAGTTGCGTTAGCCCAACATCAACATAGTAGTGTTGACCTTGGTTTATGCCAAGGGTTGGATTGGAGAGAATTAATGAGTTGGTATTCTATTGGTGGAGCAGCATATATGGCCAGAGACAGAGCACCTCTAGAGCCATGTGGTATGAGTGATGATGATTGGCCATGGGGGATTTGGTATCCAGGTGGATCCATTGATGGCACTGGTTGACTGGTAATACTGCTACAATCTACTATGGTTGGAAATCATGATTTCCTCCTGAAAACTAGATCTGGAAACCCTCTGAGAAGTTCTAGAAATTCCTCTGTGTTTTTCTCTTCTGCCCGACGCTGATTTTTGCTGCTACAAATTCTGCTGCAAAATCATTATACCCAGATCTGCTCACCAGAACCCTCTATTTGACAAATTTACATATACAAATCTTTGCAGCTAAGGCTGATTGAATTTTTTGCTAGATGCAACTGAAAATCAAACCCTCTACTTCTGCAATTCGGAGTCCTGGTTGGCCTCTACACAGATCTAGAAATTTTTTCTCAGAACTCACTCTCAATTGCAAAATTTTCTCCTTCGTCTTTTGAGCTTCTGATCTGTCTTCAAAATCTCTCTGATACCATGTGAAAATTCCTTGAAATGCAACAACTGGAATTTATTCTTCTAACTGATTAATTATGTAGTTTATTTGTTATGACAAATAACGAATAAATCACACTGCAATTTCTTCATGATAAAATTACACTGCAAAAACTAAACTGGAACTGAGAAAATATAGCACATGCAATAAAATGACATCAATATTTTTGGACAAAAGTCCCCAGAAAAACCCAATTGGGAAAACCGGTGCAACAGATGAGGGTTTATTTTATTATATGCAGCAACAAAATCTAAGTACAATATTTGGATTCCCAAACTGGCAGTCCTCAACAAAATAATCTGGCCAAACATACATAGGAGAAAATTCGCCCTTTGCCAAAATAATTCGGCTTCCTTATAGCTTGCTCACATTGCTAGCTTGTGCAAGTCATACGGCCTCTGGAACAGCCTCCAACTGGGCCGTCTAGCCTCCCTCTGTCACTCAAAAGGAGTCGTTCTGCCTTCTGGGTGTTCTTCTGGTCTTCTGCAGTTAAAACAATCTCCTTCCAACACTTGCGTTGGGGTTTCTGGCTTACTTGCTCAACCTGGACAACTTTCTTGCAGAATAATTCAGCCTTCCTTCCGCTGCTTCTCCGGAGTTGGAATAATCCTCCAGAACTCTACTGCTGATCTCCCATAATCACTGGTGCTTCCTTTTGGCTCTAACTCTTTTTCTTTGCTCGAACTTTGCAATCAGATTGTTCAATTTGCTAAGGAACTTGCTCTCCTTGTGTCTCTGATGTGTCTATCTCCATCCCCATTAACCTGCTCTTATAATCTCTCGTTGGTGAGCCAATGCCCATGATTAGATATCGATCAACAACTAAGATCATCTCAAATTCAATCCATGTGAGTTTCTAGAACTTTCTCACCTTTCCTTAATTAATCACTATTAATTAACTAGATTTCCTAAGTCGGAGTTAGGAAAAATTTAAATGATAGTTAATTAATTTAATTAAGGCATCTCGCAAGCTTATCTCGTGAAACCTTTTTTGGGTTTTGAAGATCTCGTGTTCTTAGCTTCACTGACACAGATCAAGACTAGAACACCTATCTGATGCTACAAAAAGCTAACACTTATGAGTTCAAATTACTAAAGGGTAAGCCCCTAAAGTGTCAAATGAGGCAACAAACCCTTGGTTACAAGCCAACCAAGATAGCTTTAACTTTAATTGTTATTTGATTTCTTCTTTAGCCCATGCTAAGTGCTGTCCAATGCTAGCATTGAGGCCTTATGTGTTGAGGATGAGGGTGAGGGCCTCAAAAGTGATGAATAAGAGGGGGATGCCCTCTAATTGCTGCAAAACATCTCCAAACCCCTGTTTGGGCTTTGTGGGTTGCAAATGGGTCTCTTGGGTTTTTAAGTGGCTCAAGACCAAGTCGATGCCCCATCAATGAGGGCTAAAAGATGACACATGCCCTCGCATGTCTCCCTAGGAAAAACAAAACCTCCTCTGGGCCTCGGATCAATTGCCAAGTGTCAGGTGCAATGTGTAGCCAGCTAGGCAACGTGGTCCAAGTGCATCATCATCTCTGTATAATTGGGGCATGAACAAGCAATGTGGTGGTGCTGAAGAAGCCCCATGGTGTGGAAATCAATGCTCTGCATGGTTGGAGGCCCATGACACTCAACGCTTACCCTACAAGTGCCATTATGACCTTCTGGAGGGCTTGAATCTCGTATAGGGAGGCCAACCCCAAGATGAACACCCATCTTCAATCTTGTATAAGATCCAATGTGTCTCCTTACCTTCCAGTACAATAATCCATTAGTGCAATTGAGTAAATAAGCTTGCTAATCAACAATAGAAGTGGATACTTCATAGTGACATGCCCTTCCAAATGGGGCTTTAGACTTGCCCAAATGTTTCTTTCCTTGGCAACAAAGGTGAATAAAGGATCCTATTAGGTGGTCTCAACCTCTACGAGAATGACAAGTCCATGATACATCCACCAAATGGCAGGTGTCATATGAAATAGTGATGGAACAGAGTGAGGGCAATAGAGGAGGCTCCAAGCCACATTCCATGGTACAAGGTTAGCTATCGTGAAGGAAGCCCACACCTTGGGTGTATGAATGTAGGAGGGAGCAACCATGGTACATGAGTTACTCCAACCTTTGTTTTTCCACCCTTCTTCATATGCCTTTTTCCTTTTATTGATTTTTCTTCATTTTACTGCTTGGGGCTCAAGGGGATGAGAGCGTGATGCATAAGATATAATAGTGATTACCCCCTTAATGTGGGGTAGTTTATCGTCCACCAGGGGTTGGGACAATCATGGGTTCTTTGATGATTCAAGGGGCACTCATAGGGGCCCTAGGAACAAAGGTGATGGCCATAATGATGGGGGTAGAGCTTATGTTTGGCTTTTTCCCATGTGCTAAATATTATTGTCTCGGTCATCTTTTGCATTTTGTGGTACATTTCTTATTGTATGTGGCCATATTATGCTTTTATCTTTCCTTTTAGCTGCATCAACATCCGGGGTATCGTTCCAGGCCTGACTCAAGGTGTGGACAAGGTGAGGGGGAGGCTAACACCTTCTGGACTTGTTGACCACTTCGTGTCAACTACCTTATAGCAGTTCACGTTTTCGCAAAGGAATTCTTTCATGCTCGAGCATTCAGATCATCCTGGATTCATCATCATTCGTCGCCAGTTTGTCAAAGTTGTAAATCCATTTTGCAAGTTTGTAATATAAATGATCTTAGTATGACCATAAATGTATGTAACAACCTAGGTAAGCCTATTATTTTGGTGACGATTTCCAACCTAGGATGTTTTTCATCTCATTGATTCATATGTGTTTTTAAACATCGATGATCGAGGAAGTTTTTCCTTCCAACCTCACCCCAAAGCTAGGGTGGATTTTGTCATCAAGATCTTAGGTGAGTCCTACTGTTCTAATCGAGTCTTCTGTAAAAGTGATTTAGGAATAGTTTTAGTTAATTGGCTAAATTATTTTATTGCAAATCACTTGGTCTACTAAATAATAGAGTCACAGAATTGGGTAAAAAATTAAGGGTCTATAATGAACGAGTTTCCCCCCTTTGAGGGTTGAAATGTAATTATCTCATGTTAAATAATATTTTAGCCATGATGCTAAAATATTAGAGGGTTGGAAAAACCTATTAATCCTCTCATGTGTCAATAAATTAAATTTTCTGGCGAAAATAAATTAAAAATCTTAAGCCAAAAATTTAATTAATTAGAGTCAAAATTAAAGTCTTAGGGAAAATAAATTCTCCAAATAAAAATTTTCGTGGGTCCTAGAGAAATTAGTTTTTGGAGGTCCCCCCATTAAGGGAATATTGAAAATTTCAAGAAATTTTGGACCCTTGGACCTTGATGGTTAAATCACAGTCAATTTTTTGAGGAAATTAACTCAAAATAATTAATTTTGAACTAATTAAAAATGAATTAAAAGAGAAATTCGGAAATTCCTCAAAAAATAAATATTTCGACGGTGGAGGTTAAAAGATAATGAAATCTTTATCAACAGTTGAGATTACTTTATCAACTAGCCGTTTGGAGAATTTATCTATAAATTATAGGTCATTTATCTCATAATGAATCCGATCTTTGAATTGTGTACTAGCTCTCGAAACTCTCTTGTAATTTTTCTAGAATAATAATAACGCAAAGTCTTTGCGGTTTTCATTGGTTGTGGTGTTTCTCTCCTACTTCTTACGGTAATACTGTTTCTAATGCTCTGCTGAATTATATTTAAGAAGTTGTTGATTATTAACCTTCATAGAATAACTTATTGTACAAGGATCTTGCATAAGTTATTGGATCTAATGTAGCATTTTTATTTAATTTAATTAGCAGGTATCTTTAATTCTTGAGGAGCATATTGTTATTTTATATCTCTATTGATCTGATAACTTGATCTCGAGTGTGAAAAGATCTTTCATATTAAAAAACTTGACCGTGAGGGGAAGTACTCGATTGGACCATGCAACTCCCAAGGCATAAGAATTGAAGAACCTTCCTGATTGAACCCCAAGACTTATCTAATAAAGATTTTCCTGCAGGGTTTCTTTGCTAGTGGCTCATTTAAACTCGTTTATCTTTCATATACTGTGTTTAATTGATAGATTTGGCTAGGAAGAATTTGATTCTACTGATCTGGGAGTGGAGTTGGACTCATACTCCTCAGATCCAATAGATCTGTATTTTATTTGTATAGATCTAATTAATTGGTAAGATAATTTTTAAATTTGTAACGTTTGGGGTTTTGAGTTTTAATTTTATTTTTGTATATACTTGGGATCTGGGATTTTGTTTTTCTCTTATTGTTAAGTTATGGTATGTTCTATGCTTATAACAGTTTACTTCTTTTTCTTATTATATTCCACCGATTAGCAATCACATGTACATAAAGTAAAGTGCAGATAGAACATTAAACGATCGACAGAAAACAAGCCAAGACAAGAGACACAATATGTGGCGGCTTGCCAGGGACAAACCCCACAATGTGTGGGGAAACCCTTTGATCAAATTTTCTTTTATCTTCAATAATTCAGCAGAGAGAAATAGTACAATAAATCTGATTCATATCAGCAGTAGCAAACCCTAGATCAGTAGCATCAGCATTAGCGGCTTCATTATCAAACTAGGGCAGACCATATCTCACAAACCGACAGTCGGATTGACTTCATTCCACCACCAAAAGTTTCGGCTTCCAGAGGAGGTTCAGATGAACCTACAGCGCAGTTCAGATGAGGAGATCTTCTAGGCCATGCAAGTCAATCTTTACTTCTGCAGTTGCAGCTTTAGTTTCAGCAGTTTCCGGCTTCAAACTAGGGCAGTCGATATCTTGCAAACCGTTCGTCGGATTGACTTCATTCCACCACCAAAAGTTGCGGCTTTCAAAGGAGGTTCAGATGAACCTACAACGCAGTTCCAAAGAGGAGATCTTCTAGGCCACGCAAGTCAATCTTTACTTTTGCAGTTGCAGCTTCAAATTCAACAGCTTCCGGCTTCACATGTGTGAGAGAGAGAGACCCATTTCAGCGCAGTAGAGAAGAGACTCATATCTGCGCAGTAGAGAGAGAGAGATGTGATGAGATGAGTGAGTGCAAGTGAGGAAAAGTCCTCTTATATTTATACACAACGTTAGTGGGTGAATAGGTGCGACTGTTGGGCTTCTGAGCCTACATGAGTTGTAGGTTGGCTTGATAATAATTCCATAATCAAAATAAATTCATATCTCCATGAATACTTATCGGAATCGGATGATCCTTATATCAATCCTACACCTCTCGACGAGAGGAATCTAATAAAAATATTATCAGCCATGAATAAGATGACCCACATGAAGTTTTGCCTTGGTTGCCAATTTTAACACTCCCTCTCAACCATGGAGAACTTCATTTGCAATCTGTCTATCGGTCGTTACTATTCATCCATCAAATGCACTGCCCTGTACAGCCTGACCCTTGCCCTGCTCTGCTCTATTCTGCCTGTTCTGCTTTGTCTTGTTCTGCCTGCACTGATCTGTACTGTTTTGCTCTGATCTGCTCTGCTCTTGCATTGTTCTGTTCTGCTCTGCTTTTGTCCGAATTATGAAGAAGAAGAAATGATCGAGGATGTATCATACTGACTCAAAGTCAGTCTCAGAGTATGTACCACTGGTCCCAAACCAGTCTCAACCAACCCAAAGTCAACGTCATAGTGAGTACAACTCCAATGGTCCCAGACCAATATCATCCTCCACTGACTCAAAGTCAGTTTCAGAGTATGTACCACTGATCCCCGACTAGTCTCAACCGACCCGAAGTCAGCGTCATAGTATGGTACAACTCCTACCACTGGTCCCAGACCAGTATCATTGATCCCAGATCAATGGAGGTCATCCTAGCGTAGGGAGTACGGTAGTTACAACGATGCGTCCATCGGTACTACTATGGTCCCTAACTTCATTTCCCTGCTCATTGATCAGATGAGAGGTACTTCCCATGAGTCCCAGACTGCATGGGTAGGATGCCTCGACAGGAGAAATAATCAATCCTGTCCTCACAGGAGAACACATCAATCCTGCTACAATTGCCATGGAGAACACATCAATCCAGGCCTCACAGGAGAACACATCAATCCTGCTACAATTGCCATGGAGAACACATCAATCCAGGCTTCACAGGAAAACACATCAATCCTACTACAATCGCCGTGGAGAACACATCAATCCAGGCTGCCATGGAGAACACATCAATCCAGGCCTCACAGGAGAACTAATCATCCTGCTACACAGGAGAGCGAATCATCCTGTTCCACAAGAGAGCGAATCATCTTGTCCCACAAGAGAGCGAATCATCTTGTTCCAGTGTGCACCACCAGGGGAGGGTGAGTCACCCTGTGGTCATATGTTGCTCCAGTAGGAACCGCAAGCCCTTAGAGCTCCCAGAGCTCAATGTATGCAACATGCAGGACCCTTGTACAAAGGTTTCTAGCCGACTCCAAGTCGTTTTGGAAAATCATAGATTAGATCTTTCCTCGGGGCTTTGACAAGGTGTATCAACCTGTACATCATCTTAATGTGATGGAGCTTCCTTGCTCATCAACTTACCATATCCCAAATGATGTCTATCTGCTGGAGCAATCGACAAATACGGGATTCCTCAATAATCGAATCCCACCTCTGGTTGTTATAGAGAATCACAATGGTATCCAATGTAAATCCAAACAGCTCACTGAAGAGCTTTCGCAACCAGACTGCCTCACACGAGGTCATGCTAGCAACAGTATATCCTGCTTCAGCGGTGCTCAAAGTCACCGACTTCTGCTTCCTGCTCATCCAGGATATCGAGGTAGATCCCAAGGTGAAACAGCACTCGGAAGTGCTCTTACGGTCCACCACACTGCCTGCCCAATCAGCATCAGTCGGAAGTGCTCTTACGGTCCACCACACTGCCTGCCCAATCAGCATCAGTATATCCAAGTAGTCTCACATCTTCGACAGTGTATCTTAACCCATTGTGCCACGAAGATATCTCAAAAGATTCTTGGCATCAATCTAGTGAGGCTCAACCAAATATGAGCTCACAATGCTAACTGCAAAACATATGTTCGGACGGAGGTTCACCAAGAACATCAATGCGAATGAGTTTTGAAACTCAGAGGCATTTCCCAAGTCTGGTCCGACATCACTACCATATAACTTCTAAAAGTTAAGATCCTCGAGGTAGTCACAGGCTTGCAGTCCATCATACCGAATCTTTCCAATATATTTACCACATATTTTCCTTGAGATAGGAAAATTTCCCTTTGCTTCTGCCACACTTCAAGTCCTTGGTCCTTCATTTCAGATTCAGAAGCCATCTCCCTCTTACATTTGTGAATGAGAGGGTTTGCACCTGTTAGAAATAGGTCATCCACATACAACACCAGTATGAGAGGCTTGTCATCTTCAACCTTAAAGTAAAGGTTAGGATCAGCTTCACTCCTAGTGAATCCCAACTTCATCAAGTAGCTATCGATCCTCTCATACCATGCTCGGGGTGCTTGCTTCAGCCCATAGAGAGCCTTCTTCAACCTGCATACATGAGATTTTCAATCATAAATCTCAAATCCTTCAGGTTGCTCTACATAGACCTCTTCTTTGATAGAACCATGCAAGAACCCAGTCTTAACATCCATCTGATGTAGGTTCCATCCTTGTGAAGCCACATGGGCTAAGATCAAGCGCATGGTCGTATATCTGGCAACAGGTGCAAATATCATAGTCTATACCTCCCTTCTGGGATAAACCACGAGCAACAAAATGAACCTTATACTTTTCCATACTTCTATTTGCTGCATGCTTTATCTTGTAAAGCCATTTTGAAGTAACAATTGTCTTGTCCAGGGTCTAGGAACTACTTCCCAGACATTATTCTCCATAATAGACTCATATTCCATGGTCATAGCATCCTTCCATAGTTAATATTTGATGACGTCTGAGAATGATGAAGGTTCATTTTGTATGATCGTGCTCATGATGGTCAGGTATCCCTGATACCTGTTAAGTTTCTTACTTTGATGGAAGGTTCCTCAGGGTGCAGCATGTCCTTCAGCATCATCAAGTATCCCCCTAAGCCATGAAGGCCTCTTCCTAGAAGAGGAAGGCTCATGTGAATGAGGATCAATCGGATCCATGGGTTCTTCTACATCAGGCATTGATTCATCATCCTTTTCTTTCGGTTCCCTGGTGTCAGCTTCTTAAGAGCTACTCAAAGTCAGCAGATTGTCCACCTTGCTGAGAGCCATATCTTCGTCAAAGGTGACATCATGACTAATCACGACTTCCCTTTGACCGGTGGTGAACATTTCTTCAGGAGTTTAGGAACCCAATGCTTGATGAGGGCATCAATTTTGTACATATACGACAGTGATTGTAGTTTCAGCCCATAGAAACTTTGGAAGTCTTTGATCATGTAGCATGGCCTGGACAACTTCCATCATCGTGTGGTTCTTCCTTCCTGCCACACCATTCTGCTCAAGAGTATGTGGTGTAGTAGTCTCCCTCTTAATGCCAGCCTCAGATATGCCTGAGTGAACCAACTGTAATACATCGGAGGTCTTGCTTTGGCTTGAGGGGAATGGTCCCCTTTTGAGCTTTCCTTTGGCACATCCCGGACATACACCTTCTTTCTCTACTTGGAATTCGGGCATCCCTGTTACCATCTGTCTTACATCGGGTAGAGCTTTGTAATGAAGGTGGGCAAACCTCTGATGCCAAAGTTCGGACTAAAGAGTTGTGTCACAAGACATGACACCTAACGGACTTCCATCGACCTGATATAATGAATCAACACTAAACCCAAGAGTAAAGGCATCTTTAACATTATTTTTCCATATACATACCTTGCCATTGCTGAAGGTTACCTTGTAGCCTCTGTCTTCCATTGCCAAGATGGACACTAGGTTCCTTTTGAGGTCAGGTGCATTTAATATATCCTGGACTTTCTAGCCTTCTTGAATGGTTGTCCTCTTACTCGATCCCCAGCTCTCCTCTTACCTTTGCTGTTGAATTTGTCATTCCTTTGATTTGCCATCAGAGGGATTTTGATCATCGTCCTGGTGTGAGTCCTTTCTTTTCTTTGCATGAGAAGAAAAGGCAGCAGGAGGACCTTTAGGCATGGGCATTTCTTGCACTTCTTCCCTTGTTTCTTCTTGAATGCATCTAGCCATTAATTCCTCGAAACCAGGAATTGCATTATAGTTCAGAAGAGTAGTCCTGAACACATACCATTCATATGGTAATCCTCCAAGAGTTGTGAGTGCCATTTCTCTGTCAGTAATAGTTTCCCCAATAGATAGGAGATCGTTCTTGATCTCGGTGATTCTTAAGAAGTATGCTTGCATACTTTCATCTTTACCCTTCTTGATTTCCCTCAACTTATTTCTAAGAAACAAAACTTGATTTGCATCATTAACTTTAAATAAACTCACTAGTCTATCGTAGATTTCCTTGGAGGTGTCCAGTTCAGAGATGTAGGCCACCAAGCGCTTGTCGATAGAGTCTGGGATGATCTTCTTTGTTTTGACTTCTTCATTTTTCCATTTGTTCCAGGCAACAGCAGATGCATTTGATGAAGGCTCAACAATATTGCCTCTTACATGGTCCAGCACTCCTTGATCTTCAAGGGTTAGATCGATATCCGTGATAGTCAGCTTTCTCACGGAGCTTGTCTTCGGCAGGAAAGAGTGTTGAGGACCCCATAGTTCTTTTAGGATAGCCTTGCCAATCTTCTCTTTGATGATTGCTCTTGCTCTTGCTCGGGCTTTGTCTTCACCTCAGCTTTGATACCATGTTAAGTTATGGTATGTTCTATGCTTATAACAGTTTACTTCTTTTTCTTATTATATTCCACCGATTAGCAATCACATGTACATAAAGTAAAGTGCAGATAGAACATTAAACGATCGATAGAAAACAAGCCAAGACAAGAGACACAAGATGTGGCGGCTAGCCAGGGACAAACCCCACAATGTGTGGGGAATCCCTTTGATCAAATCTTCTTTTATCTTCAATAATTCAGCAGAGAGAAATAGTACAATAAATCTGATTCATATCAGCAGTAGCAAACCCTAGATCAGTAGCATCAGCATTAGCGGCTTCATTATCAAACTAGGGCAGACCATATCTCACAAACCGACAATCGGATTGACTTCATTCCACCACCAAAAGTTTCGGCTTCCAGAGGAGGTTCAGATGAACCTACAGCGCAGTTCAGATGAGGAGATCTTCTAGGCCACGCAAGTCAATCTTTACTTCTGCAGTTGCAGCTTCAGTTTCAGCAGTTTCCGGCTTCAAACTAGGGCAGTCGATATCTTGCAAACCGTTCGTCGGATTGACTTTATTCCACCACCAAAAGTTGCGGCTTTCAAAGGAGGTTCAGATGAACCTACAGCGCAGTTCCAAAGAGGAGATCTTCTAGGCCATGCAAGTCAATCTTTACTTCTGCAGTTGCAGCTTCAAATTCAACAGCTTCCGGCTTCACATGTGTGAGAGAGAGAGATCCATTTCAGCGCAGTAGAGAAGAGACTCATATCTGCGCAGTAGAGAGAGAGAGATGTGATGAGATGAGTGAGTGCAAATGAGGAAAAGTCCTCTTATATTTATACACAACGTTGGTGGGTGAATAGATGCGACTGTTGGGCTTCTAAGCCTACATGAGTTGTAGGTCGGCTTGATAATAATTCCATAATCAAAATAAATTCATATCTCCATGAATACTTATCGGAATCGGATGATCTTTATATCAATCCTACACCTCTCGACGAGAGGAATCTAATAAAAATATTATCAGCCATGAATAAGATGACCCACATGAAGTTTTGCCTTGGTTGCCAATTTTAACACTTATGCAGACAAAGATTTGAGTTTACTCAAGGAAAATTTTGGGGTTTGACACAGATCTAGGCTCTGGAGGGCAAGATCTAGTCTCAATTTTGATTTGCAGGGTTAAATAACGAAGATTATTTAGTGAAAGAGAAGATCTGAAGTTGACAAATTTTCTAGTGAGATTGGGCAATAGTTTAAGGCCTTGGGGCCTAATGCCACCCTCCAAATCCCTGTCGTGGCCCAAACCCTCACAATGCCTCCTCTTTTCCTTGCCACAACCCCATCAACCTCGACCTTGCCACTTTTCCTTGCGGCATTCCTCTCGGTCCTCTCCAAGACCTCCACTGCCTCCTCTCTTCCCTCCTACAACTCCAAATCACTGTTTTACAACCCGCCCGTTTCGACTCCGACTCTGCCGTTTCGAACTGAGACATTACCCTGAACATTGACCCGGCCAGCTACCTCGGTTGACCGAGTCACATATGACTCGAGTCACATGACTCGAGTCATCGGTCAACCCGGCCGGGTCCGTTATGACTCGACCGAGTCAATGTAGGGCCGGCTGGGCAGCGAAACAGTTAGAAAAATTTCACTTTTTTGTGATTTTTGATAAAGTTAAATTCAGTTTATGGATTCCAAAGGGTAATGGTAATTTGGTAAATGCTTTTGGGGTCCATTTCCCCCTCCCAAACCCTATTTAAGACAGCCAAATGCTCTCATTCACTCACAGCAGTCTTATGCATTTGAGTGAGAGTCTTCTTTGAGAATTAGTGAGCAGTTCTTGAGCTTGTTTTGGAGCAGCAGTGAGGAGTCTTGGAGGAGCATTGTAGCTGGAGTGAGGAGCTTCTTGGGCAGCCATTTGGAGCAGCATTGAGGAGCTGATTCTTGGAGCAAGCTTGAGGAGGGAGTTTGTGCCTGGAGGTATTTTTTTCCACCTCTATAAATCTGTTTTTGCTTAGTAAATTTTAGGTGCATATCAAGAAAGCTTAGAGAGTGTTTTTTGTCAAATAAATGAACATTGAATCAATTTTTTTTTTTCATTTTCAGATTGTTTTCCTAGTCAAAAAATGGCACCTAGAGCAAAAGATCCTGCTTGGGCATATGTTGAAATGGTTGATAATCAGATGCATTGCAAGTTTTGCCATAGGAAAATTAAGGAAGGTCCTGGGGGGATTAATAGGCTGAAACAACACTTGGCAGGGATTAGAGGCCAAATTACCGCATGTACCTCTGATGAAATTGATGAGATTAGAAAGAATTTGTTGGCCAGCTTTGAAAAATTTAAAGAAGATAAGGCTAGGCAAAAAGAGATACAGGCTGAGATTGGGAGGAAGAGGGAGATACAAAGAATGATGGCTACCAACCCCCACTATGATTTTGAGGGTTCTTCCTCTATCCCTCAAACTGAGGCATCCAACCCTTTTCGTTATGTTCCTCCCTCTTTTGGTTCTGTTCAAGATAAGGGAAAGGGTAGAATGAAGGGTGATGTGACTATCAAAAGTTATTTCACTCCCTCCTCTCCATCAGATGCACATGGTCCTGAAGTTAGTAAAGGTCAAATTCGGCCCACTTTAGATGACCATTGGAAGAAAGAATTGAGGGAGACTGCTTGTGACTACATAGCTAGATGGTGGTATGATGCTGATATCCCCTTTAATGCTGCTCGTTCACCATATTATGAGCCTATGTTTGATGCCATACATGCTGCTGGAAAAGGCTTCAAAGGCCCTACTATGCAAGAGCTAAGGGGGTTTCGTTTGCAGAAAGAAATTCAATCCATTAATGAGTATTTGCAAGAGTTCAGGGACTCATGGGCAAGAACAGGGTGTACCATCATGTCAGATGGATGGACTGATCAAAGAAACCGTACCATCATAAACTTTCTTGTCTTCTGCCCACAGGGAACCATGTTTTTAAAATCAGTTGATGCATCTGATAAGGTAAAAGATGGCCACTTGTTGTTTCAGCTATTGGATGAGGTTATTGAGGATGTGGGGGTGGCTAATGTTGTTCAAATCATCACAGACAATGCCTCTAACTATGTTCTTGCTGGTAAACTGTTAGAGGAAAAACACAAGACCATCTTTTGGACCCCATGCGCTGCACATTGCATAGACCTCATGCTTGAGGATATTGGAAAATTAGATTGGGTCAGAAACACTGTAGATAATGCCAAAAGCATAACAAAATTTATCTACAATCATACACTGGTTTTGAGTCTCATGAGGAAACACACTGGAGGCAAGGATATTATTAGGCCTGCCATCACTAGATTTGCTACACATTTTTTGACATTGCAATCTATGCTTTCCCAACATAGAAACTTGCAAAAGATGTTTTCCAGTGATGAATGGAATCAAAGCAATTGGTCTAACAAACCAGAAGGCAAAGAATTGAAAAGGAAAGTCCATGATGAAACTTTTTGGAGAAAGGCAGCAGAGATTGTGAAGCTTGCTGAGCCACTAGTTAAGGTGTTGCGGTTGGTGGATGGGGAAAGGTTGGCTATGGGCTTCATTTATGAGGCTATGGATCAAGCAAAGGAGCAAATAAAGACAGCATACAAGGATAGAGTGGCAAAGTATGGGCCCATTTGGGCAATCATTGATGAAAGATGGAACAATCAACTCCATCGCCCTATACATGCAGCTGGTATTTTTTGAACCCACGGTATCATTATAAAGCTAAGGAGTCAGGAGCTTTGAGGGGGGAGGTCAGAGATGGACTGGTTGATTGCATTGAATGCATGATCCCATCGGAGTCTGATCAGCTGGAGATACATCAACAGGTCACATCCTTCAGCAATGCAACAGGTACCTTTGGGAAGAACCTAGCAAAGATTGCAAGAGAAGCAGATGAGCCAGGTAAACAAAAATTTCAATTTTCAATTTCTTAATGGTTTTACAGTTTTACTTTTTTGATTAAAGACTAAAGTTTGTTAAATCATTTATAATTTGAAAGTTAGATATAATTTGTAATTTTGTTGAGCTTTAGGCTTCATCTAACTCATAATTCATTACACTCCTATGTTTTTTGCAACACAATGGTGGGAGGCCTTTGGTGGCCAGTGCCCTCAATTGCAAAAGTTTGCAATTCGTATTTTGAGTCAAACTTGTAGTGCATCTAGGTGTGAGCGCAATTGGTCTGTCTTTGAGAGGATTCACACAAAGAAGAGAAACCGTTTGGAGCAAAAACGGTTGAATGATCTAGTTTTTGTCCAATACAACCTTCGGCTCAGACGGAACCAATTGCTGAACAAAAGACCTGATTCAGATCCCATTGTGTTGGAAGACATTGATCCAACATCAGATTGGGTAGTGGAGAGTCGTCCACCAGAGTTTGATCCTGATGAGGATCTTGATGAACTTGAAGTTGAACATCCACTTCATCCTGTTCAGTTGAATGCAGATCCCAATCCACCAGCCTCAGTCTCACAGCCAGCAAGGAGTAGGACTCTAGTTGTAGGTGCTTCCTCTGCTCAGCCACGACAGAAGCGCAGCCACATATCTACTCTATCTCAGCTTGCATCTGCTGCACAGCCTGCTAGTGGTACTGGCACCACTTCTACAGTTGCAGTTGGAGACGATGATGATGATGAGGAGCCATGGGGCCCCTTGTTTGACTCTGATGATGATGATCCAGAGATTGGTCGAGATGATCTTGGCTCCTCTGGCAGTAGCTACTAGCCAGTAGTACTAGTATTGGAGTCTGGTCACCATCATAGTTTACTTTTGTCGTAGAGGCCATTTCTAGCCTCCTTGGTTATTTGTATTTTGTTTTGAGTCTTTGATCATGTATGACAGTTGACTATGTATTTCCATTGGGTACCATTTTGATATAATGGATTGGTTCATGAGCCTACTTTGATCATATGTTGTCTTCCATCTATATTATAATGCTGTGTGTTTGGAAACATGAATGAAAATCTTTAAAATTATGTTTAAAATATTTAAAATTATGTTTTTCTATAAAAAAATAAATATTTAATGTATTTTTTACAACGACCGAGTCATTGAAATCGAGCCGACCGAGTCATTACCGAGTCGGAGTCGGAGTTCGGAGTCGGAGTAGTCGGAGTCGTAAAACATTGCTCCAAATCCCTTGCCACAACTCCTTTATTCCCTTATCCCCCTTGCTGTAGCTCCCTTCCACCCTTGCAGCATCCCTCCAACCCTCCACATCGCCTCCTCTCTGCCTCCATTTCTTCTTGCCGCAGCTTCCTATCTCCTCCATGCTGCCTCTTATCACCTCCTCGACACCCTTCCTCATCCGTTGCCCTACCTTCCTCTCTTGCTACCTTCCCCTTCCTCTGCGGCAAAGCTTTCTCAGGCTGTTCTTTACCCTTGGATAGCCCCTGTTACCGCTCAATCTATCTGGGAACCTAAGGGGAATCTCTAAAGGGCAAATGCTAGGCCAAGGGCAACAAATGGAGACTTAGCCCATTGTCACCCAACTAAGGCTCCCTTCTATTTACGGACTTTCACCGATGGGAGGAGACTAGATATGTATTGGAGTTACAAATGAATGATAAGTCAATGGATACGAGTGACCCAAACTAACCTTTTCCAAGAAAGGTTTGAAAGATGGAGCTTGCTTGCTCACTAAGCAAGGTAGTATAGATTCTAGGGAAAGGAAGAGAGGATTTTAGGGGTTAGGTGTATGGGAATAGGCTTTGAAAGGAGTTCCCCACACCCTAAAATTGTTTTTAAAATTGGTATCTCGGATGGTTATTGAAAATGGTCCTTTGAAGGAGCAGGACCACACGGGGCCAAGTGGAGCCGGTCTAGGGTATGAGGAAGGTATGAAACAATCAATGATATTCTTACCCTAGAAAAGGTGGGAAGGATCAAAGAAAGAGTTTTCACTCAATGATGTTACTTTGACCCTGGGAAGTGCTAGCTTTGGGGATGGCAAGGCAAGTTTTGGTCCCGGAGCTAGGGGCTTGACTTTTCTCCCAATTCCACTGTCGGAATGTCTTCAAATTTGGAGAAGGGCTAGAGGAAAGGCCAACACAGGAGACCTAAGGAGATCAAATTTTTGCGGTGTCTAGCTTGTCCGGAAATTGATGCCCTAGACAACCCAATGTGGCTAGACTTGGGAGAAGGTGAAAGGATAAGAGTTTTGGTGACCACCCTTGGTAGATCAGTGCCTTAATCCTTGGGAGAATAGAGTCTATGTTGATTATGTGTAAGATTTCTTGGTTCTTAGTCAAGGAGGCCTCAAAATTACTTCACAAAGCCTCTAGGTCAAGTGAAAGCAATATTGCAACTATTATACTTCAAATGCACAAGGGGAATGGCCTTATCAAGGTCAAATTTTACCCCTAGGATATTTTTCTCACACTACATGGCCCATACATGGAGAGAAAGTTATATTAGAGACAATTCCACGATATTAAGCGATAATTTGCATGCAACAATTAGCCCTAAAAGAACAAAAATCCCAAATCCAACACATATGACAAAAGTAACAAGAATAACATCAAAAATTTGAATTTACATGTGGTAGAGTATATCCAACCATTCACAAATTACAATAAAGAAGCTCCAAGAGAAGATAGACCAATAACTATACATCAAAATTCATCCATAAATGCTCCAATTCATCCTCTAGAAAAAAGTGCGAAAATCTCTAAAGAAGAAAGAGATCCAATCCAAAGTGATGATGAGAAATGATCTCACCCCACTTGTATTTATACACATCTTAGGAGTTCGAATTAGCCTCCTTGGCCTACATAAGCCCCAAAAGTAATATAATGTGCTAATAATACAAATTTTGGTGACAAGCCCACCAAACTAGCTCATAAATAAAAAGATAAGCTTCTCAAGAGGTCAAATAATAGTCTATGCATGTTCTAGGGCCCTTTGAGAGGCCTAATGAGGTCCATGGGTGCCATAATGAAGAGAAGGACCCTCAAAAGCAGTGGACAAGGGGGTGCCCCTTGTAATAACTTGTGGTGCTCCAAATGACATCTGGGGCACACAAGTGTCCTCATGGGTCTCCAAACAAATCGAATATGCTTGTAGGTCGCCCTCAAGGGCTAGGATGATGGTGTAGGTGATGCAACATCATCGTGGAAGTCCTGGATCATTTGCCAAGTGTATAGTGTAGATCTGGGGCTGGTTGGGCGTGATGGATCAAGTGCACCGTCCTCGTCCAGTAAGTGAACGACGAGCAATCTCTGAGTGGCTGTGGGGATCCATGGAGTGCAATCTGCTGCTGTGGAGGGCCATGGCTCTCAACGCTCACCCTACATGTGCCAATGTAGCCCTCTGGAGGATTATGACCCCGTATAGGGAGACTAAACCCCAAATGGAAACCATTTGCAATCTTGCATAAGATCCAATGCGTCCCTTAGCCTTCCAGTACAACGAGTCATTAGATAAATCGAGTAAATGAGCTTACCTAATCATGGACCATAGGTGGGGACGTCATGATGGACGACCCTTCCATAATGGGCTCTGGGATGTGCCAATGTCTCATAAACTCCAAATGCGGTTAACCAAGCACCTTATTAGGTGGTTTCTACTTCTAAAGGGCACAACATTCAAGGTACATACTTCAAAAGGTGGTGGCATGTGATAGATATGGTGAATGAAGTAGGGGATGAAAAGGGGTAGCCCTGGGTCAGATGTCAGGGTGCAAGGGTAGCTGATAGGAGGGAAGCCCACACTTGGGTTTATAATGTATAGGAGGGAGCAATCGTGGTACATGAGGTGCCTCGACTTTGGTTTGTCCACCCTTCTTTTATGCCTTTTGCCATTTTATGATTTTCTTTGATTAACTGCTCGGGGCTCAAGGGGTTAGGGCATGATGTGTAAGATACAACAATGGAATCCCCTTTTTAAGGTGGAGCGGTTCATCGCCCACTAGGGGTTGGGACAATCATGGGTTCCTGTATGATGACGAAGGCTCATAGAACCTATAGGAACCAGG
The DNA here is from genome assembly GCA_031772625.1 of Pinus tabuliformis. NCBI lineage: Eukaryota > Viridiplantae > Streptophyta > Pinopsida > Pinales > Pinaceae > Pinus > Pinus tabuliformis. The sequence continues at coordinate 1,454,732,418 of CM062819.1, read as the reverse complement.
GTGATGGCCATGATAATGGGGTAGAGCTCATGTATTGGCTTTTTCCCACGTGCTAAAATGTTTTTGTCTTGGCCATCTTTTGCATTTTGTGGTACTTTTCTTGTTGAATGTGGCCATATATGCTTTTAACTTTCTTTTCAGCTGCATCAAACTCTGGACTTCAGTCCAGGCCATGACCCAAGATGTGGGCAAGGGGGAGGGGCAAGCTAACCCTATGTGGAACCAATGGAGGAATGTGGACCTAGGCGGGAAAAATGATGGATGGGGTAATAATGAGTGGAAAGAGGGTAATATAAGTGGATAAGGGAGCAGGACCACACAACCAAAATCGGGATATCCCTTGAAATACGTTCCCTAAAATCAAATTGTCAGTGAAAGAGATCCCACGGGACTAGAATCCAAGGTTAATTCCTAAAAAGGGTATAGGGGACAGAAGCATAGACCTAGCCCATCCTTTCTGCCAAATCCCCCCATTTGTGAAAATTTCTGAATCTACACATCCGAAACCCCTACTCCAATTACTGGTTTAACATCTCATACTTGTTCTTTGCATTAACAAGTTATTTAATTACATAAATATCGATGTAAAACACTATTGCAACCTACACATACATATAGATTATGAACTGAAATACACTGAGACAATCACATAAGGGACATCGTTATTTTTGGACAATCGTCCCCGGAAAAACCCAATTCGGGAAAACCGGTGCAACATATAGAGAGTTTGTATTAGTAAGCAGATTCTTGAATACAACTAGGGTGCCAGATATGGCTCACCCAACAGAGAAAAATCCTGGCCTAAGTATCTCTATCTAGAGACAAATATTCCGGCAAATTCAGCAACTGGATGATCAAACGCCATAGATGACCCGACTGTTCCCAGTGCTGGGTAGCGATGGCTGCTCAAGCTCTACGTTGGAACTACGTCACCTCCTCTAGGAGCTGCGTAACCCCCATAGTGAGCCTTCCTTGCTCAGAAAGTCGATTTGCTGAACTGCTTCCTCTCTGCCCCACAGAATCTCCCCAGCGCTGCCTCTAAGGGCCTGCGTCAGCCCCTATGGCTTTTGCATGACCTGCGTCAGCCCCCATGGCTTCTACATGACCTGCGTCAGCCCCTACGGCCTCTGCGTCACCCTCTTTGGGACTGCACTGTCTCTCCCGGTGTTGCTCTGCCTCTCTGCTATGTATTCTTCGGCCTCAGACTGAAGTTCCTTTACTGAACTGCCCCTCACTACAACTTCGATCACTAGCTCGATTTTCTCAGCAAACCTCGCCCCAAAAAGATCGAACTCTTTGATCTCTTGGTGTGTCTCCAACTAACCCTCAAGCCTCCCCTTATACTTTTCCTGTTGATGAATCAACGGTCGTGATCGAATCTCTAATCAATGACTAAGATTAAAACAGGCTTGATCCTTGTCACTTAGAACCTTCTCACCCATATTTTATTAATACACATTAATATTTTTGTTTTCCTAAGTTTAGACTTAGGAACCCATTAAAAATATTAATTATTTTAATAAGTCCTCATTTGGGTGGAATTTCTCCAAATGATTTATGGGTTTCACAAATAAAATTCCACAGAAAGTAAATACAAGGAAAATAATAGCACATATATAACCATAGTGACAGTTATTTTTGGACCATTGTCCCCGGAAAAACCCAATGTGGGAAAGTCGGTGCAACAAATGAGGGTTTCTTTTATTAATCTTCACCAATAATTTCTGTACAAGATACAAATAGACAAAATAGAGGAAGAATAACTGAGAGAATTTTACAGGTGAATTTCTCACACTCCACAGCTTTTTCTTGACCCCGAAGAGGACCTCTTGCCCTTTCGCTAGCCTTTCTGCATCACCCTCTGCGCGTGACTGCGTAGGCCCTGCATCAACCCTCTGTGCTGATGATCTGTTTCCCTCCTCTGTGCTGTCCCCTCCAGATTTGTCCTGCACTCTCAGACTATGCTAATGCCCTCTCTCTCCCACCTGCAATTCAGTGTTTGACTCGATTTTCTCTTGCCAAACTTCAACCATTGAAATGAGTATCTGCCTTGGTGTGTTCTCCATCTACCCATCGACTTCTTCTTATAATCTTTTATTGGAGCACCAACGACCAGATTTAAAACATAATCGATGGCTAAGATTAACTAGAAATCAATCCATGTCTTCTTTTAGAAGATTCTCACTATGACTTAATTAACACCCTTTAATTAACCAGATTTCCTAAGTTTAGACTTAGGAACCATTAAAAAGAGTTAATTATTTTAATTAAGTCATCTCTAGTTGGAATTTCTAGAAACGATCTAAGTTTTGGAGAGTACATGTATTCTAGCCTCTCCACAAAATTTCGTGGCTAGAACATATTTGATGTTACAAAAATCAACACTCCCTCTTAGCAAGGAATGTGTTCTAGTGCTGTAATCTACTGAAGCAACATCTTGTATCTACATCATCTCCTGTCACGCTGCTGATGTCTAGCTACAGTTTCCCACCAACAACTGTGTAACTCTGATATGTGTTGCATTTGTGCTGTTGCTGGCCCTGCTGAACTATTGTGAACTACTGCAACTCCCTCTCAACCGCTGCTTCTGAGAATCTATTGAAACAGATTCTCCACCATATCCATTTGTTCTCTGGAATGGATGGACTTAGCTCTTCCTAGAGCTTTTGTGAGTATGTCTGCTACTTGATCACCTGTGGGGACATACTGTAGTTGGACTACCCCAAGTTGAACACAATCTCTGATGAAATAACATCTGATATCAATGTGCTTCGACCTACCATGAAATACTGGATTCTTAGAGAGTTTTATGCAACTCTGATTATCACAGTAAACACTAGTTGCTCCCATTTTCTTCCTGAACAAACTCACCTACAATTTCCTAAGCCATATGGTTTCGCACGTAACCGTTTTGGCTGCCATATATTCTGCTTTTGCTGAGCTCAATGCTACTGACTTCTGCTTCTTGCTGCACCAAGAGATCATCCCTGATTCAATGCTGAAGCAATGCCCTGAGGTACTTTTCTTGTCCACTAAACTACCTGCCTAATCTGCATCTGTGAATCGCTCAACCTAACGTCATCTCCTCGAGTATATTTCAACTCGAGTCCGACTGTTCCATGCACATCTGAGAATGTGCCTAGCTGTTGCCCAATGTACCCTTTTCGGTTCCACCATGAATTGACTAAGGGTATTGAAAACGAAATAAATGTCTAGCCTAGTGTTGACCAGATACATGAGGTGGGGTCGACTTCCCTGTCCCCTGAGGCATCTATCTTTTTCCATTTGGTAATCATGGGTGTTGTCGTCTTTAATCTTGCATTCTGAATCTCTTCAGAATTTCGGTAGCATATCTTCCTTGCCCAAGGAAGATTTCTCCATTCTTCTGCCATACTTCCAACCCAACAAAATAGTGCATCAACCCCATATCCTTCATGTCAAATTCTACTGCAACGTTCCTTTTGTAGTCCTCTATGAGTCTCGATGTTCTTTTCAAACACAAATCGTCTACATATAAAACCAGAATGAGAGGCTCATTCTCCACCATCAAATAGTAGAGATTGGGATCTTCATCACTCTTGATGAATCCCAACTGTTGCAAGTAATTGTCAATCTGACTGTACCATGCCCTGGGTGCCTGCTTGAGCCCATACAGTGCTTTCTTCAATTTGCATACATGAGTGCACTTCTCATGAGTTTTGAAGCCTTCAGGTTGCTCTATGTACACCTCTTCTTCTATCACCTTGTTCAAGAATGTTGTCTTAACGTCCATCTAGTGAATTTCCCATCCCATCTGCGCTGCTAGGGATATGACGAATCTGATAGAGGTATATCTGGCAACTGGGGCGAAGGTCTCCTCATAGTCTATTCCTTCTTTTTGTGCATACCCCTTTGCCACAAATCTAGCTCTATACTTCTCTACACTGTCATCTGCAGCGTATTTGGTCTTATAGATCCACCTGGAACCCACAACTGATCTATCCTCTAGCCTAGGCACCACTTCCCAAACATCATTTGCCATGATAGAAATGTACTCTTCTACCATGGCATCCACCCATACCTGATGTTGTGCAGTTTCCTAAAAATTGGAGGGTTCTGCAACCTGAGCCACGAAGACCTGATATCTGTCAGGTTGCTTGCGCTGCCTCTTGTCGGTTCTAGGAGCTCCGACAAACTCTTCTGCGTCCTTCAAGGTCTGATGCACTTCCCTACTGGTCCTACCACTGGTGGTGGGAGGTTCAATTTGTTCCTCCACATATACCTGCAGCTCTGTCTGCTGAGAACTTCCTGGATCTCCTGCTACTGAGGAGATGTTGGTACTAGTCACTGTACTTGAATCCTGTGACTATCCCCCTGCTTGTTCTACCTGCAGTCCCTGCTGCTGTTGGACTAAAGGAACATCTAATGACTGATCTCCTGTAGGCATCTCTCGAGATCTTCTGAAAGCTCTGTCTTCCATGAACTTTACATCTCGCCTCACTACAATCTTCCTGCTGCCAGGAACGTAGATTCTGTATGCCTTTGAGGTCTCACTATATCCTATGAGATACCCCTTTTTTGTAGTCTGATCCAACTTACTGCGCTTCTCTTTTGGAATGTGACAATAGGCCACACTCCCGAATATCCTCAAATGACTTACCGTAGGTTTATTCTCGGTGAAGACTCCCTTTGGCGTTTTCTTCCCCAGAGCTTTGTGAGGTGTCCTATTTGAATGTACACTGCTGTGTTGCATGCTTCTGCCCATAGGAATCTAGGCAAATCCTGATGATGCAACATGGCCTTTGCTGCCCTGATTATAGTTTTGTTCTTACGTGTTGCTACTCCATTCTACTCTGGATTGTAGGGAGCTGTCAACTCTCATTTGATACCTTCCTTTGCGCAGAAATCTTTAAAGTCTTTATCCATGTATTCTCCACCATTATCTGAATGTAGTACCTTGATATTTTTCCCTGTCATGTTTTCTACGAGAGCCTTGAACTCTCGAAACCGATCAAAGACCTCATCCTTGGTCCTTAAGAAGTAGATTCAGGTTTTTTTGGAATGGTCATCAATAAAGGTAACAAAATACTCACCACCGCTAAGAGCTCTGGTGGACATAGGGCCGCAAATATCTAAATGTATCAATCCCAACACGCCATTGGCTCTGCTATCACTTCTGGGAAACGTTGCTTTTGCGTCCTTTCCAAGTACACATCCTCGGCATAGATCATTGTGCTCGGTGTTGAGTGTTGGAACTCTAGTTACAGTCTTGTTGTAGCGGCTACAACCACCCTCCAAAATTTTGCCTTAGCTTCGTTTTGGAGCCTCCCTACCACTTTCACAACAGCATGTCTTGCTTCGTCAAGTACACAAGCTCCAGTGATTTTCTTGCAAAGAGACAGCCTGTCGATTAAACGTTGATGCATTCTCCCTCATAGGCTGTTCATCTAGACTTGGTCCAGCAGCAGGCTGAGCAGCTCATTCTAGAATTTGCACAAATCTGGAGGGCAACTAGCCTTCCCTCCAGAAATTGTGCAATCTTGACTGGCAGCCTGCTGGGCCCTAGAATTGCGCAATTCTACTGAGCAAGCTTCACCCAAAAAATTGTGTAATCCTTCCTAGCTGGGTTGCTCAGCCCAGAGTTTGCACAAATTTGGGTAGCAGTTAGCTGCTCTGCCCATAAATTGCGCAAATCTTCTGAGCAACCAGCCCAACTCCCAGCCAGAAATGTGCATTTTCTCCCAGCAGTTGAGCAGCCTCTTGCATGTGTAGTTGAGTTGATCGGTTCCCTCCAGGACTGAGGAAAACAGACTTGCATGCATGGGTTGCATCTTCCAAGGCAACATGCAAAGGCATCCCTTGTTTCAAGGACCTATTTTTGGCAGTTGGAGGTTACATGCAAGGATCATTTCAGAAACCTACCACCAAGTGTCGCTTTCCCTAGATTTGTGGCATGCGCCTCACAACCTCGTTTTACCAAAACTCATCAACCGGACGCTGCGGAGTTCATTCCTCACATCAACCTTGTAGCTCTGACATCCCACATCGCATCTAGGAGCTGTTGGCACATTCAACTCAGTTGTTTTGGGGTAAGCCCGCTTTCCATGTCTTGTGTTGCATTTTTGGCGCTTTTTGTGTTTCGCTTTGTATGAACGTTGTCTGCTTGATTTTAGTGAGCACTTGTTGTCGTTTTGATACATACTAGCTTGTACTAGCACCGTTTCAGTTTTCATTAACATCTCACTGCTGTCACATGCATGAAACTGTTTTTCACGAACGGTCGTCGATTCGGCGACTTGCCTCACCCACATGCATGTTGTTCTATTTTCTGAATCTATCATTCACAGTTTGCATGCACGATCATTCATTCATGCTTACACTCAGTATTGCCATGCGTTCGCATTCACATTCGCGTTCAGTTGCCCGTCGGCATGTCTGGGCAGCATTGGCCTGGACTCTGCCACACCAAGACAACATTCACAATCCTGAGAGGGAAGGCTTCGTCTTCCTCTCAAGAAATGCGCTTTTCTTCCCAGTGTCTGTCCTCTAGCCTTGCATTGCGCAATTCTGAGGGACAGTGACTGTTGGCCCAGAAAATTGCGCAATGCAGTCACTGAGCCTGCAACCATTGCCAGCTGAGATTATGCATAGCGCAATTCTGGAAATCAACAACCAGACTGGACTGTGCATTGCGCAGTTCCAACAATCAGTCAGCCTCCCAGCAACCCAGAATGTGCCTTGCGCAGTTTTGGCACTGAGTCTCCCAACCTCCTGGCCGAAATTGTGCGACTTTCATGATCAGTCACACAGGTATGTTGCAAGTCAGTTCTCAAGTTCATTTTGGTTTTCGACTGATAGATTGCTTGCCATGAGTGTTGCCATGTCTCCAGGTATCGCAGGTGTTCATCTGCCTCTCAACAACACAAGTATAATGGTTTCCAGGAGAGTAGAGTCGAAGACACCATTCAGAGCACACTTGGGGATGCAGTCGATCAAGTGTCTATGAGCTTGCCTACTCACGAAGACATCAAGTTGTTCGTAGACAAGGACATCAAGATATGACGGCAGCAACATCACAACGAGCAACATCATGAACAACAGTTGAAGGCAGCATACCGAATGCAACGAATGCAAGAGGAAGGTTGTTGACAACACGAAGGCGGAACAAAGTTGCAAGCTCAAGCAGATCCACTAATGATGAAAGCAACTTTGGAGACTTAGGCTATGAAGTGATGGTACAATCTCATGAAGACAGAGAATGGAACAAAGAAAGAGTTGCATGCGTTGAAGCAACAACTCAAGGAAGAACATGAGCTGCACGGATAAGCATATGAGTTGCAACAGGAACAGGAATAGCAGGGGGCGCAACATGCACTCACGGATGAAACTGCACCCGTACAAGTTATAGATCCATCCCAGCAGCTGGCACAGAGCAGAGATGGTGAGTAGTGTTGTTGATCGCATGCAAGGGATCCACAACATGCATCTCATTTTGCGCACGCATGCCATCCAACCCATTTAGTGGACTCACCAAGGCGAAGACAAGAAGCAAGTCCGACTGGAGCTGAGCATGTGGTTGATAGTTGATGCGCATGACCGCCAACACACACTGGAAGATCAACACGGACACTATGCATTAGTGTGTTGCCGGTTCGATTGCACCAAGAAGACCATGCACATGCTAGCAGACGAGTTGGATGAAGGAGCCACACCAATGCACCCGGATGCAATGGAGGCAAGAGTTTGCTTCAACAAGATGTCACCATGGGGTGCATGCACACCATCATGGACGACCAAGCTTGGCATCAGCTCTGCACCTTCACCATCACAAGCATGTCGAAGAGTTGGTCTCTTCGCAACGGACCGAGTGTCAGTGATGTCTTGCATGGCTTGCTCAAGCCATTTTGTCTCACATGAGCACATGTGCATTGTAATATAACGTTGTGTCAAGTGGAAGTTCAAGTGTCAATAGTTGGATGTAACAGTCATAGAGTAGATGGAGAGTCATGAGGGTAGATGAACTGTCACAAGGGGGAATGTTAAGGGTCACCCCACCCTTTGCTATAAATAGAACTTCATAACTCATTGTAAAGGCTTTTGGTCAACCAAGCTTCGATAGTAGTATCTTAGAGAAAGCTTGGATAGTATTGTAACGTGCCTTGGCTTCTCCACTGCGCAGAGCTAGCACATCTCTTTGGAGGAGCAGGCAGTTGTGGCTGTAACGTTCCACTATTGGAACTAGTGGTTGGACATGGATGTATTGTATGACTGGAACTTACACTTAATATAACAGAGCCAACACGTTTCATGCAAATGTTGTATTGTATTCTATGCTATTTGGTTTACTCTAATTGATATATGTATTTGTTTGTTTACGCATGCATGTATGGACCATTCTGTATAAGTATGTAGGAATCTCTCTGAAATGTGCTGTTGGTTTAACCATCACTTTGGATTGCTTGCTAACTTGCTTTCTAGCTTGTGATGCATCTTCGCTCGTGTGTTCCCTTCCAAGCTGCGTACTATTACAGGTTTCCAAGGGGTGCACTCACCTCACCCTCACCGTGTTAGAACCTCTCATGCACCTTCCTTGGCTTGATGCACCTTCCTTCTGGAGGTGTTAGACTTGTTTTTCACGAACAAGGTCCTTCAGAGAGCTAGAGTTCTACCAGTGTGTCGCCAAGTGTTGTAGCGGCTACAACCACCCTCCAAAATTTTGCCTTAGCTTCGTTTTGGAGCCTCCCTACCAACCTTCATAGCAGCATGTCTTGCTTCGTCAAGTACATAAGCTCTAGTAATTTTCTTGTAGAGAGACAGCCTATCGATCAGACCTTGATGCCTCCCCCCTCACAGGCTGTTCATCCAGACTTGGTTCAGCAGCAGGCTGAGCAGCACCTTCAAGAATTTGCGCAAATCTAGAGGGCAACTAGCCTTCCCTCCAGAAATTGCACAATCCTGACTGGCAGCCTGCTGGGCCCCAGAACTGCACAATTCTGCTGAGCAAGCTTCACCCAGAAAATTACGCAATCCTTCCCAGCTGGGCTGCGTAGCCCAGAATTTGCGCAAATCCTCTGAGCAGCCAGCCCAGCTCCCAGCCAAAAATGCGCATTTTCTCCTAGCAGTTGAGCAGCTTCTTGCATGTGCAGCTGAGTTGATTGGTTCCCTTCGGGATCGAGGAAAACAGACTTGCATGCATGGGCTGTTTCTCCCAAGGCAGCGTGCAAAGGAATTCCTTGTTTCAGGGACCTATTTTTGGTAGTTGGAGGTTACATGCAAGGATTATTTCAGAAACCTCCCACCAAGAGTCGCTTTCCCTAGATTTGTGGCATGTGCGTCACAACCTCGATTTTATCAAAACTCATCAACTGGATGCTGTAGAGCTCGTTCCTCACATCAACCTTGTAGCTCTGACATCCCACATCGCATCTAGGAGTTGTCGGTACATTCAACTTAGTTGTTTTGGGGTAAGCCCGTTTTCCATGTCTTGTGTTGCATTTCTGGCGCTTTTTGTGTTTCGCTTCGTAGGAACGTTGTCTGCTTGATTTCAGTGAACGCTTGCTGTCTTTTTGATATATACTAGCTTGTGCTAGCACCGTTTTAGTTTTCATTAACATCTCACTGCTGTCGCATGCATGAAATTGTTTTTCACGAACGGTCGCCGATTCGGCGACTCACCTCACCCACATGCATGTTGTTCTGTTTCTTGAATCTGTCATTCACCGTTTGCATGCATGATCATTCATTCATGCTTACACTTAGTATTGCCATGCGTTCGCATTCACATTCGTGTTCAGTTTCCCGTCGGCGAGTCTGGGCAGCGTTGGCCCAGACTCTACCTCACCAAGATAGCATTGCGCAATCCTGAAAGGGAAGGCTCTGTCTTCCTCTCAGGAAATGCGCATTTCTTCCCAGTGACTGTCCTCCAGTCTTGCATTGCGCAATTCTGAGGGACAGTGACTGCTGGCCCAGAAAATTGCACAATGCAGTCACTGAGCCTGCAACCATTGCCAACTGAGATTGCGCATTGCACAATTCTAGTAGTTAGCAGCTAGACTGGATTGTGCATTGCATAGTTCCAGCAATCAGTCAGCGTCCCAATAGCCCAGACTGTGCCTTGTGCAGTTTTGGCACTGAGTCTCCCGACCTCCCGGCCGAAATTGCGCAACCTTCATGATCAGTCACACAGGTATGTTGCAAGTCAGTTCTCAAGTTCATTTTGGTTTTTGACTGACAGATTGCTTGCCATGAGTGTTGCCATGTCTCTAGGTATCGTAGGTGTTCATTTGCCTCTCAGCAGCACAGGTACAATGGTTTCCAGGAGAGCAGAGTAGAAGACACCATTCAGAGCACACTTGGGGATGCAGTTGATCAAGTGTCTATGAGCTTGCCTACTCTCGAAGACATCAAGTTGTTCGTAGACAAGGACATCAAAATATCACGGTAGTAGTATCAAAGCGAGCAGCATCATGAACAACAGCTGAAGGCTGCATACTGGATGCAACGAATGCAAGAGGAAGGTTGTTGACACCACAGAGGTGGAACAAAGTTGCAAGCTCACGCAGGTCCACTGATGATGAAAGCAACTTTGGAGACTTAGGCTCTGAAGTGACAACGCGATCGCGCGAAGACAAAGAATGGAACAAAGGAGTTGCATGCGTTGAAGCAGTATCTCAAGGAAGAACATGAGTTGCACATAAAAGCGAATGAGTTGCAGCAGGAATAGGAACAACAGGGAGTGCAACGTGCACTCACGGATGAAACTGCGCTCGTACAAGTTATAGATCCATCCCAACAGCTGGCATGGAGTAGACATGGTGAGCAGTGTTGTTGATCACATGCAAGGGATTCAACAGCATGCATGTCATTGTGCGCACACATGCGATCCAACCCATTCAGTGCACTCACTAAGGCGAAGACAAGAAGCAAGTCCAACTGGAGCTGAGCATGTAGTTGACAGTTAATGGGCATGACCACCAGCACGCACTAGAAGATCAGCACAGACACTATGCATCAGTGTGTTGCCGGTTCGGTTGCACCATGAAGACCATGTGCATGCTAACAGATGAGTTGGATGAAGGAGCCACACCAATGCGCCCAGATGCAACAAAGGCAAGAGTTCGCTTCAGTAAGATGTCACCATGGGGTGCGTGCACACCATCACGGAAAACCAAGCTTGGCATCAACTCACCACCTTCACCATCACAAGCATGTCAAAGAGTTGGTCTCACCACAATGGACGAAGTGTTAGTGATGTCTTGCATGGTTTGCTCAAGCCATTTTGTCTCACATGAGCACATGTGCATTGTGATGTAACGTCGTGTCAAGTGGAAGTTCAAGTGTCAATAGTTGGATGTAACAGTCATAGAGTAGATGAAGAGTCATGAGGGTAGATGAACTGTCACAAAGGGTAATGTCAAGGGTCACCCCACCCTTTGCTATAAATAAAATCTCATAACTCACTGTAAAGGCTTTTGGTTAGCCAAGCTTCGATAAGAGTATCTTAGAGAAAGCTTGGACAGTATTGTAATGAGCCTTGGCTTCTCCACTGTGCAGAGCTAGTACATCTCTTTGGAGGAGCAGGCAGTTGTGGCTATAACGTTCCACTATTGGAACTAGTGGTTGGACATGGATGTATTGTATGACTGGAACTTACACTTAATATAATAGAGCTAACACGTTTCATGCAAATGTTGTATTGTATTCTATGCTATCTGGTTTACTCTAAATGATATATGTATTTGTTTGTTTACGCATGCATGTATGGACTATTCTATATCAGTATATATGAATCTCTTTGAAATGTGCTGTTGGTTTAACCATCACTTTGGATTGCTCGCTAACTTGCTTTCCAGCTTGTGATGCATCTTCGCTCGTGTGTTCCCTTCCAAGCTGCGTACTATTATAGGTTTCCAAGGGGCGCACTTACCTTACCCTCACCGTGTTAGAACCTCTCATGCACCTTTCTTGGCTTGCTGCAGCTGTCACACCCTTGCTACCAACAAAGACATCTTACTTGCCTCTGTGTGAAATCGCGGTCAATTCATTACCGTACGACCCACTGCTGGGACTCCTACACCAAAGGGTCTGAGGTCTAATTGGGACTTCTTACCGGGGAGATCCCCTTATATGTTGGTGGGTCCAACTCCATCAACAAGTCTCTTTGAGCATCCTAAGTGCTCCATGGTGCAACTGTCCCATCCTCCTGTGCCATAGTTCATTCAGTTCCTTCCTAGTGTTGTTGTCATTGCTTATCAGTGCCATAATTCATTCAGTTCCTTCCTAGTGTTGTTATCACTGCCTATAAGTGCCATTGGAGAATCCATCTGCAATCGATATAGCTGTTGCTTCGAGCTCCAATCTGTCTCACCTTCTTCCAGGTAGGATGCTTGACATATACTTTCCTTGCCACAAAGTATACATCGTATCCCTTGTCCTGCAACTGGGACACTGAAATTAGGTTCATACCCAATCTTGGCACATGCAGTACATTTGTGGCGCTAGTACTGGTTCCTTCTTTCGTCTGAAAATCTATGGTGCCTCTCCCTACTGGAGTACACTTAGTTCTGTTGCCCATAGTGATTTGGAATTCCATTTTCTCCTCTTGATAGCTCGATTAATATTCCCTTACTCCACTCATGTGAGTTGAAGCTTTGCTATCAATATACCAGACACCAACTAAAAGCCGATCCTGATAGAGAGGCAAACTCATCTTCCAATCTGGAAGATAATTCTGAAACTTCTTGATTATCCATAATTTTCTGTGCTATTTTCCTTCCCAACACTGAATTCGCAGCTGCAAAAATACACGTCCTACTCTGCATGGAAACTGTTGCGTTGCTCCCTCTGCTTCTGACAAATCTCGATCTAGAAAATTTTATTCTCTGTTGACTTACTCAGAGAATTATTTTTCCATGAAAAATTTGCCCACTTAGCAAATGGACTGCGCAACCTCTCTAGGGTTTCAAACTGCTGCCTACGCAGTGCTTTTCGAAATCCTTCTTCCGTCTGCAACCGAGCTCTTCTTGCTTTACCAGTGCTCTGATACCATGTGAAAATTCGGTGATCCCGAATCCTACTGCAATAATTGATAATATTTCTTCTATTTGTTAAATTACTTAAACAAATTATTTGCAGTTTTCTACGACAAATATCAAAATACATACACTACAACCTTCACAAATAAAATTATGCGGAAAGTAAATACAAGGAAAATATGAGCACGTATATAACCACAATAACAGTTATTTTTGGACAATTGTCCCTAAAAAAACCCAATGTGGGAAAACCGATGCAGCAGATGATGGCTTCTTTTATTAATCTTCAACAATAATTTCTGTACAAGACACGGATAGACAAAATAGAGGAAGAATCACTGAGAGAAATTTACTGGTGAATTTCTCACACTCCACAACGTTTTTCTGACCCCGAAGAGGACCTCCTTCCCTTTTGCTGGCCTTTCTGCGTCACCCTCTGTGCAGTGACTGCGTAGGCCTTGCGTCAACCCTTTGCGCTGATGATTTGTGTCCCTCCTTTGTGCTGCGCCCTCCAGATTTGTCCTGCACTCTCAGACTATGCTGATGCCCTCTCTTTCCCACCTGCAACTCACTCTCTGACTTGATTTTCTCTTGCCGAACTTCATCTACTGAGAAAATTGATCTACTTGAGCAACTGAGTCTCTGCCCTGGTGTGTTCTCCATCTACCCATCGACTTCTTCTTATAATCTTCTGTTGGCGCACCAATGACCAAGATTAAAACATATTCGATGGCTAAGATTAACGAGAAATCAATCCATTTCTTCTTTTAGAAGATTCTCACAATGACTTAATTAATACCCTTTAATTAACTAGATTTCCCAAGTTTAGACTTAGGAACCATTAAAGAAAAGTTAATTATTTTAATTAAGTCGTCCTTATGTGGAATTTCCAGAAACAATTTCTGGGTTTTGGAGAATACATGTATTCTAGCCTCTCCACAAAATTTTGTAGCTAGAACACATCCGATGCTACAAAAATCAACAAATCTCCCCACTAATCCATGCCTAGATGTGCCCAAGAGAAGCAAGCATAAACAGCCAATTACATAATGAAAAATCATACCTTTGGGGTTTGATTGTCCACCTTCAAAGATACGATCATGATAGATGAGCGAGGGCACACAATAACTGGCTCAGGTGGCGGAGAATAGGTGCACATCGAGCTATCAGGTAGTTGCAAGGGGCTGTTGGCTACCAGCTGAAGACAAATCTCAAAGAAAAATTCTCCAATAGGGGTCACCCACAGGTGGTGGGTAACAAGGCTGTTTCCAACGACATTGTTTCTTGCAGAGGGCTGCATAAGCTGCTCAGCTGGTCCATTGACACTAGTTGGTGGACTTCACACTTTTAGGGATCAGGCCAAACACTTTCTCAGCTTTTCTGGGTTCTTGAAGAGGATTTGGCAGGTGTATTTTCAGGGTGATCCGGTCATTTTCCAGGGTAACCACCCTTATTCATTCAGTGAACTTTCAGCAGATAATTTCCTGGGCAGTTCACATTCTCATCCTGGGCCATACTTCACTTGGGTTAGAGGCATCTTTCTTGGTTTTGCTCTGCTTGCTTAGCAAGCCCAACTTCCTCTATTTCTTCCTACTGATGTACTCCTTCTGGCAAATTAATAAAATGGCTCAGTGATTTTGTTGGTTTCCACTGTGTATCTAATTGTTGGTTGTGTTATTTTTGTTGAAAAGTAACTAGATTTGGTCTTCATAATGACTTGTGTAATTGTGATTTTATGTAATTGATGAAAAGAAAGAAAAATAAAATTATCGTAATGCTTGTCTCATGGGTTTCATGAGCAAGGAATTTTATTTTAGTAATGGCTCCCGTTGTGAGTCCTTAGGAATGGTCATAAAGTCAAATTGAGTCTATGTCATGTATGAAGGACACTTCTTGGGCATATTACACTTATGTATAAGTCAATAGAAATGTAAAGTAGCCCTACAAGACAAGCACAAGTCATCCCTCTTCAAGTCGGCTTCAAATGAAATTAATTATCTCCTCCTAACAGTCATGTCGGCTTACCTTCTTCAGGTCGGCTTATTTCAGTGGCAAACCACTATAAATAGAGCCATCCGAATTTCAGTTAGAGACAGATTTTCGGACAAGAGTTTAAGGGGTCTGCAATTCGGACAAGATTACAGTGCGAAGATAAGACTACAGTAAGGGTGCAGTGCAAGGTAAGTACTGAAGTAGAAGTGCGAGGTACAGCAGAAGAAAGAGCTGAGAAAAGGGTAGCCAAGAAAGTGTGTAATCTGAAGCATAAGGCAGCAGTACAGTGCGAGATAAGGCAGCAGTGTAGTGCGAGGTGAAGCAGCAGTACAGTGCGAGGTAAGGTAGCAGTACAGTAAGTAGTGCAGGGGCAGCAGAGCAGTGCAAAGGTAAGAAGGTAAGGGCAGCAGTACAGTCCTCTAAGGTCCTCAAGGAAGCCGAAGTAAGGAACAGTTCTGAAGCAGTGAAGAGGAAACCGAATTCTAAAGGGTAGCCAAGAAAGAGGAAGAAAAGCAAGAAGAATCTTATCAAGGAGGTTTTGTGTCTTGGTCTTGGAAGGGCAAATAGGTCAAGGGTCTTGGTCTTTGTATTCGTCAGTTGGAATCTCTATAAGAAGAATTTATGCTGGTTTTCTTCTGAAAGAGTGAGAGGTTTTAGCCCTGACTGACAGCTTATATTTTGTGTCTCTTGTCTCTTTATGGTTTGTGCATTGGTAGCTGTTTGATGAAACAGAACACTAATAACCTAAGTAAAAGACGATCCTAATCTAAAGAAGTAAAAACACTCACAAGCAGTTACTAATAGAAGAGAAATCACCTAATATCATTGCCCTAGATTTCTCAACAATTTTGTTATTAGTTTCTGTTTCAAGTTCATCTCTATTATTTACTGCATTTTTCCCAAAAGGAATATTACAACTAATGGCCATGATTGTTCATTATGAACCATATTTTATCAAAGAATACTATTTTTATCTTTTTGGTTTACATGACTTGCCTTATAATTTAATGATGGTTACTCGTGAGTACCATCAGGTACATCATAACCTTCTAGCATATCACTAACAATTGTTTTCATGCCCCAATTGTGTATACCCATGTTGTTTTACTCCACCCATCAGTTTTATGCTCTATCAACAATTCTACACTTCAATAAATTGTCAATATGCAGTCACCAGAAGACATACAAATTACACCTCTTCCTTTTTTTCAGAAGATTGAAAAAATGGAAAGGTATCTAGAACCCATTTTCCCTTTTACCAGAAGAAAACTAGCACCACAATATCATGTATCTTTGACTTTATATCTTATAATCGGGAAATTGAGTTCTTTTTTCACAGTCGTCCAACATTTGCAACTTCTTCAATGTAGACAAATTGATGGAATCTTTCTCAATGTGTAATTTGGGGCTTTCTTTGATGAAATGAATGCTGCTTGTATATAAAAGTTACCTTCAAGTACCACTTGTACATAATAATGTTGTTTCTATGCTATTTCATTATGGCTGTTACTAATAATTGCAATGGAACATTTTCAGGTGACTATTGTCGGTTACAATCATAAGATGAGAATTTTATTGGAGAAGATTTTGGAAAAGATAGTACACTTCGAAGTCAAGGAGGATAGATTTTCCGTGATCAAGGTAAGAGCTTATTTCTTTCTTATATGTAATAGATTGAAAATATATTAATGCCATCTATCCATAAATCTAAAAGTGTATAATGTTTAAATCATCAAAAGATGTGATGGAAGGTATGTCTATGCTATGTTCAAAAGCAATATTAATAAAAATATTCTTGTATAAAAATACAAGCTGGCCTGTAATTTGGCACAACAGTTGTGCTGCAATCTACAGATAATCAAGAATAGCTCGGTATAAAAATGGAAACTTATGGATAAAGATATAGACATAAAGATCCATTTAAAAAAAAATAGAACATTCATAAAATATTGATACAGGTAGTTACTACATGAATGATAATCAAATGCATAGGAAATTAGAATATTCAATACATGTTATAAAATAGAAGTTTAGAGTTAGAACCATAAACTGCAGTTTTGTCATTAAGTCATTTGATGTCATCAAAATCAAATGTATTACATAGATATTGAATCACTGATACTATAGCTGGAGATGCCAATAGCAAATTATTTCAGTTGTCCCCTCTCCAAATACAAAAGAGGGTAGATACTAGAACCATTGACGGAAGAATCTCATAGCTCATTACTGTCAGTTGTCCCCTCTCCATGTCTGAATAATCAAAATCCCCACTACTGTCATTTCTCTCTCTTCCATCCTCCTTTTCTATGTCTAACCTGAGACCTCCTCTTCTATGTCTAATTCAAGATCTGCATCTGCTAGTGTGGAGGATGAACCCTTAGGAAGATCACCATCATCAAAGGTGACCAGTTCTAGAATTGGTTCATTAAGCTCCAAGTCGGCTAATGCGAATTCAACACTGCTATCCAAATCCATATCATCAAAATACACATCTTTTCATCCCTTGGTGTTTGGCATGATAGGACATGTCTAGGGCACATGTCAGACACATTTTTTTCATGTGTCCTATTTTAAGACGTGCCAAACACATGTTAGACATACATCCTAGCATGCCATATGTCGGACATGCATGATAGGGACACAAGGTCCTTGAGGGACATGTCCTATTACTTAGGCTATAGGTTTTATATTGATGCTTCCTTAACTACTTAGTTAAGTTTCAAGTTAGGTTTTAATAAATTTGTCTTAGAGTGATTTTGCATAAAAGCATGGGGTCTAGTAAGGTGTTGTGCATGAAAAGGATTTTTTCTCCTTAGACAATTTTTTTTTTATTTGATCAAGTTCCAAGTGACCTTAGAAGAGGAGGATTTCATGTCTCCAAAACTACTATGTTATCATCATCCTTTATTCAAGTGCAAGAGATAACTAATAGCATATTTGGGAAAACAAAATTTTAATGTCTGAGGTAATAGATGATGTTGGATTCAAGTAGATGAGTGCCTTATCCATTGACCAGAGGAGTCCAAGACAATTGTACGGAAAGGAAAATTGACTATCAAGCATATTAAACCAACAAAGATGCCGGAATACTAGGATGGAGTGATGGCGTCGAGGGTTTTTTCGTCTGTTGCTACTCTTGTTGCATCGGGGATGGCTAGATCTCTCTATAATAGAGCCATGGGGCGGCCCCAAGCGGTCTGACTTCTCTCTCCATGAGGTCTATTTTATTTCTAGGGACTCCATTATAGCTTTTGGAGCCTATATTGTGCTGGAGCTCGACTTTTCCCTCCTAAAAATGGCAGACGAAGGTGACATGACTCCAAAAGAGTTTTCGGCCTAGTTTTTGTCTCTAGTGCTAAATCATTGTCTAAGATCGCCCTAGAGGCTCATGGTAGTCACCATTGGGTAGATCTGTTGCCAAGTGGACCATATGTGCTTGTGCTCTAGACCATCTTTGAGTTACATGCCGTTCCTCATCTTGTTGATGTGTGTTTGAAGGGACTAGATCTAAAGAACTATGACATAGCCAATAATGGTCTCCAGCTGGTCCTAGTCACCCTAGATGGCTTTGACTATGATGACCCGCACATAACGGAGGAGGTAGGCATAGAAATGGCCCCCCGACCTTAGATCTACAATGTCGGTCCAGATCTAGAGGCAAACCAAGTAGAAAGGAACTCTCAATGCCTAGATCTGGATCTGTCAATTATAAATATGACCAAAAAAACATCAGATCTGGCAGATCCTGTGCGAGACAACAAAGGAATGAAAATTTTGAAATTTTTATTAAAAAATCTAAATGGGAAATCCTTTGTTTACTGGATCTGGGAACAAGATCTTCTGGAAAATCTGAAGTATACTATCCAAAGCCATATGGGTATACTATACCATCAGTTTTTCAAGTGCTTGAATATGAGGGCAAGGTGTTGGAAGATCAATATCCGTTGGAAGATTATGGAGTGGGAAAGGACTCGACAATTTCTTTGAGCTTGAGAATGAGGGGTGGGTCTTCCAATATAAACTCAAAGAAACCTAATGGATCCACATCATTCAAAGATGTCCTCAAAGGGAAGTCCGATGCTCCTGTCGAATCTAGTCAAAATTTCAACGTTCTAGGCCCCTACTGTTGGACACCTAATCCTCTAAGGGTTGGTGTGGAATGTAAACAGTCAAAGGGAGTCCAAGAGACCACTTGGTATATGGAAACCAAGGGTCATCAGAATGTATTATAAAAGTATATCATGTGAATAATAGACGTAATTGAATGCTTATCCTTCATATTCTACATTTTCCATGTATGTGTTTAACATGGTATGAGAGCTTGAGGCAAATACCTGCCCTGATCAAAGTGTGAGCCACTAGTTTTATGTTTGTTAGTTCTGCAATATCTGCTTGTCAGAACCGAGCATTCTATTCCTTATTCTACACTTGCCCTATCTGCTTGTCAGAACCAAGCGTTCTATTCCTCATTCTGTGCTTGCCCGTAGGGATCTTAACGCTCCACTAATTTGGTGTAACTCCGCTGACCTGAATTCCAGGTCTGAGAGGTAGATAACTTGCAGAATCTACCCATAATGGAAAATCTAGACAAAGGGATGTGTTGAGTGTCAATACCCTGTGTGCCTATTCTGCCCGTTACTCGAATGTGACCTGGTCTTTTGTTGAGCAGTCTTCACATGGACCTGTGTGTTGGTAACACAATTGAAGGCCTCTGTAGTGACAAAGATCACGGTGGTTGTTGCAAGTCTGTCCTCAATGATTTCTCCAGGAAATGGAACTTTTGTGATAGCTATCTCTAGCTAGTGTGATACAGTATCGCATTCCATTTGCATTTCAGGAATTCCTTTTTTTAACTGTGAGTTTGATTAGAGTGAAGCAAAGTGTTGATATTTAGAACAATTGTCATTCTCTGCGATGAACGCTGGTCCTGAATCTAGACACTAGTTTGTTGGAATAGTGCATGCGGTAATGACTGAACTGTTGATATATCTCCTTGAATTCCTTTCGCTACAAATCCTCCACCGACGAGACTGCTACTGAGCAGACTTGGTCGCCACTAGTGGTGTATGCGTTGTTCTATGCCAGGTACCACCAGAGGCGATCTAGTCGCGGGAACAGAAAAACCATGGTGGTTGGTACGAGTCCTGCGAGCCCTCTCTTCGCTAGTCGCATTGTGTATTAAAACACTCGCTCAGTGGTGAACATGGAGCCATTGTGATTGTGCTGTGGTTGAAATTACATCTCTTGCGCGAATGGTAGACAAGAGATACTTTTACGCTTGTTCCAACAATATCTTATTCAGATAGTGGAGTGGTTGTGTAATAGACAACGTGGGGCCCAAAGATGAGAGTTGCACAGTTGAAGAAGTGGAACAACATCATTTTCTTCTACTTTGGTCACTCGGAAAAAGCTTCTGCCATCAATTCAGACTAATAATTTGTAAAAATAAAAGGCACTCTTCCTGAAGTGAGCTTAAGCCACGATTTGGCCTCTCTGTGTATTGATTCTCTGTGCATTGAGCAGTGGGAATGCATAGTGGGAATAGTGCGTTGAATTTGTGCTACACCGTTCTTGGCATTCATTCAGGTTTCCATATCGACTTCTACAAAAAAAATGCCTCACTTTGTCCAATTTCAGCAGTGATTTGTTTGAGTTAGACTGCTTTGTGCTTTGAATGCCGCAACATAATTGTTTTACTGAGGATGGTAAATCACTTCCCTACATAATATTTGGTGTCTATGGCAATGAAGAGGTTGTCGGCGCTAGTGGTGCGGACCTCATTTATTGAGTAAATGATGTAAAATGCTATCTGGATATAGTACTCAGTAAGCACGAATTATGAAATGGGTTCATCGATATCATCAAGAATTGGAATCATGTGTTGGAGTGAAGGATTCAAGATATGTGTTTAAGCTTGGTGCTTTTGCTTTGAAAGCTAAGGAAAATCCACACTTCACCATTTCCTTTGAGCCTCTATTCATTGTGAATGTTGGTTTGGGAGAATTTGTTTTTGGGTACAAACTTGCGGCCTTTTACTAATTAACGCGGCCCCAAATAGGGTGCACAAGGTATGAATTGGCATTCCAACTATAGCAAGGGAATTTTAAGAATCTCTTAACATAAGATTTCATTTGATGCAGCCTGAGTGAAGTTGTTGTATGTGACATCACTAGTCATATGCTCTATGTTTTAAAGTCTCTTATGCAAAGCAAGTTTTTGTGGTTTGTATTGAAAGGTGTGAAGGTAAATGTGAAAAAATAAAATAAAAATTGCCACCATTTTCGAAAATTGCAGTCACCATCAAAGTCTCATTCATGTTTTGGGCACATAGAGCTTGATGTTTTGGAGTTTCCCTTGGTCATTATTGCTGAGTTTGAGTTGTTGATAAAAGGGCTAAAATTAACACTTTATTAGAGTTATTGAGAACTCTAATCGTGTCTATTGCTGAAAGCATACTTAAAATCAGCAAGGACACTCTTTTTGATATTCAAACGTATTTGCAAAATGCACAAGATAAGGGAGTTTTTATAAATTGAATCACAGTTACAGAGAGACGAGTAACAATGGCAAAGACATCCTTCTATGCTTGTTTTTGTTTAGAACAACCCCTTATCTGACTTTGAAACAGGATCCTATCAACAGCCAACAAGTCATCAAGTTAATAATGTTGAGGTTGATTCAGATCCAGGGCCCAGTGAAGCAACAAAGTTACATGCAAATGCAGAAGTTCAGTTTGCACTTCCCAAGCCCATCATCAGACCTTGGGAAGAGCTTGTCCATAACAAGCACAAAACTGGTTTGGGATACGGCAAGGATGTGCCCTTTCATATTCAGATTACTCAATGCCCATCCAGTTTCAGAGTGCTGGATTTCTTCATGGCAGTTCACCTTCAGCTATTCCAGATTCTACTCCTCTTCCACAACAACAACAACATAATGTTATATGCCAACATTGTGACTGAGTTGGCCATATGTAATATCATTGTTTTGATCTTCATTCGTGCAAGCATTGTGGTCAGCATACTCATTCTTCAAACAGATGCTTTAGAAACAAACCTCCTGCAAGAACAAAGATTCATGTTGGATGGATTGCTTCTTGGCAATGGGCTTCAACAACCAAGAAGATATTTCAGTCATATGTCAAAATTTATTCTAGCGTATTGAAAAGTCTTGCAGTTGAGTTTTCTCCATCATCTCACCTTGTATCTGACAGGTGGGGAAGTGATGGTCATCTACAAGCTTGAAAGCCACATAAAGCGAGCCTGAGCCACAACCTGCCATACCAGATTCAGAGTTGTAGCCAGAGACACACATGCCCCTGAGCATGCCATTCGGTTGGTGGTCAGCGTTAAACCATCTTTATCTATGTGGGATTTGAGACCTCCCTTTTTAGGTTGAGGTTCTCCCTTTTTTATGCAGGTTGCATACCTCCATTTTCCGGGTTGAAGGTCTCCTCTTCAAAGCATTTGGATCACTTCCTCTAGTAGAATAATTCAAGTTCTTGCCAGGTTTGGAAGAGTTCCGAGAACTGCACTAAGCGATCCAGTGTTGGTGGTCATCCTTAAACCACCACCTTATGCCAACATTTCAAAGAGCACATTCAACCTAGTGCTACCATGCATATTTTTTCACATTTTGTATTACAACTCTCTTCTTGGACTCATACATAATCCTTTCGGATTAAGCGGGGGAATGTTGGACACCTAATCCTCTAAGGGTTGGTGTGGAATGTAAACAGTCAAAGGGAGTCCAAGAGACTACTTGGTATATGGAAGCCAAGGGTCATCAAAATGTATTATAAAAGTATATAATGTGAATAATAGACGTAATTGAATGCTTATTCTTCATATTCTGCATTCGCCATGTATGTGTTTAACACCTACATTGTGGAACAATTGAACCAGGTTCCAGAAATGGCAGTAGATCTTTCAGAGGTAAATGACATTAGTACAATCTTGTAATCCCAAACAATTATATGCATATTTAATGGCTTTTGGCCAAAACCAATGGATCTATTTTAGTGGATTTTTACCACCTGGATAGTGAATTGTGATATTCATTTATGTTCCAGGGGTTTTTTTATTGTAAAATTTGAAAAATTGAAGGGCAGGTATTTTGTCTTGAGAGATGGTCCATGGGTTCTGGGATATGCAAGTCATTTTATAACCCCATGGTTCCCAGAATTTGATGCTAATACAATGGTGGTTTCCAAAATTTTGGTGTGGGTCAGGTTGCATAATCTCCCACTTCATTTTTGGCATCATAAAGTACTGGAAGGAATTGGAAATAAGCTTGTGAGGTACATAAAGACAGATACATAGAGAACTGAAGAAACAATCTTTACTTTCACCAAAACTTGTGTCGAGGTAGACCTTAGTAAAGGCTTACCTGATCGATTTCATCTGTTAGATGACAAAAAGTGTTGGACCTAGTTTTTAGATTTTGAAAATACGACAATTAGATGTCGTATTTATTTACAAACAAGTCATTTACAAAATTCATGCCCTCAGGGAAAGAAATATTGAAGAAGGAAAAAGAAACAAGGAAAAAAGCCCAAGGGATGGCAGTTTCCAGAGAAACACCTCTTAGAAGAAGAGGATGAAGGGGAAATGGGTAATCCCATAATTGAGGAAAATCATAATCCATAAGAAATATTATCAGATAGGGGAGGAAAACAAGAAGCAATAATGGTACCAAGTCCAAAAGTTTCAGAAGCAGTAGGAACTTCAATCCCAGTATTGTAGAAGGAGATGATCCTCATAGAAAAGGAGATGGGAGGTTATAAGTGATCTCATGTATCTTAAGAGGTTAGATATAGATAAGGAAAACCCGATGATAGCAGGAGACAACCAGTTAGCAATTGTAAATGCTACTCCTAATCTAGGAGGTTGGCGGAAAGTGAAAAAGAAGAAAGGAAGAAAAGGCTAACCAAGTATTTTTACTTATTCCCAAGTTGTTTTTACTGTTTTCATTGTATTATTTTTCCTAGGCACCAATTTTGACTAGTATGATTGAATGCTCTTGGAGCATATACAACATGTAATTTTGTTTCCTTAAAAAAATTACAATTTTTCCTTGGGGAAAAAAGCAACAAAAATGCCCAAAACAACAGTAGTTCCAAATGTAATGGATCTGCAAATTGCACTTTCTACTAACATACTATGCTCAAAAAGGTACCATGGCACTTCCATTAAGTACTTGCCTCAAGATATAATATCAAAGTTGAATATATCAAGTAAACAGACAATTTTCTATTGAATAGTCATTCCCATACTTTGTGAAATTTACACTAATTGCAAAACTGGAATTTAATCTCCTAAATTATGCAGTTTATTTGTCTTAAGAAATAATACGACAAATAACGATAAATTCACTACTGCAATCTTCACAAATTAAATACAAGAATTGAGAAATAATGCACACACAAGATAGATGACACCAATATTTTTGGACAAATGTCCCTGGAAAAACCCCAATGTGGGGAAAACCAATGCAACAGAATAGGGTTTATATTATTAATTCTTCAGCGATTAGAGAAATTACAACTACTTTCCTGATACTGGCAAAGCTACGAAAAATAATAATCTCCATTGGAAAAATAATCTGGAGACAAATTCTCCTCTGCAAATTGATCTGGCTTGTTCCAGCACACTCGTACTCCTCCCTGACACTCGCACTGCTGTCCAAAAATGCGCTATGCTTGCTCTAGAAAATTCACAAAACCTTTGGGAATCACTCCCTGCAAGTAAAACTACCTCCCTCTGCCTCCTGATGCTACTTGCACCTCCTATGGCAATTCTTTTGGCTATCGGAAATGGAATTATTGCTCCAGCTATGCACACTAGGTAAACTAGCTAACTTGCACTAGATGAATCGAGCTCGTCTTCTACATATAAATTGACCTCCATTCTTGTCACTGAAACACTAGAAGGTATGTGGAAATCCTCTCCAGAAATCTTCTCCCAAATCTCTGTTGAAACCCTTGCTGTCGGTGTCTCCCTCTGCTTCAACTGCACCCTTGCTATCTCTGCAATTGGGTGAGTCGAACTGCTCCAATGTGTCTCTCCAACCCCATCTATTTGCTCTTATAATCTCTTGTTAAGAAATCAACGACCATGATCTAATCACAATCAATGGCGAAGATCATCTTGACTCCATCAAGTGACTTTTCCATAAGTATCTAGAGCAAAATCTAATTACCCCAATTAATACTGATTAATTAAGCTTATTTCCGTAAGTTAGACTTAGGAAAATTAATTATCTGCTTAATTAAATCCAATTAAGCCATTTTCTTGCGAAATCAATTTTGGGTGTTGGAGAAAATGTGTTCCCTAGCCTCGTAGACACCATAGAGACTAGAACACTTGTCTGAGCTACACAAACTAACACTCCCTCTTAGCGAAGAAGGTGTTATGAATAACACCCAAATTGTCTCTTAAGAAGATGAACCTCGTCTTCCCCAAAGTCTTCATAAAAATATCTACTACTTGCTCATGTGTAGGTATACATTGTAGTTGGACTATCTTGCGTTGCACACATTCCCTGATGAAGTGGAACCTGATATCTTTATGTTTTGACCTATCGTGAAATGTGTTTTTTGATGGTCTAATGCAACTCCAATTGTGACAATGTATCATTGTGGTCTCTACCCTTTGACCAAACAAGGCTACCAACAACTTCTGAAACCATATGGCCTCGCATGTAGCCATGTTCGCTGCTATGTACTCTGCCTCGGCTGAACTCAGTGCCACAGACGTTTGCTTCCTGCTGTACCAAGAAGCAACTCCTAATCCCATGTTGAAGCAACACCCTGAAGTGCTCCAGCTATGTGCACTGGGTAAATGGGCTAACTCGCACTAGCAGAATCAACCTCCTCTTCCGCGGATAAATCGACCTCCTTTCCTGTCACTGGTGTTGAAGTTTCTAACTCTACCAATTAGAAACTCTCCATGCACTTTACTGATTTATTCCTACCTACTTGCTCTGTTAATTAACAAGTTATTTACCATGTAAATACTGAAAATAAATACAAGTGCATGCTCAACATATTACAGATCATCAACTGAAGGAAACAAAAACAAGCACACAAATGACACCGTTATTTTTGGACTAATGTCCCTGAAAAAACCTAATGCGGGAAAACTGGTGCAACTATCTGAGGGTTTTATTATTAAGCAGCTCTTTTCTGAGTACACTGGGTGACAAACTGGCTAACCTTACAGAGATAAAAATTTGGCAGCAATACTTCTCTTCGGAAACAGGTATTCGGAAACCCTTCACCACGAAAGCCCTCTCTAGCACAGTCTGAAGCCCAGCGTCAGCTCTGCTGGCCTTTGCGTTAGCCTGAAACCCTCTGCGTCAGCCTACTGAGGCTCTATGCAGCCTCTCTTGCTCTCTGCGTCACTCCTACAGCCTCTACGTGGATGACGCAGGCCCTTCTGGCTTTGCGCAGTCTCTGCTGCCTCTGCATGGCTCCCTCTGGTTCTGCGTCTGCCTCTCTCTGCTTTTGCGCTGGTCTCTCGGCACTATCCCTGCCTCTTTGCCTCGTACTCACTGTCCCTCGCCGCAACTGATCACTGATTCTATCACTCTTAGCAAACCCCGCTCTAGAGAATAGAATCACTGATCACTCTGATGTATTCTCCAAGTGACCCTCAAGCCTCCTCTTATACTTTTCTCGTTGACAAATCAACGGCCGAGATTAAGTCCCTAATCGACGGCTAAGATTAGATCTGGCTTGATCCATGTTTTTTGGACCATTCTAACACAGTTTTATATTAATTCACATTAATATTTTAATTTCCCTAAGTTTAGACTTAGGGGCTCCATTAAAAATATTATTTATTTTAATATCTCCCTAATTGTTTAGAATCTACCCAAACCCTTTCTAGGTATTGGAGATCTCATGTGCCCTAACCTCTCCACCAAATTTCGTGGCTAGAGCACATCCGATGCTACCCCAAATCAACACTCCCTCTTAGCGAGGACTGTTCTTTAGTAATACTCCTCACTGAGCATCACTCTGATCTTCTGGCATCGGTCCCTGTGCTGATGCTAGGCTTGCTACCCAACATCCTCTGCACTGCTACATCCTGTACTGTTACCCATGTCCTTGCCACTGCCACCACTACATCCGTACTGCAACTCCCTCTGCATCTGTGCTGCTACCCATGGCCTTGCCACTGCCACTGCTGCATCTGCACTACAACCCCTCTCATCATGCTGCATCGTGCTGCCCATAGCACTACCACTACTAACTACTGCACTGCAATCCAGTTACTGAGAAGTAAGTAACTGATCTCCCAACTCTAACCTCTCTGTCATGCTAGAGTACTCTTGATGCTGAAGCTCCCTCTGCTACTGACAAGTGCTCCCTCTCTGATCTCTGCGCTGCTGCAACAACTCCCGACATCTCGCACCGTTGCACACCTCTCTGTGCCATCTTGCACTGGTGCAACACTCCCGTGCCTCTCGCACTGTTGCAGCTTACTAGCCTCGCGCTGTCCTAGGAATTCTGCACTGTAGCTCTCTCTGCCGCTTCATCCACATCCGTCTCTACCCACATCTGCTAGTCCTGCTACTCCTTTGCGGGGCTCCCATAGAATGGTTTAATCCAAGAGACTGGGTACCTCGAGGATCCTGCCCTTATCGCCTGTAGTCTATCTGACTACAGCTCGATGTCTCCCCACTTCCGCTCAAGTGGCGTGTGTGCACTCATGGCACAGTCATCGTCTGTCTCCGCTTCCTTCTCTACCCTTATTGGCGCTACCTTGGTCTCGGAGGCCTCTCCCTTGTTCTTCTTCCTTGGACACTGGGTTGCATAATGACCCAGCTCCCCACAGTGGAAGCATTTAACCTTCGAGAGGTCCTTCTTCTTCCGTGTCTCTTGCTTTCCCTCAGATGCTAGGGAAACATCCTCCTCCTCCTGCTTGACTCTGATCCCCTTGCCGCTGCTTCTTGTCTTGCTTAGCCTTCTAATCTCTTCTTGGCAAAGAGCCGTCCACATTTCCTCCCAATGTGGAAGGGTCTCTCTGCCCAGTATACTCTAGACAAATACCTCCCAGTCTTCTGAGACTGCGATGAGCGTTGTTCTCACCATCAATTCCTGATCCGGCGTGGGCCCTATGGAAGTCAGCTGATCCCGAATCTCATTCAGTCAACCGAGGAAGGTGTCGATCAGTTCTCTCTTCTTCATCTGGTATGACCGCAACTGATTTTCTGGTAACATCCTTCTCTGCACAAAAGTATGCTGGTACAATTTCTTTAGGGCCTCCCACATCTCATTTGTCGTTTCATTCTCGACAATGTGTGGTACTACATGGTCCTTGACACCGTCAAGGATGATGCTCTTGGCCCTCGCCATTGCCTCCTCATACTTGTCGTTATCAGTTGGGTCAACTGGGATCACTATTGTCCTCAAGGCGAAGTGCTTGACACGATTTTTGTCAAGTACGAATAAGATTTTGGCCTTTTAGACTGTGAAGTGTGAGGCTCCGTCCAGTCTGTCCTGGTCTCTTACTTCGTGTAGTGCCATGTTGCTCTTCTACTTCCCTCCTGGAAGTTCTCAATGTGACTCCCTCTGAGCCTTGATTTCCCTCCTGGTAACCCTTCTGCCGATGTCGAGATGCCCCCTACTCTGATCGTCTATGCAAACTGCACTATTGATCCAGATTTCTTCGCTAGAAACCCTCGGTAGAAACTCCCTCCTCCTTGGCCTTGCCCTCTTAGGTACTGTTCTGACTAAAGTAGTCCACTAACTCCACTCTATAACTTATCCACAGCCTCCTAAACCTCAGCAACTTGAAGGTGAGAGCTTCCAGGCTTTGCGCAGTCACGGCACTGGCAAACTAGCTCCCTCAGCCAACTGCGTCAACCCTCCTGGCCTCTTCGTGAGCCTGTCTTTGCCTCCTTTAGCCTTTGCGCAACCGCTTCTTGGTTTGAACTTGATGACATAGGCACTACGTCACTCCTTCCTTGCTGCTTTGCTGCTAGGAACAACTTCTGTCACTTGGGACAACTATTTTCTGTTGTTGCTGCTTTGCTCGGCTGATGTCCTTAGTTCTCCTGTGATCTGCAACCATGCTCTGATACCATGTTGAAGTGTCTAAGTCTACCAGTTAGAAACCCTCCATGCACTTTACTGATTTATTCCTACCTACTTGATCTGTTAATTAACAAGTTGTTTACCATGTAAATACTGAAAATAAATACAAGTGCATGCTCAACATATTACAGATCATCAACTGAAGGAAACAGAAACAAGCACACAAATGACATCGTTATTTTTGGACTAATGTCCCCAGAAAAGCCCAATGCGGGAAAACCGGTGCAACTATCTGAGGGTTTTATTACTAAGAAACTCTTTTATGAGTACACTGGGTGCCAAACTGGCTAACCCAATAGAGATAAAAATCTGGTAGCAATAACTCTCTTCGGAAACAGGTATTCGGAAAGCCTGCACCACGAAACCCCTCTCCAACACAATTTGAAGCCCATCATCAGCCTAAAACCCTCTGCGTCAACCTACTGACGCTCTATGTAGCCTCTCTGGCTCTCTGCGTGGGTGACGCAGGCCCTTTTGGCTCTGCGCAGTATCTGTTGCCTCTGCGTGGCTCCCTGTGGCTCTGCGTATGCCTCTCTCTGCTTCTGCGCTGGTCTCTCAGTACCGCCCCTGCCTCTTTGCCTCGTACTCACTGCCCCTCGTTGCAACTGATCACTGATTCTATCTCTCTTAGCAAACCCTGCTCTAGAGAATAGAATGATTGATCACTCTGGTGTATTCTCCAAGTGACCCTCAAGCCTCCTCTTATACTTTTCTCGTTGAGAAATCAACGGCTGAGATTAAGTTCCTAATCGATGGCTAAGATTAGATTTGGCTTGATCCATGTCTTTTGGACCATTCTAACACTGTATTATATTAATTCACATTAATATTTTGATTTCCCTAAGTTTAGATTTAAGGAATCCATTAAAAATATTAATTATTTTAATATCTCCCCAACTGTTTAGAATCTGCCCAAACCCTTTCTGGGTATTGGAGATCTCATGTGCCCGAACCTCTCCACCAAATTTCGTGGCTAGAGCACCTCTAATGCTATCCCCAAATCAACAATTGGAACACTGGAAAGTCTGTGGAAATCCTCTCCAGAAATCTCTGCCCAAATCTTCGCTGAGACCCTTGTTTTCAGTGTCTCCCTCTGCTTCAACTGCACCCTTGCTATCTCTGCAACTGGATGATTCGAACTGCTCCAGTGTGTCTCTCCAACCCCATTAATTTGCTCTTATAATCTTTGATTGAGCAATCAACAACCATGATCTAATCGCAATCGATGGCTAAGATCGTCTTGACTCCATCACTTGAGTTTTCCGAAACTCTCTAGAGCAAAATCGATTTACTCGAATTAATATTGATTAATTAAGCTTATTTCCGTAAGTTAGACTTAGGAAAATTAATTAACTGCTTAATTAAATCTAATCAATGCCTTTTCTCCTGAAACCAATTCTCGGTATTGGAGAAAATGTGTTCCCTAGCCTCATAGACACAATAGAGACTAGAACATTTGTCCAAGCTACACAAAGTAACATACTATGCATAATTCAGATCTGATATTGTCAAGCCTTAAGAGGAAAAACGAGGAACTCCTTCCAGTCCTCCTAGGTTGGCTAACAAACATAGTCGCTGAGATATTTAATAGCTAGGAAAAGAGAAACAAGGTACATGATAGCAACCTTAGAATGCAAAATGAAAGCCCTGCCCAAAACCAAGCTCTAAATCTGCAAATACATCTTCATTATCCACCCTAATAGTTTAGGGCCTTTCACCACAAAGGAAAACATACTATGCAAATGAGTATGTTGCTCCTTTTTATAATTACGTTTCTAACCAATATAACTGTCTAGAAAACCCTAGTGCACCCTCCTCTTAGGGTATTTTTGACCATGTGTAAAGTTGTTCTAGAGAGTTCTTAGTAGGGTGCCTTCCTACATAGATTATATAAAAGGTTTCTAGGGGCTTCCTTGTGGGGCACCCTCTCTTTATGCGAAGAAAATGCATTTTAGAGACTTTTATAGGAGTGACTTCCTCTATAAGCTTCTTTGATTAACTTCCTAATGCAATACTCTAGAAGATCATGGATCTTTCATGCAATAAGTTCTAGGATCATCTTCAAGGTAAGGTGTTGTTCGAATGGCATTTTCTAGCAGTTTCTTCACCAAAATGGAAATAGAACACCATTTTTATTCTTTAGATATGAAGTGCTCTTATTGTTGTTTGAATTCTTGCTAGTTGAATGTGCCAAGGGTCTAGGATGCCTCCAGAGTCCAAATATGTAAATTTTTCC
This sequence comes from Pinus tabuliformis, assembly GCA_031772625.1. Taxonomy (NCBI): domain Eukaryota; kingdom Viridiplantae; phylum Streptophyta; class Pinopsida; order Pinales; family Pinaceae; genus Pinus; species Pinus tabuliformis. The sequence continues at coordinate 1,454,701,073 of CM062819.1, read as the reverse complement.
TCAAGATATGGGGAAATGCACAATAAGTGCTTCTCCCATGGTAAAAAATACACTGAAATATGAAAATCTCTCCTTCAAGGCAAGGTTGTCTACTCAAACCATGAAATCAACACCCACTAGTCCAAGCATGCAAGATCTCATGCATACTATGGTTGATAGTCTCATAAATATATTGCTGGAAGTATCCTGAATATTTGGATAGGAAAATAGAAACTAAGATCCTACCGAGAGTGTTGTGGCTAATCCAAGAAACAAGAAATTCCAACTGTAGAATTATGGACTTGCACATTCCTATCCAGAATTAGGAGCTACTGCTTTTTATTTCCTCCTTCCTCGTATATTTTCAACATTGGGTCAGATTTGAATTTCCTTTATGTACATTATGGTATTATCATTGTCACCCTAAGTGGCCGTAGCTTGCACATGGGAATTCTATTGGCATGTCATGACTCCTAATATGTATATTTTATGGAATATTGAGCATTTTGAATAAAGGGTTTTGGATATGGAAATTTTCTTACTATCTTATACATGTGCTTTCCTTTTGGAACATCCAATTCACTCATTTGTTTGTTGGAATATCAATCCTTATCACCGATCAATACTGCGAAGTGCAATGAAATATTGTTCTTGGATGTGTGTTTTGTCATTTTATCTACATGGACTGTATCCTTTCCATCCAATGCCTTTCTATCGACTATTATATATGTCATTGTAATGATAGCTTCTCTGTTGTTCACCAGGCTTTGGTCATTGGCTTCCTTGTCATCAAGTCCCTAAACCTTTTGGCACTGGACAAGTGTTAGCCCCCATACATGGTCTTACAACATTGTGGAGACCTGTGTTTTTGGTAAACAATCACTTGAGCCTAGTCATCGTGACCTGCTGAGGAAACCCTTCTCCCAACGTTACATGGCTGTTCTTCTAGGTTCGTTAGAGGGAGTTGCCTCATGCACCCAAGTATTCTCTACATACCTACTATTGACCACTAGAGTGGCACCGGAAGATCTTTTTGAAGAGTTCATCCCCAAATATGTACCAAAGGCTGCTTGTACCATCAAAGATCATCATATCACCAGAGTTTTTCAACTCTACTTCTTCTTCTCATCATTTTCTGTTGTACTCAAATTCTGCAATCCCTGCGGGGGGCACTGAAAAGTGATGCTAGTATGAGGAATACAGTCATGTAACAAGCTTGGGTAGCTTGAGACCTTGTCATCAAGTGAATATTACTCTTGGAGGTTTTTTTCACTTGGTTAATTATCATTTTCCTCCAAGAATTTAATAATTAATCGAGTTTTTTCCTCCAAACATAAACCCAAAGCTGGAGTACAACTTGATGGCGAGGCCTTGGGTGAGTCCTAGTGTCTAGGGTCATTGTATATTACCATACTATATGACACAAAAAATTGTGGAATTTGATTGGGTCTACGGGGTCTTTTTTAAATTTTTAAAATTTCCCACAGGGTGGAAATTGGAATAAATTTTGTATATGAAATGTAATGAATGATGTCTAGAGAAGTTGTATGGGGTATGAGTAATAAAAATTTCTCCTCTCACCCTCAACTTTCTATTATATCAACTTTGAGGGGTTAAAAATATGTTCTAGACCCTCAAAACCCACTTTTCCTAAGTTTAGTGGGAAATATGGCAATAAATTAAACCATAAATAAATTAAATGGAGATAAATAAATTGCTCCATGTGTCAAAATGACATGGAAATGACTTGAAAATTATCTCAAGTCAAAAGAATGAGTCAAAGGACAAGTTGGAGGATGATTTGGCACCTTGCGTCATAAATACATGACCCACTCAAGGAAAGCGAATTTCTTGGCATTAATGCAGCTGCTAGTGACTTGGAAAATCGAATTTTTTGGGAGTTAATGCACATGTCACGTACCTCACCCTTATATTAAAATGTATATAATTTTTTTTTTTATAATAAGACTACAACTTCAGCAGCTTAATAATTCTCGGATTAACTTACCTTTGCATTGGATGTGTTTATTAACTATGATGTTTAAACCTATGTGAATTATACCATATATAATCCAGCGCGTTGGCTTTGGGCGTATCGAGGCAACTTTGCTTGTTACCTTCGTTGGCACCGCCTGCAACGGACATGTGGCCACGGTATTAATTTCCGCCGGCCCGTTCACGTGAATGGCCCGGCTCAAGGTGGAAAATTCCCGCTTCCTATTTGGTGTTACCGCCTTAATCAACGGCGTGGATACTCTGGGTAAATCGGAGGGTGGAGGCGCCCCCACGATTCCACCTCTGATATCGGCTATATACTTCAACTTATCCCGAAACTTCGAGGGTTTTCCGGCATTCGATTCCATTTCGCCACAGTAGGTAAGACTGTTCCGCGCCGAGGAAATGTCTGCCATCTTCGCCCGTGCGCGTTCTCACCGCCGAGCTTCTGTTTCTGAGCTTATATTCTTCAATCTAGCTTCTGGTAAGTGTTGCAGCCAGTTTATCATTTCCTCGTTTTCCTTGGTTTATCTTCTAAGGAGTCGGACTAATGATTTCTTCAATCTCCTTGTTGCTTGATGCAGACATCCACTTCTGGTGTTAATACGACAGGGTGGTCTTCCTCCAGGCGATAAATTGCTGAGGTTACCACAGGTACCGCATCTTCGGCTCTTTGATGTACTGTGTGTTCAAATTTCTGGGTGAATGTTCCGCTCATCTATCCTACCATCCGTCGGCAGAGGGTTACCCCCTGCGCCTAAACGATGCCCCAACCTTATTCTTTTTATGGTTGGACGCAGATGGCGACGGAGGGTTCAACACTGTCCGGTCCAGTTCGTCTTGGTCTTGTGTTACGGATTCTGGGGTAGCCCCCTCGCTTCCAGCGGTTCTGAGTTGGAAGCTTCCAGTTATGAGGCTATTGTTCCGTCTTTAGTTTACTGTAGCAACTACGTACTGTATATATTTTGGTTTAACCTTATTTATGACTCTTCTGAAGGCATCTGTTGGACATTCGGCTCATTTGGAATTGGTTTGGACCCATATAGCCTTGCGGCTGTTAAAATCAATTCAACTCTTGTTTATTACTCTTGTTATTTACAAGTGGTCCATTTTAATTTAAAGATTTGAATGAATAGGGAAGTGCGAGCACTACCCAGACTTTGTATTTTTATTCTCTGTTCTGAAATGTGCTTACAATGAGTAGAGAAGTTTGCACACTACCCAGGTTTTGTAATTTGAAATCCTCTATTTCGAAAATGTGCTTACTGTCTTCCGGCGTTATGTAAAGCTTTGTTTACTATCAGAATTATTTTTCTAGCAAGATTTTGGTGAGATACCTGCGAATATTGCGCCTGCATCTCATTACAATAGATGTTTGGCCGTTCGATCTTGGGTTCTCTATATGTAAGAGATTAATTAATTCTGAAGGTTATATCCTCAAGTCGAAATGCTATTTAGTCCTTAACGTGGCAATGGTTGGACTGTACTCCGCGGCTCGCTGAAGATATATATATACGTTTTCCTGTGAATCGTTTGACATGTATATGTTTCTCTAAACATCATTTAATGTTTACTACAACACTGTTGCTTGTCACACTATTTCCTACAAAAGCTGGTTTCTTTTTTTATGTGTATGCATTTTCGCTATTACAGGAATCATTTCTTTGGAAACTGATCTAGGACTATTTCTTTCTTATTTGGTTCATCTAAAGATATCTCGTAAGCTTGTTTTCTGCTTAAATACTGTTTGTTTCCAAGGTGCAAAATGATTCTCAGGTATCCACCCCTCATTCAGGTAGTTGTCTTGCGCAAAGAAATCTTCCGGACTCATCCATGCCGCGGGGTCAACCCGGTTCGAAGGTTACGTTATAATTAATCCTCTTCTTGACTTCTTTATATTCTGAACTCCGTGTGATACCTGGAAAGGTTCCATTCGAGTTTAAAGATTATGGGTAAGGGTTTTAATGTCACTCCTCTCCACTATCCAAATGATGATAGCTTCTGTGGATAATGACAACTCCCTATAGTTAAAGTAAACTACCCACGAGACAGGGCTTACAACCCCCCTGGTTCACAGTCGGGGTTTAACCATGTTTCTGTTCCTCTGCATGTGCTAGTAGTTAAGGTAATACCCCTACAGCCGGGTTCTGTCCCATTCTTCCGTTTCCTGTTCTGGGTCAAGTACCCCAGTTTATTTGTTCTAAATCATAGTCATTGCAATTCTGTTTATGCAACAGTAATAACGTTTGCTTCTTCCAAGAAAACTCTATATATATATATTACACAGTTAACTACAGATGCATTAAGGTTCAGTTTACTTACCTGGTCACTGTCGGTACTGTAACTCCTTAGCAAGTCACCTGCAGATTTCTGTGCATAGCTTGTTCTCCACCCATCCGTGAGACTTGTCCTCCAGGACCAGAGTCTCCCCCCAAGCTCTCCTTGCCAGATCCCTATCCTCAGCAAGACAGCACTTCGTGCTCGACTATCTGGTCCTTACCAGACTTAGTCCATTCGGGTTTTTCTCCCCTTTTTCCTTTTTTCCTCTGCCTGTCTCTACAGCCCAGAGTTTTGTCAAAACCTTCCCTTTTCCCTGGAGACCCTTCCAGTTAGGGAAGGTAGTTATTTCCAGTTTTACTAACTAACTTTCTTTTTCCAGTTCCCTTCCGGGAGCTGCCAATACTCTCATGAGTATTTTCTTTTAAACATTTTAGTGCACATGTAAAATTAAAAGAATACTCTTAAGAAAAGAAGTCTTTCAATATCATTCTAATTCAGTCTTTTACCGTAGTAAACTTAAATAATTACATTTTCCCGGGGTCATCACATCTCCCCCTCTTGAGATTGGACATCGTCCCGATGTCTAGTGTCCCCAAACAGCTCCGGATAAGCTTTCCTAAAAAGCTCTTCATCTTCCCAAGTGGCCTCATCAGGCCCATAGTGTTGCCACTGCACTTTAATTTGGGTAATAACCCGTTTCCGCAGCTGCACTTCTCTCCGGTCGAGAATGCTTAGTGGCTCGACCAGGACCTCTCCTTCCGGTTCGACCTGCAACCATCAACAGTATCAGTTATTTGTCTCCGGACACATTTCAATTAGTTCAATTGAAATCAACTCTTACCCGTATATCTTGCCACTTGATCACATGCTTAGGGTCATAAATATACTTTTTGAGCATGGAAACATGAAAGACATTGTGAATTCTAATGTGGCTTGGTAGAGCAAGCTGGTAGGCTACTGGCCCAACTCTTGCCAAGACCTGAAAAGGTCCAAAATAACGAGGTGCAAGTTTAGCACAACTGCTCCATTGCAGGGTGTTCTTCCTGGCTTGTATTCTTACATAAACATGGTCGCCCACCTGATACTCCTTGAACCTTCTTTTCCGATCTGCAAAATTCTTTTGTCGATCTTGAGCGGCCTTTAAATTAGCCCGCACCCTTTTGACCATGTCCTCCATCTCTTTGAGCATTTCTGGACCCAACCTTAATTTTTCCTCCGGGCCACTCCAGCTTGAGGGCGTACGACATTTTCGTCCGTACAAGACTTCAAATGGAGACATTTGGATCGATGTGTGATATCCATTGTTGTAGGCGAATTCCACCAAGTGTAAATAGTCTTCCCAGTGTGTTGGTTTTTGCATTACACATGCTCTCAACATGTCCTCCACAATCTGGTTTACTTGCTCCGTCTGTCCATCAGTCTGGGGATGGTAAGCTGTGCTAAAATTCAGCTGTGTACCCAGTTCTGCAAATAGTGCTTTCCAGAAGGCGGATGTAAACTCTACATCCCGGTCTGATATTATAGTCTTCGGAAGCCCATGCAGTTTGAACACGTTCTGCATAAAAATGTGTGCAATCTGCACTGCCCTGTAGGTAGATTGCACTGGTATGAAGTGTGCTGCCTTACTCAGCTTGTCTACTACTACCATAATAGAATCATTGTTCCTCTTTGTTCTAGGCAGCCCAGTTATGAAATCCATAGATATAATTTCCCACTTCCATTCTGGAATTGGCAGGGGTTGCAATAACCCTGCCGGATGCTGGTGCTCTGCCTTGATCTGCTGACACTCCAAACATCGCGCTAAATATTCAGCCACATGCTTTTTCATTCCCGGCCAGTAGTACTCCCCACGAAGTGCAGTAAGCATCTTCTGGTATCCGGGATGTCCTGCGTAGTGACTGGTATGGAATTCATTCAGAATTAGATTTTTAAGGCTATTGTCGTTTGGTACAAACAATCTTTTTTTGTAAAACAGCATTCCATCCTTGCTTACTTCATACCCCTGCTGACTTTCCTTGCTTGAAAGTGGCATTTGCTGCTTCATTTGCTGATATTCGGCATCTTGGTTTGCTGTTGCTTTTATCATTTCCTGCAAGGAATTGTTCCATTTACTGAGTGTAACTTCATATAAACATTGTACCTTTCGACTCAGGGCATCAGCTACGCGGTTCTCCTTTCCTTTCAGATGTTTAATGTCGAAATTGAATCCACTTAAGAAATCTGCCCAACTGGCTTGCCTTGCATTCAGGGTGGGCTGACTGAAGTAGTTTGTCAAGCTGTGATGGTCTGTTAACAACAGAAATTTCCTACCCAGAAGATAGTGCCGCCACATTTTAAGTGCATGTATGACGACTGCCAATTCCAAATCGTAGGCAGAATACTTCTGCTCATGTTCCTTCAGCTTTCTCGATTCGTAGGCGATCACTTTCCCTTCTTGCATTAACACACCTCCCACGCCTTCTCGACTAGCGTCGGTACATACCACATAATCCTTATTAGGATCAGCTATACTCAAGACGGGAGCAGAAGTGAGCAAATGCTTAAGTCGTTCAAAACTTTGCTGACATTCCGCATTCCATTTGAATGTCCTTCCTTTCTTTTGCAAGGATGTGATAGGATATGCTACCCTTGAGAAGCCTTCCACGAATCTTCTATAATACCCAGCCAATCCCATGAAAGACCTGATATCCGCCACATCTTTAGGCACGGGCCAATCCATTATGGTTTTTATTTTCTCAGGATCCACTGCAATCCCTTCCTTTGTAATCACATGGCCTAAATACTGAATCTCCTCTTTATAGAAATCGCACTTGCTGAGTTTAGCATACAACTGATGCTCTCGAAGAGTTTGCAGCACCAACCGGAGGTGCTCCTCGTGCTCCTCCTTGGAACGAGAATAAATCAAAATATCATCAATGAATATTAGTACAAATTTGTCCAAAAATTGATGGAACACACTGTTCATTAAGCACATGAAAGTGGCGGGTGCATTAGTCAATCCGAAAGGTAGCACTACAAATTCGTAGTGTCCATACCGGGTTCTGAAAGCTGTTTTAGCAATATCCTCTTCTTTAATTCTGATCTGATGGTAACCAGATCGCAGATCAATCTTAGAAAACACTGTCGCCCCCTTGACTTGATCAAAGAGCTCATCGATCCGAGGTAAGGGGTATTTGTTTTTAATTGTGAGCTTGTTCAGCTGTCGGTAATCGATACACATTCGGAGGGTTCCGTCTTTCTTCCTGACGAATAGCACCGGAGCTCCCCATGGAGATACACTGGGACGGATATAATTTTTATCCAGCAATTCTTGTAACTGCATTTTCAACTCAGTCAACTCGGGTACACTCATTCTATAAGGTGTCCGCGAAACTGGGGCAGCTCCTGGTATTAATTCAATGGTGAAGTCAATATCCCTTTTTGGGGGTAATCCAGGGATTTCCTCCGGAAACACGTCCGCGAATTCTTTTATTACCGGAAGGTGGTCCAGCGCGGTCGTTTTATCCTTGGTTTCTGCATAACCCACCTGAATGGCATACACCTGGCACCTTTTCTGGATGCATTTCGCTAGCTGGGATGCAGTGATTGGTCGGACCTGCACTAGTCGTTTAATTCCCTGCATTTCCTGTTCCTTTCCAGAATCATCCTTGTATCGAATGATCTTTGTTTTGCAGTTCACTAATGCCCAATGCTTTTCTAGCCAATCCATCCCGATTAGGACGTCATAGGATCCAAGTGGAAGCATGTTCAGATCTGCTACCACTGGCTGACCTGCTATTACTAAAGGGCAGTTTTTGATTTTCGCCGTTACTCGTCTTTTAGCCCCTGTAGCTAGCTGTACCAGCCAAGGGTTCCTGAATTTTTCAGGTTGTAATTTACACTGTTCAACTATCTTTGGACTAATATAACTTAAAGTAGCTCCTGGATCAATTAGAACAGTGATAGAAAAGTCTAGAATTTTACCTTCAAATTCTACCATGGTGGGCTGGTATTCAGCCTGGCGATCGTCCAAGGCTGCGTTAATCCTTGGCACACTTCGTCCCACATCGCCAACGGTTGATGCCTCATGGATCTGGGATATCTGATCAGTTCCCTTCCGTTGCGGACAGTTCTTGACGTAGTGCGGTCTGCCACAACCCCAACACTGCACGGGGGGTCTGGTTATTCCTTCGTTGTCCAACTTGGTGGACTGTTCGCCCATTCTGGTTTCACTGATGGTCTTGGGTCTGAACGAACCTCTCGGTGCTGCTCTACTGTTCTGCCCTTTACTGCTTCCTTTAACTCCACTGCCCCGGCCTCCTTTACTGTTTCCCGCAACTTTACTATTCTTTTTCTCACTCCATTTTCTGTTGGAACCGTCCCCTTTCTGTTTGCTCTGCTGATAGCAGATTCTGGCCTTGCGAATAGCTTCATCCATGGTTCTAGGATTGTCAAATTCAATCCTTTCTCTCATATACATGGGTAAACTGCTAACAAACCTTTGCACCTTGGCTTTTTCTTCTTTAAGGTAGGGTACATAATGGAGCAGGGACGTAAAACGATTAATAAACTCATCCATAGTCTGCTGCCCCAATCGCAGGTCGTGGAATTCTTTCGCTTCTTCATCATAAAAGCGTTCTGTCAAGTATCTCTCTTTGAAGTATTTCTGGAATTTTTCCCACGTTATGGTTCGTTCGCTTACCCCTTTGACAATTTTAACCTCCTCCCACCACAGGGTTGTTTTTCCTTGCAACTGAAAGATAGCCAATCGTGCCTTCAAGTTATTGTCATACTCATACAGCTGGAAATATTTGTTCATATTGATTAGCCATGCTTCAGCCGCTTCCTCATGTTCCCCATCATAGTGTGGGGGTTTAATTTTTCGGAATTCTCCCTGTAATTCCACCCTTTGACGCTTTGAGGTCTGCTGTTCCGATGCATTATCGGATTGATCCTCTCCTTCTTCCGAATTTCCGGGTTCTGCTTGGTAATGTTGCTCCTCTGTCATTCTCTGTTGTTCTGCACTGGGGTGGACTAGTGGTGGGTTCTGTTTGTCAGACAAACTCTTTAAAATCCTTTCTTGCTCCATCGTCAATCGTGCATTATCCTCCCGCAACCGAGCCATTTCATTCTTCAGTTCCTGGACTGTTTCAAGTATGGCCAAATTCGTGCTGCGTGTCTCCTCACCCAGCTGTACCCACAATTCTGGGTTGTCTCTAGGATTTGTTGCAAGCCCCTGATCTGCTGCGGGTCTGTGCGATGCGCTGCTAATTCTCTGCATGCTGACTGTTACTATTTAGTGCTTTCTGTTGCCCTCTTTTTTCTCCTTTGTCTAGTCTGGTCTAAAATCAGGAAACATTTAACACTGTGAGTTTCCGGGCACAATTTTGTTACTCAAAGAAAAGAAAAAAAAAATATCAATACTATGATGACCGGCTCAATTTTAACATGTTAATCACATCCCAGAGGCCACAGTATGGGCATCCTGGGCTCTGATACCAATTTGTCACGTACCTCACCCTTATATTAAAATGTATATAATTTTTTTTTTATAATAAGACTACAACTTCAGCAGCTTAATAATTCTCGGATTAACTTACCATCGGATTAACTTACCTTTGCATTGGATGTGTTTATTAATTATGATGTTTAAACCTATGTGAATTATACCATATATAATCCAGCGCGTTGGCTTTGGGCGTATCTAGGCAGCTCTGCTTGTTACCTTCGTTGGCACCGCCTGCAACGGACATGTGGCCACGGTATTAATTTCCGCCGGCCCGTTCACGTGAATGGCACGGCTCAAGGTGGAAAGTTCCCGCTTCCTATTTGGTGTTACCGCCTTAATCAACGGCGTGGATACTCTGGGTAAATCGGAGGGTGGAGGCGCCCCCACGATTCCACCTCTGATATCGGCTATATACTTCAGCTTATCCCGAAACTTCGAGGGTTTTCCGGCATTCGACTCCATTTCGCCACAGTAGGTGAGACTGTTCCGCGCCGAGGAAATGTCTGCAATCTCCGCCCGCGTGCGTTCTCACCGCCGAGCTTCTGTTTCTGAGCTTATATTCTTCAATCTAGTTTCTGGTAAGTGTTGCAGCCAGTTTATCATTTCCTCGTTTTCCTTGGTTTATCTTCTAAGGAGTCGGACTAATGATTTCTTCAATCTCCTTGTTGCTTGATGCAGACATCCGCTTCTGGTGTTAATACGACAGGGTGGTCTTCCTCCAGGCGATAAATTGCTGAGGTTACCAAAGGTACCGCATCTTCGGCTCTTTGATGTACTGTGTGTTCAAATTTCTGGGTGAATGTTCCGCTCATCTATCCTACCATCTGTCGGCAAAGGGTTACCCATTGCGCCTAAACGATGCCCCAACCTTATTCTTTTTATGGTTGGACGCAGATGGCGACGGAGGGTTCAACACTGTCCGGTCCAGTTCGTCTTGGTCTTGTGTTACGGATTCTGGGGTAGCCCCCTCGTTTCTAGCGGTTCTGAGTTGGAAGCTTCGAGTTATGAGGCTATTGTTCCGTCTTTAGTTTACTGTAGCAACTACGTACTGTATATATTTTGGTTTAACCTTATTTATGACTCTTCTGAAGGCATCTGTTGGACATTCGGCTCATTTGGAATTGGTTTGGACCCATATAGCCTTGCGGCTGTTAAAATCAATTCAACTCTTGTTTATTACTCTTGTTATTTACAAGTGGTCCATTTTAATTTAAAGATTTGAATGAATAGGGAAGTGCGAGCACTACCCAGACTTTGTATTTTTATTCTCTGTTTTGAAATGTGCTTACAATGAGTAGAGAAGTTCGCACACTACCCAGGTTTTGTAATTTGAAATCCTCTATTCCGAAAATGTGCTTACTGTCTTCCGGCGTTATGTAAAGCTTTGTTTACTATCGGAATTATTTTTCTAGCAAGATTTTGGTGAGATACCTGCGAATATTGCTCCTGCATCTCATTACAATAGATGTTTGGCCGTTCGATCTTGGGTTCTCTATATGTAAGAGATTAATTAATTCTGAAGGTTATATCCTCAAGTCGAAATGCTATTTAGTCCTTAACGTGGCAATGGTTGGACTGTACTCCGCGGCTCGCTGAATATATATATACGTTTTCCTGTGAATCGTTTGACATGTATATGTTTCTCTGAACATCATTTAATGTTTACTACAGCACTGTTGCTTGTCACACTATTTCCTACAAAAGCTGGTTTCTTTTTTTATGTGTATGCATTTTCGCTATTACAGGAATCATTTCTTTGGAAACCGATCTAGGACTATTTCTTTCTTATTTGGTTCATCTAAAGATATCTCGTAAGCTTGTTTTCTGCTTAAATACTGTTTGTTTCCAAGGTGCAAAATGATTCTCAGGTATCCACCCCTCATTCAGGTAGTTGTCTTGCGCAAAGAAATCTTCCGGACTCATCCATGCCGCGGGGTCAACCCGGTTCGAAGGTTACGTTATAATTAATCCTCTTCTTGACCTCTTTATATTCTGAACTCCGTGTGATACCTGGAAAGGTTCCATTCGAGTTAAAGATTATGGGTAAGGGTTTTAATGTCACTCCTCTCCACTATCCAAATGATGATAGCTTCTGTGGATAATGACAACTCCCTATAGTTAAAGTAAACTACCCACGAGACAGGGCTTACAACCCCCCTGGTTCACAGTCGGGGTTTAACCATGTTTCTGTTCCTCTGCATGTGCTAGCAGTTAAGGTAATACCCCTACAGCCGGTTTCTGTCCCGTTCTTCCATTTTCTGTTCTGGGTCAAGTACCCCAGTTTATTTGTTCTAAATCATAGTCATTGCAATTCTGTTTATGCAACAGTAATAACGTTTGCTTCTTCCAAGAAAACTCTATATATATATATATATATTACACAGTTAACTACAGATGCATTAAGGTTCAGTTTACTTACCTGGTCACTGTCGGTACTGTAACTCCTTAGCAAGTCACCTGCAGATTTCTGTGCATAGCTTGTTCTCCACCCATCCGTGAGACTTGTCCTCCGGGACCAGAGTCTCCCCCCAAGCTCTCCTTGCCGGATCCCTATCCTCAGCAAGACAGCACTTCGTGCTCGACTATCTGGTCCTTACCAGACTTAGTCCATTCGGGTTTTTCTCCCCTTTTTCCTTTTTTCCTCTGCCTGTCTCTACAGCCTAGAGTTTTGTCAAAACCTTCCCTTTTCCCTGGAGACCCTTCCAGTTAGGGAAGGTAGTTATTTCCAGTTTTACTAACTAACTTTCTTTTTCCAGTTCCCTTCCGGGAGCTGCCAATACTCTCATGAGTATTTTCTTTTAAACATTTTAGTGCACATGTAAAATTAAAAGAATACTCTTAAGAAAAGAAGTCTTTCAATATCATTCTAATTCAGTCTTTTACCGTAGTAAACTTAAATAATTACATTTTCCCGAGGTCATCACAACACATGTGAGATATTTGAAATATATTGGTTGAGATATTCTTGGGAGTTTGTCTCCACTTATGTTCCCTCTACTTCATACTTGGCATTCATCATGTCACATCGAAATATCCTCAAGGAGGGACCACACAATTCCCTAAGGGATCTACGTAAGCTCATCACATGGTTTGTTCTTGGAGCTTGACTTGAGTTAGCTCCTTGATTGGTTCACACTAGGATTTGCTCATCTTCACACATATGGAATTCGATTTTGCTTGAGGATTTCATGGTGCCATATATGGAATTCGATTTGCATTGGTGTCTGTTCATCTCTCTGCTTGGAATTCGATTTCCATTCTTGGGATTTTATCCATGGCCATTTGTCACTAGGTTGCTACATTGGGATTTGCTCCCATCTCTCTATATAATAGAGCCTTGAGCTCTCATATTGTATCATTGTTACTAGCTATTGTGCTTGCGGAAGTGCTGCTACTTTGTACACTTTCAAGAATTTCAATAAAAAGACTTTGGGGGTCCATTCATGGGTGTTCATCTTTTGGAGCATGGTGCATGGTGAGCTATTGGTATAATCTTTTTACCAAATAAATATTTGAAATGTCGTTTTATGAATCGATTCCTCAATGATTCACTAGGAAGGCAAACCTACTTCCTTCCCGACAATGACGCCAAAATGTTACCGCTCAATCTAGTAGGGGTCCTAGGAGGGGTCCCTATAGAGAAACTACTAGGTAAAGTGGCAACAATGCAACAATAGCCAACTGTCACTTCAGCTAAAGCTCCCTGCTTTTTATGGACTTTCACCGGTGGGAGGAGTTCTGGTATTAGGGAAATCACTAGAAGAAATGTGTCAATGGTGCAAGGATAGTGATTTCTAAACCTATTCAAAGGAGAGTCTCTAATGATATGGATTGCTTGCTTTGGAAGTGTTACGCTTGCCGCCTACACCTACCTGTTAGTGAGAAACGCCTTTAACCCCACAAGGTGTGGTTGGTGGCAAGAACAAAGAGTTGGGGCTGTCACCTATTCCCAACTCTCTCTGTCTAAGTTTTTTCTTAGGTTAGCTAAGGGGGGTGGTCCCTAATGAAAGGTTATATGATATGTGTCTCTACAAGATTAAGTTAAGGTTAATTTGGATTATTTGTCAAAAATAACTTGTTTCCAAGAATTAAGCAAGCATATGAATAAATAAGCCAATTTAAATGATAAATTCAAAGCATAACACAATGCCTTCAAACAAATAACAATAGTTTGCTAAAAATGAAATCAAGATACAATGATAGACAATCTTGCAAAATCAAATGTTAGGCCAAGATGAGCATATAACATCAATTGCAACTATAAAGGAAAAATTACTTGGAAGTAAATGCCCAAATGACAAGATAATGACATCAATTACTGATGAACTTAAATGATCATCAAAGCAACAAATATATGAATGAACTTTGAAATAGAGTTGCACCAAGGAAAGAATTTCCAAGTACAAGAAAGCTAAATCTTGCATAAGTAAAAGAATTCACTATACTTGCATATTAAATGCCTCTCGAAATAAAGTGATATAAACAAACTCAAGTAAATCCAAGATAACATAAATAGGAAAATTGCATTTGCAAGTAAAGTTGTGATGTAGATGTGCTCTTGGTTTATTTTATTAGTTGCATTCAAAAGCAAAGTTTCAATTGAACTCTTATCCTTAGACCACACCCTTGCCCGGAAATCTGGATCTCACAGTGAAGAGTCAATAGGGGCGGAGGGTCCCTAAAGTCTATACAACCAACTTAAATTGGAGGTTGATTTTAGTGATGCTTGATGCATGTAAAATTCCCAAGGTAGATTGTAATGCTTGAAAGTGAAAGTGAATTGACATAAGAGTAAACAATTGCTTTGGACAATAAACTTGCCCAATACACAGTGCTTCAATATTCAAAATATAAAAATGTAGCATAACAATGAGGCATAAATGATTATTAGACAAGTGCTAAGCTAAATGTGTCAAAGTCTGATAGAAGTAAGAGAATTACTTGCACAAGAGTAAATTGCCTTGAAATAAAGTGTGAACTTGGAGCTTATAGCAACAAAAGGTAAATGGTGCAAGCTTGTAGCAAACTTTAAGAAAAGAAATGCGATTTGTGTTACTTTCCAATTAGAGCACGCATGTTATGTGAAAATGAAAGAAATGGAAATGTTAACAATCACTCCACCAACAAGCTTCTCTCCCTAAATGGAGAGATAGGATGCCATGGGGAAAACCCACGCTCCCACAACAAAATCATAAATTTTTATTACTATGGTGTTACAATGAGGTTAGAGCCTCTCAAAGGGTTGCCCAAGGAATAATGGAAAGATACAATATAAGATCTTGCAATAACACGCAATTCCCTTCAAACTATGGGAACCTCAAAAGATGAAATGATTCTACAACTTGAGAGAGTAAGCTCCTAAAAGGTCACATGGCCTAGCCTCCTTGATAGGTCCTCCAAATGCCCACGACCTCCTTGAAAAGAAGCTTGAATGCTTGAGGGAAACTACAAGAAAGATGTTAGGGCTACAAAACTAAGACATGGTTAGTGTGCAAAAAAGAGAGCACACAAATAAGTAAATATACTACAAATAATGTACGAAACTAAATCAAGTGATGGGAAAAGACCCCATCACTTGTCTAGCTTGTGAAAAGATCTTGATTCTCTAGATAAGGAAACGAAAGCACAAGACCAAACGATATAAATTTTTTGAGATTTTGACTTATGCACAAGCTATGTCAAAAAGAGAACCTTGCAAAACAAGCACTTCGAAAGATTAGACTCATGAGATTCAAATAACGATGAGAGCTCCTTGAAAACTAGGCCAAGAGTGGGTTGGTCTCTTGAAGAATTCCCCTCACGCTTGCTAATTGATCCAAAAGATGGCCTTCTACAAAACTTCCAACCCACATTAGCTCATATGGATTAATCAATAAACAATGGTAAGATAACTCTAGAAATTTGTATGAAAATGACTAGAGATTGTCTACACCTAGAGCATATTCATAAACCAATTGTACATGGAAGATAGCTCTATATATACAATTCTATAAAAGCATATGAGAAATAAAACACATTAAAGCACAAGTAGAGAAGATCATACCATCAAAGAACCAAGCACATGCTCCAATGGAATAACAGTTATGAATGAACCCCAAAGTCTTTTTATTCATATGAAGAACAAGTGTACATAGAAGCAAAGTTTCCCCAAGCACAATAGCTCGTAGCAAAAGATACAATATGAGAGCTCAAGGCTCTATTATATAGAAGAATGGGTGGAGATACAAATGAAGAATCAAATGGCAACTGTGATGATGATGATCCCAAAGCTCCCTCATGCTATTCGAATTCCCTAGAGAGACCCACACAATCCTTGAGAGACCAACTCGTTGTTAAAGAGGGACAAGTGTATATGGGAGTGGACTGGTAGGAGATCACTCTCCACTCATCTCTAGTGAAACTCCAAGTCCAAGGCACACCAAAAAATTGACTCATCATGCAAATTCGAATTTACTTCATTAAATGTGTTTTTCCCTTTGAGAAACTCGTGGTCTCCTCCATGGAATTCAATTTCTTTGGAGAACATGTCCTTTCCTTGAATCTAGGAGTCCACATCACCTTGTAATTTCACTTTAATTCATCAATGATTTTCCACCTCATTTCCACATCATTTAGCGTGTGTGGATATTTATTTTTCTCCATTTATTTAATTGTTGGCTTAATTTATTGTCACTTTTTCCACTAAACTTAAGAAAAGTGGGTTTTAAAGGTTTTAAACACATTTTTAATCCCTCAAATTGTGTCATAGTAGAAAGTTGAGGACGAGAGGTGTAATTTTTATTACTCATACTCCATGTAACTTCTCTAAACAACACTTATTACATTTCATATACAAATTTTATTCCAATTTCCGCCTTGCGGGAAATTTTAAAAATAAAAAAATGACCCCCTAGACCTAATCAAATTCCATGAATTTTTTTGTGTGATCTAGTATTGTAATATACAATGACTCTAGACACTAGGACTCACCCAAGGCCTCACTATCAAGCCATACTCTAGCTTTGGGGTTATGCTTGGAGGAAAAAAATTCAATTAATTATCAAGTCCTCATAAGGAGATGATAATTAACCAACTAAAAAAAATGAACCAGAATACTACTCACTTGATGATAAGGTCCCAGGCTACCCAGGGCTGTTACATGACTCGGCTCCTCATACTAGTTATCACTTTTAGATTGTCCTCGTAGGGATTGTGGAATTTGAGTGCAACAGAAAATGATAAGAAGAAGAAGTTGAGTTGAAAAACTCTGGTAGTATGATGACCTTTGATGGTACAATCAACCTTTGGTACATCCTTGGGCATGGAGTCTTAAAAAATCTTTAGGTGCCACTCCAGTGGTCAACAAGAAGCAAGATGGATAGCTCGCCAGGAAGGGTTGGAGGGAAACTTAGACCTAGGATTGAAGGGTATGTTTTGATATGGAGTTCCCTAACCCTAAGAATCCTAGAAGAATAGGGTTTCTAAGCAATCCTTGTGAAATTGGAGTGTCAAGGTTGCAGTACCACAAAGAAGCCCTAGTGGACCAAAACCAGGTCAAGGATTTGGACTGAAACTTCAAACAAAGGGGCTTGACCAAGTGAGGGAGAATAAAAGGATCAAGGAAATAAAATTTGACTTTGATGTTTAATGCTATGATCCTTGATGAAGCCACTAACCAAGGGCAAACTAGCGAAATGTTTTCCTAGCAAGGGCTTTGGATATCTTGAGATTCCACTATCGGAATAACCTCAAATTTGGAGGACCTCTTGAGGATTCAGTAGTGCAACTTTAGACCAAAATTCATCAACTTGTGATCGCTATAATAGAATTTTTATGATGCTCTAGCGAGCCTACTAGGGTTAGGACTTTGAAAGGAAAGAAAGGAGGTGAGAATGATTTTCGTTTTGTGATCACCTAGGACTAGACCAATGCCTAGCCTATGGGAGAAATGGGGTAAATGAAATTCAATGTTTAGAGATCTTTGTATCCAATCAAGGAGTCTCCTAGCAGCTTTGCATGGCTCTAGAGGCAACAACTAGGTCACTAGGAAAATTTACACTTTTTTGATGCCGCAATTGATGACATATCAAGGTAACTATGAACATTCATATACCCCTAGGATATTTATTCACACTACTCTGCATGAAATAGATGAAAATGTCCTCACAAAGACAAGATTAACAAATTCGCATTTCATTAAGGCAACATCATGAGCGAAAATTCTCATACATTACACAAGTGGCAAAAACATGAGACATAAACCATGAAATTACACTTACAAGTATAGTGAAAATATTCCAATCATCAATTCGCAAGAAAATCGAAGCTCCAAGATCAAAAGCAAGCTCTTCCAAACATCAAAATGCATCAATATCCAAATTCGTCCATCAATAAGGCCAACGAAATTCTCAAGAAGAGATAGAAGTCCAAATCCAAGTGATGATCAAATGAAATGGTCATCACATCAATATATATCTTGCCTAAGGGGTTCGATTAGCCTAATAAGGCCTAATAATGCCCCAACTAATAAAATAATGTGCCAAAATAACATTCCTTGGTGACAAGCCCCCCAAGATAGCTCCATAATACAAAAATAAGCTTCTTAAGAGGAGAAAATAGTAAATACAATAGGTCGAAGGGCCATTGAGGAGGCCTAGTGGAGTCCATTGCGTACTGAGATGAATGAATGAGCTCCAAACATAGTGATGAAGGGGTTGGAACCTTGATATCCAAGCAAACAACCTGTGGTGTCCCTAAGTGGCTATGGGGGCACAAAACATCCTCATGGATCTCCAAATGGATCGAACAAGCCTGTATCCCATCTGTGAGGGCTAGAAGAATGATGCAAGCCCTCCCATTGTCTCCCATGATGAGACACATCCTCATCTGGGCCCTGGATCAACTGCCAAGTGTGTGGTTCAGGAGTGGAGCCAACTAGGCAAGGTGGTCCAGGTGCATCGTCATCGTCCAATAGGTGGAACACGAGCAAGTCATGAGTGAAGCTGAATGATCCAATGGAGTGACAATCTACTCTTTGCTATGGTGGAGACCTGTGGCTCTCAACGCTGACCCTACAAATGCCAATATGACCTTCTAGAGGGCTTGGACCCTATATAGGGAGACCAAAGCCTAGATAAAGACCCACCTGCAATCCTGTATAAGATCCAATGTGTCCCCTCACCTTCCAACACAACCAATCATTAGTGCAATTGAGTAAATGAGTTTACAAATCATAGAACCTAGTGGACACTTCAGAGTGGCATGCCCTTCCATAATGGGCTTGAAAACATACAAGTATCTCCAAATTCAAGAAGAGGGTTAGCGAAGGACCCTATTAGGTGGTTTTAACCTCTAAGGGGGTGACATGGCCATGGTACTTCCATCAAATGGCAGGTGGTATGTGAAATAATGATGGAATGGAGTGGGGCATTAGGGGAAGGCTCTAAGCCACATGCCATAGTACAAAGGTACCTAAAATAAGGGAAGCCCACACTTGGGTATATGAATGTAAGAGGGAGCAATTGTGGTACATGAGTTACCCCAACGATTTTTTTTCCAGCCTTCTTCATATGCCTTTTGCCTTTTATAGATTTTTTTTTGGTAATTTCATGGGGCTCTAGGGGATGAGACCATGATACGTAGGATATAGCATTGAATATCCCCTTAAGGTGGGGCAGTTCATCGTCCACCAAGGGTTGGGACAAATATGGGTTCCCAATTGATGTAAGGGGCCAATGTGAGGGGCCCTAGGAACCAAGGTGATGGCCATGATAATAGGGGTAGAGCTCATGTTTGGTTTTTTCCCACGTGCTAAATATGTATGTCACAACCATATTTTGTGTTTTATGGTACATTTCCTATTGAGAGTGGCCAATTATGCTTTTTCTTTTCTTTTAGTTGCATCAACCTCTGGGGCATCGTTCCAAGCCCAACCCAAGGTGTGGATAAGGGAAGGGGGTGGCTAACTCCTTGTGGACCCAAAGGGGAAATATGGTGAATGGGGTTATAATGAGTGGAGGGGAGTGATGTATATGGTGTCGGGAAGCGGGACCACGCAACCAAAATCGAGGTTTCCCATGTAGTGCCACCCCTAAAGCTAGTAGCCAATAAAGGAGATCCCACGAGACTAAGATACAAGGTTAACCATCAAATTGGACAAAGGAGACAAGAGTACAAACCAAGCCCACTCTTTTCGTTGAACCCCCCCACTAATCCATGCCCAAAAGTGTCCATGATAAGTAAACAAAAATACCCAACTACACAATGAAAAGCCATACCTTCAGGGTTGGAAGGCCCACCTTCAAACATATGATCATAACAGATGGGCGAGGGAGCATATGGCTAGCTCAGGTGGCGGAGATAGTGGCACATCGAGCTATCTAGTGGCTGGTAGCTGCCGGCTGAAGACCATCTAGGAGAAAAATTTTCTCCTATGGATACTACCCACAGGTAGTGGGTAACATGCAACATGGAGCAGTCCAACTACAACATGTTCCTTTTGTTGAAGTATGTAACTAGGTTTGGTCTTCATAATGACATGTGTAATCATGATTTTATGTATTTAATGAAATGAGAAAAAATAAATTTATTATTATTGATCTTGAGGCATGGGTTTCATGCTCAAGGGAAATTTATTTTTAGGTCAAGCTCCCATTAAGAGCTTCTAGGGCCTTTCATTGAGTCTAGAAGTCTAGTAAGCCCTTGTCATGTATGAAACACCCTTATTGGGCATGTTACATATTGTAAATAAATTTATTTGAGTCGAAATAGAGTCTAGAAACCCTCCAAGATCAAGTCGAAGATGCTAGCAACAAGTCGGCCTGGAGACAGTGACAAGTCGGCTTATTTTGGAGTGACTAGAAGACTATATATACTAGACTAATCGACCACCTTTGGGGCATCAATCACTCAAAAGAAACCCGAACAAGACCACTGAAATCAACGAAGAAAGGAGAGGATAAAATGAAGAGGAAGAGGCATATTTTTTAGGACTATTTTTGGGTTAAAACTCTCATACATGCGCGCTGAAGCTAGTGTATTCACTACAAAACCTAAGACCGAATTACAATAATCTCTAGAAGTTGAATCTTGGTACCAAAACAGTCTTTTTTGAAGTCGAAGTCTTGAAGAGAAGGGGCCCAATCAAGCGAAGGAAAAGAAGGGCTAAAATTACCCTAATCACCTCACATGTGCAAAAGTTGCGGGAAGTTTCAGGAGGCCGAGTATTGTAGAGAAGCGGTCTAGTGTTGCACATCTGAGGTCAAGAGAAGGAGAAGTTGTAGCAGTTTCTAGTCAAGGTTGACTTTGTTTGACTTGACAAGAAGAGAGCAAGGTTTGACTTGATCTTGGAGGAGTTTTTGGTCAAGGGTCCAGGTCTTGGAATTCATCAGTTAAAGATTCTATAAGAAGAAGAATTCTTGTGGGTTTTCCTCTCAGAATTAGAGAAGTTTTTTCCCTGGCTGATCGCCTACATCTTGTGTCCTATTGTCTCATTGTTCTTTATGTTTTGGTAGTTGTTTGATGTTAAAGAACACTAATTATAATAAAGAAAAAGGGGAAGTAAATCAAGAAATATAAAAATACATCACAAACAATTATCAACAAGAAGAGAAATCACCTACACTTGTTTCCCCCAGATTTCTCAACATAGTATCAGAGCTAAGGTGACAAGTTAAAGAAGGGCAACTTAAAAAGACACTCAAGGACCAAATCACTAGAAGATCCTCAGGAAAGAGCCTCTCATCTCCAAGGCATTTCGAGGACAAGGATTACATCATCATCTTGAAGGAAGTCAATAAAAGATCTCAAAAACCCTAGTTTCTACACTTGAAGCATTCTTGGGAAACTCGCTCAATTATCAACTCAAAGGAGACTCCAATAGACTCTGCCTCTACTCAAAATTCAAGAAGAACTACAAAGCGAAGCATCTTGAAGTCTACTCATCCAAGGAAAGCAAAGGCATTGTCATCATCATCAAGGATTCAAGGTGATCTCCCTCTCGTTGGGTCAAGGATCACTTTTGAAGGAAGACATCTTCTTCAGGAAGAAATCTTCTATTTTCAACATCATCATCAAAATCAAGAAGGTAGCAGGTTGAAGATATTGTCATCAAGGAGTATCTTCACAAGTAAGTAATTTTATGTGCACATCTGAATCTATCAAAATGTCCTTTTCCAAGGAAAACAACAAGTTGGTTGGGTCATCAAACTTTATTGCATGGAAGAAGAAGACAAATTTGATTCTCATAGAAAATGAAGTTGTGGAACATGTCAAGGGCTCAATTGTTAAAATTTGGGTACCAGAGGACAAGTGGTTCCCTAAGGCTTTGATCTTTGGCCTAGGGAAAAGTGTCCAAATTTATTTTTTACTTTCTCCTAAAGTGACTTTATAAGTGGTAAAGTCAATTTAATTTAAAAGTGACTTTATAAGTGGTAAAGTTACATTCTAATTTAAAAGTGACTTTATTAAAGTGAATGAAGAATTAGAAAGTGAAAAAGTGACTATGGAAATAAAAGGCTAAGTAGGTCTTTATTTAAGTGGGTGAGTTAAAAAATAGAAAGTGAGAATTAAATGCACATTTATTCTCATCCCTAGATCTAAATGAATCTCAGCCATTAGATCTTAGGGTAACCCAAAAGGTCATTTAGAGAATAAAAGGAGAAGAGAAGAGGAAAAGATCATTCATTCTTTCATGAGCATTTGAGAAAAAGAGAAGAGAGAGCAAGGAGAAAATTTTTGAGCAGTGAGGAAGTGAAGGAGAGCAGCAAGAAGACATTTCAACGAATCTGGGCAGCGACATTTATTGGCACGCATCCCAAGGAAAACCGTACAGTAGGAGAAAGGCACAGAAATCGAGGAAGAGGGACAACAAGTTTTGGGCACATTTTTCGAGGCTGGCCGTACAACATTTAATGCTGTTTTATTGCTGTAAAAATTTCTGTTTTGGCTGTTTGTTGATTGGCATGATTTTCGAGGCAGAGTTCAAGCACAAAAATCGAGATAAGTTGTAATTTGTGGTCGCTGGAATTTTTACTGTGTATTTCAGTTTCTCTATAAAAGCATTTTCAGAAATAAAGAAGAGCTCTCAAACTGGTTTTCCCCAAGAGTTGTAGGGGGTTTTTCCAGGGTCACATTGACAAAAAATCACTGTGTTATTTTCTGTGTGGCTGTCATAATTTTGTTGTGTTTTATTTTTGCAATTTCAGCAGTTGTAAAATCTCTAAATTTGTGTTTTCAGAAAAATATTATCATTTCCAGATTTTAGAATTTTTATCATGCTTGGATTTAAAACTAAATGCATGGAGTGATAAGGAAAACTGATAATCGGAGTGGGGGTTGAAATTTCTTCATGGTATCGGAGCTTAGTTGGCTGAAATGTGTAGTTTGGGACAGCAAAGTGAAAATTACAGCGAGCTGATTTTTACACAAAAAACAGAAACCTTTACCACAGATTTGAAAATTTCAGTTTGATAGGACAGTGAAACGTGTCTTTGGGTTTGAGAGTTGAAGACAGGTTGGATGGGCAGAACAACTACAGTGCATGGAAGGAGAGAAACCAGAGCTTCTTTGAAGAAGCAGAAGTCTGGGGCATTATGGTAAATACCACACAGAACGCAGTAGCAGTACCTGTTGACCCTGTACAGTTGGCAGAGTTTAACAAAAAGAATGCTAAGGCAAAAAGATTGATTCTGGAAGAAATCAAAGACCATGTCATTCCTCATGTGAAAGGAAAGACTTATGCACATGAGATGTGGACAGCCTTGACTAGTCTTTACCAGAGCTCAAATGAAAACAGAAAAATGGTCCTAAAGGAGAAACTGAAGGCCATTAAAATGGCTAAGACTGACAGTGCTACAACATACCTCACAAAGATCACTTCAGTGAGAGATGAGTTGGCAGCCGTAGGTGAGATCATTGCACCCACTGAGTTGGTGAGAATTGCTTTGAATGGTCTTCCCAAGACTTGGGAGAATTTTGTGGATGGCATTGTTGCATGGGAAAACCTTCCTGATTGGGAGAGGTTGTGGGATGATTGCATTCAAAATGAGATAAGAAAGAACCATCTTGGGGCAGCCAAACAAGTGGAGGAAGATGACAATGTGGCATTATTAGCAAGAGGCAGAAGGGCAGAGCAAAGAAGCAAACTTCCAACAATGGAGGCAAAAGCAAAGGTAAAGGCAAGCAGCAGAACAAGGAGAAGGACTATTCCAAAGTCAAATGTTGGAATTGTCAAAAGTTGGGACACTATGCTGTTGTGTGTCCGGAGAAGAAGAACAAGAAAGGGAAAGACAAACCCATGGCAGCTTCTGCAGAGATAGAGAGCTTCTCAGAGAGATTTGATTGGGAGTTTGGGTTCATAGCTTGTGAGGCCACTAGTGCAGGATCACCTACCATACAAGTTCAGAGGGAGTGTGCCTTCCCCGCTACTAGCAGAGCATCTTCTAGCATTTGGTATGTTGACAGTGGCGCTTCCCGCCACATGACAGGAGTCAGAGAGTACTTCTCAGAGCTTTCAGAGGGTGATACTGATATGGAGGTAGTACTTGGTGATGACAACATTGTTAGAGCAGTTGGTGTGGGGACATTGACATTTGATAGGGGACCCAAACCTCCCTTGAAAGTGTCAGATGTTCTATATGTGCCTGGAATGAAGAAGAACTTGATATCCATCTTAGCACTTGAGGATAGAGGGTATGATGTGTTGTTCAGGAGAGGGCAGGTGCTTATATATCCTAGGGGAACTCCAGCTTCTTCAGCTAGAGAGATTGGTATGCGCCATGCCAAGGTGTACAAGTTCTCATTCCAGCCCGTGATGGCATTAAATAGCAGGACCCGGGACAGGACCAACAACAGAGCTAGCAGTTCAGAGTTGTGTGAGATTTGGCATCGCAGGATGGGGCACATGTATCATGGGGCCTTGAGTACATTGCGGGAGATCATCACTGGTGTGCCAGATTTCAGTTTTGATCACCTTGATGTATGCAGAGGATGTGCTATGGGGAAGTTTGCCAGATCCCCTTTTCCCAGCGGTGACAGCAAAGCGACCGGGATCCTTGACTTGATTCATACCAATGTGAGTGGTCGGAATTCTCATGTATCCTTCAGTGGCTATGAGTACTATGTTTTATTCATTGATGACCACTCCAGGAAGGCTTGGATTTATTTCTTGAAGACCAAGAGTGAGGTCTTCAAGTGGTTTCAGGAGTTCAAAGCTCTTGTCGAGACCTAGACAGGTAGGAAGATCAAGGTCCTCAGGTCGGACAATGGAGGGGAGTATACCCTTGGTGAGTTTGTTGATTTTTGTGTTGAGGCAGGCATTAGGAGGGAGTTCACAGTTCCTTACTACCCCCAGCAGAATGGGGTTGCAGAGAGGAAGAACAGATCCATTGCAGGGGCTGCCAAAGCCATGCTTCATGATCAGGGGTTACCTTTATTTTTGTGGGCAGAGGCCTACAACATTGCTGTGTACTTGTAGAACAGGAGTCCACATCGTGCCTTGGGGAATGTGACTCTGGAGGAGGCTTTTTCTAGGAAGAAGCCTGATGTTGGGCACTTTCGTATCTTTGGGTGCCTTACATATTCCTATGTCCCCAAGGAGAACAAGACCAAGCTAGAGCCCATTGCAGACAAGGGCATCTTTGTGGGTTATAGCGAGACCTCAAAAGCTTATCGGATTTATATTCCTGCGCAGAGGAAAGTGGTTGTCAGGTGGGATGTGAAGTTCGAGGAGGAGAGAGCTTTCAGGAGGTCACGGGAGTTAGAGTATCCAGAGTCACCAGACCCTCAGGAGCAGCTGAGTCAGTCACAGGGTTCCAGTGGTTAGGGATCAGGAGGTACACCGATTACAATGTTAGGGGCATCAGTGAGCAGTGGCTCTCAGAGTCAGGTGGGTGGTTCTTTGGGCAACATGCAGGGCAGTCCATAGAGCAGTTCACAGGGTAGTCCACTAATGGACAGTTCGCACGGCACTTCAGCATCTACAGGCACAGGTTCAGGCATGAGGTCAGTTGACATGCCTTCAAGAGTTCAAGCTTCTGATGATGATGAGGATTCTTTCACTGTGGAGGGATAAGTATGCTCAGGGAAGAGGAAGCCCAAGTGGCTTCAAGATACCTTGCGCAAGGCCACATCAGTTGCTGGGCCAAAGAGACAGGTTAGAGAGAGTAAACCACCTGAACAATTCTGTAGTTACATGGCATTGGTAACAAGCATTGTTGACTCCGAGCCTTCTAGTTATGAGGAGACAGCCAACCAGCAGGTCTGGAGAGAAGCCATGATGGAGGAGTATTCTTCTATTATGAAGAACGATGTTTGGGAGGTAGTGCCGAGGCCTGAAGGTAAATCAGTTGTTACTTCCAGATGGCTCTACATGATAAAGCATGATGCAGATGGCAACGTCGAGAAGTTCAAGGCTCGATCTGTGGCGAGAGGGTTCTCATAGGTAGAGGGAGTTGACTATGAGGAGACCTTCGCTCCCGTAGCTTGGTATACATCTATTCGCTCCATTATATCGATTGCAACATAGATGGGTTGGAAGATCCACCAGATGGATGTGAAGACTGCATTTCTCAATGGCTTCATTTAGGAGGAGGTTTATATTGAGCAGCCGCAGGGCTTTGAGGTGCATGGGAAGGAGTCCCATGTATGCAAATTGAAAAAGGCACTCTATGGCCTGAAGCAAGCTCCTAGAGCTTGGTACTCGAGGATTGATACATACTTGCAACAGTTGGGTTTCACAAAGAGTGAGGCTGATCCGAACCTATACTTCATTGTGGTGGGTGAGGAGCCTCTCATTCTGGTGTTGTATGTTGATGACTTGATCATCACTGGTGCAGAGAGACTCATTGAGGGCTGCAAGAGAGATCTTGCTTCAGAGTTTGAGATGAAGGATATCGGCTTGATGCATTATTTTTTGGGATTGGAGGTGTGGCAGGAGGAGGGGCATTTCTTCCTGGGACAAGGGAAGTACATTGTGGATATTCTTAGCAGATTTCACATGGAGGACTGCAAACCCATGTCTACACCTATGATCACTAACTGGAAGAAGCTTCACGCTTCTGATTCCGAGTTGGTGGATCCTACTCTATATAGACAGTTGATTGGTTTGATGTATTTGGTCAACACTTGACCAGATATATGTTTTGCAGTGAACACTATGAGTTAGTTCATGTGTGAGCCCAGTAGAGTGCACTTGGTAGCTGTAAAACACATTCTTCGTTACTTGCATGGGACAGTGGATTTTCGTCTAGATTATAGACAGGGTGATGGAGTGATATTGGCAGGGTACACAGATTCAGATTGGGCAGGTTGTGCTTCAGATAGGAAGAGTACTTCTGGGTGTTGTTTTGGGTTGGGTTCGGCAATTGTGTCGTGGATCAGCTGGAAACAACAGTCAGTTGCATTGAGTTCAGCTGAGGCAGAGTATATGGCTGCTAGTTTGGCTAGTTGTGAGGCCATATGGTTTCGCAAGATGTTGTTTGGTCTATTTGGTCAGGCATTGAGACCTTCAGTAATTTACTGTGATAATCGGAGTTGCATAAAACTCACAGAGAATCCAGTTTTTCATGACAGGTCAAAGCATATTGAGATCAAGTATCACTTCATTAGAGACTATGTCCAAAAGGGAGCTGTCAAGCTTGAGTATATTTCCACAAATGAGTAGGTAGCGGACATTTTCACCAAAGCCTTACCATGCGGCAAGCATGTATACTTCAGAGACAAGATGGGAGTGGTGAGGTCCGAGGAACACATTCCTTGGTAAGAGGGAGTGTTAAAATTTGGGTACTAGAGGACAAGTGGTTCCCTAAGGCTTTGATCTTTGGCCTAGGGAAAAGTGTCCAAATTTATTTTTTACTTTTCTCCTAAAGTGACTTTATAAGTGGTAAAGTCAATTTAATTTAAAAGTGACTTTATAAGTGGTAAAGTTACATTCTAATTTAAAAGTGACTTTATAAGTTGTAAAGTTATATTCTAATTTAAAGGCGACTTTATTAAAGTGAATGAAGAATTAGAAAGTGAAAAAGTGGCTATGGAAATAAAAGGCTAAGTGGGTCGTTATTTAAGTGGGTGAGTTAAAAAATAGAAAGTGAGAATTAAATGCACATTTATTCTCATCCCTAGATCTAAATGAATGTCAGCCATTAGATCTTAGGGTAACCCAAAAGGTCATTTAGAGAATAAAAGGAGAAGAGAAGAGAAAAAGATCATTCATTCTTTCATGAGCATTTGAGAGAAAGAGAAGAGAGAGCAAGGAGAAAATTTCTGAGCAGTGAGGAAGTGAAGGAGAGCAGCAAGAAGACATTTCAGCGAATCTAGGCAGCAACATTTATTGGCATGCATCCCAAGGAAAAACCGTATAGCAGGAGAAAGGCACAGAAATCGAGGAAGAGGGACAACAAGTTCTAGGCACATTTTTCGAGGCTAGCCATACAACATTTAATGTTGTTTTATTGCTGTAAAAATTTCTGTTTTGGTTGTTTGTTGATTGGCACGATTTTTGAGGCAGAGTTCAAGCACGAAAATCGAGATAAGTTGTAATTTGTGGTTGCTGGAATTTTTACTGTTTATTTCAGTTTCTCTGTAAAAGCATTTTCAAAATAAAGAAGAGCTCTCAAATTGGTTTTCCCCAAGAGTTGTAAGGGTTTTTTCCAGGGTCGCATTGACGAAAAATCATTGCTATTTTTTGTTTGTGGCTGTGATAGTTTTGTTGTGTTTTATTTCTGCAATTTCAGCAGTTGTAAAATCTCTAAATTTGTGTTTTCAGAAAAATATTATCATTTCCAGATTTTAGAATTTTTATCATGCTTGGATTTAAAACTAAATGCATGGAGTGATAAGGAAAACTAATAACTGGAGTGGGGGTTGAAATTTCTTCATCACTAAACCTCCAAAGGAAGAAGCTCAAGCTCTTGCAAAGTACATGAAAGGGGAAGTAAGGGCTCAAAGGATTCTCATTGAGTCCATCATAGATCCCCTCATACCCTATGTATCGAAGTTGGAGACATCAAAAGAAATATGTGTAATATCCCCAATTTTGTGAGCATGGGAATTTTGCCTAATTTTGGTGATATTAAGTAAAGGAGAAATTATTATTTTGGAGAAAGGTGGAAAGTATTATTTTATTGGAGATTGGCGATGAATTATTATTTTATTAAAATGGAAGCAAAAGTCATTTAGTGTAAAATGGCCCCCTCCAATAAAATAATAATTAAAAAAAGGAGTCTAGAAGCATGGGGAGAAATTATAAAAAGAGGATGGACTCATTTGCTAATCATCTTATTCCTATTACATTTCGGCTTTCATCTTCTCTTGGGGTTGTTTAACACAGAAGAAAAGTGTTGTTTAGGACCATGTGTTCCAAGCGGAATTCCACCTCATTTCAGAGAACTTAGAGTGTCTACCTTGTGAGTCAAATTTTGGGAGCTCAATTCAGAGTTTCCATTGGACATAATTGCAGGTTATTACAGCTAGTGTGTGTTTCGTACAGGGCCCATAAGTGGTTCAAATTACTTGTGGGGAGATCAATTATGGAGGAGCAAAACATCAGGGATTTGTAGGTATTTTCCATTATTTTATCTGGAGACTTTGTGATGATTAGTAGGGTTGAGTTTGAGGGAATTCTTGGGGCCGAAATTCTACATTTTTGGAAGTGCACAGGGGTCTCCAAGCAGGCTTGCATAGGGGCTGGAGGAATAGAGGTTGAGGAGAGATAAGGGTTGGAGATTGGAGGTATACCTCAAGGGAGAATTTAGCCAGAGTTGGGAGAGATTTCCAGTGGTGTATTTGGGCTTAATTTAGCAGTATCAAGACTGTGGGGCATTTTCTGGCCAAATTGGGCAATTTGCACTTGTTGGGGGTCACTGGGGGTTGGTGGATTCAACCCAAACCCTTTCTGGGTTTTTGTGGGTTTATTGAGAGGAGTCTCCAACTAATTTTACAGAATTTTTTGGGTGATATTTAGGCTTGAAATCCTCATTCTTATAGCAGGGCGAATTGCTAGTTAGCTGGGGAATTTGCATCACTTTGTGGGTTTGATTTTGGCTTGGAGATAGGCCAAACCTTTTTTGAGTATTTTTGGGTTTGAGGAGAGAAGCTCGTGTCACCCTTGTTGGAGATTCCTTTGATAGCTTCGGCTGACACCTAGGGGGAGACAGTAGAGCACACACCCAAAGGGCCATCCATTGACGAGGTGCCAGGAGACACAAAGGTGTCCACCATTGAGGAGGTGCCATCCGTTGTTGAGGTATCCATTGATGAGGTGTTCGAGGTTGTGTTTGAGTTATCAGGTGATAGCAATGCACATTAGATTGGTGAGGTGCCTGGAGACATATCAACCTTTGATGAGGAGCTGATAGGTACAGAGGCATCTAGATCTATGACAAAGTTTCTAGATTGTAGATACCTATCGATGATTGTTGAGGATGTTATGCATGATGAACTATCTGTGGAGGGGCGTTTAGTGGATCATGTTGAGCCCATGGTGGAGGAGGATGAGCAACCATCCTTGGAGTCAGCCATCGATGATGAGCAGTTAAATGCATTGGCAGTCAGCAGAGCTATCATGCTTTCAGACGACAGTCCCTTTCAGGCATACATCAATGGGGCTTACAACACTATTGGGTCACCTCCTCGTGTTGGTGAGAGAGAGTCCACGTTACCTAAGCAGATTACATGGTTTGGCCAGACTAGTGAGATGAGGCAACACGAGTTGCACAGGGTTCATCATTTGCAGGATGGAGGACTTGTTCCATGTATGGTTGTTTGTGCATTCAATCCCTCTCTTGGGGTTGGATGGCGAGAGATATTGAGTTAGTATCCAGTAGAGCTAGCTAAGAGGTTAGATGCATCCATGGCCACAAATCAAGAGAGGCTATGGATTACCATAGGTACTCGAGGGCCAGACTGTTGTTGGGATCCAGGTGGGATTCTCCATCACATCGTGGAGTCGGTGGGTAATGGTAGTAGTTGCATGATGGACTCGGTGGTTGGGTGCACATACCTTTTCATATCCCCTTTAGAGTTCCTGAAAACACTAGTGACATGATGGATTGACAGGGGAGTAGGTAGAGTTCATGAGTTGTCATGGCATGTTGGGCATATATGGGATTTTGTAGGATGATTAGCCCTACTCTGGCGGGAGTTGGTAGGAGGAGGTGGCATCGACATGCCACCAGATAGGTATTGTATGGAGACCATGCTCTCTCACTGGTATATTGGACACAGGAACTATTGAGGATAGGATTAATAGTGACTTTCATGTTAGCATGTGAGATGTTAGGCCGGTCAGGTCTATCTGGGGAGATGAGGAGATATAGCTCACATCGTCGAGGGCTTACTAGCAGAGTGGTGGATGCGTTGGCACATGCGGAATGGCATATGATATAGGGTGGTATGATAATAGGGAGCGATACCCAGGGGTGCACAGAGATATCCCGCAGAGTCCAGTGTTATGCAGAGGGATGCGACTTGATGCATACAGATCCAATTTTAGATCCTTGCATCCAGTGTTGTATAGAGGTATGCAGTGATGAGCACTGCTTTGCAGAGGAGCATGGGGATGCATGCTTGTTTGATGTAGCATGTTGGTTTGCATTGAGCGACTCACATTGCATCGAGTACACATGGGGAGTGCCAGGTACAGTGACACAGGCAGGATACAAGACGGTACAGGATGTTACAACAGTAGCATAGGGTATGTAGTGGTGTACAAGGATAGGCAACAGGGTATAGTGCCAGGTCAAGGAGTACATGGATACTTGGTGGGATGCAAGGGCATATGGTGCTGCACAACGAGGTCTTGGAGGGTTGCCTCTAGGGAGACTTATGGACGGAGACACCGGGCATACCTTTGGGTGTAGTTCACCTAGGATCGACGGGGATGTAGATGAGTGATACTCGATGGTATCCATTGGGACTCACGCGCCTGTCCCACTTATACATCACTTACAGGCACATATGATTTGGCTGTTGTCCTTTGACACTTTGGGTGCAAGCAGTGGGGGACAGGGAGCTCACCCGAGATATTGGGATGACACTTTATGCACTAGGGGAGAGACTTCTTACCGGTGGCATTGGGTCGGTGCACGAGCTGATAACCACAGGTTGGGGGATGAGGTGATCATCTGTAGGGGTGGCATATCGTTCATTAGTGAGCCTACGCTTGGGGTGCTTGTCACGAGGAGGCATGTGTCACTCTTTCCACAGTGCATGTCATGACCATGCATGAGCAGAGGATACCATGTACGGTTGAGGTAGGTTTCCAGTATGTGTCCAACCTCCAGACATTGTATTGGCACATTATCGAGAGGGCAGATGGCAGACTTAGTGGTGACGGTTGGTAGGAGCAAGATAGGTCCACATACACTGAGTCGATTGCGAGTATTAGATACCCATCTATTGGCTACCTTCAGGGGGTAGTTATTTGGCACATGTGGCTTCCAACAGTGATCGGTACTACGCAGTGGCAGGCATAGGGTAGTTTAGCATGCATCAGATTAGTT
The DNA here is from genome assembly GCA_031772625.1 of Pinus tabuliformis. Classification (NCBI taxonomy): domain Eukaryota; kingdom Viridiplantae; phylum Streptophyta; class Pinopsida; order Pinales; family Pinaceae; genus Pinus; species Pinus tabuliformis. Next base: position 1,454,668,853 of record CM062819.1, on the reverse strand, counting down.
CATGATATATGGGGCCTATATGTTGGTTGCATGTAGGGACTAGGGACGAGGCACAGACAGATTCCAACAGTTGTTAGAGCTATGCTGCATCAAGTCTGGCTAGGGGATCCAGGGATTCAGTTGGTTGACAGGCCACTCCATCTTGTGAGGAGCAGGACCATAGCAGAGGGTGATCTAGCTCACTTTGGGGTTGACACATGGGGGATCACTGAGGCCTCCATTGTTTGGCGAGGCAAGCTTCTTCAGTTGTAACTCAGGATCGAAACTAGTGATGGGTGGGTAGATATTGAAATCATAGAGACACCTATGCAGGATGAGCTCGGGCTTCATCAATATTTCACCTTTAGGTTTCAAGGGAAGAGGTTGTAGTGTGCATTAACACTCTGTAATATCCTTTAGGCTGAAAAAAAAGATTACAAAGGTAACTACAAACCACTTTTAGGCTAGAATCTAGCCCTTCTATCCTTGGAGAGGGTTCTCTTTGTCTAGAATTTTGAATTACTCTGATGTTAGGCTAGGTATGGTGCTCAGTTGGATGTAGGTTTAAAGGTTTGCTGGTAGGAAGGAAGACAGATCCATTGGGCATGGAGTCATGTCAAGTTGATTGTTTTCCGAGTGATAGGATGAAGAGAGAAGGGGTCTTCTATAGGGGCAAGGTAGGCAGTCTTGATGGTGAAATCAAATTAGTTCGCTGTAGGAGGGTGAGTATAAGAAAAGTGGAAACAACACATAGAGCATCAAAACTGTGGATGAATTCTAAATGTTGTTTCAAGAAGAAAACATGGAGTGCTTGGCAAACTATATCAGAGCATTATTAAAATGGATTTTGAGACAATATTGGTATAAACCAAACTGGAAGACATACATTCAAGGTGTGGAAATAACATGAGACAAACTTACAACATGAAAGAAGCATGACACCATCAAGGGCTGACATAGGAATCGCCGCAAAATTTCACCTCTGTCTTTCATTCACTGGAAAATATTCAGAAAAATACAATGCACACAAAGTCTGTCTTCTAAAACATGTTCAACAAACTTTTAAATTTGTTATCACTCCTCTGGATCTCCAAGGCTGAGGAAGGGTCCAGCTGAGGTAATCACAGACCAAACTTTTGACTTGGTAGCTAGCCCTACCAAGCCGGAGAGGGCTCTCTCCAAAGGATCACAACCAAGAGGGTTGGATGGATTAGGGTTTTAGGCTAGATATAGTAGTTCAGGGTTTTGATTTGATTTTGATTGGGGTGGTCACCGGATCAGTGAATTAGGTTAGAGAGTGAACTAGGTCAGGGCAAGAGAGAATCAGAATTGCAGACATTTGATGGGGCAAGGTAGGCAAGTAATTTAACACTTTGAGGTATCTTGATGAAATGGTTTAGACTGATGAGGTGCTAAAAAGATCATGAAAATCATGAATTCTTTTTATACTGAAGAAATGAAACAAATTATCTTGATTTTCCCAAAACAGAGCATAGAAGATGAATTCTGCTTATCACACCTTGAAAATCAAACATATTTAGAAGTGAAATGGATCATGGAAGATACAAAACATTCACACACATGTAACTGAAGAAGAAACAATATCAAAATACCATGCCATAGGAATCCCACCAAAATAGTTGCAACTCATCCAATATATTCCATGCCAAAGTCTGAAACACTAGTACAACATCCAATGGAGTCCAACCTATAGAATGATTGAAAAAGTACATGATATAGGCCTCAAACAAACTCCTCCCAACCTCAGGGGTCGAATCCATGAGAGGAGCAGTTCCACCAAAACTAAACTGATAGCTATAGTGTAGGGTGGTCAATGTGACTCATCCCTCACTTTTTGGAAACTGATTCATTACATCACAAAAAGAGTTTTCACCTAATGTATTTACCCTAGGTAACAATAAAAACATCATTATTACATTTACATCCATCAATTACATTGGTAAAAACATGATTTGTCAAGGTGAAACTGTCAAAACTGAGAAAATTTACAAAATGAAGAAACTCAAAAAATTTGTGTCAAAAGTGCAGCGCCACTGTCCTAAGCACAACACCAACTTCAGCTCCACTTTTGAGGGGGTTCCCGATGTCCAAATTGAGCCCAGGATAGCTCATTGGAAAGCCTGTCCTGTTTAGTTTCCAGATCTACCTTTAGTTTCCAAAATAGTCAAGTTTTGACCCTCCAAAAGTTGATTCTCCCAAGATTGGTCAAAAGTGTAGTGCCAGCCTCCAAAACAGGGCAGAAACATGATTTTTTGGGTGTTTTTTGACCTTTTGACTGCCCAGTTGACCCAAAAAAGCTTAGCAAAGTGGTTTTCCTGACTGTATTTGGCCTTCTAAATCCAATGGTGGTGGCCATTTTGCATTTGGAGGTCCCTAGGAAAAGCGCAATGCCTAGGGCGTTGTGCTTTTTGTAATGTGACTGGTGCACAAATTGCCAAAAATGTATACAACTTCAAAATTTCCCAAAATTGCTCAAAATTTTCCAAAATTTTACCTGAGGAACGCTGATGATGTGTGTCAAGCCATGAGTGATGCCTCAGCAAGGATGTCAAGTTTATCTTCCTCCCTTTGCTTGGTTAGAGTTTCAATTTTCTTCTTTGCAGCTTTGAGTTTTGCCCTGGAAATCCTTTCTATGTAGGCATAGTGTTTTGCCATCTTATTCTAAATTTCATTATCCCTTTTGGCCTTGTCTAGGAGCTTTTCAATATGGTTGTTTACCCTCTCAAGCCAATGCTCCAGGTTCTCATTGATCATTTTGGCAAACTGTTCATTTAAGGTATGTTGATTAGCTAGTTCAGCCTCTTTCTGTTTTTCTAGCTCCAATGCTCTTTTTAGGCCTCTAGTCCTTGGCCTTCTCCTTGGCACCTGTTCCTCCAGCTGTTCACCATATTCTCCATATGCTTCATCAAGTAAAGCCTTAGCCTTTTTAGAGTCCCTCTTTGCCTTGATGAGCTGAATCTCCATGAGCTCTTGTTTGGTCTCATACTGCTTGTTTTCCTGCTCATAGTATGAAATGATGTATTTTGCCCTCTGCAAGTTGACCTGGAGCTCCCCTATGAGTGCATCCTTTTCTTTGATGACAATGCTTGTGTTTTCACTGTCATCATGCTCACTTAGGTCAACTAAGTCAAAATCCTGCTCTGTCTCATGGAGGTCCTCCTCTTGCTGCTGGATCTCTGCCTCTATCATCTTCTCCTTGCCCTTCTGTACCTGCTTTGCTGATGAAGAAGGCAAGGCCCCTCCCACAATCTGTGGGGCAAACACCTGCCTGTGGCCTCTCTGATAAGTATGCGCCAATGTGCTCACATTTGTCCTCTTAGACTTGATGACCTCAACTCTACTAGGTGACCCTGCATGATCATGAAATGGTGGTGATGGTGGTGATAATGAGGGTGGCTGATCAGATGGAGGATTAGAAGTAGTGGGCTAAGATGAAGGGGGTATGGCTTCGACATGATGATCAATGGAATGAGATGAAGAAGGCATACTTTCAGCATGTGGAGCAGTGAAAATACCATTGGCAATGAAGTTGTCCCATGAAATATGCAACTGATCAAGGTGATGAAGGACAATGATCTTGATCAATGAGTGATGGAAAAGGTTGTTCATCTGCTGGTCATAATCTCTTTTTTGCACAATGGAGGTCATTTTATGCTTTTGAACAGATAGTATGGGATATTGAGGAATTTGACCCTTGTGAAGTGCATAAGCAGTCTAATATGGTAGGTATAGAGCGTAGATAACCTACCTTCACAAGAGAAGTACTTCATGATGATTTTCATCAAGCCTATTAAGAAGGTAGGTGAAAGGGAACACCTTCCTCCTTTCATTCCTGTACAGTGGTTTGATAAATGGTTCATAATACTGATCCTCCAAATCCTTTGATTTAAACCACTTCTCACCCATGTTTGGAATCCCTGTGGCAACAACAATGATAGAAGTAGACAAAGTGAATGTCACTCCTACTAGGGTTACTTGATTGTTTTTAAGGTGTGATGCAAAGAGTCTGGTCAAAACTGGGTGATGTTGAACTCTTTCATTCAATTTGCAAAAGTCAAGGCAACCCACATACTGAAAACATGAGGCTGCCATTAGTGAAGCCATAAGTTCATTTATGCTAGTGGGCTCCAGCCTTAAGATTCTGCCTCCTTTGTGTGTTCTCCTTTTTTCCTTGTCTTCTTCTTCTTGTGTGTCCTCTTCTTCCATATAATCTCTGTCTTCCTCCATAGTGTTTGTTCAAGAGACCCTAGTGATAAGGTGGGTGAGAATGGGAAGTGGGAATAGGTCTAGGGAATGGGGATAAGACTACCAAAATTTGGGGAGATGAGGTGGGTTATGGAACCGTGGGAGGTGATGGGGGGTGAAAATGTGAAGGGAGTTGGAAATGGAAATTAATTTACAGGTTTATGGAAGAGGCTGCCTAGGGATTTTTAGAAACCTAGGTCTTAGGGTTTTGTAGGAAAAGTGTTTAGGGACTAAGGAAAGATAGTGTAAGGGTAGGGATGGTCTCAACAATGATGTAGGAAGGTGTTGTATGGTCTGTGGGCAGCAATTTTTAAGATAGGAATGAATTTAGGGTTTTGTCCCTTGCCTAGGGACCAATTTTGCTTAGGACTCAAACACTAAGAGGAAGTGTTGTTTGGAAGAGCAAATGAGTGGAAGAGAGGGTTACTTACTTGGTAGAGGAGGAAAACCCACTCTTGTGGAGCTTTGAGAGGAGTTGGAGGTGTTTTTGGCGCTTTGGAGGCTTACTGGGCAAAAGCGCAGTGCCTAACCAAGAAGCGCAGCGCCAGTGTTGAAAAACGCAACGCCCAAATCTCTAACCGCAGTGCCTGGCTTCTAAGCGTAGCGCCAAGAAATTTTTCTCGTCTGAACATGCAAAATCGACTTTTTAAGCCAAGGGAATGTGAGCTCGATCTTTGGGAGTGCAAATGGATTTGCTTTTGATGTCTTGGTGGCTTTTATACTTCATGAAATTGATGTTTTGGGCCTTGGGACCCACTTTCTTTCTTTTGTCATTCAATTTACTTTTTGAAACTATATATTTACATTTGACCTTTTCTTGTACAAATTGATCACCTGATCTACATTGGCATAGTTTGACCTTTGACTTTTGGTCCTTTGGCATTTTGGAGTTGAGTTGATAGCTTGAGAAAAGTCACTTATTACATATAATGACATGAAATTACATAAATATAAAAAAAATAGGATTACATCTTTGTTTTTGGAATGAAATTACAAACTGGAATGAAATTCTTACTTAAAATCAAAATTGGAACTTTAGCAACCATGGTTACATGCTTGTAAATCCTTATTTAACTGAAAAAGGGATATTATTTTGTTCACTCTTATACTTTGTTGGCCTTACGCAGTGAAATGGTGTTTTATTGGACCTTGGAAAATGAAACCTAGTGACTGATGGGACCTTGAATGACTAGACTCTGGGGGGACTTGACTGACACAAAACATGATGAAATGAGCCTTTATAGTCAATGTATGCTCAGCAAGACACATGAAGGTGGGCCAACAAATATCTATTTTTGAGAGGGGATGGGGTTTTAACTTGGGCTACCATCAGTGAGTAAATTTTTGCATGAGGACCTAGGTGGAATGATAAAAATTTCAACATGGGACACTAATATGATATAAAAGAGGAGTTTTGATCACTAATGGCAGTGTGAAAATACTGACTCTAACATCGGCCTTATTTGGGGATGGCAGCTCCTTGGAGGTGTCAAGAACACCGTAGACCATGTGCCTAACCATATGGGCCAATATGGTCAAAAACTCAAACTGGAATGCATGAGTAAATGCTGACAACTCAAATAACTCAAACTGACTCAAAACTTACTTACATGACTAAGGACTGAATATTAAAAATGGCAGAAAATCAGTGAAGCTCCATGGCCTTCACTTTTGGGCTCCGAACACTGGTGATCTTCTACTTCACACTTGCAGAAAATTTAAATGTATGTACAATGAAATGAGGACATTTCAGAAAAGATAATGCTTCAGGAGCCTACCATTGACTAGTCCTCCTAAGCATGGTTCTCCATTCATCTCATCCAACAAGAAAGCATTTTGTCCTCAGAAAGCTGAAATCTGATAGGGGCCTTTCCATAGGTTTTCAAATTTACTGTGCTTGCCCTTGTCTTCGTTTTTGGCATCCGAACGAAGCACCACATCTCCAATTTTGAAGTCATCTTCCTTTGTTTTCCGGTCATAGATTCTCTTTATCCTCTCATGAAGCTTAGAGGTGTTCTGAAATACCTCATCTCGTGTTTGCTCTAAGTGAATCATTTGATTGATCCGGCGTTGAATATCATTCTCTTCACTTCCTGCTTCTTGTAACAATTTCATGACCGGTATTGCTAATGATGAAGGAAAAATAGTATCTACTCCATACACAATCTGAAAAGGAGAAAACCCAAGAGGTTTCTTACTACTCCCCTGATCTGCCCATAATGCATTGATAAGCTTATTGTGCCAATTCTTTTTGTTGGCCTCCAACAGTTTCTTTATGATGTTGATTAAGGATTTATTGGAGGACTTCGCTAGACCATTCCCTTGCAGATAATACACTGTAGAATGTCCCAACTTAATGTTGTATTTGTCACAAAACTTAGTCATCTTTTTGGACTTGAATGCTGCCGCGTTGTCTGTGATAATCTTATTAGGACAATCAAAATGGGACAAAATATTAGTTTCTAAAAACTGAATGATAACTGAATTTGTTGCTTGCCTGGTTGGGATCACTTCGATCCACTTAGTGAAGTACTCTGTCATTGTCAATATCCACTTGTATTGCGCGGACGATGATGGATTGATCTCACCTATGAAATCTAGGCTCCACTGCTGAAAAGGTGCATTAACTGATATAGGTTGTAGAGGCAAAGGAAGAAGCTTTCTTTTACCTTTGAAAACTTGACACTAGTGACAACTCATCACTGCCTTATAAATATCTGCAAAATGTGTAGGCCAATAGTAACCCGCTCTCAGTACTTTTTTGGCCGTGGTCTTCCAGTACAAGTAGCCTCCACAATCTCCTTTGTGGAAGTAATTTATTACCTCTTTAGACTCATCTTCAGTCAAACAGTTCAACAACACACCTCCAAGATCTTTCCAATAAAGTGCGTTATCCATGATACAATATTTGGAAGCCTTCAACTTCAATGACCTGCTCGTAGCCTTGGACATGCCTGAAGGGGGATTTAGATGTTGAAGCATATAAATAATATCAGAATATCATGGAGATGATAGAAAGATTTCAGGTACCTGAATGAAATCCACTTCTTTTTGATTGTCAGACAATGCTGCTACAAGGTTGATGTCTAGAGCATGAAGGTTTGACTCGGCCATGAGTTTGGCTAAGCCTTGACCCTTGATCAACTTGGTAGGCTTGATCTCAAGATCATATTCTAATAATGCTGCTATCCATCTACCTCTTCTACCTTCTGGGTCATTTTGCACAAGAACTTCTTTTACCGTTGCATTAGGCACATAAGCTAGAGTATGGGAATGTAAAATGTAAACTCTTAAATCCTTGATCGTCTTTACCAAAGCTAAAGCCTGTTTCTCAATGATGTTGTACTTAAGGGCTGCATCCTTGATGGTTGCAATTGAAAAATGCTATTGGCAGCTCGGTTTTATCCCTTTTTTGCATTAGTACTGCTACCATGGTATGCTTAGAAGAAAATGAAAATATAATAAAATCATCGGTGTAGTTAGGACTGATTAAAACAGGGGCAGTGGTTAAGGCAAGCTTTACTGCATGAAAGGACTTGCGGGCTTCTTCGGACCACTTCACCTCATTATCCTTTTTCATCATATTGGTCATTTCTTTAAGATGTTCAGCCAAATTAGTAATAAGTCCGCTTAAGAAATTCATCTTACCATTGAATGCTTGGATTTCTTTCTTGCTGTGAGGGAAGTCAATTTGTTGAATGGATTCTACTCGTGAAGGGTCAATCCGGATGCCGTCTTTTGAAATGATGTGGCCGAGAAGTTTTCCGTCCTCCATAGTAAACAAACTTTTCTTTGGATTGAGAGGGATCCCAAACTTTCTACACTTCTGAAAAATGACTCTTAAATGATGCAAATGTTCATCATCTAAATGTGAAGATACGATTACATCATCTAAGTATACAACTAAGAAAACATATTTTTCATCTGAAAAGACTATGTCCATGGCATGCTGAAAAGTGGCCCTTGCATTTTTGAGACCAAATGGCATTTTTGCATATTTGAATGTACCCCAAGGTGTGGTGAACGCTGTCTTGTCTTGATCATCTTCATGCACTAAAACTTGATTGTAAGCAGAGTAGCCATCCAAAAGTGACGCCTGGGAAATGCCCACAACTCTCTGAAGGATATGGTCCATTTTGGGGTCGGATAATTATCTTTTAGAGATACTTTGTTCAAGTTTCTGAAGTCTACGCAGAGCCTAATCTCTCCGGTCTTCTTTCTCGTTGGGACTAGATTTGATATCCAATCAGAAATTCTAATAGGAACAATGATATTCGCCTTATAAATTCTGTTAACTTCTTTCTCTATGGATGACAACAACCTCGGGTTAATACTTCTTAGCTTTTGTCTGAAGGGCTTTTGATTGGGCTTAATCGGGATGGTATGTTGAATTATTTTCTTGTCATACTCTTTTAAATCTGCATAATCCCAAGCAAAAACATCAGAAAATTCAGACAATAGATGAATGTATTTCTCTTTTACCTTAGGAGACAATGTTTTGGACAGTTTGATCATTTTTGGTTTGCCTGCTGTTCCAATGTTCACGTTTTCAACACCTTTCTTAGTAGGTACTAATGTAGGCTTCCTCGTTACATCATCCTGATCAAACAAGTCTTCCAAAGGTACAAGACCTTTCGGAATATTGTTGTCCTTAAACTGTAATATATCAACTTGGTTTGCCTCAATGACTTGATCATCCTCGTGATAAACTTCATCCATAGAACAGTTTTCAAATTCTCCTTCACTCTGAAGAAAGTTTTTCACCTGCTTGTCATCCCAAAATACTTGCCAATATCTCAAGTTGTTAGGAAAAGAGGGCCAATGCTTCACATGAATCTCAAATTTCTTGTTTGAAAAAATGGGGATTTTTGAAATTGCTTGCAGCTGTAGCTAATGAATCCACCATAAGATTTTGACTCCTTGGTACAACTGAAAGTGTATATTCAGGAAACATCCCGAGAATATCTAAAACCACCTTTGTATATTGTTTCATTCACGAATGATCAGCTTGATATTCTCCTTTGACTTGCTTGATTACTAGTTCTGAATCACTATACACCTAAATTTTTCATGCACCTAACCTTTTCAAGATCTTTAAACCTGTGATCAACACTTCATACTCCGCCTCATTGTTAGTGCATTCAAAAGCTAACTTGTATGAGAATAATCTAACATTCAGAGGGAGCTTACCTTGCTGATGATGTGGACTTCGAATCCAAATGCCAATACCTGCTCCATCTTTCCCAAGAGCACCATCAAAGTCCATGGTCCAAAGGCCATGTTCCTCTTCCAAGGGCTGTACATCTTGGTTCTATTTTGGGTCAATTTTCTGAACTTTTTCTTCAGAGTGTTCTGAATTTTCCATTACCTTCTCTGGTGGCTGTTCTAAGCCTTTCTCTGCCTTGTCCAATAGCTGTTATGATGAACTTGGTAGCTTTTCTTTTTCCTGATCTAAAAATGTCTTTATACAATTGAAAATCTCTGGTACATCTTTAATTTCCACAAGCTGAATATCTACATCATTTTGTCCACTATCATTATATAAAATAAATGATTCTAAATCTGTATGTACAACATTTATAGGATGATTATTGGGCTTCTCGTTGCTAGTTATCATGAATTTCATTTTGGTTTTTGGGTACAACTTCCTCAATTGCCCGAAAACTGGGATGGTGGCATAGGAGAAGTCTAACTACAGTGTGCCTCTTAGTTTCGCTCCCTAGGACCTTGACAATAACATCCCAAACCGTGGTGGTATGTCAGCTACCACCACATCCATTAAAACATTCTTTGTCGGGATTTGGTCCAGGGATACTACCAAATCCTTGATTAGACCAAGACAATGGACCTTACTAGAATCAGAAGAGTACAAGTCATGATACTCCCGAGTTACATCTAGACCTAACCTTTCCATGATGGCCTTGGGCATTAAATTATGCTAGGCTCCGGAGTCGAGCATGGAGTTATGAAGAATGAATTGATGGATTCTTAAACCTAGGTAAAATGGAGGAACATCACTATCTCCTGACTGACCATCTATGGACGGACCAAAAATTAATTCAGGTTGGTCATCTTCAATATTAACCATATCAGACATAGGATCAACTTTTAGCATTTTTATGATATCAAACTTGTAATGGCTAATTTTGACAAGTTCAGTAAGAGGGATTGACACTTTCAACTTTGAAATTTCAGTTTCTAAATTGAATAAGCTGGATTTGTCTACCTGTTTTTGGATGGTGTCTCTTTTCTTGGGCAGATCTCTTGGTGTCTGATCCTTCTTCTGACTGTCAGGGTCTCTTTTGGAATGCTTGTAGATACTTTGTTTACTTTGCTTTGGTTAGCTACTGCCAGCGTTTTACCTTTGCTTTGATTTCCTTGAGGATTTATTTTTGGTTGAGTATCCTTTTGCTGTGATGTTCTTTTCTAAATGGGAGTGATTGGGACATCTCTATTTCTCAAGGAATATTGCTTCTGTTGAGAGCTGAGTGCATTCAAGTATCCTCTTTGATAATCATCATATTGAGCTTCCAATGCATTGTCATTTGCCAGTATGTAGTCTTCATCCTTAGGATCCTCCATCTCCTCGACATACTTCTCATTTTCAGTCAAGAAAATGGGATGGCAATCTTCCCTAAAGAAGTGATTTTCCTCGACAATCTGGTTTGTTTCATCATCAAATTCTCCTTGAGCATAATTCTGTTGCAAGGGTGTCCGAACTGGCTGCTAAGATGTTGATGCTTCAGAAGCTTTCTGCTCTCTTTGTTTTATCCTGTACTAAGGTTGTTGCTAGTTTCTGAAGTTCGGATTTCTCACTTGTGGCTCCTGGGATCTATTTGAATTTATCATCTGGTCAGCCATTCTCTCCATGGTTCTGATCAATGCATCTAGTTTGAGATTGGTGGAAGAAGAAGTTTCTTCTTTGATGGTTACTCTTTTTTCCAGTTTCTCATGTTTCAACTGAGACTTTTTAATCATCAAGTTCGCTTCCACACTTACTGCATTATTCTGCATTTCTTCCAGAGTTGGAGGATCTCTTTCCCTTAGTTGATAAGCCATCTCCGGATCAAAAGCATCCGGGTAATGTTGAAGTGCCAAATCAGGTGGAGGTTTCATGTTATCTAGAATGGAATTGTAGATCTGATTAAACCTTATAGTGAACTCCTGAACCGTCTCATTAGGATTCCTTTTCAATGTGTGTATTCCGCCAAGATCTGCAATGGATTCTTCTTTTCCCACCACCTGGCTAAGAACAACTCATTTAACCTTTGAGGCGTATCAATAAAGTGTGTTGCCAAACCACTGAACCATTTTTTCACATCTCCAGAAAAACTTTGGGCCATTAGTCTCATTTTGGCATCATCTTCATCAACCTCCTCTAAGTCAATGAAATCAACCATCTTATCAATATGCTGTTGTGTAGTGATTCCCGGGCTGCCATCAAAAAGAGGAAGTCTCTGGCCATAGGTCTGAGGTAAAGCTGCCAACTGACCAGGTAATACTAACGGTACAAATCTCGCCATGACTGCTGGGGAATGGTGAATGGGGATTGCAATGGGTTGTGTTGGTTGCGATGAAGACGCAGGTGGCAATATGGATGTTTTCAGAGGTGTGGTAGGGGGTTATGGCAAAAGATAAACTTTCAAGCTGATACTGGATATAGGCCTTTTCAGCAGTGATTTGTAATTGACCAACTAGGCTTTGAAGTTTCTCGAAATTAGACCATACCTCGTGTTCAAGTTTTGAAGACTGAGAAGCAGCAGAAGGTTGATTAAACAAAGACTTTGAGGCAGGAAGGTGTGAGTCAAACTTTATGGGATCAAAAACTTCTTCGGCAAGACAAGACTCAAATTTTGAACGAAATAGGGATAACTCGAATTTAATGTCAAACGGAATATCCTCAATACTAAGTATATGATCTGGCGAGGAAGTGGTCTTCTTTAGGCTTTCTCAACAATCTTTCAGGGTCATCAATTGGAGAAGGTGGATTTGGGTCAAGGTTTGACTTGGTATATCTTTTCGGAGCCCATATCTTAACAGGGTCATAGACTATATGAGGAAAAATACCTAAGACTTTGAGCTGAACAAAGATCTTTTCAAAGGAAAGTTGTCAATAGAGAAATGTTAACCTGGTAATGATTGAAAGCTTACCAATGAAATGAAGTCTGATCGAAGTTATGACTTGTAACCTTTTTCTCTTTTTGAACAAGCTCTATTTGTCTTCGATTGAATCAGCTGGATCAGGATGCGAAATTTTGCCTTGTTTGTCTCCTTGAGGCCAGCTCTACAATCTCGATACTGCAATTACGGAATTAGCCTTTATGAAGCTTAGTCCCATCATCCAGAGGACGAAACTCGAATTAGAACTAGTCGTACACCCAGGGAAAATGAACATTTCGTTCCCCAACAACGGCGCTAGTATGTTATCACTCCTCTGGATCTCCAAGGCTGAGGAAGAGTCCAGCTAGGCTAACCACAAACCAATCTTTTGACTTGGTAGCTAGCCCTACCAAGCCAGAGAGGGCTCTCTCCAAAGGATCATTGCGAAGATGGCTGGATGGATTAGGGTTTTAGGCTAGATATAGTAGTTCAGGGTTTTGATTTGATTTTGATTGGGGTAGTCACTAGATGAGTGAATTAGGTCATAGAATGAACTAAGTCAGGGCAAGAGAGAATCAGAATTGCAGACATCTGATGGGGCAAGGTAGGAAAGTACTTTAACACTTTGAGGTATATTGATGAAATGGTTTAGACTGATGAGGTGCTAAAAAGAGCATGAAAATCATGAATTATTTTTAAACTAAAGAAATGAAACAAATTATGTTGACTTTCCCAAAACAGAGCATAGAAGATGAATTCTGCTTATCACACCTTGAAAATCAAACATATTTAGAAGTGAAATGGATCATGGAAGATACAAAACATTCACACACATGTAACTGAAGAAGAAACAATATCAAAATACCATGCCACAGGAATCCCACCAAAATAGTTGCAACTCATCCAATATATTCCATGCCAAAGTCTGAAACACTAGTACAACATCCAATGGAGTCCAACTTGTAGAATCACTGAAAAAGTACATGATATAGGCCTCAAACAAACTCCTCCCAACCTCAGGGATCGAATCCATGAGAGGAGGAGCAATTCCACCAAAAACTAAACTAATAGCTAGAGTGTAGGGTGGTCAATGTGACTCATCCCTCACTTTTTGGAAACTGATTCATTACATCACAAAAAGAGTTTTCACCTAATGTATTTACCATAGGTAATAGTAAAAGCATCATTATTACATTTACATCTATTAATTACAGTGGTAAAAACATGATTTGTCAAGGTGAAATTGTCAAAACTGAGAAAATTTACAAAATGAAGAAACTCAGAAAATTTGTGTCAAAAGCGCAGCACCACTGTCCTAAGCGCAGTGCCAACTTCAGATCCACTTTTGAGGGGGTTCCTGGTGTCCAAATTGAGCCCAGGATAGCTCATTGGAAAGCCTGTCCTGTCTAGTTTCTAGATCTACCTTTAGTTTGCAAAATAGTCAAGTTTTGACCCTCCAAAAGTTGATTCTTGCAAGATTGATCAAAAGCGCAACGCCAACCTCAAAAACAAGGCAGAAACATGATTTTTTGGGTGTTTTTTGACCTTTTGACTACCCAGTTGACCCAAAAAAGCTTAGAAAAGTGGTTTTCCTGACTGTATTTGGCCTTCTGAATCCAATGGTGGTGGCCATTTTGCATTTGGAGGTCCCTAGGAAAAGCGCAGCACCTAGGGCGCTGCTCTTTTGGCAATGTCACTCGTGCACAAATTGCCAAAAATGCACAAAACTTCAAAATTTCCAAAAATTGCTCAAAAGTTTCCAAAATTTTGCTCGAGAAATGCTGATGATGTGTGTCAAGCCATGAGTGATGCCTCAGCAAGGATGTCAAGTTTATCTTCCTCCCTTTGCTTGGTTAGGGTTTCAATTTTCTTCTTTGCAGCGTTGAGTTTTGCCCTGGAAATCCTTTCTCTGTAGGCATAGTGTTTTGCCATCTTATTCTGAATTTCATTATCCCTTTTGGCCTTGTCTAGGAGCTTTTCAAGATCGCTGTTTACCCTCTCGATCCAATGCTCCCGGTTCTCATTAATAATTTTGGCAAACTGTTCATTTAGGGTAAGCTGATTAGCTAGTTCAACCTCGTTCTATTTTTCTAGCTCCAATGTTGTCCTTGGCCTTCTCCTTGGCACATGTTCCTCCAGTTGTTCACCATATTCTCCATATGCTTCATCAAGTAAAGCCGTAGCCTTTTCAACCTCCCTCTTTGCCTTAATTGGCTGAATCTTCATGAGCTCTTGTTTGGTCTCATATTGCTTGTTTTCCTTCTCATAGTATGAAATGATGTATTTTTCCCTCTGCAAGTTGACCTAGAGCTCCCCTATGAGTGCATCCTTTTCTTTGATGACAATGCTTGTGTTTTCACTGTCATCATGCTCACTTAGGTGAACTAAGGCAAAATCTTGTTCTGTCTCATGGAGGTCCTCCTCTTGCTGCTTGATCTCTGCCTTTGTCATCTTCTCCTTGCCCTTCTATACTTGCTTTGTTGATGAAGAAGGCAAGGCCCCTCCCACAATCTGTGGGGCAAACACCTGCCTATGGCCTCTCTGATAAGTATGTGCCAATGTGCTCACATCTGTCCTCTTAGGCCTGATGACCTCAACTCTGCTAGGTGACCCTACATGATCATGAAATGGTGATGATGGTGGTGATAATGAGGGTGGCTGATCAGATGGAGGAATAGAAGTAGTGGGCTGAGATGAAGGTGGTATGGCTTCAACATGATGATCAGTGGGATGAGATGAAGAAGGCATACTTACAGCATGTGGAGCTGGTGGAGCGGTGAAAATGTCATTAGCAATGAAGTTGTCCCATGAAATATGCAACTAATCAAGGTGATGAAAGACAATGATATTGATCAATGAGTGATGGAAAACACTGTTCATCTGTTGGTCATAATCTCTTTTTTGCACAATGGAGGCAATTTTATCTATGCTTCTGAACAGATAGTATGGGATATTGAGGAATTTGACCCTTATGAAGTGCATAAGCAGTGTAATATGGTAGGTATAGAGCCTAGAGAACCTACCTTCACAAGAGAAGTACTTCATGATGATTTTCATCAAGCCTATTAAGAAGGTAAGTGAAGGGGAACACCTTCCTTCTTTCATTCCTGTACAGTGGTTTGATAAATGGTTCATAATACTGATCCTCCAAATCCTTTGATTTAAACCACTTCTCACCCATGTTTGGAATCCCTGTGGCAGCAACAATGATAAAAGTAGACAAAGTGAAGGTCACTCCTGCTAGGGTTACTTGATTGTCTTTAAGGTGTGATGCAAAGAGTTTGGTCAAAACTGGGTGATGTTGAACTCTTTCATTCAATTTGCAAAAGTTAAGGCAACCCAGATACTGAAAACATGAGGCTGCCATTGGTGAAGCCATAAGTTCATTTATGCTACTGGGCTCCAGCCTTAGGATTCTGCCTCCTTTATGTGGCCTCCTCTGTTCCTTGTCTTCTTCTTCTTGTGTGTCCTCTTCTTCCATATAATCTCTGTCTTCCTCCATAGTGTTTGTTCAAGAGACTGTAGTGATAAGGTGGGTGAGAATGGGAAGTGGGTATAGGTCTAGGGAATGGGGATAGGACTACCAAAATTTGCGGAGATAAGGAGGTGGGTTATGGAATTATGGGAGGTGATGGGGGGTGAAAATGTGAAGGGAGTTGGAAATGGAAATTAATTTACAGGGTTATGGTAGAGGCTGCCTAAGGATTTTTATAAGCCTAGGTCTTAGGGTTTTGTAGGAAAAGTGTTTGGGGACTAAGGAATGATAGTGTAAGGGTAGGGATGGTCTCAATAGTGATGTATGAAGGTGTTGTATGGTCTGTGGGCAGTAATTTTGAAGATAGGAATGAATTTAGGGTTTTGTCCCTTGCCTAGGGACCAATTTTTCTTCGGACTCAAACACTAAGAGGAAGTGTTGTTTGGAAGAGCAAATGAGTGGAAGAGAGGGTTACATACTTGGTAGAGGAGGAAAACCCACTCTTGTGGAGCTTTGAGAGGAGTTGGAGGTGTTTTTGGCGCTTTGGAGGCTTACTAGGCAAAATCGCAGCGCACCAGGGAAAAGCGCAGCGTCTAGCCCAAAAGCGCAGCGCCAGTGTTGAAAAACACAACGCCCAAATCTCTAAGTGCAGTGCCTAGCTTCTAAGCACAGCGCCAAGAACTTTTTCTCCTCTGAACCTACAAACCGACTTTTTGAGCCAAGGGAGTGTTAGCTTGATCTTTGGGAGTGCAAATGGATTTGCTTTTGATGTCTTGGTGGCTTTTATACTTCATGAAATTGATGTTTTGGGCCTTGGGACCCACTTTCTTTCTTTTGTCATATAATTTACTTTTGGAAACTATATCTTTACATTTGGCCTTTTCTTGTACAAATTGATCACTTGATCTACATTGGCATAGTCTGACCTTTGACTTTTGGTCCTTTGGCATTTTGGAACTGAGTTGACAGCTTGAGAAAAGTCACTTATTACATATAATGACATGAAATTACATAAATATATAAAAATAGGATTACATCTTTGTTTTTGGAATAAAATTACAAACTGGAATGAAATTCTTACTTAAAATCAAAATTGGAACTTTAGCAACCATGGTTACATGCTTGTAAATCCTTATTTAACTGAAAAAGGGATATTATTTTGTTCATTCTCATACTTTGTTGCCTTATGCAGTGAAATGGTGTTTTATTGGACCTTGGAAAGTGAAACCTAGTGACCTAATGGGACCTTGAATGACTGGACTCCAAGTGGACTTGACTGACACAAAACATGATGAAATGAACCTTTATAGGCAATGTATGCTCAGGAAGACACATGAAGGTGGGCCAACAAATATTGATTTTTAAGAGGGGATGGGGTTTTAACTTGTGCTATCATTAGTGAGTAAATTTTTGCATGAGGACCTAGGTGGAATGATAAAAAGTTCAACGTGGTACACTAATATGATATAAAATAGGAGTTTTGATCATTGATGGCAGTATGCAAATACTGACTCTAACAAAATCTACATCCTGCTAAGCACCATACATAGCCTAACATCTGAGTAATTCAAAATCCTAGACAGAGAGAGCCCTCTCCAAGGCTAGAAGGGCTAGATTCTAGCCTAAAAGTTGTCTGTGGTCACCTTTGTAATCGTTTTTTCAGCCTAAAGGAAATGACAGAGTGCTAACATTTTTGGCGTTGTTGTCGGGGACCGAAGGTTAAATTTTCCCTGATAAAACCTTTGTTTGAGAAGCTTAATCCTAGTTCCTGTGGGTAACAGTGAGTTAGGAATCAGTCAGGATGAATTTTCACCTAGAAGTTGTGTTTAGACTTAGCTGGAATTAGATTGCTTGGAAAATCTGGCTTCTAGAAAGATCCATACAAGATCATATCCAGATCTCGATCCCCCTGAATTTGTAAGTGACCCTGAGAAATTTCTTAGAAAGAAGAGGTTTGAAGAAGGTGAAGCAAGTAATAGCCCTCTAGAGAGATCTTACACCCTTCCTGAGAGTATTGTAACAGTTGAAGACATTGATTACGACCTGCCATTTGAGCGAAGTCTTTTTAGATCCAAATTTAAATCTTTTGTGTCTGAGACAGTCATTGATGAGTCTAAAATAAAACCATATATCCCATCTCAAAAAATTGGTGTTTCAAAGTTTGATAGAGACATTTTGCAACAATTTTATAAGCTTGAACACTTGGTTAATCAACTGCACGAGGCTGCTGAGAAGTCACCTATATTTCAGCAGGTTGTCCCAACATCTTCTGCTCCTCCATTTACCTTGCCTTTGAGTCCTCCATACTGTTCTGCTCTGATTGTATCTGCTGTCTATACTCCTCCCATCACAACAACTCAACAGATCACAGTTCCACCACCTCTTTCATCTTCATCATCAAGTACAATAGCTAGTACAACTACATTTCAGACTATAATCATGGCTGCCCGCTATGCCCCATTGGATTTACAAGGCCAACTACATGATATGCCACAAAACTATGCCCAACGGTTGCCTCTGTTTGATGGTACAGGGGATTTGACAACACAACAACATCTTGATAAGATGAGTGATTTTATAGATCTTGAAGAAGTTGACCATGATGATGTTAAAATGCGACTGTTAGCTAAGAGTTTTTCCAGAGAAGTCAAAAAGTGGTTTAGAGGTTTGCCAGCTGCAAGTATTAATAGTTTCCAACAGCGAGAAAGAAGTTTTATGGCTAGGTGGGAAGTAAAAAAGAACCCTCTTCAAATACTAATTGAGTATAAAAACTTGGAGAGAGCTCCGGGAGAAATAGTCCAAGATTTCTCAACTAGATTCAATAAGGTTTATAATTCCATCCCTGTAGACATAAATCCTCCCCTAAGATTGGCCCTACTTCACTATCCGTATGGATTTGATGCTGAGATGGCCTACCAACTAAGGGAGAGAAACCGAGCTACCTTGGAAGACATGCAGAAGAATGTTATCAGTGTAGAAGCTAACTTGCTGGCCAAGAAATCCAAGATGAAGACTAAAAAGAAGGTAACTATCAAGGAGGAAACTTCTACGTCATCAGATGCTAAGTTGGACACTTTGGTGAAGACCATGGAGAGAATGATTCTGGGAGATAGAGCTATTGCAAGAGAATGATAGGGAGGTCCCCAAATCAGAAATCCTAATTTCAGAAGGCAACAAATTTAAATTAAGCAAAGAGAGCAGAGAAATCCAACAAAGTAGACCTCCTTTTCAAGAGAACTATGCAGAAGAGGAGGAAATGATAGTAGAAGATCAAGATCAGGTTCAAGATCACATTCATTATTTTGGTGAAATAGAGGAAACCATCTTTTTAACATAAGAAGAACAATTTTTGTTCTCACAGTCATGGAAAGATGTCATGTCTACAGAATCAGAAGAGTACAAGAAGGGGTATCAAAATGCAGTTTTGGAGGTACAAAAACAATATAATTTGAGAAATAGAAAGGTGCCAGTTAATCCTCCAAAGAAAGCCCAAGCTGATGCACCTTTTACAAGTCAGAAGAAAGTTGATCCTCTAAAAGAGATTTCTGAAAAGAAAGATGCAACCACCAAAGAAGCAGAAAAGGGTCAATCATCTTTCAGTTTGGAAAATGAGATATCAAAAATCAAAATTTCTATCCCATTTACTAAACTGATTAAGAATGGAGTATACAGAAATCAGATTATCAAAGCATTGAAAGTTGGAGATGTTTCAAATACTAGGAATTTGAATGATGATCATCCAGAGCTTTTGTTTGGTCCAGATTTTGAAGGTTCTCAGGATGGAAATGTGCTACTGTTCTACGTGAGCCTGAATATACATAATTTGATCCTTCACAATGCCATGTTAGATTCAGGTGCTTCACACAATTTAATGCCGAAGGTTTTCATGGAAAAGCTTGGTTTAGATATTACAAGGCCTTACAAAGATCTTTTCTCTTTTGATTCCAGTAAGGTAAAATGCTTGGGTTTGATTAAGGATTTGTGTCACTCTTACTCAAATTCCAGCTGAGAGTATAGTTATGGATGTAGTTGTGGCTGACATTCCTCTGAAATATGGTATGCTTTTGTTGAGATCTTGAGGTGCAAAGTTGAAGGGTTCTCTGTAGATGGACATGTTATATGCTACTATCCCAGTGTTTGGACAACCAAGGAGGTTGTACAAGGAAACTCTCATGGACTACATGGTAAGCAGCCAAGATAAACCAAATAATTATCCTGTTTATTCAGTGCATTCAGATATGGATTCCTTCATATTATACAATGATTCATGTTTGGAGGAAGACAACCAAAGTACAATTACTATAACATAAGTAGAAGGGGAACCTAATCAGGTCAGCCTTTCAGTAGAGAAGAGAAACGAATTGCAGAAGAAAGAATTGGAAAAGAAGTCAAAAGAGGAAGAGCTCTGGAATAGGTACTTTGATGGAGCAGAAACGAAGGGAAAGTGTTGGAGTTGGTGTGTGGGTGATTAATCCATCAAAGGGAAGATCAAAGAAGTGTTCTTGTAAGCTTGCTTTCGAATGCACAAACAATGTTGCTGAATACAAGGCACTGATTTTGGGACCGCAAGTGTTGAAGAGTTTAGGAGCCAAGAGGATTTTAGTCTATGGGGACTTAGAATTGATCATTAAGCAAATCAAAGGTGAGTATCAAACCAAGCACCCTAGGATGAGGGCTTATAGAAATGTTGTCTTGGATTTTGTGCAATATTTTTCACAGTACAATTTGTCTATAATTCCTAGAAGCTAGAATGCAATTGCTTATGCATTAGCTACCTCTACATGTGATTTTGAAATACCTATTCATCCCAATAGAAAGTTTGAGATAGAGGTTAAACACAGGCCAACTATACAATCATTCTTCTTTTGAAATTTGCTTTACATCACTGAAACCATTATGTCTAGGGTTTTGAATCACAAAGATTCTTGCTAGGGTGTTTAATCATTAGATTGAATCTACACTCATGATATTACTTTATCATTCTTGTGTAGCCCTAACCTTTAGGGTTCACTATAAAACCGTAGCCTCTTGTAGCTAAGGGTATGTTAATATTGTTTATGAAACCCTAGTCTACTTAGGGTTGTTGATGAAATCTAAAATTCCCATTTTGTTGATTTTTTGGTATTGTTGTGATAGAAACCCTAGTTCTTTAGGGTTTGTTGTTACTATCTAAGTTATGTATTGAAACCCTAGATCTTTAGGATTTGATGAATCAAGGTTTATAAGAAAAAACCCTATAATGTTTATAATAAGATCCTAGGAATGAAACCCTAGGTGTATATTCGTCTATCTCATCGAAACCCTAGTCTGGTCAAAATTGTTGTATATCTAACATTGATGTATTAATATTTCTGTATTGGGTTTACCTAATAGATATTGTTGTGAGATGCTAGTGCATGATTATGAAATCCTAGATATATGCGAGTATGCTAACTTAATTGTTGATACTGATGTTTTGATTTGAAAAAATCCAGGGTTTGTAACAAAAACCCTCAAAGAGATTGATATTCTAGGAGATAATGATATTGTTTTTGATTGTTGATATGAATTTGCTTTGATGATGAAAATCTATGGTTTGGAACAAACCCTAGTAAAATCGGTTATAAAATATATTGTTAAAACCTTAGATATATAGTACTATGATTGAATTGTTACTGAATTGTTGATATCTAAAGCTTTGTGACAAAAACCTAACAAGAGGTTGAAGTCTAGTATGTGTCTCTTTCATAGTATTCAAAACCGGCCTTGCTAACCGGTTACTGGTCTAACCGGCTGGTTAGCAGGGCCACCAGTTGAAACTGGCCAAAAAACCCGGTCAAAGGGGTCATTTCTCCATTTTTTGCAAAAAGCCGGTCCTAACCAGCCAGTTTAGGACGAAACCGGCCGGTTTATATCAAATTGGCCGGTTCTGTCCTAAACCGGCCGGTTAGGAGGCACGCCCACCGTCAACTGAAAAAGCGACTTGCTGACTGTGTTTTAGGGGTTTTGGGGGGAAACTAAGGGTGCTTTCCCTCCAAAAACACCCTCTCCAAGCCTTTAAGAGGCCCCTCTCACTCTCATTTGTCTCACACATTTGATTTGGAGTGTTTATGAGTGTTTGTGAGTTTGTTTGTGAGCTTGGAGAGTGTTGAGTTTTTGCTGAAGTAGTCATCTTGGAGCTGGAGTTGGAGCTATTTTGGAGATAGTGTGTAGCTGTTAGTGGAGTTGCCATCTTCAAGAGGAGGCTAAGGAAGCTAGTTTGCATTTCCAGGTAAAGATTTTCACTTGAAAATTCCTCATTTGACTGCTGTCCATGAATTAAATTTTTTTATGTGTTATAAATTTATAAACTTCTCACTTCTATCATCTATGCTATGAACTCTCTACTATCTAGCTCTATGCTATCAAATTTTGTAGCTTGCATGTGCATTTGTTTTCTTACATTTATCTTTGGTTTTCCATGTTGCTTAGCTGCATTTTTTTTTTTTTAAATGGCAGATTTCTTTGCAAATTGTTATTATTTCAAGCAAACATGGCTCCAAAAGGAAAGGACAGTGCATGGGCTCATTGTGATGTAATTGATGGAAAAATGATATGCAAATTATGCCATAAATCTATTGGAGGTGGGGGTATTCTTAGGTTGAAACAACACTTGGCTGGGATAAGAGGCCAAGTAAAGCCATGTGATGCACCAAATGCACTGTTAGGTCCTATTAGGGCAGAACACATTTCCAAGTTTGAAAAGTTTTATGAGGATAAGGCTAGGGAGAAGGCCATCCAAGATGACAATGCAAGGAAGAGGAATTATTAGAAGCCATGAAAGAGAGTGGGTATGATGATTATGAGATTCAAGACTCTCTTCTATCCCTTCCACCAATGACCCCTTTCACTATGTTCATCCTTCTTTTGGCCAACCATCAAAAGGAACAAAGAGAACAAACATCCAAAGTTATTTCTTATCTTCTGCCAACATTGCCTCTTCTAATCCCACTTCCTCCCAGCCAAGTTCTCAACCTACTTTGGATCAACATTGGAAAAGACAATGCAAAGAAACTTCTCATCAATACATTGCTAGATGGTGGTATGATTCAGATATCCCATTTAATGTTGCTCGCTCACCTTATTACCAAGCTATGTGGGACTATGTTATAGCTGCAGGAAAAAGCTTTAAAGGTTCTAGTCTGCATGACTTGAGGGGAGCTCTTTTGCAGAAAGAGATATCTTCCATTGATGAGTATTTGGTTGAGTTTAAAGATTCATGGATCAAAACAGGTTGTTCCATCATGTCAGATGGATGGACCAATGGAAAGAACCACACTATCATTAATTTCCTTGTTTCTTGCCCTCAAGGAACCATGTTTTTGAAATCAGTTGATGCATCTGATAAGGTAAAGGATGCAACCCTTCTATTTGAGCTTTTGGATAACATTATTCAGGAAGCTGGGGAGCAGCATGTTGTGTAGGTCATCACTAATAATGCCTCAAACTATGTTCTTCCTGGAAAGATACTTGAGACCAAATATAAGACCATATTTTGGACTCGCACATTGCATAGATGTCATGCTTGAGGATATAGGCAAAGTGGAGTGGGTAAAAAACATTGTAGAGCATGCCAAGTGCATTACAAAATACATTTACAATCACTCACGGGTATTGAGCCTAATGAGGAAACACACTTGGGGCAAAGAGCTTGTTAGGCCTGCAATTACGAGATTTGCAACTCACTTCCTCACCTTGCAATGTCTCAATGGTCAACATAGAAATTTGCAGAAAATGTTTTCCTCTGAAGAATAGTCTGAATCTCGGTGGGCTCGTACACCAGATGGAAAAGACACCAAAAAGAAAGTGTTAGACACTTATTTTTGGAAAAGGTCTCTAGAGCTTGTGAAAATTACCAAGCCCTTTGTTAAGGTGCTAAGGATGGTGGATGGGGAAAGATTGGCCATGGGCTACATTTATGAGGCTATGGATCAGGCAAAGGAGCAGATACGGGCAGCTTACAAGGACAGGTTAGCTAAATATGGCCGTATATGGGAGATCATAGATAACAGATGGAACAATCAACTCCATCGTCCTATACATGCAGCTGGGTATTTTTTGAACCCAAAGTATCATTATAAAAATCGGCTAGGAGATCTGCATGATGGGGATGTCAAAGCTGGATTGATTGATTGCTTGGAGCGCATGGTCCCTAGCCATGCAAACCTGTTGGAAATACATAGACAACTTACTGTTTTCAATATGGCAGGGGGTACTTTTGGCAAAAACTTGGCAAAGATGGCAAGAGATGTGGACCAACCAGGTAAGCAATTCCAATTTCCAATTTGTTTTTCTTTTCAAGTTAAAATTGTTTATGTTCTTTACAATTCAAATTATAAACTAAGTTACTAATTAATGTCTTTTTCTTTGCAGCACATTGGTGGGAGTCATTTGGTGGCCAGTGTCCTCAATCGCAAAGGTTTGCAATTAGAGTCCTTAGTCAAACTTGTAGTGCTTCAGGTTGTGAGCGGAATTGGTCTGTTTTTGAGCGCATACACACGAAGAAGAGAAACCATTTGGAACAAAAACGGTTAAATGATCTTGTTTTCATGCAATACAACCTTTGACTGAGGAGGAACCAAATGATGAGCAAAACACCTGATCTAGATCCCATTGTGTTGGACGATATTGATCCAACATCAGAATGGGTGGAGGAGACTGAAGATCCTGTGTTTGAGGCTGATTTTGATATCGACATGGCTTTAGCGGGGGATGAAGCAGATTATGTGGCGGCATCAGAACCAGGATCAGTAGCGGCATCAAGGAAAGGAAAAGAACCAATGGAAGGCACTAGTCGTGCAGGTCGACAAACTCGTGCTTCCATTAGGTCCACTTCTATTGTTATTGGTGGCATTGATACTGAGGTTGCAGATCAGGCTGAGGCATCCTCAGACTTTGAACCAGATGATGTCTATGTATCTCTTGATGACGATCTTGTGGCTAGTAGTGGTGATGAAGTTGATGATTGATCATGTGTACACTGTAGACTTGTAGTAGGCCAATGGCCTCATAGCTTGCAGCATTGTTTCTGGACTTTATAGGCCATTTAGAGCCTCATTGCTTATGTATTTTGCTATTTTATCGATGATATGTATTGCACTCAGTGCCGTTTTGATATATTCCCCTTTACATGGTATATAAATGACCCAGTGTTGTGGGGGAGCGCCCCCCCCGATCCCGCTCCTAATCTGCGCTCCGGGCAGGAGTGACTCGGGAGCGGGTCAAGAGTGCGCTCCCTAAAAAATTTTCGCTCCTTGCCTTTTCGGGAGCATTTTGCCTTTTTTGCAAATTTTTTTTTTGTAGTAATGTTCAAAATGCAATTTTTTTTTAAAGAAACAAATAATTTTTGAGTAGGGCAGCTTAATGATCAAGTCTATGGCCCTAGTATTGATATGCTCTTCATGGTAATGTTAAATTCTTAAAGTAAAAGTTCATCCTTTTACTTAAATTTTTAACATTACCATGAAATGACTCGGGATGTTTGAGAGTGGTTCTAGCCTCATTGGATTTCATATGGAGAAAGTAGAATTTTAGATTTCATTCAAAATCCAACAGACTTGTCAGTTTTTCAGGATTTCGGGATTGGGGGATTGCAATGTTTCCATTGAATTTTGTCATGTATTAGGGTATGGAACTCGTATTTAATCAAGAGCACCAATCCCTCTATGTACCTTGATATTAGTGACATTGGTTGTCGAACTCCTCTATCATGACCCTCCTAAAAATGTACGCATCACTCAAACAAAATCTTGACTTGACATGCTATGCTTTTTCTATCTTACGTTAATGCTTAGAGGGTGATATTAATGACAAAGATCCCTATACAGATACAAAGGTAATGACAAAGATACCTCTGGATATTAATGCTTAGAGGGTGATATTAATGACAAAGATCCTGATTTTCCAACAAGACTAAAAAATTAGACATTTCTCGTGGTCGCAAGAGGCCCAAGCATAAGAAATAAATGATAGATTTACTTCTCTTTTCTAGTTTCTAGTAGTTTTTATAACTATTGACTCTTTCATATTTATTATGATATTTTTTTAAACAATATATGACAATTTAAGTTTGAAGTTGGCAATTATAACTAATTAGTAATGAATTATGAATATGATGCTTCATGAAAGTTGAAAGTTGTTTTATTTCATTTCATTTTATAACATTTCATTTCATGTTAGATATTATTTGTTGTAATGGTTACACTTAGCTTATAAGTACAACTTTGGTGATCAATGATGATAAATGTTATATATTGAATTTTGAAAGCTTGAAACTTAAGATTGATGAATCATGAGACTCAATATGTTGTATGTTACTATGTTACTAACTTGTGGACGTGGTTGATGAAGATTAATAACTTCTAGATGATTGTTGTTATATGGTTCAATCTATGTTTTTTTATGTTTTTTATATCTAATTCATTATTCTACATGTTTTTGTTGACATATATGTATCAAAATATAAAAAATAATATATATATATATATATAAGTCACAGGACACGTCCTCCAAGGTCCTGTGTCCCGTATTGTACGTGTCGATAACGTTTTTCATCATGTCCTGTAAAATGTAAAACGTATTCGCCAGTTTTCGTCGTGTCCTGCATCTGGAAACGCGTATTCTGTTGATAGAAAACGTTGCCTGCATAAGCTACAATTTTTTTGAAAGAAACAAATAATTTTTGAGTGGGCAGCTTAATGATCAAGTCTAGGCCCTAGTATTGATATGGTATTCATGGTAATGTTAAATTCTTAAAGTAAAAGTGACATTCTCCTTAATCTTCATTTTCATCCTTTTACTTAATTTTTTAACATTACCATGAAATGACTCAGGATGTTTGAGAGTGGTTCCGGCCTCATTGGATTTCATATGGAGAAAGTAGAATTTTAGATTTCATTCAAAATGCAGCAGAATTATCAGTTTTTCAGGATTTCAAGATTGGGAGATCGTAATGTTTCCAAGTGACACCACCTGCCCGGGGTACCCCTGCCACCAGTAGAGGACGTGGTCTACCTCCTATAGCTCCTACTTCTAGTTCTTCAGCTTCTAGAGCATAGCAAACTCCACTGCCAACTCCACCAGCACCAGCATCTACATCTAGAGGGAAAGGGAAAGCTGTGGCATTTTCTCGCAAGAGAGGCAAAGGAAATCAATAGGATTAGACTTTAGTTATTTTCTTATGTGCTTGTAAGTTGTACATGAACAATGAACATTGAATATTCAAGAATCAAGACCAAGCATATCACATTCTAATTTCTAAATAGTAAATTTTGATTCTATTTATTTTTTAAAGTGAACTTGAACTTTGAGAAGTAATTATATTTTAATTTGATTAGATAAGCTGCAACCTGCAATTTAATATGGATAAAAATCTATATTTCGGTATATATATATATATATATATAAATATATATAAAACGTGTCCCCCGTGTCCTGTTTCCAGATCGCTGCGTTTCGTATTGAATACTCGTATTTACGTGTCCTCCGTGTCTTTTGTCATCGTGTCATGTGACTTAAGTGTGTATATATATATATATATATAAACACTTCGGGATTCGCTCCCAAACTGGGAGCTTCTGAAAATGTCCCTTCCGCTCCCGCTCCCCGCTTTCGCTCCCGCTCCCAAGTAACAATGAAATGAGCAAACTTTGCATATTTTGCCTCTATTGGCTTGGAATCATGGTTTTAAATCTTAAAAATAGTTTTGTTTCATTAAAAATTAATTATCTAATGTATTTTTTAAAACCAGTTCGTTTAGACCAAACTAGTCTCGGTTAGACTGGTTCTGGTCGGTAAACCGGTTCATTAGGTGGACCAGTCTGGTCACCGGTTCCAGTTTTAAAAACATTGGTCTCTTGTTGATTATGAACCTAACTAGGTTTAGGTATTTGATGTCTAAAGTATTGATTTGATGCTTCTATTATATTGACATAATTTTGTTATAGTTAACTTCATGCTTCTATATGTTTGTATTTGGTTGTACTCGCTATTGAAGAATTATAGGTACATAATTTTCAAGATATTCATATGTTGAAGATGATAATGATGAGCATGATGAAGGAAGCTATAGGAATGATGATAATCAAGGTAACCTTGATACCATAAGATAGAAATGAAGCCTTGAAAGAATGAAGAAGTTGTCAATCTCCCCAAGTTGAGAGGAACCCTGGATAGAAGAAATAATATATCTCCCCTGTTAAGAGGGAAAGCATATTATGACAGTGAATACCTTGAACTAAGAATAAAATCAAATTAATGAAAGTACTATAGGTAAATGTTCGTGATTCATGGAGTTGCAAACAAAAGTACTGAGGCTATATTTGGTGTTGTTGAGGACATATTTGATGATGATATTAGCAACCTCTGAATGATTGAGGACCCCGAAGCTATGTTGCAGGAAATGTGGGGTAGGAGGGCGTTTCCGTATGGAAACGAGTACGAAACGCTGAAACGCGTTTGGTACGGCCCTGAAACGTGTTTCAGGCCGTATTGCCACGTTTCACGAAACTGAAACGTGGCCAGTACGGCCTGAAACGCGTTTCAGGGCCGTACGACCCACGTTTCAGCATTTACTTGTGTTTTTTTTTAATTTTTAATTTTTTTATTTGTTTTGTAATCTATTCTTACGTTAGCCTAGTGACTTCTAGTTGCTTCCAGATGCCTGTCTAAAGTTATAAAAGTGAACTTTTGCCCTAGTGTTGATATGCAGTTCATGGTAATGTTAAATTCTTAAAGTAAAAGTGATATTCTCCTTTATTTTTCATTTTCATCCTTTTACTTAAATTTTTAACATTACCATGAAATGAATCAGGATGTTTGAGAGTGGTTTCGCCCTCATTGGATTTCATATGGAGAAAGTAGAATTTTAGATCTCACTCAAAATCTAGCAGACTTATCTCTTTTTCAGGATTTCAGGATTGGGGTGATTGCAATGTTTCCATTGGATTTTATCATGTACTAGGGTATGGAACTTGTATTTAATCGAGAGAACAAAGCCCTCTATGTAGGGGAGACTCCCAATAATCAAGAGAATGTAGGGTACTAGGGTATGAAACTTGTATTTAATCAAGAGCACTAAGGTCATTTGACTATGTAGGAGGAGACTCCCAATCAAGCACGAGACAAAAAATTAGAAATTTCTCGTGGCTGATTTTGAATGTTTCTATTTTCATTATGTGATTATTCATGAGTAAATGTGATGTAAATTTAGATACTTATAGTTTATGCATTAACAATTGACAATTTTATCATAATGTAATAAATTAGAATGTATCATATATGCTTTATGATTGCACATATTTCTTAAATGTCCTAATATATATATATATATATCGCGTTTCCCCATTTCCAAAATTTGGGGAGGTCGCGTTTCGTATCGCTTCCCGTTTCGGAAACTCGTACCCGTTTCTCCGTTTCGTGCAACCTTGCCCCGAAGGTTTGTGTTTACTTGTATATATATTTGAAAGTTTATTACTGTTTGGGGCTTGTGTTTGTACAAGTAAATCTTTCCATAAGAAGAATAAATACTTTGGAAGCATGCTTGGATAAATGGATATATCTAGTTTAGATTATAAGGAGAGATGAAGCATCTAATGGCGGATGCTTGGGAGGACATCTGGTCGTCCTATGTGTTGATGTCTAGATCCCGAAGAGGGAGGGTGGCATTGGTCATGGAGCTCCAACCTTGGATATGCACCTAGATCCCTAGATTGATGGTTAGGATGTAAGCCTGATGGTACCTAGACTGGTTGAAAGCTTGAGTCCATCTTTCCCACTCGGATAGAATACGCTGGTCAGGTATCTAGTCTGCAGCACTGAGTGTGCTAGAACTCTTTGTAGTTCATTTTGAGATCTTCCATGTATCTCTATATATATAATTATGAATACCTCCCTAGTTAAGAGGGAGTGTTGAAGAATGTAACTATTGTCAGTGTTCATAATTATACTTGAGTCATGATGTAATATATTTATCAAAAGAAAGAAAAAGTAATTTTATTATTAAAGAAATTGACTTATTAAAGCATGGGCTTCATGCTTGAGTCATTTGTTTATAGGTCAAAACCCCCATTGTAGGGTTCTAGGGTTGATGTCAAGTATCCTTGTCCATGTCATAATGTAAAGAACCCTTCCTGGGATTTATTTGTCAAGGAAAAAAATTATTTTAATGTAAAATAGGTCAATTAGGCCTCCTCCACCAAGTCGGCCTCAAAGAAGGACAAGTTGGCCTAACTCAGGAGTAGAATCACTTATATAAAGGCAACAACTTGACTTCATTTGGAGCACTCGCTTATCAAGTTCGAATTGCAACTTCTGGGCAAGGAAAGGGTGTGAAATTCAAGGGACAAGAAGGAAGAATCTAGCGAAGAAGAAGGAGGTCATTTTCTTGCAATAAAAACCAAAATTTCTCTCTCCTATTCCACATGTGCAAAGTTCTGGAGTATTGTTGGAGGTCCAAAATTCTGCAGAAGTTGGGGGGCCAAAAATCTGAAGCTGGGCCGAAATTCTGGGAAGCAAGGGCCGAAATTTCTGGGTTGATGCTGGGCTATAGCTGTTGGACAAGAAGAAACTATTCAAGGTTGTTGTATGTTAGTTTTGTAGCATCGGATATGTTCTAGTCACAAAGCTTGGTGGAGAGGCTAGAATACATGAGATCTCCGAAACCCATAAATCGTTTCTGGAAATTCCACCTATAGATGGCTTAATGAGATTATCAATCTATTTTTTAATGTTTCCTAAGTCTAAACTTAGGAAATCTGGTTAATTAATCAGAATTAATTAAGTCAAAGTGAGAATTCTCTAGAAACTCACACGGATCGACTTTGATATGATCCTAATCCTTGATTAAGTTTTAATCTTGTTCGTTGGAGGTCCAACAAAGAATTATAAGAAGTTGATGGGCACTTGGAGAATACACTTCAGAAGTTTAATTTCCTTGGCAGTTCAATTCCCAAAGAGCAACAATAGTTGTCGGAGAGTCAGAGATCGAAGCAGAGACAAACAAGGGCAGGGACAATGAGTCCAGAGGAAAGTTTTTCCAGATCCGGAGTGTCAGCAACAGAAGTGTTGTATTTCCCAGTGGAGCTACGCAGAGGCAGCGTAGAAGGCTTCAGAGGGAGATCGATTTCGCTGAAGGAGAGAGAAATTCAGTGGTTGTTGGTCAGAAAATTCTACAAGAGGCCAAGAAAGGGATTTTGTGGTTTCAAACAGGTCATCGTGGCATTTTTGTTGTAACTTTTTTTTGCGAAGCTTCAGAAGCTGAAATTAACACCCATTAGAGATGAAATCTTGATGAACCTCGTGATCGAATTTCAGATCTTGGTTCTCTATATTTTCAGAGATATGATATGAGAAAGTTAGAGTTTTTGCAGGCTCCTGAATTCCATGTCAAACAGGTGACATTGGGAAAATCGTCATAACTTTCTCTATGAGCATTGGATTCAAATTTCGTAAATAGTCACAGAACGAGGACGGACTATAGTCTGTTGAGTAACATTTTCAGGGCCGAAGGTCACAACAGTGACACATAGCACTTCGTACAAGTTCGCTCTACTGAACCAGGGTATAATCATGTCATCGTGGGAGATTGGGCATAACTCTTTCTTGAAGAATCCAATCTTGATCAGACCTATGGGATTGCAAAGAGGACTCAAAGGGCTACCACAGGACGGAATTTCAAACCTTGGAGATCTGAAATTACATATATACAACATATTCAATATCGAGCTCCTAGAAGGAAAGAAAAAGCATGCATTCAAGGATCACTGCAGTAAGGGCCACACATCAATAGTCAACGGTAAGTCTCCTACAGCAAGGTGTGTATGATTAAGTGCTTACATTGAAATTTTGAGTATCATCTTTGGCATATCTTTTTGCAAGACAACGTAAGTATATACAGGGTCTCGGTTATATCTCTGTCTCTATATGTCACAGTTAGTTTTGATACCACATTTCGAATGTCCTATTCTTGATACTACACATTTGATGCTACACCAAGTCTGCTAAATCTATATGATTTTGTAAATTCATGTTACTTGTCTTGTCATAGTTCATAGAATGGTCTCTGTTGTTGTACTTAGAACTTGGTTCATCACAAGTCTAGGATCTGTCATAAATTTCTATTGTATATATCTTTAGGTCAGTTTTGGATATAGTCTTGCATGAGTCCAAGCCTATATCAAGAGTGGGAGTCTTTGTCTATTGTTGCAACAAGTCAACAACAAAAGTGACAAGAAGATTTCAGGTACGCATTGTAATTTTAATTTGTATTTATTCATTATTATGCACTTACGTGTGTTTTGCAGACACAGAGGTAAGTTGAAGGGTATTTTGTTTTTCCTTTTGAGATTCGGTTTCGTTGGGCAAATTTGCATGCAGGTAGAAGAAGATTCAAGGACAACATCAAGCGAGCATTCAAGAGTTGAAATATCAAATTAGAGGAAGCATTGCAGCGGGACATCCTTTGAAGACATGACAACCATCCGTATATTGTGAAGAAGTGTCAAGGCCAAGAGTCATCATTGTAAAGTTGTAAAAGAGTCATTTGTAAAAGTGTCATCAATGGAAGAGTCATTATTGTAAAAGAATCAATTTGCCTAGAGTCGAAAAGGCATTGTTGGGAGGTATAGGAGTCTTTGTTGGGATGATGTCATGGTCGAGTTGCAGGTCATAGTGTGATTGGGTGTTTGGTCAAAATCATTGTAAATCATATTGTATCGTGGATCATTGTCCCTGGTACGAGAATCCACACTCTTGTCTCATTTTAGCCATTAGAGGGTGGCAGGGAGGTGCTAGGCTGGTGTATGAAGTCGCCTACAAGTTGGAGCTTGTGAACACTTCAAGGTGGTAGGTTGGTCTAGGATGTTGGGGCATCCATTCAGTTGACTACTGATTCACCCCCCCCTCAGTATTTCCAACACATCGGATGTGTTCTAGTCACGAGATTTGGTGGAGAGGCTAGAATACATGAGATCTCCAAAGCCTAGAAATTGATTCTGGAAATTCCACCTAGAGATGGCTTAATTAGATTATTAACCTATTTTTTAATGTTTCCTAAGTCTAAACTTAGGAAAACTGGTTAATTAATCAAAATTAATTAAGTCAAGGTGAGAATTCTCTAGAAACTCACACAAATCGACTTCGATATGATCCTGGCCGTTGATTAAGTTTTAATCTTGGTCGTTGGAGGTCCAAGAGAGGATTATAAGAATGGGCACTAGAGAATACACTTGAGAAGTTCGATTTCCTTAGCAGTTCGATTTCTAGAGAGAAGCAGCAGTTGTCGGAGAGCCAGAGATCGAATAAGAGATAGAGAGGGGTAGGGACAACGAGTCCAGAGGAAAGTTTTTCCAGATTTGGAGAGTCAGCAGCAGAAGGGCCGTATTTCCTAGTGGAGCTATGCAAAAGGCTTTAGAGGGAGATCGATTTTGCTGAAGGAGAGAGAAATTCACTTATTGTTGCTCCATAAATTCTCTAAGAGGCCAAGCGAATTTCTCCCAGAGGCAAAGTTAGCCAGGACGCCATTTTTCCTTGTAGTTTTGAGCTTAACGAGTTAGGGTTTGCGTAGAGGTTCACGTAGAGGCTGTACAACTGGCCAGATTTGTCAGTTGTTGGAGCAGGATCAGGTGTGGTGTTTTGGTATTTGCCTCAAATATTTCGGCCAATTATTTTTCTTTTTGGATTGCTAGTTGGGCATTCATAGATTGTACTTAGATTTCATTATTGCATAATAATAAAACCCTTAGCTGCTGCATTGATTTTCCCAAGTTGGGTTTTTCCATGGGCTTTTGTCCAAAAGTAAGTGTGTCAATTTTTATGTGCGTGTTAGCATATTTCTCAATTTCTAGCGCTATTCATTTTCTGTAGAATTTTATTTGTGAAGGTTACTGTGTGTTTAACTCGATGTGGTTGTAGCAATAAACTGAATAATTAATTTATCAGTTAGAAGAATTAATACCGGTTGATGCAATTGGATTTCAGCGTCTTGAAATCTTCACACTATATCTTTTTGAAACGCTGACTTGGTGGAGGAGGAAGGTCTTTGGTCTAGGGTCTTGGTCTATCTCATTTTGAATCACTGAAGGAAGAGTTCTTGATTGGGTTTTCCCCTATATAGGGTTTTATCCCTGGCTGAGTGCCTATATCTAGAGTCCTTGATCTTCGTGTTTTGGTTTTGGTAATTGCTTGATGAACTAAGATAAAAGAACATAAAGAAGTTAATAATAACATAATAATATCACAAGTAATTGTCAATATAAGAAAATCTTTCTGCCTTTACAATTTTCTAACACAAATCTCCCTCTTGTTGGGGAATCAATTGATATTTCAAATGTCAATGATCCAACCTGATCTATATATATCACTTGTGTTGGGTTCTAATTATATTCTTCAAATCTTTGAAAGAATTCTGCGAACATTTTTTATACCGGGGGAATTAATTCTTGCTACAATTGACTCAGAGACATTTTTCAAATAAACCATTCAGGCTAGTAGGAAAACTGGCTTTGATACCACTGTAATATTCTCTTTATTTATTTATTTAAATTCTAAGAAATTTTTCTGTAAATTTTCTTTAGAAAGAAAAAGCGCAATAATTTTTATCGAGAATTTAACAAATTTATATAAATTATAGAGCCATTAATCACAAATCTTGTAGAAAAATTCCACTGCAAAGCCCAACTACTTAAATTTTGAGAGGGAAATTACTTCCAAATTTATTTTGAAAGGAAACTTGACAAATAGATAAGCCGGAGTAATTTGGTACTCTTTAGAAACCTCTTCTGGCTGGACACCTTTTGTTGAGAAACCTCTTCTATTGATAACTGCTTGTGAATGCTTTTTACTTCTTAGATTAGGATCTTCTTTTACTTATGTTATTATAGTGTTATTCTTCATCAAACAACTACCAATGCATAAACCATAAAGAGACAAGAGACACAGAATATAGGCTATCAGCCAGGGCCAAAACCTCTCCTACTTGAGAGGAAAACCTAAACAAATTCTTCTTCTTATAGAAACTCCAATTGACGAATACCAAGACCAAGACCCTTGACCTATTTGATACTCCAAGACCAAGACACAAGTTTCCTTTCACTGCTTCTCTTTCACACCCAAGTCAACAGTTGATCCAATTGCTTGTCTTCTTTATACTTCGACTATACTTCAGATTTTCGGTCCTTGGTTCAGCACTGCACTCCTTGTCTCTATTTTAGAAACCCTAGCACATGTGTTTGACCAACTTTGACCCTTTATCTTCCTCGCTCTAGAAAGAGACTTTCTTCCTTCAACTCGGCTACCTTTTGGCTTGATTTCTTCCTGAATTCGTTTGCCTTAGAGGTCTGTAATATTTTCGGCCTTTCCTGCAGCAGATGATCCTTCTCTCCTTCGCACCTGTGACAGTAAAACAGCCCTAAAAATGACCCAAAAAACCTTTTCTCTTCCTTGCTTCTTCTCGCTAGCTATGAGGCTCTCTTTTGGATGATTCTTGCACTTCCTGCTACAGAGTTTTTCTTCACCGAAATTATGTCTCTGAAATGGAGCTGAGCTGCCCTATTTATAGTTGTTTGCCCATGAGAATAAGCCGACATGGCATTGAATTAGGCTGACGTGTCTTTTGGAGAGGTTTCATCACTTTATTTAAAGTCGACTTGCTAGGAGATGCTTGTGCTCGTCTTGGAGGGCTATTTGACACTTTCATTGACTCATATACAAATGTAACATGCCCAAGAAGGGCCCTTCATACATGACATTGACTCAATTTGATTTTATGACCAATCCTAAGGGCTCACAATGGGAGCCATTACTAAAAAAAATAAAATTCCTTGCTCATGAAACCCATGAGACAAAATTCAAGAGTTACAATAATATATATTTTTTTCTTTACATCAATTACATAAAATCACAATTACACATGCCATTATGAAGACCGAACCTAGTTACACTTTTCAACACCTTTGTCTACGAATTTGTTTTGCTTCAGCTTCTAACAAAATGCTTCAAAACCTCATCCTTCCTCGCTAACCGCCAATGAAGAACCTGAAGTGGTTCTCCCTCTTGACTAGCTAGGGTGGATGTTTCACCACCGAAACTAATTGCCACCAACTACGGTGTATAGTTCCAACACCGAAACTAAGATTTCCACAAGGGTTTCCCCTCACACAATAAGCTACTAGAGCTCCCAAAATAGTTATCAAATATCAATAACCAATCATGTCCTTGAATGAACTCTAATCTTTCTTTTATAATTTTTCCCCATCCAAATACCATGGGTCATCAAAATACCATAGATTTTCTCTTTATAACCCTTTTTAATGTAATTAGTCATTTCACTTTTTAATATTCTTTTTTTCTCAGTGAAAATGAACAATTAAATCGATTTTCTTGGAAAGGGACATTACACACATACTTGTAAATACAGAAACAGTTGATGGGAATCAATCCCGAGTCCACAATAAACTATTGATGGTAAATGAAAAACTTTATTTCTGGTGCTTAGCTCAAAGAAAAATGGAGGCCTCCTTTTCTCTCAAACCCCGTTTTCTATATTTCGAAAATCAGTTAAAATAGTCAAATTTTTGGTTATAAAGCACACTGTCCACGACATTGGCAATTTTATCCAAAAAATCATGATTTTTTTTCGGTGATAATATTGCTGGCGTACCCACATCGGGATAGATCATGATGCCAGTGATATTATCACAACATTTGCAACACTGGAAAATATGGAGATTCAAATATCCATTTTATTATTGCTAGAAACATGTCTGAACATGTAGAGACAACCTGTTGATCCACTATTTTCTGCTTTTATACATGAAGACGGCAAATCTTCTAGATAGTTACATATTAAAGCTAAATGTTCTGTGGCACTTGGTCCGTTAGTGTAGCCATATAGCCCTCTTCTAGCACCCCTTAATTGTTTCTCTAGAATAGACTTTTCTGAGAAATGGCCTTATTTTATGAAATCTTTGATAGATATCCTGATATGCATTTTCATTCAGTTTTCATTATTAATTATCACCAACACACTCAATTTTACGGACAAGCATGAAAATTGTAGTCCTTTAATTTCAGTTTTAATCCTTGCATGAGTAGCTTTGTTGTGTTGTAAATATCATAATATGTGCAACAATTTAACTGTTTCTTCCTCAAAACAGGAAAACGTTTTGAAGGAGTACCTAAATTATAAATTTAAGCAGCCATATCAGCAGGCTTTCTATTACAGTTCATTACTGATAAATCATCGCATGTGGCAAAGGAATGAATTCCTTGAGGTTCTTCCCCAGATTGAAGCAGATAACCTTCTGAAATTTATCCCACGGGTAACTTCACAGACATTCTTTGAATGCTATGTTTCAGGTTTGGTTCATTATCCTTGGTATTTGGATCTTTTCATTTTTACACTTGAGAGGGGAAAGATGGATTTTGTGTTATATATGATTATATCTTCTTCTGCATTAGGTAATATGACATCAAAGGAAGCTGAGTTCCTGGTTCAGGATATTGAAGAGTCTTTTTTTAAGGGCCCTGTAGCTCCAAGCAAGCCACTTTTTCCATCTCAGCACGTGGAAGAGAGAATTGTCAGACTAGATTCTCGCACAAATCATTATTATCCTGTTGAGGGCCTAAGTGAAAAAGATGAGAATTCTTCACTGCTTCATTACATTCAGGTAAATCTTCAAAACGCACTTTTGACTTATGCAGTCACCACTTAATACCTTTTTTGAGGTTTACTTTGAAGAATTTATGAACAGATTTACAGTTGAAAATTTTGTCATATATTAATATATCTTATATGCTATTCTTTAGTGTCAGAATATAGTAGCTGATTTCCATTGAGTATGATTGTTTACAAGTGCTTCGGTGAAAATCAAAGATTTAAAATAGGTTCAATATCCCTCCAGACAGAAGTCATTAGTATCCTGTTGAGGATCTACGTGAAAAAGATGAAAATTCTGCACTACTTCATTACATTCAAGCAGATCTTGAGAACACACTTTTATTTATGGAATCACCCTTCATTTCTTTGTTCTGTTGTTTTTCTTTCAAGAATGGATGAACAGATCTAGAATTGAGAGATTTTGTTAATCTATTAATGGATTTTATATGTTAGTTAATACTGTCGTGATAGCTGATTCCCATGAAGTATGACTGTTCATAAGTTATTGGGTGAAAAGAAAATGTTCAATATAGGTTCAATTTTCCTTCTTTTGCTTTGTCTTTTCAATTTTCTGATTTTGCTGTCGATTCATTTTAGATTTCTTTAAAATTTTACCTAGTTTAATTTAGTTGTTTGTATATGCATGTATTTTTATATAATTTTATTGTGTTACTGTTTTCCATATCCAACCGTGATTTTTATCTTTCTATCTGCAATATTTAAGATATTCTAGGTGCAAAGGCACGTGATTATATAAAATTCTAAACAGTACCTGTTTGA
Organism: Pinus tabuliformis; assembly: GCA_031772625.1. Classification (NCBI taxonomy): domain Eukaryota; kingdom Viridiplantae; phylum Streptophyta; class Pinopsida; order Pinales; family Pinaceae; genus Pinus; species Pinus tabuliformis. The sequence goes on along the minus strand of CM062819.1, from coordinate 1,454,630,580 downwards.
AACTTGTGAAGCTTGAACAAGATGACTCCAAGATGAATGTTCAGCTAGATCTTTTCATTCTAAGTGCCAAGCAAGCAGCCTTTCATCAGCTTAGATCTGTTGAGCAGCTTGGATATATTGTTGTACTGATGACACGGTAATTGGATCCGTAGAGTTTTTCAATTATTTTTTCAGTTTTTGTTCTGATAACTGTTTTTGTGCCAGTGCTAACTTCAGTGTGTCTCATAACTTTCTTCATCAAAATATTTCTAAATTTAATGGCATAGCCTTTTACAACTTGCTTTCTGAGACAGAAATGATTCTGGTGTTCGAGGAGCACAATTCATTATTCAATCCACTGTCAAGGTATTTTAGTGGCCTCAAATAGATGTGCTGCCTGAGTCATATCTACTGTTTATGTAACTAGAAATTCTTTCCAAATATCATGCTTGTGTTCAATCTATATTTCTTGAATTTTCATGTTTCAATTTTGATTTTGCTCGTACAAAATTCACAGGACCCTGCGCAGCTTGATCTGAGAGTTGAGGCATTTCTCAAAATGTTTGAGAGCAAACTATATGCTATGTCAGATGATGAGTTTAAGGTAAACGTCTTCAGCTATGACAGGCTATCTGCTCTCTTCAAATCTAAACTATAGAAACAATGAAAACTACACTGATATCTTTTCTCGAGTCTCTAGCATATATCTCATAACGAATGTTGCTGGTATTTATGGATTGTTGAGACACTCTCTGGTATCCTTACATGAGTAAACTCTGATCATTCTTGGAATCTCGTTAAATATCGGGAAAAAATAATTGTATATGGATGCATTTAATGAATACAACTTCACAAATTGGAATTTAGGGTATGATACATTGAGATCTCATTTAGTTATCTTCTATGTAATCTTTTGAGTCTTCACTGTGCTTATTACAGATAAGTTATTGCTGAATCTAGCATAACAGGTAATTGTAAGTGTTATTTTATATGGGCTGTCCTAAAATAAATTGAGTTAATCCAATATTGCTTATACAGGTAAACTACATGAGGCTTTGTTTGATATATTTGGAGTGAAAACATGATAACAAAAATGAACTAGGATTTGGCAACTTTGTGTAATGTCCCTTTCCAAAGCATAATAGTGGAGGGGATCGACTTAGTAGCCTTACTAGGTTCCCGTAGGCTATAGTCGGGATAAAAGGGGATCAGCTGGTTTAATGTCATCATATTTAAAAGGTAGCATTTAATAATTAAATAAAAAGTGGTAAGTCACTTGATAAAAATAAAGTGACCGATGGTATTTCTAGCCATCCATGGTATTTAGAGAGGAGGAGATAATGATAAAAAGAAAGGAGGAGGTTCAAGGAGGACATGTGTGGATGATTTGAGAATTGAATTTGGAGCTCTAGTAGGTTACTGTGTGAGGGGAAACCCTTGTGGGGATCCTAGTTTTGGTGGTGAAACTATCCACCCTAGATGGTGGTGATTAGTTTCTGTGGTGAAACATCCACACTAGTTAGTCAAGAAGGAGAAATCATTGGTGTTCATCAGAAAAGAAGGATCAGAGATCAGAGACTGAAGGAAGAGACTAGTTGTAGTAGTGTGCAAGGAGGCCAAGTTAGCAGCGATTCGCACCACATGAAGGAGGCATGAATTGACAGAGAAGGAGAGTCAATTTACTTCGCAGAAAATAAGGCCGAAATGTTTGCCAGAGATCGATTTTGCAAAGGACCGAATTGTGGATACCTGGAAGGGCCGAATTGTGGAGGCTGAATTATTCTGGAGTTGTGGAGGATGAGTTAAGAGGGACGAGTTTCTTTCCCAAGGGCATAGTCACCTACGGAGACAAATAAATAGTTGGGCTGTTGAGAAGCCTTGCACTGGGTCGATTTATTGCAGAAGAATGGAAAGTGAACTTCCAAAATTCGACTTGCCGAGGTAATTTCCGAATAAAGCTGAGTTGTTCCAGCCAAATCGTAATTTCTAAAGAGGCGGAATTGGAGCTAGTCAAATTTGCCAAAGGATCTGTAGCCAATTCGAGCCAAAGAATTCCCAGAGGGAGGCTGCATTATCTCCAATGGTCTTGTTGACCACTTAGTGTCAACTACCCCTTGAGAAAAGTACAATGCAGAGCAGTCAGAATTTTTTTCAGATTTCGTCATCATCATGCAGCTTCTAGTCGTCATAATGTGATCCAAATTCTGTAACCCTATGGGCCATTATGTAAGAATGATTCTAGTATGTTTATAAATCCATGTAATAAGCCTATGATTTTTACCAAAGAGTTTCACTCTAGGGATTTTTTTTTCCTCCACTAATTATCTGTGTTTTTAAACATTTATAATTGGCAGAGTTTTCTCTCGTACATGCCACAAAGCTAGAGTGGAGTTCAATGGTGAGGTCTTAGGTGAGTCCCAGCGTATAAAGTCTATGTAAATTATCATACTATATCATCTGTAAGTGTTGTAGAATTTGGTTGAGTCTAGAGGTCATAATTTTTGTCAAAATGCCCCTTCTAATGGGATGTCTATGTAAAATTTGATGTAAAAAGTGTTGTCTATAGAGGTTCTAGGGGGGTGTGAGTACTCAAAATTGTACCTCAACTCCTAAAACTTCTATTTAAACACTTTGGGGGTGGAAAAATAATTAAAAAGGGAATGTGCAATTTCCCAAAAAGGGATAAAATTGAAAGTTGAGAAAAGTCTCATTTCCAAGATAGAAAAGTCTCATTTCCAAGGTAGAAAATTCCCACAAAAAAATTGTTGGGCTAGAAAAAAAAATATTTTCTTAGGGGAAATTGAATTTTTTGGTCTAGGTGGTTATTTTTAATGAGGGAATTTCAAGGAAAATATTTTTGAAGATATTCCAGTGGTCCAAGTTTAAAACCACCCCAGGGTCAAATATTGGTCCATCCAACTCATCAATCAAGGAAGTCGATTTTTTCTATGGATCTATGTAGCAGTAATCAAGGGGTCGAATTATATTGAGGAGGATCAAGCCATGGATCAAGTCAACTAGCCATTTTTTCCACTTGGAGGTTTTCACACTCTCATTTTTCTATATAAGGAAGCTCTAAGCTCCTCATTTACATCGTAAAAAATATTGAACTCTTAGTCAAGTGAAGCTCTACTACTTTTGTAATATTTTTTCTGAGCAATAAAATAAAGTCTTTGGGGCAAAACTATGGTGTTACTCGTCAGTTATATGGTAATATCTTTCTGATCTATTGTGCTTCATGTTCCACTAGTGTTTTAATTGTGTTATTTACATTAGCTCTTGAAGATTCATTGGTGTATAGTTACCTTGCATCATTATCTAGATCTGGAGAAACACTTTAGGATTGAGTAGATCTATTGGTTTTTAGTTAAACCCTTAGACTCCTCTTCCACTATGCTATCCAAATCTTTGTGGATCTAACAAATATTTTTTAACTGTAGAAAATAATATTGTTGATAAATTCTTGGATACTTGGGGACAATTTTGGTTGAATTAATGAACTATTTAGGGCATAGAAGCCGACGAACCCATAGTGAGTCATCTAAAGATTTATCATTCGAAATAAGAAAGGGGTTTTCTTACCATTTTCTCTAGATCGAATTCTATCTATCTTTAAAATCTTTCAAAAAATATTCTAGAGTGTTAAATGGATAGATCTGCTTTTTGAAGAGCTTATTATTGTAAATTTGTAAATAAATATTGTATATATATTTTCCTAACCTTGTCTATAATTTCTATCTATTTTGTATATATTTGTTGGGTTTTCTTGAGCTTTTCTGTGCAAATCTGAAGAGAAGGAATCGATTTTGGTTTGGATCTAGTTGTATATATTTTGCGAGATTGATCCCATTGAAGACTTGAAGGAAAATTGTTTTTGAAGCCAAGATCACCCTTCTAGCCTAGACGGCTAGGGTTTTGAGGGAAACAAAGAATTTTTTGACGCCTTCTACCCTTTCTCTTATGGATACAAGGGTTTGGAGGCCTATTTTGGATCCAGATCGAATTCTCTCCAAGGGTTCTCACTCCATATAATTTTTTGTAAGATTTTTTTTTGAGGGGTTTCACTTGGGTTTTGTTACTTTCTCTTTCCAGATCTCATTTTATGGTAGGCGCTAGCCTTGGAAGGCTTGTTTTCGTATATATCAAGGGTTTGATTCATAATTTGTGGCTCAAATAATTTTTTGAGACATTTTCTTGAGGGTCGCTAGCATTTCTGGTCTCTTTCTCTAGGCTGCAAGCCCTCTAGGGCTTTAACTTTTTTTCCCTTCATTTTATATACTAACCCTTATCAATATTGCAGAGATTCAACGAAATTTTGAGAGGGTTTCACCAAAACTTTTGGGCATAGAATCAATTTCATAGATTCTTATTCTCATTTGCAAATTTTTTGAAGAGGGCGAATATCATTAGAGCCTTTTTGTCAATGCCGAGAGCTCCTAGAGGAGCTATCTCTTTGATTGGTGCGAAGAACTGATTCGTGTGGGAAGACCAATTTTTTTTTGAAGAATTTTGAGCCTTCATCCTTAAACAAACATAAAAAGTTAAATAAAATTCAAATAAAAGTTAGAGTAATTTTTTGAGCAAGCCGTAAGGTCTTGGAGGCCCTTCCTTCACCTAGGTCGTCAACATTCAGTGACTAGCATCCATCCTTGTTGAAGGCCGAGAGTTCTTGGAGGGTTAGATCAGTTGTTTGGAGTGTTTGCAATCATAATCATACACTGATCTGATTTGACTTTGTATCCTGAGGAGATTGTGTTGTGAAATTATTTCATCATTGTAATTCTCCTTGAGTTGAAAAGTCCTTTCTCTTTGTCAAAAGGACTTATTCTTTTGTAATATAATAGAAAAAGATGTCGAGGGAGCTTGGGACCTCAATCCCATGGTATCCCACCTCCTAATTTAAAAGGGAGGGCTTCTCTTTCTCTTTCGCTTTCTCTTAGTCTTTAGATCTAACTTACTAACATGTCTCTCTTGCATTTCTAGTTTCATTGTTATCACAATTTAGATATGATCTCTTAAGTTGCATTGGCTATTTGATCTATTGCATTTGGAATATTTATTGTCTTTGTTTCACTTGCAATTGAAGATTTAAAGTAGTCTCTCTAATATCTTGTTAGCAATCTCATTTACCATCATTCGCTTGTGCTTTTATTGTATAACTTTACTTGTTTCCATTGTCTAATATAAGTAAAGACATATAAGAACCATTTCCTGTTAAAGGCATTTGGGACATTGCCCTAACATTTTATCTAATTGCATCTCTCTATTGTTTCATTGAGTAACATTCTACTTCCTTCATTTAATCATTGTTGTAAGCTAAACATCTTGTGTTTTAAATCTTGATTATAAGTGGATTGGCTTTTCCTTTATTGAAGCATTATTGTCGTTGGATCTCATTTAAGCATTTGCATCCTAGATCTAGATTTGCATTCTTAAAATTTACTTCCAATCATAAGCTTGGTTGATAGAGAGTTAGGATAGAGAGTTAGGATCACTTTCTTCATATCCAATTCGAGAAGCTTGACCCTTAAACATCAGTTAAAATAAGTGACCTTGCAATTCTCTAGCGGCCAAGCCCTTGTAGGAATGAAGGCACTTGGGTTTTTAGAAGTCCTGGGTAGGTATCATTAAAGAGGCCTTAGCCTATTTCGCCAACACTTCTCCCAGCAACCTTGTTCTAAGACTTGCTTCAATAATTTAGGAGAAGGCTTTCACCCTTAGAATAGGCATATAATTAAAATTAACCAAGATCTTTTATTTATTTATTTTGCATTTCAATTGATTATCATAAATTGGATTGTGGGCTCATTTCATACTTGCAAATCTTACATTGTTGTACTTGTCATTTTCAAGTCTATTGTCTCTGGAATAATCCTGTGTATATTGCAAGCCTATCTCTCATTGCTAATCTCCAATTGTTTTAATCTTTTGATCTCTTATACTAAATTCGTCTTGCAACATTGCTTATCTTATAACTTGAGATATAGCTTATTATTGTGCAAGTACGTTAGTTCATATTTTGAGCATTGTAATTAAGGCACGAGTCTCTCTTTCTTTATCATTTTAAGTGTCTCCTTAATCTAATTGAAACTATTTTTAACACTTACATTGCTCATTAATAATCACACTTTCCAATTAACTTTAAATGAAGTTGTCTAGATAAGTAATTGTCTTTCCCTTAGTCTCATAGAACTTGTTGTTCCAACAAGTTTTCCCCTTTCATTTACGTTTAGGGACTTCCCCCCATAGCTTGTCTAGGAGAGAGCTTAAACGAAGTGAGTAGGGAATAGAGGACAACCCCTACTTAGAGCATTGCACCTTAGGTGTACACTTTGGGCGACAACATTTTCTGGCACCATTGCCAGGGACCATGTTTGGTTCTCGATGTTTGACTAACTTTTTCTTTTAGCATATTGGAATTTTGGAATTAGATTTCTGTTTGAGTGGTGACTCCACTTACTAGAGCGTATACTAGAAGGCATCCTAGCTTGGTTAATCCTACTCCAGATCCTGAAAGGACTTTTAGAGTTTGATTAAAAAGGCTCTCTTCTCATAGGCTTCTTGTTAATCTCAGACATGAAGGTCTCTCTGATATCCATTTACTTTTTCAGGGTCAAGCACAACAAGATCCCATGGATAATTTGTTTGCCCCCTGTAATTTCACTAACATTTAAGGTTATCCACATGATATTCCAAAAAAAGGCCATTGATAAGTTGCCTTCTTTTCAGGGCAATATTGCAGTTAGGGCTAGTGATCACCTTAAGAAGTTTAATCTGTGTAGGAAAGTGGTGCACTACTGCTAATTATAATCATGAAAATATAATCTCTGGAAGATGATGCTATGGATTGGTTTCACGATTTTCCTAATAATTCTTTTGATTCTTTGCAAGCTATTATCAACGCCTTTAAAAATAGATATGGGAATAAGAAAGAAGAAAGATATTTGCTTAGCACTATTAGTAATATAAAGAAGGAGAATGAGGCCATAAGAGAATTCAATAAGAGGTCTAATGATATTGCAAGGGATTTACCTCAAGATTATAAATCGTTTGAGAAGTCTCTTTTGGTATATTATATCAATGCATTCCCCATTGATCCTTCTTATGAGTTATGGAACGCTACGCCTAATGATGTGAAGGTTGCCCAAACTTTGGCCAAAGAGATGGAAAAATGTACGAGAGTGTCTGGGAAGTTTGAGATTCCAGGTTTTTCTAGGGGTCATCTTAAAAATAAATCAAAAGATAAAAAAGTGAAAGATCGTATTAAGCAATTGAAACAACTTATTAAAGATATGAAAGTTGATCACGTACATTAGATAAGCGCCCTTCAAAATTGTAATGTTCCTAATAGGAAATTAACATTGAATAACCAAAGACATGCAATAAATATAACACATAAAAACTTCAGTAAACATCCATAAGACAGAAAACACTCATCAACGCCAAAATGGCCAATTTTTATTAATATTCAGTTGTTGGAGTACAATAGAAAATAGAAAGAGTGCACCTGGGCTTCCACAAGGCAAGCTACAAGCTTCAGGTGATCAATATGTCAATGCCCAACTGTTGTAGAAATTCATCCTCTAGAATTCTATGCTGGCCCAATTTTTCTGCACTACTGGTTGTCTTGGGACCCTGATCCAACCCATCAAATCTGCCCATAAAGTTTTGTAAAATTAGGACTGGAATCCTTGCCAAAACTCCAAAAAAACCTAGAAAGGGTTTGCTCTGGTTTTGACCCTCAAAATTTGGCTCCAAATAGCTTGGCCCTTCTCCACAACCAGAAATTATCACTTGTAGCAGAGAATGATGTTTGTTGCTCCCAAAATCCCAAGAAACTCCCCCCAATGTTCCTCCGACCAAAATTTGGGCAACATAGCTCCTCAATCCTTTGCCCAAGACTCCACTCACTTGACACCCACAAATGGCTGCGTAGGCCTGTAGCCTGTACGTGATGATGCAGTCTCTAGTATCTACGCCCAACAATTTCGTCTTGTGTGAGGGACTCACTCTCCACCTGCAAATCCTCCTCCTTAACTCAAAATTTTGCCAAGAAACATCCCAACAACAATACAACCTCTAGCTCCGGCACCAATCTCCCTCTATGAGTGTGTGGCGCTCCCTATTGCGTCCCAACTGAACCAAACTGGTGTAGTGTTGTGTGATGCGTCTCTCCTAGCGTCCAAATAAGATCGAAATCCTGCCTAGGGTGGCACTCAAGGTCCACCAAAGAGAAGGTTGAGCTTCACTCCTTGGGGAGCTCTTGTGCTAAGCAACACTTGTAACTCAATTGAACAACTAGAGTAACAATGGATAATCAAATGCCAAAAAGCCCTTAAAATGAGAGCCTCACCTCCAATTTATAGCTAGCCATCCCTCATTCTCCTTTTGGGCTCCACCCATGAAATTCCCTCTCTCACGCAATTCGAATTCCTCCAAAGGGTGTGTATTCCTTTGGAGTGGCCCCCACTCTCCACTTCCCATCGAATTTCATGGCTTTTCTAATGTTTCGGGGTGTCACCTTTATAAATTTTCCTTTTTCACCCACTTTTCCTAAGTTTATATGCCAAATATTTATTAACTGCCAAAAATTGCAAAATTGAGAATTCCCTTAGCAAAATTATTAATTAGGGACATGACTGTCCTCCCCACCAAAAATTGCTTGTCCTCAAGCAATGCCTAAATAAACACCCCTCTATAAGCTTACCCAAATGGCTACTGCAAATGATACTGGGGTCCCAAATGTGCCACTGAGTCATCCCTATCGCCAACACTATGTTGTCATGAAAGAGTCCCTCGATACTAGGACCCCAAGTCATCTTGGTCAACGTGAAGCACCTGTTGTACCACTCGCTGTCCAACCTGGTATAGGCACCCAAAGCCCTTTGCATACCATCAGTAAAGAAAGCAACATGATCATATAAAGCCTTGTCTGTCTCCCTATGCAGCTTCTCTGCTTAGTCATCCATCTCATGTACTCGAAGGGTGGGCACCCAAATCTACATTCTGGCACTTGTGGAGATAAATCCTTTCTCGCACAAGCTTCCCCTGAACTCCCCTTGTTAGTCATCCCAAATTGCTGGTGAAGTTCCCCATGCAAAGAAAGAATCACTAAAATCCAACGGGAGGTCGGAATGATCTCCCCCTGTCAAACCCAGCTCACACCCAAAAGTAGTTGAACTGTCAAGTACTGTGATGCCAGGGTCCCATGCTAATCTCAAAAGGATACCACCATGTCGACACTCACTTTGACCATGGTCAACTGGCCATAGTACTCATATCGTATCCTCTCCTCTTGGAACCTGATTGCGTAGAATCTGTGGGGGCCAAGCACATCTTGATGGTCACAAGACCACCCATGTGAAGTGTTATCCCATGTCGAGAAGTCCCTCAGAGGTATCATGCCTATTGCCAAACTGAGGCCCAACAAAATACCTAGATGTCCTTCCTTAGTGAGAAACCTCTCTCCTAAGTCACAAGACCACCCATGTGAAGTGTTATCCCATCTCGAGAAGTCCCTCAGAGGTATCATGCCTGTTGCCAAACTGAGGCCCAACAAAATACCTAGATGTCGTTCCTTAGTGGGAAACCTCGCTCCTAAGTCTGTGACCCAACTGCTCTGCCCTATAGCTCCATGGCCCCATACTAATCTTGAAATGAGGTCAACGCATAGGCATTGCGCCAATCTGGGCATGACTACGACCCCCTCATGCTCCAATAAATCCACCCACTCTCGTAATCCTCTGTCGCAACCCCAGTAAAGGACAACTCTATAGTGTTGAAGATAATCCTGCTAGGGCATCCCATCAAATCCATCATCTACCAATCGTTGTCTAGTCTCTGGCCGAAGCAATAGCAGGGAAAGTGCTCCTCGGCCCAGAGTGATAATCCTCATTATCCCCAACCTGACCTCCCAAGGGAGATGTTGTCCTATTACTGTCATCTCTGTGATCCTTCTAGAGAATGGTGGTCTACTACCCCAATGGATCCCGGCAACCCAAAGCCAAGTTGAAAGCCCATTGCTTCGAATTCTTGCCTCCTGCCACTGTGTAGTATCGATGTCCATTGAGAACCCCCTGTGCCATACAACTAATCCTTGAATGCTACAAATAGACAAATGTCTGATGCCTGCGACTGACTCAGTGTATGCAGATCTATCTTGCTCCATCCAATCATCACAACTAAGTCTGCCATCCGCACCCTCGGTAATGTGCCAATACAGTGTCTGAAGCTCGGATACCCATTGGAAAATTGCCTCAGCTATACACGATATCCCCTGCTCATTGAAGATCCCAACAAGCCCTATTGAATTAGAGGCAAACATCTCCCCCATGATCAACTCCCCCAGGTGTGGCTTAGAGTGAACGGTATACCACCCCTGCATAAGATCATCTCATCTCTTAGCCCGTAGCTGCCAACTCGTGTACCGACCTTGCTCCTCCACCGAGGAATCCCTATCGTGCCCCTAATGCATTGAATCTCATAGAGTCGTCTCAAGCAAGTTTCCCAAGTATCGCTACCACAATGTAGGCCTCCATTGGAAAAAACAAGGCTCCCTTCAACAGTCTGCAAAGCTAATGAGTGAGAGGTGCCTGGGCTTCGGCAGGTATGGTCGAGAACCTGTGTGGACATTCCTGACTGGCCTCGTGACCGAACTGCTCTCCAAACCTAGGTATGTCCCCCTCAATGGCATGCCTAATGCTCTCGTCAAGTAAACTCCTTGCTAGCAACGCTCTCCTAGTTCGCAGTGTAGCCCCGCACGTTGCTACATATACCCATGTATCCGCATGCCTCATGGCATACAACTGCACCTCGTTGCACATCTCTCTGCACTGCTGGACCCTGCTACATGTTGTCGCATCGCCTCGGATCAATTGGTATCTCTCCTGTATCGATGTGTTCGTCACATTATGAGGAAATGCACTGCGATGTGAACCACTCCTCGTACACCCCGGTGCGACCTTGCACAGCACTACGCACCACTGTGCTCCTCCGTACTCCTCTGCATATTGTTGCGCACCGTTGCATGCCCCTATACATCCCTGGATGCTATGGTCTAAAACCGAGTCAGTAAATATCAGTTTGCATCTTGTCAGTATCATCGTATCCACTCTCTGATCTCCATAACCTCAGATGAGTGGATCTCCCTTCCTGATCCTCCCTGAGAGATTTGGCATGTGAATCTCCCTATGTACTTGTGGGAGTGCCACTAGGGTGCTGCTCCTCGGTGACCCCTGTGCCCCATATATCCATGGGAAATCCTTCCCTTCATACAAGGAACTATCTGGTGGCCTGCCGATGCCACCTCCTCTAATAACCTCCTGCCAAGGTACATTGATCATCTAATGACCCCATGCACGACCAACATGCCAAGACGACTCATGGAGTCTGCCTACTCTTCTGTCAGCCCAACCTGTCACTGTTGCAACCCAAAACTCTTATGGGAATACGAAAATGGGCGTGATTCCAATCACGGGATCCACCATCTTGCTAATACAATGAGTAACCCAATCCATGGAGTGATGGGGAGTCCCAACGATGATCCAACTATCGAGTCCCTCTAGCAACCCATGGCCCCTGCTGAACTATGCCCCTGACCATGGATGTATCCAAAAGCCTAGTTAGCCATATCAAGTACCAAGCCTAGTTAGAACTATGCCAGTCTGGGCATGACTACGACCCCCTCGTGCTCCTGCAGATCCATCCACTACCGTAATCCTTTGTTGCAACCCCAATAAAGGACAACTCTATAGTGTTGAAGATGATCCTACCAAGGCATCCCATCAAAGCCATCATCTACCAATCCTTGTCTAGTCACTGGGTGAAACAATAGCAGGGAAAGTCCTCCTCGGCCTAGAGTGATAATCTTCACTATCCCCAACCTGACCTCCCAAGGGAGATGCTGTCATGTAACTGTGATCTCTGTGACCCCTTTAGAGAAAGGTGGTCTACTGCCCCAATGGATCCCTGGAACACAAAGCCAAGTTGAAGGCCCATCACTTCTAAATCTTGCCTCTTGCCACTGTGTAGTATCGATGTCCACTTGGAACCCCACGTGTCATACAACTAATGCTGGAATGCTGCTAATAGACAAATCTCTGATGCTTGCAACCGACTTAGCATATGTAGATCTATCCTGCTCCATCCAATCATCACCACTAAGTCTGCCATCCGCACCCTCGGTAATGTGCCAATACAGTGTCTGAAGCCCGGATACCCACTGGAAAACTGCCTCAGCTATACATGATATCCCCTGCTCATGCAGGATCCCAACAAGCCCTACTGAAGTAGAGGCACATGTCTCCCCCATGATCAACTCCCCAAGTGTGGGCTTAGAGATGAACAATATACCACCCCTGCATAAGATCATCTCATCTCCTAGCCCATAGCTGCCAACTCGTGTACCGACCCTGCTCCTCCACCGAGGAATCCCTATCGTGCCCCTTATGCACTGAATGTCATAGAGTCATCTCAAGCAAGTCTCCCAAGTCCCACTACCCACAATGTAGACCTCCATCGGACACAAAAAGGCTCCCTTCAACTGTCTGCAAGGCTAATGAGTGAGAGATGCCTGGGCTTCAACGGGTATTATCGAGAACCCATGTGGACATTCTTGACTGGCCCCATGACCGAACCGCTCTCCAAACCTTGGTATGTCCCCCTCAATGGCATGCCTAATGCTATCGTCAAGTAGACTCCTTGCTAGCAACACTCTCCCAGTTCGCAGTGCAGCCTTGCATGTTGCTGCATATACCCATGTATCCTCATGCCTCCTGGCATACAACTGCACCCTGGTGCACATCTTTATGCATTGTTTGACGTTGCTACATGTTGTCATATCGCCTCAGATCAGCTAGTATCTCTCTTGTATCAATGCATTCGTCACACTATGAGGAAATGCATTGCGATGTGAACCGCTCCTCCTACACCCCGGTGCGACCTTGCACACCACTATGCACCACTGTGCACCTTCGTACCCCTCTACACACCGCTGTACACCGTTGCATGTCCCTATACATCCCTGGATGCCATGATCTAAAACTGAGTCAGTAAATATCAGTCTACATCCTGTTAGTATCATCTTATCCACTTTCTAATCTCCATAACCTCAGATGAGTGGATCTCCCTTCTTGATCCTCCTTGAGAGATCTGACGTGTGAATCTCCCTATGTACCTGTGGGAGTGGTGCTAGGGTGCTACTCCTCGGAGATCCCCATGCCCCATATATCCATGGGAAATCCTTCCCTCCGTACAAGGAACTATCTAGTGGCATGCCGATGCCACCTCCTCTGACAACCTCTTGCCAAGGTACACTGATCATCCAATGACCCCATGCATGACCAACATGCCAAGACAACTCACGGAGTCTGACTACTCTGCTGGCAGCCCAACCTGCCACTGGTGCTATCCAGAACTTTGATGGGAATATGAAAATGGGGGTGAGTCCAATCACGAGATCCACCATCCTGCTAATACCATGACTAACCCAATCCATGGAGTGATGGGGAGTCCCACTTGGATCCTAACGATGATCCAACCCTCGAGCCCCTCTGGCAAACCACGACCCCTGTTGAACTATGCACTCGGCCATGGATGTATCCAAAAGCCTAGTTAGCCCTCTCAAGTACCAACTCAATACCTCTTGCCACCCAACCCCATGAGAGGGATCAAATACAAGAGTCCTTGAATATGTAGCAAGTCCATCATGCGAGTGTTGAGCCCTACGCAACTCATGTCACCTCTTCTCATTGGCCCGATCAACATATACAATCTATCAAGGTAACTTGAGCTCTCTCCCTCCAACGTGTAGAGGTAACCTAACAATACTTTAGGCGCCATCTACGTAAGCCTGAAGAGAGCTACTGAATGGAAGTACTGCAACTCCGCTAGCTGCCTATGCATCTATCTGCTCCCTGCTGATGGCAGACCCAAAAGATGACTGCCCATCCTCCTCCATCATGGACTCAACCAAGGTCTCGAGTTGCCCCACCACAGCTACCTCCTCAAGCATAACATCCTCATCTAGCTCACACTTCTCAAGGTCCTCTCCATGTTGTTGTATGTAGCTATTGTTTAGGAACACTGTCACATCTCTGGGTACCTCTGTGCCTACTGGCACCTCGTCAATGGATGGCCCTATGGGTGTGTGCCCATATGTCCCCACCAATGTGTGTATCAAGTCTACCAAAGGAAACTCCCACAAGGGTGGCTCCTGTGTCATGTTATGTGTATCTACGTGCTCCTCACAACCCTGTGTGCCCTCAGCCTCATGTTCAACGTTCTCATTAATCTCCTGATATCTAAAACCAGCTCTCCACTAGCAAAATCACCTCTGGGTCTCATCCTCTAACTCCCCACCTCTGCATGATGGTCCAACCCCTGAACTATACTTCTTCTCTTGTTCATCCAAGGAATGAGGCATGGTAGGATGGTCAGACTGACAATATGTGTGGGTGTTGTACTGCTGGGATGCGCGTGTATGTACTTGGCTTCTGTGTTGGTTATGTATCAGTCGTTGCATCCCCTCTAGAATCTGTTGGTTCTGCCTCACCAATTGTTGGCTCTGCCTCATCAACTCCTCCATGATCTTGCTAGCCCCCCCCACAGCTGGCCAAGATCATGCTCTGATACCACTGTAATGTTCCTAATAGGAAATTAACAGTGAATAACCAAAGACATGCAATAAATATAACACAAAAAAACTTTAGTAAACATCCATAAGACAGAAAATGCTCCTTAATGCCAAAATGGGCAATTTTTATTAATATTCAGCTGCTGGAGTACAATAGGAAATAGAAAGAGTGCACCTGGGCTTGCACAAGGCAAGCTACAAGCCTCAGGTGATCAATATGTCAATGCCCAACTGCTGTAGAAATTTGTCCTCCAGAATTCTGTGCTGGCCCAGTTTTTCTGCACTGCTAGCTGTCTTGGGACCCTGATCCAACCCCTCAAATCTGCCTAGAAAATTCTATAAAATTAGGACTAGAATCCTTGCCAAAAACCCAAAAAAACCCAGAAAGGGTTTGCTCTGGTTTTGACCCTCAAAATTCGAACCCAAATGGCTTGGCCCTTCTCCATAGCCAGAAATTATCACCTATAGCAGAGAATGATGTTCGCTGCTCCCAAAATGCCAAGAAACTCCCGCCAATGTTCCTCCATCCAAAATCTGAGCAACACAACTCCTCAATCCTTTGCCAAAGACTCCACTCACTTGACCCCCCACAAATGATTGTGCAAGCTTGTAGGTGATGACGTAATCTCTACGCCCAACAATTCTGTCCTGTGTGAAGGACTCACTCTCCACCTGCAAATCCCCCTCCTTAACTCAGAATTTTGCCAAGAAACATCCCAACAACAATGCAACCTCCAACTCTGGCATCAATCTCCCTCTATGACTGCATGGTTGTCCCTATTGCGTCCCAGTTGAACCAGAATGGCGTAGTGTTGTGTGATGCCTCTCTCCCAGCCTCCAAATAAGATTGAAATCCTTCCTAGGGTGGCCCTCAATGTTCACTGAAGAGAAGGTTGAGCTTCACTCCTTGGGAAGCTCTTGTGCTAAGCAACACTTGTAATTCAGCTGAACAACTAGAGTAACAATGGATAATGAACTGTCAAAAAGCCCCTAAAATGAGAGCCTCACCTCCAATTTATAACTAGCCATCCCTTATGCTCCTTGTGGGCTCCACCGATGAAATTCCCTCTCTCACCTAATTCGAATTCCTCCGAGGGGTGCGTATTCCCTTGGAGTGGCCCCCACTCTCCACTTCCTGTCAAATTTCTTAGCTTTTCTAATACTTGGGGGTGGCACCTTTATAAATTTTCCTTTTTCACCCACTTTTCCTTAGTTTATATGCCAAATATTTATTAACTGCCAAAAATTGCAAAATTGAGAATTCCCTTAGCAAAATTATTAATTGGGGACATGACAAAAATCGTTTGATCAATATGTAGAGGTCTCAAGGAAATAAGATGTGGAATAATAGAAATAATAATAATTCATGACAAAAGAGGGGCCCTCCTGATGAGAAAAGACCGCCTAATCCACTTGAATATGCAAATATTGTTGATCAATATTTACCTTATTGTAGACCTTGTGACAATTTTAATGGTGAGGCCACTTGCGTTATTGCAAGAGGAATCTTGGATAGTGGAAAGGCAAGGACAAGTGGTCAAATAAATATAGTTGTTAAGGAATATCACTTGTCTATGGAGGATTGGATGGAGGTGGTTGAGAATAGCTGAGTTGTATGGAGAAAAGCCTTCTCTGGAACAAGTCTTAGAGATTGCGAAAGATAAAGGATTAACTTATCAGTGGAAGAATAAAGAGCAAAAGGAGAATTAGATTATCCGTAGAGTTTCAGGCCCTAGTTTGAATATTGACTTAGAAGGATGGATTAATAATGCAAAAAATTTGGTTCTTGTCACTGAGATTCTAAAGATTCGCTCCCAAAAGTCCAAGTTATTGAAGGCTGTTGTTGCTCCTCGTATTAATGATTCTCGTGAAAAGAGCCCTAATACTGTGTATCATGATGCTCTAGTATATTTACAGAGCATGGATCCAGATATTAAATATCATCAGTCATTTTTAATTACTTTGCTTGTTAATGGTTTTCAATTATATAATTGCATGTTGGATTCTGGTGCATCATCTTGTGTTATGACTAAGAGGGTCATGGAACAACTTAGTTTGAGAATTTCTAGACCATATTACAACATATGTGCCATGGATTCCAAGAAGATTGAGGTTCATGGGTTAACTAAGGATCTACAAGTGCGTTTGTCAGTTTATCCTAATATAATGATTGTGATGGACATTGTTGTAGTTGATGTGCCTGATGCTTGCGGTATGTTGTTATCAAGAAAGTGGGCTTTTGATCTAGGAGGTGTGGAAATTCTATCACTGCAGCAATTGATTTACTTTTCCTACTTATTCCTCAATAAGTTATTTATGAAATTACTTCAATAAACATTAAAATAAATACTGCTGCAAATATCACACCGTAATACAGAACAAACATATGCACACGAATCAACACATTGACAAAGACAGTTTGGACAACAGTCCCTGGAAAAACCCAATGTGGGAAAACCAGTGCAACACGGGAGGATTTTATTATTCAGCAATTTTTCAGTACAATAGGGTGCCAAACTAGCTTACCCACAGAGAGAAATTCTCCAGCACTTCTCCTGGTCCCAGTGTCAGCCCAACTGATCTCTGCGTGGCTCTCAGACACTTTGCATTAGCCCCTGCTTGATTGCGTCAGCCCTGAGCTTCTCTGCGTCACCCACACAGGCCCAGCTAGTGACTGCGCAGTCTTTTGTTGCCTCTGCGTCTGCCTGAATTGCCCTATGTCTACCTCTCTTGCCTCATCACTGATCTCCAATGGCTGATCCCGTCTCTCTGTTCTGTACTTGCTGCCTCCTGACTGCTCACCAAACCACTGGTTCAATTTCTCAGCTAACCCCACTCCAGAAATTGAACTGACTGGTCTCCGTCAGTGTGTTTTCCAAGTGACCCTCAAGCCTCCTCTTATACTTTTCTTGTTGACAGATCAATGGCCGAGATTATGTCCCTAATCAATGGCTAAGATTAGATCTGGCTTGATCCATGACTTTTGGACCCTTCTAACACAGTTTTATATTAATTCACATTAATATTTTATTTTCCCTAAGTTTAGACTTAGAGACTTCATTAAAAATATTAATTATTTTAATATCCCCCAAACTGGTTAGAATCTGCCCAAGCCATTCTGGGTATTGGAGATCTCATGTGCTTTAACCTTTCCACCAATTTAGGTGGCCAGAGCACTTCCGATGCTACCTCAAATCAACACTCCCTCTTAGCGAGGAGTGTGCTCTAGTAGTACTGCTCACTGAGTATCACCCTGATCATCTGGCATCGATCCCTGTGCTGATGCTAAGCCTCCCTGCCCAACATCTTCTGCACTGTTGTACACTATATTGCTGGCGATGGCTCTGCTACTGCCACTGCTACATCTGTACGACAACTCCCTTTGCATCCGTGTTGTTGTTGGTCCTTTCTCCCAACACTACATCCACACTGCAACTCCCTCTGCATCCGTGCTGCTATCACTCCCATTTCTGCTTCTGAAATGGGTTCTTTACCATCCCCATCTTTTCCCTGAAGTAGTCAAACATCGTCCTTCCAAGGGCCTTGGTGAGGATGTCTGCCACTTGTTCTTCTGTAGGAGTGTAGCTCAACTATACAGCTCCTCGTTGGACACGGTCTCTGACAAAGTGACACCGGATATCAATATTCTTCAACCTATCATGAAACACTAGATTCTAAGAGAGCTTGATGCAACTCTAATTATCGCACATGATCCTGGTCACCTCCATATTCCTTCTGAATAGATTCACAAGCAGTTTTCTAAGCCATATGGCCTCACACGAATTTGTGCTTGCTGCCATATATTTTGCCTCAGATGAGCTCAGAGCCATGGACTTCTGTTTCCTACTGCCCCAGGAGGTCATTACTGATCCAATGTTGAAACAGTACCCAGAGGTACTTTTCCGATCCACTGAACTTCATGCCCAATCTGCATCAGTGAGTCCACTCAAAATGATATCGTTACCTTTGGTGTACAAGAGCCCAAAATCAACTGTTCCATGTAAATACCTTAGAACGTGTTTCGCTGCTACCCAGTGTGCCCTCTTTGGTTCCACCATGAACTAACTGAGGATGTTGACAACGTAGCAAATGCCTGGCCGGGTATTGACCAGATACATCGGGGACCCTATGAGTTGCCTATATAGGGTGGGATCGACATCCTTGTCTTCTGATGCATCAATCTCCTTCCAGTTGGTGATCATTGGCGTAGCCATGGGTCTACAGTCCTCCATCCTGAATCTTTTCAGGATTTTTGTAGTATACCTCCCTTGTCCAAGGAAGATTTCTCCCTTCTGCTGCCAGACTTCCAACCCCAGGAAGTAATGCATTTGTCCCAAATCCTTCATATCGAATTTTGTGGCTAGATTCATCTTGCAATCCCTAATGAGTCTGGATGATCCTGTCAAAAAGAGATCATCCACATACAATACTAAGACTAGCGGCTCGTTCTCTACAACCAGATAGTAGAGATTTGGATCCACGTCACTCTTGACAAATCCCATCTTTTGCAAGTAGCCATCTATTCGACCATACCATGCTCTCGGTGCCTGTTTCAGCCCATACAAGGTTTTCTTCAATCTGCATACATGAGACTTCTTCTCATGAGTCTCAAAGCCCTCTGGTTGTTCAATTTATACCTCTTCTTCTATTACCCCATTCAGAAATGTTGTTTTGACATTGATCTGATGAATCTCCCATCCCATCTAAGTGGCAAGAGATATCATGGTCCTAATAGATGTATACCTCGTTACTGGGGCGAAGGTGTCCTCATAATCAATTCCTTTTGAGCATACCCCTTAGCCACAAACCTGGCCTTGTATTTCTCAACACTGCTGTCTGCAGCGTATTTGATCTTGTAGACCCATTTTGAACCTACCATTGATTTGTCTTGAGGCCTTGGTACCACCTCCCAAACATCGTTCACCATTATGGAGTTGTACTCCTCTACCATCGCATCTAGCCAAACCTGATGCTGAGTTGCCTCCCTGAAACTAGCAGGCTCTCCATCCTGAGCTACTAATGGCTGATATCTATCTGGTTGTTTTCACTCCCTCTTATTGTTTCCTGGCGCACCGATGAAGTCTCCTGCATCTCGCAGAATCTGATGAAGTTCCCTGCTAGTTCTTCCTCTGACAACAAGTGCTTCTGTTAGCTCTTCCTCCTCATCGTGAGAATCTTCCTGACATGAGGAAGAATTCTTTACTTCTGTTGGTTGAAGAGGCTTAACCAGCGGCTGCTCTTTCGACTGCTCCTCGGAAGGCATCTCACAAGATCTTCTAAAAGCCCTGTCCTCCATGAACTTTACATCTTGTCGAACTACTACCTTCTTGCTCCCTGGAAGATAGATTCTGTATGCCTTAGCGTTCTCGCTATATCCCACCAAATATCCCTTTTCCGCAGTTTGATCTTGCTTCTTCCTCTTTTCTTCGAGTATGTGGCAATATGCTAAACTCCCAAATATCCTGAAATGACTGACTTTAGGTGTCTTCCTTGTGAAAACTTTCTCTGGAGTAATCTTGCCCAATGCCCGATGAGGAGTTCTGTTCTGAACATAGACTACTGTGTTTCGTGCTTCGCCCACAGGAATTTTGGCATACCCTGATCATACATGATAGCCCTAGCTGCTTCTACAATAGTCCTGTTCTTTCTTTCTGCTACTCCATTATGGTTCGGATTGTAGGGAGCTATCCACTCTCTTCTGATGCCCTCCTTAGCGCAAAAATCAGTGAAGTCCTTATCGACATACTCTCCACCATTATCTGAGCGCAAAACTTTTATTTTCTTCCCAGCCAGATTCTCAACCAGAGCCTTGAACTCCTTGAATCGACATAAAACCTCGTCCTTAGTTTTCCAAAAATAAATCCAAGTTTTCCTTGAGTGGTCATCAATGAAAGTAAGGAAATACTCGGCACCGCTGAGAGCTTTGACGGACATAGGTCCGCAGATATCTAAGTGTATCAATCCTAGTACACTCTTGGCCCTGTGTTTGCTCCTAGGAAATGCTGCCTTGGCATACTTTCCTAGAGCGCATCCCTTGCATACATCATCTCATTCCGTACTCAAATCCGAAACCCCTGTTACAGTGCTTCTGAGAATTCTCAGAGCTCCATGGTGCAAGTGACCCATTCTTCTGTGCCATAGTTTGTTCAAGTCCTTGTCTCCATGACTGCCTATTAGTGCCATTGGTGATTCTAGTTGTAATCTATACAACCTATTACTTTTGATCCCGATCTGCACTTTCTTTTTCCAGCTCGGGTGTTTGACGTATACCTTCTCCTTGATTAAGTAGACGTCATAACCAATGTTTTAAGACTCCGACTCCGACTCCGACTCGGCCGAGGATCGACTCCGACTCCGACTCCGAAACGGTAATGACTCGGCCGGCTCGATTTCAATGACTCGGTCATTGTAAAAAATACATTAAATATTTATTTTTTTATAAAAAAACATAATTTTAAAGATTTTAAACATAATTTTAGAGAATTTCATTCATGTTTCCAAACACACAGCATTATAATATAGATGGAAGACAACATATGATCAAAGTAGGCTCATGAACCAATCCATTATATCAAAATGGTACCCAATGGCAATACATAGTCAACTGTCATACATGATCAAAGACTCAAAACAAAAAACACATAACCAAGGAGGCTAGAAATGGCCTCTATAACAAAAGTAAACTGTGACCAGCCTCCAGTACTAGTACTACAGCTACTGGCTAGTAGCTACTGCCAGAGGAGCCAAGATCATGTCGATCAATCTCTGGATCATCATCAGAGTCAGACAGGGGGTCCATGGCTCCTCCTCATCATCATCATCTCCAACTGCAGCTGTAGAAGTGGTACCACTAGCAGGCTGTGCAACTGCAGCAGATGCAAGCTAAGATAGAGTAGATATGCGGCTGTGCTTCTGTCGTGGCTGAGCAGAGGAAGCACCTACAACTGGAGTCCTTGCTGGCTGTGAGACTGAGGATGGTGGATTGGGATCTGCATTCAACTGAACAACATGTTCAAGTTCAATTGATGTCTCGATATCTAAATCTAAATCAAGATCCTCATCAAGATCAAACTCTGCTGGACGACTCTCCACTACCCAATCTGATGTTGGATCAATGTCTTCCAACACAATGGGATCTGAATCAGGTCTTTTGTTCAACAAATGGTTTTGTCTGAGCCGGAGGTTGTATTGGACATAAACTAGATCATTTAACCGTTTTTGATCCAAACGGTTTCTCTTCTTTGTGTTACTTGGGAGCAGGAGCGAAAATGGGAGCGGGAGCGACATTTTCAGAAGCTCCTGGTTTGGGAGCGAATCCCATAGGAGTTCGACAACCAATGTCACTAACATCAAGGTACATAGAGGGATTGGTGCTCTTGATTAAATACGAGTTCCATACCCTAATACATGACAAAATTCAATGGAAACATTGCAATCCTCCAATCCTGAAATCCTGAAAAACTGATAAGTCTGCTGGATTTTGAATGAAATCTAAAATTCTACTTTCTCCATATGAAATCCAATGAGGCCGAAACCACTCTCAAACATCCCGAGTCATTTCATGGTAATGTTAAAAATTTAAGTAAAAGGATGAAAATGAAGATTAAGGAGAATGTCACTTTTACTTTAAGAATTTAACATTACCATGAAATTTGAATAGCATATCAATAGTAGAGAGCATTTGAGTGTGTTAAATAGGGTTTGGGAGGGGGAATGGACCCCAAATGACATTTAGCAAATTCATATAACACCTTGGAGTCCAAACCAATCAGAAATCACCTTAAAAATCCATTAAAAAAATATTAAATTGTTGTTTAACGTGTTCTGGGCCGGCTTTTTGTGACTCGGCCGAGTCATAACAGAAACGGCCGAGTTGGCCGAGTCAGCCATGACTCGGCCGAGTCATTGAATGACTCGGCCGAGTCATGGCTGACTCGGCCAAACGTACCGTTTCAAAGGCCGAGTCATGGCTGAGGGTATAGGCTCGGATCAACTCGGCCGTTTCGGTATCGAAACGGCCGTTTTTTAAAACAATGGTCATAACCCTTGCTTTGAAGTTGTGTCACAGAAAGTAAGTTCATCCCCAATCCTCATACATGCAACACATTTGTAGCACGGAACCATTCTCCCGATTCTATTTGGAAAACTATGGTACCCTTCCCTACTGGAGTACAGTTTGCCTTGTTCCCCATGGTGATGTGAAAGTTCATCTTCTCTTCTCGATATTCTGAGAAACATTCCCTAATTCCCGTCACATGCCACGAGGCTCCACTATTTATATACCACACTCTTGATGATGCAGAACTAGTCATACAAGCCACTTCTTCTTCCAGCTTAGAAGCCAACATAGAGAAATCGAAGTCTCTTTCTCTTGTGCAATCTTCTGAAAATCTGTGTGAGTCCCCTGACGTGGATGCCTTTGCATCGTGGTCTTGACCCATAACTGATTTTCCCTTCCTATCTCTGATTACTCCCTCTGATACCATGTCAAAATTCTATCACTGCAGCAACTGATTTACTTTTCCTACTTATTCCTCAAGAAGTTATTTATGAAATTACTTCAATAAACATTAAAATAAATACTGTTGCAGATATCACACCGTAATACAAAAACAAATGTAGGTTTTAACCCCGTACAGAAATTACTTGCATACAAATTCTAAAACACAGAAAATAAACAATGCGAGAGCATAACACATAAAACACATATACACAGAGATTTTCCCTTGGA
This sequence comes from Pinus tabuliformis, assembly GCA_031772625.1. Classification (NCBI taxonomy): domain Eukaryota; kingdom Viridiplantae; phylum Streptophyta; class Pinopsida; order Pinales; family Pinaceae; genus Pinus; species Pinus tabuliformis. The sequence continues at coordinate 1,454,607,238 of CM062819.1, read as the reverse complement.
TCCCAAAACCGGGACTACCAACTTGATTTTTCATTATGTTCCTTTCAGTGTTATAATACATATTTATACATGCCGAAGCATCCAATACCATGGACCGAAAACCATCACATCCAAAAACATGTGCGAAAATCATGCACAAAACCATAGGTGGGTCCGCCCATCCTAACATAGGGTCCAAAACCAAAATTTTCCAGGGCGCTGGCCCGGACCCCATAAAGTGGAGTTTCGGGTACACCTCAAACCCTCTGTGAGCCCCCCCCGAGTTGCACAATCGACGCAACGAAGGGGGGCTCCACCCCCCCTCTAACCCCCCAGATAACTACGTGGGCTAGTCGTGGAAAGAATATAAAACAACCCAACAACAAACATATGCACATGAATCAAGACATTGACACAGATATTTTGGACAACAGTCCCCGGAAAAACCCAATGTGGGAAAACCGGTGCAGCAAGGGAGGATTTTATTATTCAGCAATTTTTCAGTACAACAGGGTGCCAAACTGGCTTACCCACAAAGAGAAAAATTCTCCAGCACTTCTCCCAGTCCCAGTGTCAGCTCGGCTGACCTCTGCGTGGCTCTCAGACACTCTGCGTCAGCCCCTGCTTGACTGCATCAGCCCTGGGCCTCTCTGCATCACCTACGCAGGCCCAACAAGTGACTGCGCAGTCTCCTGTTGCCTCTGAGTTTGCCTGAAATGCCTTGTGTCTGCCTGTCCTGCCTCGGCGCTGATCTCCAGTGGCTGATACCATCTCTCTGTTCCATACTTGCTACCTCCTAACTGCTCACTACACCACTGGTTCAATTTCTCAGCTAACCCCACTCCAGAAATTGAACTGACTGGTCTCCCTCAGTGTGTTCTCCAAGTGACCCTCAAGCCTCCTCTTATACTTTTCTCGTTGATAGATCAACGGTCGAGATTAAGTCCCTAATCAATGGATAAGATTAGATCTGGCTTGATCCATGACTTTTGGACCCTTCTAACACAGTTTTATATTAATTCACATTAATATTTTATTAAAAATATTAATTATTTTAATATTTCCCAAAATTTTTAGAATCTGCCCAAACCATTTTTGGGTATTGGAGATCTCATGTGCTTTAGCCTCTCCACCAATTTTCGTGGCTAGAGCACATCCAATGCTACCTCAAATCAATAGGAGGGAGTATTCAGATGAATTGGTCATATGCTATGATTCCTTCTCTAAGGGGTACTAGATTTGTAAGACTTAACAGAGAGCCTAAAAGAAGATTCCATGTGGAAGACCCCAAGAGACCCCATAATGAAGTTATAACTAAACAACCTAATATTGGAAATTATACTATCTTGTCTAACTCCATAGTTCCTTTGGCTGAAAAGGTTGATGATTTGAAGAATCAAGTGTGGCATATGCATTTGGATGGTGCAACTTCCAAGCATGGTAAAGGTGCTGGAATTGTGTTAAAGTCTCCCCTTGATCATGTTCTGAAGTTTGCCTATAAATTGGAGTTTGAAGCTACTAACAATGTGGCTGAGTATGAAGCCTTGTTGTGTTGAAAAATGTAACTATGTCCAGTCTTCATTAATCTACTTGAGTCATCATGTAATGTACTTGTCCAAAGAATAAAGAAAATAATTTTTATTATTATTATTGTGACTTATTAAAGCATGGGTTTCAGTCTTGCGTCACGATGTTTTAGGTCAAAGTCCCCATTGAGGACTTCCAGGATTTATTTTGACTCTATAGAGTCATTGTATATTTAAAGAGACCCTTCTTGGGCTTTTGAATCATGTAAAAAGGTTAAGTATTGAGTCAAATATGAATTATGTAACCTCCACACCATGTCGGCTTAAGAGAAGATCAAGTCAGCCTAAGTAACCTATTTGACCCCACAAGAAGCCTATAAAAGAAAGCTCATCGAATTCATTTGGATTATGTTTCTCTCACACAAGTTCGAATTCTCTTGTAGCTGGGAAGAAGTGCGAAAATCTCTTGTAGCTGGGAAGAAGTGCAAACTTGTCTTGTAGTTGGGAAAAGGTGTGAAGTCTGCTACTAGGGAGCCAAAGTGAATGTGAGTTTGGGGAAGTCTAAGGAGAAAAGGAAAATCGAAGTTTTGGTGTTTCTCTTTCTCTGTTTCGTTTCCTGGATTGGGAGATCAAAGTCTTCCAAGTTTCATTGCTGTTGGAAGTTGCCAGTTGCCGTAAGTTACCTAGTCGAAGTTGTTGGAAAGAGGTCGAATTTTTGGGAGGTTGACTTGGTGTGGAGGGAAGGTTTGGTCTTGTTCTAGGGTGAAGAGTCGCAAAGAATACTATTGAAAGGAAGAATTATCTTGACTGAGTTTTCCCCTCGAGGGGGGTTTTGCCCTGGCATGTGCCTACATCTGGTGTCTATTATTTTATGTGCTATTGTTTTTGGTAATTGCTTGATGAACTAAAGAAAGAAGATATAAAGAATTGTAATAATAAGAAACATCACAAGTAAGTATCAAGAACAAGAAAATCTTTTTGCCTTTCTGATTTTCTATTATGGTATCAGAGCTTTGGTGAAGAAGGAAGAAAAAGGCAGTCTCAAGCACTTGATCCATTCATAAGGACTATCTCAGGGAAGGAGTCTATTATATTTAAGGAAGATGTCCAATTCAATCAAAGGTGAGAACAAACTTGAAGGAGCCTTTAACTTCAAGTCTTGGAAGAAGAGGATTGACCTAATCCTTGAAAAGAACAAGGTACTGGACTTGGTAAGAGGAAATGTAAAGAAACCTACAGAGGAATCCAATGATGTCGACAAAATGAAATTCAGGGAATTAGAATTGGTGGCCATGACTCTGATGGTAGAAGGGATAAAGGACAATCTTGTCCCATTCATAGCTAACATTGATCATGCTCAGGAAATGTATGAAGCCTTGTCGAAGCTGTTTACTATTAAGAATATTGGTCAAGTAGCAAGTTTGAAGAATGAGCTAAGGACTATGAAGATGACTAAAGAAGATACTGTGGCAACCTTCTTTGTGAAGATAGCTAGACTTAGGGATGATCTCTTGGCCATTGACAAGATTGTTCCAGACAAAGAACTTGTGATCACTTCTCTATTAGGATTGCCACCCTCTTGGGGTGCATTTGCTGCAAGTCTTAACAGCTGGAAGGTAGCTCCCAACTTTGAAGAATTGTGGACTGCCTGCAGTAAAAAAGAGCTAAGGATCTCTATGGTTACCAATCCTGAAGGAGTATCAAATGCTTAAGTTGCTCATGATAAACGGAAGAGATCGAAGGGACCAAGGAAGAAAGTTGACATGTCTAAGATAGAGTGCTACCAATGTCATAAGAAGGGTCACTACAAGAGTGACTTACCCGAGAATCAAAAGAATAAGAAGAAAGGACAGGATCAAACCAACTTTGCTGAAGAAGGAGATTCAAGGAAAGTTAAGCCCAAAGAACCCGACATTAGGGACTTACACTACTAAGTCCTTTGCTTGTAGCTTTGTATATCTTGTTTTATATGTTTTAGAATTTATAGGTTTTTAACATATTTTGGAAAAAACATTTTTTGTATTGTTTTTATAAGTTTGTAGGTATCCCTCAAGCTTTGGAGGGAGCCCCAAACAAGTCCCAAAGATAAGTGTTTCATGTCTTTTCAGTTTTGGGTTCATGTATTCATTTAGTTTTGATTATATTAATACTAATCACCTTTCTCCCTCTATTGTCTTGATTAGGTAAACATCTACAAGAAGGAGGATCTCTCAAGACAAGGTTAATCAAGAAACAAAGGTATGCTTTAAATCTAAGTTGCAGGAAACGTGGGTAGAGGAAGCGTTTCTGTATGGAAACGAAATGCAAACGCGTACGGTATGGCCCAGAAATGCGTTTCCAGCCGTACTGGCATGTTTCTCGAGGAGGAAACGTGGCCAATACCGCCGGAAACGCGTTTCTGGGCCGTACAACGGCATTTCCCCATGCAGGTTGACTTTTTTTTAATTTTTATTTTATTTTATTTATTATTTTGTTTTCTAATTTTTAATTGGGTTATTAAAATGCCTTCTAGTTGCTTCTAGATGTGTCTCTCAAGTTATAAAAGTGATATTTGTCTCATTCTATCATCACACAATTCAACAAGTCATTTCACTCGGAGACTAGCGATTTGAGCAAAGGAGAAGAGAGGAAGAGAGCAGTGGTTTCAGCTAGGGTGTTTTCAACAGTGAGCAAAGTAGATTTCAGCAGCAAGAGCAAGAGATTTCAGCAGCAAGAGAAAGAGATTTCAGCAGCAGATTTGGAGTGCAGAGTTTCCGGCTACGACATTCTTGGCTTTTTGGCTCAGCTACAGCCATATTTCTCATCTTTTCTGGCATTTTGGGGTAGCTTCAGCTACAGAAAATTAATTTGGGTAAGCAACATTCATTTTCTTAGTTTTTTCCTACTATTTCTTCAATTTTTCGAGGGTTTATGCTGCCAAAAATATGAAAAACGTTTTTTATTTACAGATTTGTTTTTTTAATTTATTTTTGCAGCAATGGCTTCCAACCAAAGTGCAGCTGCAAGTTCAAGCCCTAGGGCCAACCCAAGGGTTGAATATTATCCACTTTGGAGGCATGTAACGAAGCTTAAAAAATGTGCAGGTGGTGGCTCATGGGAATGGCAATGTAATCTTTGCAATAATTCGTACAAGGGCTCCTACCCAAGAGTGAAGGCACATCTTTTGCATGGAGGAGGACAGGGGGTTATGGGTTGCACAAAAACAACAGATCCATTGGCAAGGAGGGCATATCAAAGAGAGCAAGATGAGGCGGATGTTATTAAGAGAAGGCATGATGAGCTTACTCAAGCTACTCCTCAAGCTCCATCTAACATTGAGCCAAGGATTGTAGTTGAAGCAAGAAAGAGGAGAGTTGGTGCCACTCAACAACATGAACAACCAACACCCAAAAATACCAGAGGGGCATCCCCTTCAGTTCAGGATAGCAGAATTGCTAAATTGGTGAATGTGCAAGCAAGAGAAGAAACTGATTCTAGAGTGGCTAGGTGCATTTATGCATGTGGTATCCCATTCAATGTTGTTCGCTCTCCTTACTGGCAAGATATGATAAGGGCAATTAACAAAGCTCCTCAAAGGTACAAGGGACCCAACTATGAGAAAGTCAAAACTCAGCTTCTCAAAAATGAGAAGGAGCTTGTGGAGGATATTTTATCACCAATTCGTTCTTCCTGGAGTAGCTTTGGGGTTACCATAGTCTCAGATGGATGGACAGATACAAGGCGCAGACCATTGATAAATATCATTGCCACTTCCCCCAAAGGAGCAATGTTTATCAAGGCGGAAGACTGCTCAGGAGAGGTAAAAGATGCACAATTCATTGCTGATGTTATTATAAAAGCTATTGAACAAATAGGACCTAACAAGGTGGTGCAAGTTATCACGGATAATGCACCAGTTTGCAAAGTTGCAGGTTTAATTATTGAGGGGAGGTATGACCACATATTTTGGACACCATGCATTGTCCATAATCTGAATCTGATCTTAGAGGAGATCGACAACAAAGTTTCCTGGATAAAGGAACTCACAGGGGAAGCAAGGGAGATTGTCAAATTCATCACCAACCACCACCAATCTCAGGCAATATTTCGAGAGTGCTCCAAATTGGAGTTGTTAAAAGTTGCTGAGACAAGATATGCCTCCAACTTCCTGATGTTGTGCTGCCTTGTTGAAGTTAAGCATGCATTAGTTTCTATGGTGGTGAGTCAACTTTGGATTGAGTGGAGACAAGCAGATTCAGAGCGGGGATATATGGTGCGTAGATTGTGCCTTGATGATGATTGGTGGAGCAAGGTTGATTTCTTGCTAAAGTTCACAACCCTGCATTTGAGCTTCTTCGGAGTGCTGACACTGACCAACCTTTCTTAAGAGAGGTATATGATGGCATGGATTCCATGGTTGAGAAAACTATGGAAATCATTTCGCAAGAGTCTCCACAACTTTTGTTTATTGATGATCATTTTGTTGGTTTAGTCAAGAAAATCATTGTTGATAGGTGGATCAATTTCAACACTCCATTGCACACTTTAGCACATGCTTTGAACCCCAAATTTTATGACGAGGAGCTTATTGCTAAAAGCAATGGGAAGAGGAAGGCACCCCATAAGGATAGAGAGGTGGCTAATGGGGTGAAAAAAGCCCTTATGAAAATGTTTCCTTCTCATCTACACAGGGAGGTAAAGGAAGAATTTACCAGTTTTGCTGCAGGAATAGATGATTATGCAGATATATCAGCTTTGGAGGAGAGAAGCACCATGAATCCAGTTAGGTGGTGGATTTGTCATGGAGCAAATGGTGTACATTTGCAAAACCTTGCCATTCGTATTCTTTCACAAGTGGCAAGCTCTTCATCAGCAGAAAGGAATTGGAGCACTTATGGTTTTATTCATTTTGTGAAGCGCAATAGGTTGGGCTCACAGAAGGCAGAGGATCTTGTTTATGTGCACTCCAACCTTCGCCTTGCATCTCGTAGGGGTCTAGAATACAGCAGTGGTTCTTCTAAAGAATGGGATGTGGATGCAAAAAGCCCTGATTTGGATCTCTCTCTTACTGCCCTGAATATTGAGGTCGAGCCTGGAAGTGGAATTGGCCCATCATCTTCTTCAGCACCACCATCCACTGTTGAGCATTGTTCTGCTTCTATTTTTGATGAGGATTGTGATGATGAGGATTAGTCTTTTGTCTCTATAGTTCTTGCAGCCTTATAGTCTTTATTGTACTTGCAGCCTCATATATTAATATAAATAAAGGCTGATTTTGAGATTTGGTTATATAATAAAGGTTGCTTTTAGATATTCCGATATTTTTATTTTCATTATGTGATCATTCATGAGTAAATGTGATGTAAATTTAATCATAATTTTTAAATGTAATAAATTATAATGTATCATGTATGCTTTATGATTGCATATATATATATATATATATATATATATATATATATATATATATATATATATATATATATATATATTCACGTTTCCCTGTTTCCAAAATTTGGGGAGGTCGCATTTCATACCCATGCCTGTTTCGGAAACTCGTACCCGTTTCGTGCAACCTTGCTTTAAATACATTGATTGAAAGGATTATTCATTTGATAATCTATTACTAACTTTGTTATGACTAGCTGTATTGAATCTTAGTGATTCTTGCTTTGGGTGATTCATCACTTGATAAATCTACCCACCCCACTCATATTCTTAACTAATTGTGTAGAACCCTAGTCAGGTTCTGGAAAACCCTAACCGAAGGGTCTGCTAATGTGAATGTATAAAACCCTAAGTTGATTAGGGATATTGTGAAATGATGTTTGAAGTTTATTGATGATGTCGTGTTTGGGACTTTGCTATGATCGAGAAAACCTAACTTGTTAGCACTGAATGATAAGATCTAAATTTCTGAACCTTTGAAAGTTTGGTGATTGTTGGTTTTGCTATGTTTCTACATTGAAACCCTAGCACATTAGGGTTTGGTGGAATGTGTGAGCAAGATCCTTATATTGTCTTAGAAATGCTTTCTTTGGTATGTTTGTGTTTGTTTGATCAAACCCTAGTGTAATCAAGGTGGTTGTGTGTCTAACTCTTATTGATCATTGTGAAGTTGGGTTTGACTAACACATGATATGAAAAGTCTTTGAACAATGATGAAATCTAGGCATGTATGGATATGTCTTTTTGCTTGAAACCCTAGCTTGGTCTAGGTCAGATGTATTAATGTTGTCTGACATATGATATGCTTATGTATGATATAATTATGAATTCCTAGATATGTTGTGTTGACCTAATTATTGATGGTCATAAGTCTTGGGATTCAACGGAAATCCTTTTTTGAGATTCTAGGATGATGATCTAGGGTTTTGTAGCCTAACCCTAGTGAAGTTAAATTGTCTAGTATGTGTGATATAACAATCTAATATCTATTAAATGATTGTTGAAAATGAAAATCTAGGGTTTTACAGTTAAATCTTAGTAGTAACATTGTCTAGTGTGAAATGTAACAATTTGAGATCTATGTACTTAATGATTGTTGAAATTGTGAAAATGGAATTCTAGGGTTTTGGAGTTAAACCTTAGTCAAAGTAAAATCTCTGAAATATGATGATTTGAGATTTGTGTATGATTTTTGAAATACTGAAAATGGAATTCTAAGGTTTTGGAGTTGAACCTTAGTCGAAGTAGAAATCTTTGATGAATGTTAACGATATAATAATTTGAGATTTGTGAAAGATTTTTGAAGTTTGAGTTTTGGATAGATTTGATGATTGATCGAAAATCTAGGGTTTGCAACTAACCCTAGTGGAAGTTGGTCGAGTTAATGACTAAGTTGTGATTGATTTTGATTGATTCTTTGTATGAAATCTAGGATTTGTATGAATCCCTAGTGAGAAGTCTAACATATGAATTTTGAAAGGATGTTGGATGCTTTACTTTTGTTTGAATTGTTTTCTAGTGTTTGCTATATGTTGTAGTAAGGTATGTCATACTTTTGGAAGACACATTGAAACCCTAGATGGAATGAAAGTTATTATGAAGTAGTCTAGGGTTTATGATAAAATCCCTAGCAAGATGATGAAGAGCATATGTCTCTTGTTTGTAAATTAAGTATGGGTATCTAATATGTATAAAGTTGAAATGCTTTCATGATTCTGATATGGCTAACCTCATGCTTCTGTAGATTTGGTTGTACTTGCTATTTAAGTTATGCAGGTACACAATCTTCAACTTGGTAAAGATACTTAATGTGACAAGCATGATGAGGATGATGATAACTCTGATGAAATGGTTGGAAGCCATGAAACGTTCTCTAATGATGAAAAAAAGAAGTTGATCTCCCGAAAGGAAGCATGCATAGAAGAGATCTCCCTAAGATTAAGAGGGAGTCCAGATGAAGAGGTGCTTCCTGTTTGAGAGGGAGGGCATAGCTTGATGTTAAATGAAGAACGAATTTCGGAGGATATGTTGCTACATGGGAAGTAGGAAAGAAAACATATGATTGAGGAATCTTCTGTCAAAGATTCGGTTGATAGTCCTACTATGGAAAGTTGAGAAGCAACATCAAGTTGTCTGAAAGACCCTAGAGGTTTGTATTTGATTATGTACATGTGAAAGTATATTATTGATTGGGGTTGTGTTTGTATAGGTGAACCTCTTGAAGGTTTTGATAAGCATGCTGGTTACCAATCAGTTTGATTGGAAGAGATTGGTTATTTTTGATCTGTTGGATCAAGAGGTGTTGAGGCTTTGTGAGTGAAGCATTGCCTAGGAAGACATCTAGCTGACACTTTGTGTTGATGTCTGAGTCCCGAAGTTGGAAAGATGGTGTTGGTTATTGAGCTCTATTTTGGATACACACCTGGATTTTTGGGTTGATGGTTAGCAAGTAAGCCTGAGGGTACCTAAAGGGGCTAAAAGCTTGAGTCCATCTTAGTCCCACCTGGATAGATTTCCTTGGTTAGGAATCTAGTCCATGGCATCGCGGTGCCTGAAGTTATTCATGGTTCATATAGTTTGAGATCTTCCATTGTATTTGTACATTATGAATACCTCCCTAGTTAAGAGGGAGTGTTAGAAAATGTAACTATGTTCGGTCTTCATTAATGTACTTGAGTCATCATGTAATGTACTTGTCAAAAAAATAAAGAAAAGAATTATTATTATTATTATTATTGTGACTTAATAAAGCATGGGTTTCATGCTTGGGTCACCATGTTTTAGGCCAAAGTCCCCATTGAGGACTTCTAGGATTTATTCTGAGTCTATAGAATCATTGTACATTTAAAGAGACCCTTCTTGGGCTTTTGAATCATGTAAAAAGGTTAAGTATTGAGTCAAATATGAATTATGTATCCTCCACACCATGTCGACCTAAGGAACCTATTCAACCCACAAGAAGCCTATAAAAGCAAGCTCATAGAATTGATTTGGATTATCATTCTCTCACACAAGTTTGAATTCTCTTGTAGCTGGGAAGAAGTGCGAAAATCTCTTGTAGTTGGGAAGAAGTGTGAAGTTGTCTTGTAGCTGGGAAAAGGTGCGAAGTCTATTGTCGGAGAGTCGAAGTGAATGCGAGTTTGGGGAAGTCTAAGGAGAAAAGAAAAATCAAAATTTTGTTGTTTATCTTTCTCTGTTTCGTGTCCTGGATTTGGAGATCGAAGTCTTCCAAGTTTCACTGTTGTCGGAAGCTGACAGTTGTCGTAAGTTGCTGCCTAGTCGAAGTTGCTGGAAAGAGGTCGAATTTCTAGGAGGTTGACTTGGTGTGGAGGGAAGGTCTGGTCTTTGTCTAGGGTGAAGAGTCCCAAAGAATACTATTGAAAGGAAGACTTATCTTGACTGGGTTTTCCCCTCGGGGGGGCGTTTTCCCTAGCATGTGCCTACATATGGTGTTTATTATTTTATGTGCTGCTGCTTTTGGTAATTGATTGATGAACTAAAGAAAGAAGATATAAAGAATCATAATAATAAGAAACATCACAATAATTATCAAGAATAAGAAAAAATTTCTTCCTTTATGATTTTCTAACTTGTTGTTAGGTCATGAATTAGCAAGAGATTTAAAGGTAAAGTTGTTTAGTGTTAAGGGAGATTCTGATCTTGTCATTCAATTGGTTAAAGGTAAATTTTCATGTAAGAATGATAGACTTAAGAAATATTGAAATGCGGTTTGAGACATTATGGAATTGTTTGATGCTTTTAATCTTGAGATTGACCCTAGAGAAAAGAATAACCATGTTGATGAGCTTGCAATTGCCGCATCTACTTTGCAAATGTATGATAGGATGATAAATGATAAAGTCAAGATGGAAGTTATCTTTAGGTCTTCGGTCCCTGATAATGTTGAGCATTGGCAGGTGTTTCATGATGATAGTCAGGTAGTTCGTTTCTTGAATAATTTAGAAGAATTTGAAGATTTTAATATTGGCGATAAAAGGGAAGGATGTAATTTTGTTGAAAATGATGATATAACAAATCCTACCCTAAAAGGCCAAGTAACTTTGGAGCGACTCTTTGATAAGCATGATGCCACAAAGAGGAATGAAGAAAAGAAAATCAATCCTGGGGAATTCATCGAAGTAAATATTGGTACTTCTGAAGATCCGAAGATTATTAAGATTGGTAAAGGTACCACTAATGAAGAAAGAAAGAGATTGATTGATTTTCTTCATGAATATCGAGATGTCTTAGCATTTTCTTATGATGAATTGAAAGGTTATAGGGAAGATGTTATAGAACACATTATCCTTTGATAGATGAAAACGCTAAACCATTTTGTTGAAAACTTAAGTAAGTTAATCCTAAGTTGGCCCCCTTAGTCCAGAAGGAGCTTCAAAAGATGCTTATAGCTAGGATTATCACGCAGACTTGTCATTCATCATGGTGTTCTAACTTGGTGATTGTTAAGAAGAAAAATGGAACAATCAGACTTTGTGTTGACTTTACAAATCTTAATTTGGCTTGTAAAAAGGATAATTACCCTTTGCCCAACATGGCAACTATGTTGCAAAGAGTAATAGGTTTTTGGTATGATATCATTATTAGATGGTTTCTTTGGTTATAACTTAAATGTGGGGAAAGAAAGAAGATCGTCATAAGACTACTTTCACGACACGATGGGGAACGTTTGAGTGTATCAAGATGCCTTTTGGGTTGGCCAATGTTGGAGCAACTTTTCAAAGTGCTATGGATTATGCCTTCAAGGGTTTAATAGGTAAAATAATAAATTATTGAGATATATCAAGATGATCATATGGTGTTTTCAAAGGATGGCATTGGTCATATAGATCATCCCAGGCAAATTTTTAATAGGTGTCGAGAATATGGAAAATCCTTGAATCTTGCTAAGTTTGTGTTTGGAGTAACTGAAGGGAAGTTACTTGGCCACATCATTTCTAAAGATGGAAGCAAGATTGACCCCGAAACTTGAAACAGTTGAGGCCATTCAAAAGATTCCATTGCCTCATAATGTTAAGTCCCTCCAATCCTTCCTTGGAAATATTGACTTTCATAGGAGATTTATTCCAAACTCTGTGGAGATTGTCAAGCCTATTCAGAGTCTATTGAAGAAGGATATGAAATTTATATGGAAAGATGATGGTAAGAAGGCTTTTCAAGAAATCAAGGCTTTTATCTCGAAGGCCCCTGTCTTAGTCAACCCGGATTATTCTGGGGAGTTCATGATTTTTTATTTCACTTCAGAGGATACTATTGCAGGTGTTTTGCTTCAAAAGAATAAGGAAGGTCATGAGCAACCGATTGCTTTTATGAGTAGGTCGCTTTAGAATTCCAAGTTAAATTATAGTACTATGGAAAAGCAAGCTTATGCCTTAGTTAAATCTCTTAAGCATTTTAGGACATATGTGGGATATTCTAAAGTTATTGCTTTTGTCCCGCACTCTGTGGTTAAAGATATATTAACTCAGATTGATTGCTTAGGGACTCGTGCTAGGTGGGTTACAAAGATTCAAGAATATAATTTGGAAATTAGACTCACTAAGCTTGTCAAGGGCCAAGGTTTGGCTGAGATTCTGAAGGTAATGAGAAGGCTTTGGGCTTAATTTGTCAAAATGATTCATCTAAAGTTTCAACTTCACCTAAGCTTCAAAGATTAGGATAACTTGAACGGTACTAGGACATTATTTACTATTTGTTGAATCTTACATGTCCTAACCATTTAGTTGCTCATAAGAGAAGAGCTCTTTGGTTGAAAGCAGCTAAGTATTGCATCTTGAAGATGGTATTGGATGGCGAAATCTTGAAGGGATAATACTTAGATGCGTTGATAAAGTTGAAGCAAAGAAGCTTATTTCAAAGTTTCATGCAAGATTTTGTGGTGGTCATTTCGCTGCAAAGACTACTACCCACAAAATTTTGTGTGTTGGTTATTATTGGCCTTCAATTTTTTCGGATGTAGACAAGTCTGTTAGAAGTTGCCAAGCTTTTCAATTGTTCACTAGGAAGTAGAAGTTAGCTACCCTACCCCTACAACATGTGGTTGTTGAGGCTCCTTTTTAGCATTGGGGTTTGGATTTCATTGGAAAATTCAGCAAAAATCCTAGTAATGGCTACTCATGGATCTTAACTGCTATTGATTATTTTACTAAGTGGGTTGAAGCCATTCCTACAAAACATGCCTATGAAAAGTTTATTATGGACTTTATTGAAAATAAAATCATTACTTGATTTGGTGTTCTAGCAAAAATTGGCACTGATAATGCTAAGGCTTTTAGCTCTTCAGAGTTTTCATCTTTTTGTTTTAAATATGGCATTATACTATCCTCAAGGTAATGGTCTTGCAAAATCTAGTAATAAGAATCTTATAACCATTATTAAGAAGATAGTGGGAGACCATAAGCGGGTGTGGGATAACAAGATCAAGTATGCATTGAGGACAGATAGAATTACAATTAAGAAAGATACTAGAAAGAGTCCCTTTGAACTTGTTTATGGCTTGAATGTAACTTTACTTGTGCACCTTAGGCTCCTAGTTTATCAACTCCTTCAACATTTGACTAATGATAAAGATGTTCTGCAACATAGAATTGATCAGATAGTGGAGTTGGATGAAACTCGTAAAATGGCTTTTGATCATATTTGTTAAAATCAATCTAAAATTAAAAAGAATTTTGAGAAAACTTCTCGAGTTAGACCCTTTAAGGTTGGAGACATGGTGTATGCAAGAATGAGAGGCCCGGAAATTATAGAAATTTCAACAGCTTATGGCTTGTACCTTACATCATCATAGGAACCGCTAGACATAATTCCTTCTACTTGAGCACCTTGAACAGTGAACCACTAGACTTACCTGTAAATGGTCGAATGCTCAAATTTTTTTAGAAAATGACATCTGATGCCATAGGGCATCCTCTATATTATATCTCTAACCCTATTCCCTGTTATTTCAGTTATTAGAATAGGCTTTATTTCAACATGTTTATTTCATGTCATTAGATTAGTTTTATTTCAGTATTGTTAGAATAGAGCTTCTATTGCAGTACTTGAAATTATATGATGATTTCAGATTTGTGTTTGAATGGATATTTTCCTGATTTACTTTGTTTGATGTGGATGTAGATTTTGGATTCTCACATTCCTTCAAGAAGCAGCGTGTCCCTATGTAGAGTTGAATGTTGACCACTCAGTGTCAACTACCTCTTGAGTAGAATATAGTGCAGGGTAGTCAAATTCTTTTTTCATATTTCATCATCATCATGCAGCTTCTAGCCATCATAATATAATCCAAATTCTACAACCCTGAGGGCCACTATGTAAAAATGATTTTAGTATGTTAATAAAGCGATGTAAAATATTTAGGTAAGCCTATGATTTTTACCAAAGAGTTTCACTCTAGGGAGTTTGTTTTTCCTCCACCAATTATCTGTGTTTTTAAACATTTATAATTGGCAAAAAGTTTGTCCTGAACATGCCCCAAAGCTAGAGTGGAGCTCGACGGTGGGGTCTTAGGAGTCCTAGTGTATAGAGTCTATGTAAATTATCATACTAGATCATCTGTAAAGTGTTGCAAAATTTGGTTGAGTCTAAATGTCATATTTTTTGTCAAAATTCCTCTTCTAATGGGATGTCTATGTAATGTTTGATGTAAAAATTGTTGTCTATAGAGGTTCTATGGGGTGTGAGTACTCAAAATTATACCTCAACTCCTAAACTTTCTATTTAGACACACTTTGAGGGTGGAAAATATGTCTAAACCCCTCTAGAGTCATTATTTTTATTTTGTAACAAAAATGGCAAAATAATTAGCCAGAAATTAGTCAAAAAATTAAAATGAGAGAAAATAAAATTTTCTCGAAGTGGAAAAATAATAAAAAGGGAATGTGCACATTCCAAAAAAGGGATCAAATTGAAAGCTGAGAAAAGTCTCATTTCCAAGGCAGAAGAGTCCTAGAAAGAAATTGTTAGGCCAGAAAGAAAATATTTTCTCAAGGGAAATCGAATTTGTTGGTGTAGGTGGTTATTTTGAATGAGGGAATTTCATGAAAATTATTTTTGAAGATATTCCAGTGGTCCAAAGCCACCCTAGGGTCAAAGATTGGTCCATCCAACTCATTAATCAAGGAAGTCAAATTTTTCTATGGATCTGTGTAGTAGTAATAAGGGGTTCAAATTATTTTGAGGAGGATCAAGCCATGGATCAAGTCCACTAGCCGTTTTTTCCACTTCGAGTCTCTCACACTCATTTTTCTATATAAGGAAGCTCTAAGCTCCTCATTTACATTGTAAAAAATCTTGAGCTCTTGGTCAAGTGAAGCTCTGTTACTTTTGTAATATTTTTTTTGAGCAATAAAATAAAGTCTTTGGGGCAAACCTATGGTGTTATTCTTTAATTATATGGTAATATCTTTCTGATCTATTGTGTTTTATGCTCTACTAGTGTTTTTAATTTTGTTATTTCCATTAGCTCTTAAAGATTCATTGGTGTATAGTTACCTTGCATCATTGTTTAGATCTGGAGAAACACTTTAGGGTTGAGTAGTTGTATTGGTTTTCGGTTAAACCCTTAGACTCGTCTTCCACTGTGCTATCCAAATCTTTGTGGATCTAAAAAATAATTTTCAAGTCTGTAGAAAATAATATTCTTGATCAAATCTTGGATACTTGGGGGTATTCTCGTCTGAATTAACCATCTATTTAGGGAATAGAAGTTTACGAACCCATATTGGGTCATTTGAAGACTTATCATTCGAAATAAGAAAAGGGATTTTCTTACCATTTGCTCTAGATTAAATTTTATCTATCTTTAAAATCTTTCAAAATTATTTTAGAGCTTTAAATGAATAGATCTGTTATTTGAAGAGCTTATTATTGTAAATTTGTAAATAAATCTTGTATATATTTTCTCCTAACCTTGTATATATATATATATATATATATTTCCATCTATTTTGTATATATTTGTTGGGTTTTCTTGAGTTTTTCTCTGCAGGTATGAAGTGAAGGCGTCGATTTTGGCTTGGATCTAGTTGTATATATTTTGCAGGATTGATCCCATTGAAGACTTTAAGGAAAATTGTTTTTGAAGCCAAGACCACCCTCCTAGCCTATACGACTAGGGTTGTGATCGAAACGAAGAATTTTTTGAAGTTGTTTAGCCTTTCTCTTGTGGTTGCAAGGGTTTGTAGGTCTATTTTGCATCCAAATCGAATTCTCTCCAAGAGTTCTCACTCCATATACTTTTTTGCAAATTTTTTTGAGGGGTTTTGCTTGGGTTTTGGCACTTTTTCTTTCTCGGTCTCATTTTATGATAGTTGCTAGCCTTGGAAAGCTTGTTTTGGTGTATATCAAGGGTTTGATTCATAATTTGTGGCTTAAATAATTTTTCGAGACCTTTTCTTGAGGGTCGCTAGCATTTATGGGCTCTTTCTCTAGGTCGCAAGCCCTCTAGGGTTTGAACTTTTTTGCCCTTGATTTTATTTACTAACCCTTGTCGATTTTGCAGAGATTCAACGAAATTTTGAGAGGGTTTCACTATAATTTTTGGTCATAGAATCGATTTCATAGAGGCTTGTTCCCATTTGCAAATTTTTTGAAGAGGCCAAATATTATTAGAGCCTTTTTCCTCAAGGTCAAGAGCCCCTAGAGGAGCTTTCTCTTTGACTGGTGCGAAGAGTTGATTGGTGTGGGAAGACTGAAATTTTTTTGAAGAATTTTGAGCCTTCATCCTTAATCAATCACCATAAAAATTTAGATAAAATTCAAATAAAAATTAGAGTAATTTTTTGAGCAGGCTGTAAGGTCTTGGAGGGCTTCCTTCATCTAGGTTGTGGGCATTCAATGACTGGTATCCATCCTTGTTGAAGGTCGAGATTTCTTGGAGGGTTAGATCAGTGGTTTGGAGTATTTGTAATCATAATCATAAGCTGATCTTATTTGACTTTGTATCTTGAGGAGGTTGTGTTGTGAAACTCTTTCATCATTGTAATTCTCCTTGAGTTGAAGAGTCCTTTCCCTTTGTCAAAAGGACTTCTTCTTTTGTAATATAATAGAAAAAGATCTTGAGGGAGCTTGGGACCTCAATCCCATGGTATCCCACCTCCTTATTTAAAAGCGAGGTCTTCTCTTTCTCTTTCCCTTTCTCTTAGTCTTTAGATCTAACTTACTAACTTGTCTCTCTTGCATTTCTAGTTTCATTGTTATCACAGTTTAGATCTGTTATCTTAAGTTGCATTGGCTATTTGATCTATTGCATTTGGAATAGTTCTTGTCTTTGTTTCACTTGCAATTGAATATTTAAAGTAGTCTCTCTAATATCTTGTTAGCAATCTCATTTTTCATCATTCACTTATGCTTTTATTATATAACTTTACTTGTTTCCATTTTCTAATATAAGTAAAGACACATGAAGAAGCATTTCTCGTTAAAGGCATTTGGGACACTGCCCTAACATCTAATCTAATTGCATCTCTTCTATTGTTTCATTGAGTAATATTTTACTTGCTTCATTTAATCATTGTTGTAAGCTAGTCATCTTGTGTTTTAAATCTTGATTATAAGTGGATTGGCTTTTCCTTTATTGAAGCATTATTGTTATTGGATTTCATTGAAGCATTTGCATTTGCATCCTAGATCTAGATTTGCATTATTAAAATTTACCTCCAAGCATAAGCTTGGTTGAAAGAGAGTTAGGATCACCTTCTTCATATCCAATTTGAGAAGCCTGACCCTTAAACAACAGTTAAAACGGGTGAACTTGCAGTTGTCTTGCAATCGAGCGCTTGCAGGAACAAAGGCATTTGGGTTGTTAGAAGTCCTGGATAGGTATCTATAATGCCCAAACTGTGACAATCTTACCAGACAATATGAAATTCAAAATGTGAAATTTATACCAGACAATAACTTGGAATGTAAAATTTAAATTACCAAACCATAATTTTATTTAAGAAATTCTACTAGAATGATTTAATGAGCAAACCCAAATTAAATCCCTAAATTTTATAGAATTCACCAGTTACAATTTAAACATAATTTATCAATTATATACATACTTGGCTTCCGAGTTTGAAGTCGATCTCACAATGTTGTAGCTCCAATATCCCCCCGTTACAAAATGACCAAATCCTCCCTGCGAAATTGGGCACAATCTTTGGTACCTAGCTCCAAAGTACTTCACAATTGAAGCACTTTAGGCCCCGTGCCCAAAAGCTTCAAGAACAATTACTGAAATCTCCAGTTCTGAATTCCAATATTCAGTTCAGAATTTCCATCCATCCTCCTCCCTCCATTTCTCTGCGTACTTGTATAAATATCCTTACTAGGTGGTTGTCGCCTTTTTCCATTGCTCTCGACAAATTTGATTTTGATAGTCATAAGGTTGTGTAGCTGGAAGGTGAGTATGTAGATATTTATATGTTTTGTGATGTTAATTAATAAATTTTAACTTATAAATTTTAATTATAATATTTAAATAAAGTGTATAGGTATATATATATATATATATATATATATATATATATATATATATATTAATTTATTAACTTATAGCTTTAATACTATGGTGATCAATATTTATATTAGTAGGATGGAGAGTATTAATTTTATTTAATAATCTTATACTTATGAAATATTTAATATGTATATTCTGAGAGTGTCGAATTTTAGGTAATATTTCCCTTCTTAATCAGTTAGGTACTTAACCCCTTTATCATTTATTTAAACATCTTTCATAATTATTTAATAAGTATATTAGTGCAAGGCATGCGATGTATGCATATGTAGCTATCATATGCATACATCATATACATGCTAATACCCTTTTGCCTATAAATCGAAATGGGTCATTACATACTCCCTTCCTTCAGAAAAATTCGTCCCAAAGTTAGGGTTTATATAATATATCAATAATTGTTTTAGTGACTAATGTGATCATGTAAGAATTGCATCTCAGGGTTTTCTGTTTGTTTGAACATTTATAGATTTATAAATTTAATAGTTATGCCCTGTCCGAATTGGGCTCCCAAGTTATTCTAGAATCATCCTATCCTTCCTAATCTCTTCCGCTCCCTTCCTATCTGTTTTCTACTGGAATATGCCATATTGTTAGCTATACTGATCTAACCATTCATAAACCTCAAGGGTAACAATGTCGACTATAGCGACCTGATTACCTAGCAGGCATCCCGCAGTCATCATCACACGTCTAGGGGAGCGTGGCTCACACAGTCCTCCCATGACTCCAAGTTTTGAAGGATAAATAGTGGAAAGTCCCTCCGCCCCTCCTAGTAGGACCAGGGTTAATACTTTATTATGGAATCTTATTGAGTCTTAATTGTTTTTGGAGATTTTTTCATCACGTGGTCATTTTGGTAAAGATGCTATCTGCAATGTAAACACTTATCCATGCATATGCATCAATATATTCAAAACAATTTGTATTTAAATAACAATTTCTGTTTATTTCATATATGTTGCTATCTATGATATAATGTACTTGGCCATGTCCAACTCATATATTTGTAAGTTAGCTTTCATTATTAAGTAGTCATCCATTTATTTTCATCTCATCAATCATTTCGATATGCGAAATAAAATAAATTATAGATATCTCCTCCATAACATAATTCATAATTTAGATTTCAGCTAGGTTAATCAAATAGTAAACTTGATATTGTTATCCATATTCCAGCAATGTTAATTAAATAATATATTTCATATTGGTATCTATGTCGGCAAATTCAAGCAAATTTCATATACCATGTATCAACAAAATAAAAATTCATTTTTATATGTGATAATCCAAAATAATATTCTTAAGTATCAACTCAAAATAAAGTAAATATATACAAGATAAGTTTTTAAGCTAAGTCACCTGACACGGGGATTCAGGATTCGTAGGATGCGGGGATTCAAGTGTTGGATTCAGACACGTTGACCCCTCAGAACAGGACACGTAGGATTCGTTATATATATATATATATATATATATATATTAGATATTTCTTACACAAATTCTCATTAATGATACAAATTCATTGATTTCAAACATAGATCTTCATCTAGATGTTAGTTTGATTGTTTACAAAGTAAGTTAGTAACATTATAGCATGCATAGTACATACAAAATTCAAATACATGTCACATAAATCATGATTCATAAATGAAAGACAACATACAAGATAGTAAGATAAAGACACTGACAGCTGTAGTTTTCTCATTAAGTCATCAAATCAAAATGTGTTACATAGGTAGTGCAATGCCAATGGCAAATAGAAATAGAAAATATAAAACAACTACAGGTATACAAGCCTCAAGGCAATAGGCAGCCCATGACTCATGAGTCATCAATCCTCATAGTCATCATCAGAATCAGCATCAATGTCCTCATCATCATGGTCGCCACTGCTCTCCTCTACATCCTCCTCCTCCCCTGTATCCATAGTCGCCTCTACATCTGCTGGTGTGGAGGATGACCCCTCTAAAATATCACCGTCATCAAATCTAACAGGGTCTAGCACTGGATCATCAGGAAACACTGTTGTCCGGACCCATATCATCAGGAAAGAGTCCAATGTGGAAAAAGTCGAGTCGGGATTAATTCGACAAGGGTCCAAAAGTTGAAAAACTCAGCAAAGTCGGGAGTTTTTTGAAAAAGTCTGCAAAATTAAAAGAACACAAAATTATTTATTTTTATTTTTATTTTTTTAACATCTAGAGTATCCACAACATCAAATAAATGCATTTCCACATAAACATGTAAAGAAAGCTAATATATAATATAGATATGAAGTCCAGTGCTACATCACATATCAAAATAGTGAATCAACTCCTAAATTTTGAGTCCTGTCTGAGTCTCAACGCTCAAGAGTCAAAATATCAACAAAAAAATATAATAAATGTATATCATGAGTCATCTAAAAGTCATTAAGTAATCAGTCACTGAGATCCTCTTCCCCTTTTACGGGAATAGGGAATGGCTTTGCCTTATCCTCTAGAGGAAGAAGGCCCTGCCCTTGGGGATACAAATGGACTCAATCGTCCTCTAGAAGCCAATGGAAGAGGTGGCCTCTGTCCTATGTTGTTGCTGCTGCTGCCCATCCTAGATGGTGTCACCTCCTCCTCATCATCCTCATCCAGCTCTGCTAGTGCCTCCTGACACAAATGTTTCTCCTCCTCCTCTACCTCTGGCTCTCCTTCCCCTGCCACTACTACATCCTCTTCCTCTAGATCCACACCTAACCAATCCGAGATCGAGTCCATGATCGGCCTCTCAGTCTCAACTCTCCATGAAGAGGTGGTATCAATATTGTCCAATGAGATGGCTTCCACATCAGTAGGTTTCTGAAGTTGTCTCACCCACAATCGAAGATTGTAGCAGACGTAGACCATGTCATTGAGGCGTTGGGACTCCAATCTGTATTAGGGTCATAGATTGTAAATTAGTACTTAGAAAATTTAAATATTAAAATTAATCAAATGAATTCAAAAAATTTGATTTGAAATCTTTTTCCCTGTTGCACTTTTTGCTGTGTATTTTTTCAAATACACTCCAGTTGCGCTCACACCCAGAGGAACTGCATGTTTGGCTGAGCACTCGAATGGCAAGCTTTTGGAGATGGGGTACTCTGGCACCATAGCTTGTCCACCAAGCATCTACAAGTTAAAAGAAAAATGAGAAACATAAAAAAAAACATTGAAATTCTAAAATTGAAAGTTTGAAACAAACTGAAGCTTACCTGGCATTTTGGTTGTCCTATTCTTAATAGCCATGTTAAAACCAAATGTGCCACCTCCCATCCTATAGACCTCCATTTCTTTAGAAATCATGTCACATTCTTGCTCAAATGACACCATCCTCTCGACACAAGTGAAGAATCCATCCATCACCTTGGCATCAAATCTGAAACCACAGGCATAAGAAAACGCAGGGTTGAGGTAGATACCTGCAGCATGAATGGGGCGATGGAGGGTATTGTTCCATCGCTGATCAATCACTCTCCATATGACCTGTTGTTTCTCTAACCCCTCGTCTCCCTTATCTGCATAATAAGCACTAATGGCTTCTTTGGCCCTATCCATGGCCTCATACAAGTAGCCCATTGCGGGCTTGTCTCCATCAACCAAACGAAGAACCCTTACCAAAGGTTCTGAAATGGCACGCACCTCCTCTACTCCTGCCCAAAAGCTTTAATCATATGAAACTAGTTTGCATATGCCCTCTCCCTTTGGTTTGCGGCTAATAGATAAAGAACGCCAATCCGCTGAGAGAAACATGCTCTTCACATCCCACATAGAATTCAACAGAGACTGAAGAGATATGAAAGTAGTGGCAAATCGTGTAATGGCAGGATGCACCAATTCTTTGTTGTTGGTGAATCTTCTCATCAAGCTAAGCACAGATGCATGATTATAAATAAATTTTGTTATGCTCTTGGATGATTCAACAATATCCCTCACAGTAGGAATCTTACCTATATCCTCCAACATCAAGTCGATGCAATGAGCAGCACAAGGTGTCCAAAACAAGTTAGGATAACTCTCCATAAGCATCTTGCCAGCTGCAACATAATTTGCAGCGTTGTCCGTTATGACTTGGACAACATTGCTTGGGCCTACTTCCTGAATGAAGATGTCCAACAACTCACATAATGTACGTGCATCTTTAATGTGTGCAGCTCCATCAACAGATTTCATAAACATTGTCCCCTTGGGACAACTAACCAAGAAGTTAAGAAGGGTCCTACCCTTCTGATCAGTCCAACCATCTAACATGACTATGCATCCAGTGTGTTCCCATGATGCCCTAAACTCTGCCAATCTAGCAGTGCAATCAGTCTTTTCATCTTGAAGAAGAGGCCCTCTCAATTCTACAAAGGTGGGGGCTTTGTACCCCGGGCCAACGACAGCAACAGCATCAAACATAGGCTGGTAGAATGTGTTTGTCTTGGCAATGTTGAAAGGAACATCACTCCATAGAAGACACTTACTGACCAACTTGTTAGTGTCTGCCTTTTCCTTTTTTTTCATTGCTGATTTGATCCCAGGTTGTGAACCAGCTGTGAAAGATGAGATAGATGAAGGGCTGGGACCTATGGGTGAGGAAGGTGATGCTGCTGAAGAAGCACTGCCACTCTCAATTCCCCCCACTCTTGAGGCCCCTACAAGTTGGTTTTTTAGTGCTGCCCTGGTGTCCTTTCCCTCCTCTTTATCCATCAATGATTGAGTGGCCCGTCGAATGATTTCTGGAGTTGTATTTGTGCATAGTTCAACATTTTGCTCCAGAATTTGCCCCAAATGGAATTTTAATCTGTTGATACCTCCTGACATATGCTTGCCACACAACTTGCAAGTCAAATACATTCTATTGACCCCCCCAGTTTCGGGTGTAGTATCAAGTTCACCAAACTCCCACATAGCGTCCAAAATCCTTGGCATTTTGTTTTAAACTTTGAACTTGAATTTAAACCTGGGCACAAAAAAAATTGAAACAAATTAAATTGCTTCAGCCTTCAAATCAGCAAAATATAATTTAATACTGACAGTTCATAAATCTAATAAAAATAAGTACAAATTCCTGAAATTTGTTTCAAAGAATAAAAAGTGCAATTTAAATTTTAAAGAGTCAGATATCTGGCAACTACAAAAGGGTATAAAAGTTTGATCTACAGCCCACTGGTATCTCTGTTTGTGGGCTAGCAAAAGGCTGATAAAACTTAAAAGAGATGAGATATGAACTTTTAAGGGCTGAGTTGAGCATTATAATTTATTTCCATCTCTATAGGCTGAGTTCCAGACTACTATCCTAGTGCCATTCTATAACCAGACTCTCTGAATTTATAAATTATTGCTGATATTTATTGTTTAAAATAAATTACAGTCAGCTGGTTTGAAGCATTTTCATGGTGGTCTGTTATGGCATAAGATGCATGTTTTTCAGATCGGATAGATAAATAATAAACAAGAGAAAGGACACAACAGGTAAAAAGATTTCAAAATACACAGCAAAATATTGTAATATTGCTTGGAGCGATCATGATAGCAAAATACACAGCAAAATATTGTAATATTGTAATATTGCAAACTTGTCCGCATATTGTAATATGATTTTAAAAAGGTGTAAAACTGTGTTCCATGGGGACGCATCAAACAATTGAATTAACCCTTTAAAGTTTAAAGTTTAAACTATAAAAAACGTCTACAGCGGCAGCCTACAGGTATGATATTACAATCCGGCTATGCGGCTATGGCTATGGCATTGGCTATGCGGCTATGGCTATGGCATTTAAGAAACAGTCTACAAGTATACTATCTTAGTCTATCTCGCATTAATTAGATAATAGAAAGTTAGAAACATACCTTAAAAGTTAATGCTAAGCTCCTCCCTCCTCGTAAAGCAATGGCAAGACGCAAACCCTTGTATCGCCACAACCGAATGCCAAAATGAAAATACACAGCGAAAAAACAAAGAAATTAATGTTTGCGGGTCTTTTATCCACAGGATGAGAAGGGATGGCGATTTTTTGGGTCGACTCCTGTTTAAATTGGGAGTAATACAAAAAAAATCGCGATTTTTTTGTTTACCAAAAAATCGCCCGATTTAATCGTTTTGCCCAAAAAATCAGATTTTTAGAAATAAATCGCGATTTTTTCGGGACTATTTCCACACTGGGAAAGACATCCCACATCTTTGTCTTTCCCCTCAACCACTCTTCCCTCTGCCTGTAAATAAGACGAAGGTTGGTGTGCACATACACCATTGTCTCTGCCCTGGACTGCTCAAACCTACTCTTCTTCACACTATACAAATTCCCATATGTGCTCCAATTCCTCTCGCAACAAGAGGATGAAGTCACCTAAGAGAGGAGCCTCTTGGCTAACTGCTGAAGAGGAGGGCTTGTTGCCCCATGATTTGCCCACCAAGAATAGGGCTTCTTAGCCCCCCTGTCTCTAATCACATCATATCCTGCAAATCGACCAGTGCCAGTGGAAAACTCTGCAAAGACATCCTCCACCTCATCAAGCAATGCTCTATCCTAAAAAACCCACTTGAATGCATCTTTCCTCCCCTGTGATATTTTACCATCCATGTGAGGAGGGAATCTGCAGGAAGGTCTACCATTCAGCCACTTATGGCTATAGTATTTTGGGTTCAATGAGTGAGCCAAACAATGTAATGGTGTGCAATTATTGTCCCATCTGTTGACATTGGACAAGAATATCCTGTATAGTACCACAGAAGGCCTCTGGTGATGTCTCATACTCGGGGCACTCACTCTGTAGAATAATGCTCCTCACAGACTCAATCATGGAATCCGATCCCTCATAAACCTCTCCTAGGATGGGTTTGTTTGTATTTGCAAATCGAAGCAAAGAAATGATAGGGTCCATGATCTGAATAATTAGATCTACCCTCTCCCACCAAGCATCATCTAGCACTGTGTCCTTCACTCTTTTAGAGGCTACTTGATCTGTCTTTCTCCAAAAAGACCAAAACTCAGAAATAACCATGGCCCCAAGAGCGGTCTTGACCTCCCTCAACCTCTTCAACATGATGAATGAAGAGGCAAACCATGTATCTGCAATCTTCAACAATGATAGATTGTTGTACTCCTTGTAGATAGTGAGGGCATTTGTATGATTTTGCACAAAGTTACGGATATGTCGTGCATCCTCAATAATGTTACCAATCCAAAGCACATCAAAAGCAATGGATTTCAGTGCTAAATTCAATGAATGGACAATGGATGGTGTCCAAAACACTTGTGGATATTTAGCTTCCACAATCATGCCAACAACCTTGCAAACAGGTGCATTATCTGTAATGATTTGCACACAAGAATCAACACCTACATCTTCAATAACTTTAATAAATAACTCACCCATAGATTGTGCATCCTTGTATTCTCCAAATGTATCCACTACATTCAAGAAAACTGGACCATTTAAGGAAGACACCATGAAGTTGATGAGTGGGTATCGTGCTGAATCTGTCCATCCATCAGAAACAATGCTAACCCCAGATGTTGGCCATGATGCTTTAATAGGCTCAAGCATTTTTTGCATCTCTTTTTTTTGCCTTCGTCAACAATGTGGTTCTAATCTTCTCTGAACCAGGAGGCACATACCATGATGGAGACCCGTGAGTTAGAGCTCGACACATCTCAATAAATAGAGGTGAACATGCAACATTAAATGATATGAAGTTTTGTTAGAAAAAGAAGGCAATGGTGAGATCAAGCTCTTCCTGTTTCTCTTTTTGAAAAATCTTGTCCATTGGACCAAGTGAAATTGCTCTTCTTTTCGCCGCTTGCCCCCCAATAGAACTCTCAAATGGAAATTTGGTGGTGCCTTTCCTCAAAAATGGAAGGGGGTTTTCATTCTTGGTTTTTCTTGATCTTGCAGCCACATTTGCCATACCAACAATGAACTCTTTTTCCATTGCTTTCCTCTTTTGTAAAGGAACAGTTTCACAAGCTCCAATTGCACAACCTGGTAAAGCCAACAAATGGCCTTTCACAAGGTAATATGTGCTTTTGAAAGAAATGTGGCAAAATTTGCATCTCCATTGCACATTGCCTCCTCCCTTCCCCTTGGTGCTTATCCCATCCTCTCTTGTGACATATTTCCACAAGGGATATTTCTCAATGTTGTCTTTAGGAGGAAGTCTTCCCTCAACATTACTTGCAGCAGACTCTGATGATATTGGGGGAGGAGGGGCATCTCCAATGGAGACATTCTTCCCCTTCCTTTGCCCTCTACTTGCTGCCTTTGATTGAGCCATGAATACTGTAAAAAAAAAAAAAAAAAAAAAACATGCACAAATTTGTAAAAAAAAAGTCATGTAAAAACTGCTGTAATAGAAATGCAAAAAAATAGAGATGAAATGCACTTACCTGGTGCTTGAATCTCCTTAGCTCTTTGCTCCACACCCTTCGCTCCTTGCTCCAAACCCTTAGCTCCTTGCCCACATCTCAATGTTTGCAAAACTGAATGAGATAAATGGTAAATGAGTGAAAGAACAACGCTTTTTTATGCCTGCGGGTTTCACTTTTTTGGGATTTGAATCCCAAAATCGGGACACGACCGGGATTCGATCGTGTCTCGTTAGGACACGTCATGCCCCATTTTGGGATTCGAGTTTCCAACGAATCATGTCCAATTTGTGGGATTCAGACACGTCGCCTAGTTTGAGCAAATCCGGTTTCAGAGGTTTTTATGTTTCTCAAAATCAACATAGGTTGGGTATTTCTGACATATTGTTTCTATGTCTTCCCAAGTAGCTGATCTAGGGCTATACTTGTTCCACTGGACCTTAACTTGGTCTACCAGGCAGTTCCTGAGTTGTTGAACCCTACGTTCCAATATACGTAATGTTTTGACCGAAATGGTTCCCTCATCCGATACCTGCAATTTCTTCCATTGAAGGTTATGAGATTTGTCAGCGATGTAATGTTTAATACAAATACATGAAATACATTATGAACTTTATGCAAGTGGGGTGGTAGTGCAAGACGATAGGAAACAAATCCAACTTGGGGTGGCAGTGTAAAGACGATAGGAAACAAATCCAACTTTTTCCAGAACTTTGAATGGCCCAATAAATTGGGGTGATAACTTTGTTCCTTTTCCAAACCGTATGGTGTTTTTATTGGGTCTGATGCGAATGAAAACTTCATCTTCTACTTCATAATTCTTATCTATCCTATGACCATCAACATAACTCTTTTGTCTATCTTGTGCCTCTCTCAATTGTTGCCTAACTTGTTTTACCTGTTCTTCCATCTCTTGAATTAATTATGGCCTCACTATCACTCGATCTTCTACCCTGTCCCAACTTAACGATGTTTTGCAAGGTCTGACGTACAATGCTTCAAATGGAGGCATCCCGATTGAACTGTGGTAATTGTTATTGTATGCAAATTCAACCAAGGGCAAATACTTTTCCCAGTGTGTTTGCTGGTCCATAACGTACATTCTTAGCATATCTTCTAGTACTTGGTTCACCCTTTCTGTTTTTCCGTCTGTCTCAGGATGATAAGCTGTGCTTAAATTTAGTTGAGTTCCCAAGGCTGATTGCATACAAGTCCAGAATCTTGAAGTGAATCATGAGTCCCTATCTGATATGATCTTCTTAGGTACTGCATGAAATCTAATAATTTCATTTATAAATACCCGAGCTACGTCAGCGACTTTGTAAGTATCTCTTACAGGAATAAAATGGGCACTTTTCGTTAATTTATCCACCACAACCAGAATGGCATTATGCTTTTATGAAGTAAGAGGTAGTCTGACGATAAAATCCATAGAAATTATCTCCCATTTGGTCATAGGAATGTTGTGAGGTTGTAGGAGACCTGCTAGATGACAATGGTCAACCTTTACTTGTTGACATTCAAGACATATAGCAACAAATTGGACAATATCATGTTTCATGCCTGTCCAAAAGAAGAGTTGCTTTGTATCAGCATACATTTCTTTACACCAGGATGTGCACAATACAATGCTCCGTGGGCTTCCTTAAGGATGATGTTTCAGAGATCCCCACTATTAGGAATGTACATCCTTCCACGAAATCACAAATTCCATCATCTTCTAGTTCATATCCCTCAAAATTTAGGTACTTTTGGATTTTTACTATCGAGCCCGGATCTCACCTTTAAATACCAACTCTTTCTGAAGAGACGTTCTAGTACTTGCTTCCTCAAATCTACCTAGATAGGTATGAGGGAAAATATTTGTGGTCTTCTATTTAAAGCATCTGATACTACATTCTCTTTTCCTTTAGTGTATGGAATTATAAAGTCATACTCACTTAAGAATTCGCTCTATCGTCTTTGTCTAGCATTCAAGTCCTGTTGGGTAAACAAATATTGTAGACTTTGATGGTTTCTTTTGAGCATAAAGCTTCTCCCTACTAGATAGTGTCTCCATATCTTTAAAGCTAGCACTATAGCGGCTAACTCTAAATCATGCATGGCGTAGATATTTTCATAAGGCTTTCATTTTCTTGAGGCATACACTATTACACCTCTATCCTGCATTAATACTGCACCTAATTCTTGCTTTGATGCATCAATACATACTACATACAATAAAAATTTTGTCCATATCAGGAACTCGCAAGATTGGTGCACTAGTCAACGATCTTTTAAGTTCAAATAATGTTGTGTGACATTCCTCAGTCCATTCATACCTAACTCCTTTACACTGGAGGATTGTGATAGGCTTTGCAATTTTGGAGAATCCTTCTACAAACCTTCGATAATAGCCATCTAAACCCATAAAGCTTCATACATCATGCACATTTTTTGGTATCGACCATTCCATGATTATATTTACCGTTTCAGGATCTACTGAGATCCCTTCACCAGATATAAGCCATTTTCATGTAATGAAGTCATGTTACACTTTGTATAGAGTCAAACTTGTTTATGTAAAATATCCTCCAAGACCTTGTCACTTATCCTCTTCAAGTCGGCCTACAACGATGGGAGAACATGCTACAAGAAGTCGACCTAAATCTTGTGATCATGTTGGCCTAAAGGACATGAGATGAAGTGTATATATATCCTCACTTGGCCTCACTTGAAGGCAAGCAACTCGACATACACTCGGTGAAGAAGTGCGAAGAAGAAGGGCTACAAAGAGAAGTGTGAAGAAGTGATAAGGAGAGTCTCTTCTGGGAAAGTGAAGGAGGATTCTCCTGGGCATAGCAAAGGAGGTTTCTTCATGGGATCAACGAAGAAGAGTTTCTTCTAGGGCAGCAAAGAAGGTTTCTTTTGGGGCAACGAAGGAGGTTTCTTCTGGGGCTGTGAAGAAGTTTTCTTCTGGGGCAGCGAAGGAAGGATTCTTTTGGGATACTTGTTCTGGGTAACTGAGATAGAGATCTAGAGACCGAGATTCTCTAGAGGAAGCTATTGAGATCATAGAGCTCAAGTTTCTCTAGGAGAAGTCGAGAAGAAGCATTGTGAAGTATAGAGACCGAGTTTCTCTAGAAGGAGCCGAGGAGAGCAATTCGAGATGAAAAAGAAAGTCGAGAAAGGGAAGAGGCAGAGCATCAAGGTTAGTGACAAGGTTCTTGGGAGGATACTAAAGTCAAGGGTCTTTGTCATGGTCTTGGTACTCATCAATTGAAGATCTAGAAGAAGAATTTTCATTGGATTTTCCTCTCAAGAGGTGAGAGGTTTTGGCCCTTGCTGACAAACTTACATACTATGTCACCTGTCTTTTATTGTGCATATTGGTAATTGTCTTGATGAAAAGAACACAATAATAAAAAAATGAAGAAAAGACTATAAGCTAAGAAGTAAAAGTATATCACAAGCAATTATCAAGTAGAGAAATCTTTTAACTATTCATGCCCTAGATTTCTCAACATGGTATCAGAGCTTAGGTGTTGAAGACAAGAAGGGGCATTCAATCAAGAAGACATCAAGCAGTGGATGAAGGATCGTAGTAGATTCAAGGGTCACTAAAACCCTAGATCGTAGAAATATACTCTAACAAGAGTCTTGAAATTATCTTTAACAAGGAAGCAGGAAGAAAGACTGAAACCCTAGAAGCACTTCAGAGATCATCAATCATACATCACCAAAGAAGTGGAAGCTCTTCAAATCTAAGGAAGGTTAGATCGAAAAGCGATCCTCCTTATTGAAACAAGGATCTCATTTGGAAAAAGATCATCCTAAAGAAGGCAGTCGTCCCTCACTGAAGTAAGAACCTTTTTAAAAGGATCATCTAAAGCAACAAGTTCGTCATTAGGTTGAAGATTCTATCTTCACAAGTAAGTACCTTTTTATTATAATCTAATCTAGTAAAAATGACTTCATGTTTCAAGGAGAACCATAAGCTAGTTGCGATATCAAACTTCCTTGTATGGAAAAGAAGGATAGACACAGTCCTTGAAGTAAATGAAGTCATTGATCATGTCCATGGAAAGGTCTCCAAGCCATTCGAAGAACAAGCATTATCTAAATACATGGAAAGGGATCTCAAAGCTCAAAAGATTCTTAAGGAATCTATCAAAGATCCTCTCATTTCCTATGTAGCCGAGCTGGAGACATCTAAAGAAATATATGATAAGCTGGTAGAACTTTTCTCTACACGATAGAAAAGATCATATCACATAGATCTAATCTATATAAATTGAAGGTGTCAAAGGATGAAGGGATATCGTCATGTCTTTCAAAAGCATCTCAAATAAAAGGGCGATTGCAGGATCTAT
Organism: Pinus tabuliformis; assembly: GCA_031772625.1. Classification (NCBI taxonomy): domain Eukaryota; kingdom Viridiplantae; phylum Streptophyta; class Pinopsida; order Pinales; family Pinaceae; genus Pinus; species Pinus tabuliformis. The sequence continues at coordinate 1,454,576,068 of CM062819.1, read as the reverse complement.
GAGATGGTATCTGATAACGGAATGATCTCCGTTATTCTAAATGCATTGTCTGATGAACAAGGTAACCTTGTATCTACTAGGGAAGAGGAAGCCATCCCATTCATCAAATTATGGTCTCTCTGCAAGGCAGAAGAAGATAGGTTGAAGAAAGAAAGTAACAAAAGATCAGATAGAAGGGATCAATCAGTGACAAGAAGAAAAGGGAAATTTGGAAAGTTTGGTCCTCCAAAGAAAAATAAGAACATGGCTAAGGAAAGATGCTATGGTTGTTAGAAACTTGGGCACTATAGAAGAGATTGTCCTAAACGCAAGAGGGATAGGGAAGAAGCCCAAAGAACCTAAGACAAAGAAACTTAAGAAGGAAGAAGCAAAAAGATCTCTACTATGGCTGATATGATCTTCTTCACTAAGAAGGTACTTTCCACTTGTAATTTATATATAGGAGGCAATGTAAATTAGATAGGATGCATCAGATTAGAAAATAGCATTATGATAGAAGCATTAGAAGTGAGAGCTTGTGACATGGGAAGCAGAAAGGATGTCTAGAATAAATTCTATTAATTACAAAGAATGAGAACCCTTGGAAACCTCATTGAAATCTCAAGTAATGCTTATAAAAAGAAATAAAGGTCATCATCCACTGGGATCATCACACCATAGTCAATAGGGAAACATATGTCGGGTGAGGATATGAAAGATCCTCAAGGTTCTCTGATGGAATCCTTATCAAAGGATTCACAGATCTAGAAAGGAAGCAAAAGTTTCATCAAGAATTCTAGCTTGTGGGATTCAAGGGATGATGGTATGATGACATAACAGGAAAGCAGGGCTAAGGGATAAGGTTCTTTCATTCAAATGTAGCTAGTACAGGAAGTCTAGATGACTGAAAGGAAAGATGATTATGCTCACATAGATTATTATAGTCATGTCATATGGTTGCAAGATAATATGGATCACTATTTCCATCTTGGGAAATATGATAAAAAAATAAAAGGGATCTCCTCCTCCAAAAAATTGCAAAAAGGCATAAGTCACACTAGATGAAATCAACATAATATGTTTTCATATGAATCATGAGGACGCTGACTACAATTGAGGAACTCTGATTGGAAGCTCTTGGGAATGAAGTATGAAAAGAAAGGAAGAGATCTTGAAAATATGCAACAAAGGTAGAAGGCATTCAACATCCGAGACCAAGAAGAGTTGACTAGAATATCTCCCAGAAAGAATATCTTTGAGAGATGTGTCAACATGCATGTAGGATGTTGATACCTACAAACAGATGTCATGATGAAAGACCATCACAAAGGTAATGTTTGATTTAAGTTTATTATTTTTGAACTAATATCTGGATGGGCTTATGTAGGATTGCCAAAGGGAAGATCTGTAGATAACTTCCAAGAGGACCATATAGAAGGATGTAAGATCCTTCCGGAAAATATGGCATGAAAGAAAGAAAAATGACATGAAGCAAAGCTAGATGGAAAACTGATGGATCACTTTCTGATGAAATGAGGACATGACTAACTCATGGATGAAAGTGATGGATGATCTGTGCCCTATGAAGAAGACCCAAAAGATGAAGACTCCATGACAAAAGAAATTTATGACATCAAGGAAGAAAGGAGTTCTTCAAGCCGTTGGTTGTTACATGATCTCCACATGAGGAGTTGTTATAGGTCCCTAGTTAAGAGAGAGCCCGAAAAGAAGTTTCTTACTTGGAAGAAACTTGGAAATTCCTAAGCCAAGAGGGAGCTTAAGAAACTTGGAAATTCCTAAGCCTTTATTGGAATATGTCCTCCCTATTTGAGAAGGAGAGATAGACATGTCATTTTGGTCTTCACCTAGGAAGATAGAATGGAGTGTTGGGTAATCATTTGGCATCCAATACACTTTAAGGATGAGATAGGGAATCCAATAGAAGAGTAGTCGTGGAGGACCGATATTCTTTGAGGGTTGGGGAGTCCAAGATAAGAATAGTCCTCATGGAACACACCTTGAGTACCCGGGTAGGGGATGTTCCGAGAGAGACAATGATGAGAGTGTCTATAAATCATTAGTCTCGCCAGCATTGAGCTCAGATCTTGTGGAGAGATGGAGTTGTTAGTCAAGGCCTTGCTATGTAACAATGTTGGTTGATATGATGCTATACAAATGAGTTACCAATCCAAATTCTTCTTATGAGAAATTCTTCAGATTGAGAAAGTCCAAGTACCATTATGAATACCTCCCTAGTTAAGAGGGAGTGTTGAAAAGTGTAACTAGGTTCGGTCTTCATAATGACATGTAATTATGATTTTATGTAATGAGATGTAAAGAAGAAAAATAAATTTATTGTATTGCTTGCTTCATGGGTTTCATGAGCAAGAGATTTTATTTTTGAGTCAAGACTCCCATTGAGAGTCTTTAGGAATTATTTGTCATCTAGTCATAAAATGATAGAGTCATTTTCATGTAATGAAGTCATGTTACACTTTATCTAGAGTCAAATTTGTCTCTGTAAAGTATCCTCCAAGACCTTGTCACTTATCCTCTTCAAGTCAGCCTACAATGATGGGAGAACATGTTAGAAGAAGTTGGCCTAAATCTTGTGATCATGTCGGCCTAAAGGACATGAGATGAAGTGTATATATAGCATCACTCGGCCTCACTTGAAGGCAAGTAACTCGACATACACTCGGTGAAGAAGTGTGAAGAAGAAGGGCTACAGAGAGAAGTGCAAAGAAGTGATAAGGAGAGTCTCTTCTGGGCAAGTGAAGGAGGATTCTTTTGGGCATAGTGAAGAAGGTTTCTTCTAGGGCGGCGAAGGAGGTTTCTTCTAGTGCAGCGAAGAATGTTTCTTCTGGGGCAGTGAAGGAAGGATTCTTCTGGGATACTTGTTTTGGGTAACCAAGATAGATATCTAGAGACCGAGATTCTCTAGAGGAAGCTAGTGAGATCATAGAGACCAAGTTTCTCTAGGAGAAGTCGAGAAGACGCAGTGTGAAGTATAGAGACTTATTTTCTCTAGAAGGAGCCAGGGAGAGCAGTTCGAGATCAAAAAGAAAGTCGAGAAAGGGAAGAGGCAGAGCATCAAGGTTAATGACAAGGTTCTTGGGAGGATACTAGAGTCAAGGGTCTTTGTCATGGTCTTGATACTCATCAACTGAAGATCTAGAAGAAGAATTTTGATCAGGTTTTCCTCTCAAGAGGTGAGAGGTTTTGGCCCTAACTGACAAACCTACATACTGTGTCACTTGTCTTTTATTGTGCATATTGGTAATTGTCTTGATGAAAAGAACACAATAATAATATAATGAAGAAAAGACTGTAAGCTAAGAAGTACAAGTATATCACAAGAAATTATCAAGCAAAGAAATCTTTTGATTATTCAGACTCTAGATTTCTCAACATCGTCGAGTTGGTCTAAAGCACCAGATTAAGGGGGTCAGTTCCAATCCCACTTTCCATGAGTAGCAGTAAAATGAAGAAGAATAGGTCACAATTCGGAAACTTCACAGAAAGAAAGCATTGGTTCAAAACCCACTTTGATTTGAAACCTGTGCATTTCCTCGCTTAAGCGTACCCAAGCAGAGAGCGCATTGAAACCTATATTTTTATGAATCATAAATCGATTCTAGGTTATAACTTATAAGATTGAATTATCTATCCCAATTAATTAAGCTTGGAAATCAAACCTTTCATCACAGATTAGCAATTTTTAACAGGGATTGTGCAAATTTAACAATTTGAGGTTGGAGGGTTTAACAGGCTCTAATACCAAACTATAATGCCCAAACTATGAAAATCTTACCAGAAAATATGAAATTCAAAATGTGAAATTTATACTAGACAGTAACTTGGAATGTGAAATTTAAATTACCAAACCACAATTTTATTTCATAAATTCTACCAGAATGATTTGATGAGCAAACCCAAAATAAATCCCTGAATTCTACAGAATGTACCAGTTACAATTTAAACATTATTTATCAATTATATACATACATGGCTTCCGAGTTTGAAGTCGATCCCGTGTTGTTGTAGCTTTAGTTTGCTTCCACCACTAAATGACCAAATCTTGCCTACCAAACTGGGCACAATCCTTGGTACCTAGCTCCAAAATACTTCACAATTGAAGCACTTTGGCCCCCGTGCCTAAAAGCTTCAAGAACATTTACTCAAATCTCCAGTTTCGAATTCCAATCTTCAATTCTAAATTCCAATCTTCAGTTCAGAATTTCCATCCATCCTCCTCCCTCCAGTTCTCTACGTACTTGTATAAATATCCTTACTAGGCGGTCTCCACCTTCTTCCACCGCTCTCGACAAATTTGATTTTGATAGTCATAAGGTTGCATGTAGCTAGAAGGTGAGGTATGTACATATTTATATTTTTGTGATGTTTATTAATAAATTTTAACCTATAAATTTTAATTATAATATTTAAATAAAGCGAATAGTTAAATATATATTATAATTTATTAACTTATAACTTTAATACTATGGTGATAAATATTTATATTAGCAGGATGGAGAGTAATAATTTTATTTAATAATCTTATACTTATGAAATATTTAATATGTATATTCTGAGAGTGTTGAATTTTAGGTAATATTTCCTTTCTTAATCAGATAGGTACTTAACCCATTTATCATTTATTTAAACATCTTTCATAATTATTGAATAAGTATATTAGTGCAAGGCATGCAATGTATGCATATGTAGCATACATCGTATACATGCTAATACCCTTTTGCCTATAAATCGAAATGGGTCATTACAGTATCGTTAATGAGGCATTAGCCTCCTTCCCCAACACTTCTCCCAACAACCTTGTTCTAAGATTTGCTTCGATAATTGAGGAGAAGGCCTCCACCCTTAGAATAGGCATATAATTAAAATTAACCAAGATCTTGCATCACACATAGGTAGATCTCACATTCATTTATCTTGCATTTCAATTGATTATCATAAATTGGTTTGTGGGCTCATTTTATACTTGCAAATTTTACATTTTTGTACTTGTCATTTTCAAGTCTATTGTCTCTTGAATAATCCTATTTATATTGCAAGCCTATCTCTCATTGTTCATCTCTAATTGTTTTAACCTTTTGATCTCTTATACTAACCTTGTCTTGCAACATTGCTTATCTTATAACTTGAGATATAGTTTATTGTTATGCAAGTACTTTTATTCATATTTTGAGCATTATTATTAAGGCACTAGTCTTTCTTTCTTTGTCATTTTAAGTGTCTCATTGATCTAATTGAATCTATTTTTAACACTTGCATTTCTCATTAATAATCACACTTGCCAATTAACTTTAAATCAAGTTGTTTAGAGAAGTAATTGCCTTGCCCTTAGTCTCCTAGAACTTGTTGTTCCAATAAGTTTTCCCCTTTCATTTACCTTTAGGGACTACCCCCCCATAGCTTGCCTAGGAGAGAGCTTAAATGGAGTGAGTAGGGAATAGGGGACAGCCCCTACTCTAAGCGTTGCGTCTTAGGTGTACAGTTTGGGCGACAACTAGTCTATTTGCCAAGTTCTTCAAAAAATAAATTAATGTAATTCTTCCTCAGTATTATTAATAAAATTGACTGAGTACTCATACGAGATGTATCCTTTAGTCCCATTGACCTACCTTTGTGGTTATTCGTTGGATATTATTTATTAATTTATGAATTATATATTATGTTCATAAAAATAGTGGTTGCAAACCCCCAAGAATCTTCACCATCTCACCATTGCTTCTTTAACAAGTGTCATATGCCACTACAAAAACCTAGATGTCTATGCATGCCTTCCCAATAGGACTGCTTAGCTCATTCATAGGTCTTATGAAAGCTAGAGTGACCCATGATAGGTGACGAATGCAACTCCTCTCAAACCCTTTATTTTAAGATAGATTTTTTTTTAGAACGTTCTCCCCTGTATACTTCAAAGCATTGTGCCACCATGTATAACCTTTTTAAGGGTTGGGAATCAGGACCTTCTTGATGCCTTTGGATGAATTGGACCACACTGCCATTTGCTAGCTATCATTGATGAGCTTCATGAAGCCAATTGGGAACAGGTAAGGATAATGCAAAGAAGGATCCTTCCTCCTCACATTGCCTTGATAAAGCATCAACTAATGCATTTTATTTACCTTTCTTACATATGATTTCATAATCATACCCAAGCATCTTATTGACCCACTTATTTTTAATTTTTCTTAGGGCTATATTGTTCTTTGCTTTGATAATTGCATTTCATTATTTCCATATTGAATTAACCCTATAGCATTATAACATTATTCAGTTCTACATCATTATTCAGCAACATATGCAACTATGTAGAAAGAACAATATCATCATCAATAATAAAGTTTTTTCTTTTTATTTTCTTTGCTTTTAATATAAAATATATAATGGTACAAATTATGAAGACCGAAACTAGTTACATTCTCCAACAAATGGAGTGCATGGACACTGCAGAGAAGGAAGAATTTAATCAGCAGCTGGTCTATTTGACAACCTCGATAAAGTATATAATGACTCTGTTATCCAGGCAGGTGAAGATGGGTAAGGTTGATTCCCAAGCCCAATCTGTCCTGTTGCACCAGAAAATTGGCTTATTGCAGACTAAGGTTGAGTGGCTTCAAGTGGCTTTCGATACCTTGAGTTTGAACTTTGAAGATGGACAGAGTGATTTCTCTACTTGAAGGAAGGATTGGCGGGGTGGAAAAGGAATTGGATGTTGAGGTTCATGAACAGCAAGCATAATTTCCAATTTCTCCAGTGGTTTCAGATCCTGCGACACTGTGGGTTCGGCTTCTCTTCCTTCACAGCCTCGAATTGTTGATTCTGAAGTTGGTATCTCTGCTGGGTTGAACACTGAAGGATAGCTCTCTAGTTTTAATTCATGTTTTGTAGGTTTGTTTTTGTATTAGGAGTTTTATGGAGGCAGTATAAGCTATGTATGTCAGATTAGTGTAGTAGTATGTAGACACAGGTCCAAATGTGTTAATCTTTTTTGGTCTTGTATGTGCACAATGAATGATGTTACTGAAGCAGATGTTAAAGGTTATGACCTTCAAACCAGCTGAACTAATAGAAAAATCCCCTACCCATTTCATTTAAAAAATAAATAAATATGTGAAGTATACACTTGCATCAATGATTATCAAAAGTAGAAAGCAATGTTCACTAGTCTCTTAAGGTAAGATGGCACACCACTTATATTTTCTATATGTATTCTTTCCCAACAGCATATATACCCACCAAATGAAAGATCTTTGTGCTATTTAAAAATATTGCAACACATATTTAGCCTGAAAAAATTCTACTAAAATCTGGACGTGGTTTGGCTCAAGAAATAGCTCTGCTACCATTTGTAGTTTTTTAATCCTTAGACTTGAATCACAAACAAGGTATTTAGAGAATATAAATGCAAAAAAGCAAATACAAGAGACAAATGAGATGAAATATGTGAATATGCACTTGCATTTATGATTATCAAAAGCAAAAGGCAATGTTCACTTGGCTCTTAAGGTAGGGTGGCACACCACTTATATTTTGTACATGTATTCTTCCCCATCTGAAGATTTACCCACCAAATGACAGATCTTTGTGTTATTTAAAGACATTGGAACACATCTCTAGCCTTAAAAAATTCTACTCCATATGTGTGTTGACTTAAGAAAGCACTGTGATACCACTTGTAGTTTTTTCAAACCCTTATACTTGAATCACAAACAAGGTATATAGAGAATATAAGTGCAAAAAGGAAAATACAAGAAACAAACGAGATGAAAGATGTGAAATATACACTTGCATTAACGGTTATCAGAAACAGAAAGCAATGTTCACTTGCCTCTTAAGGTAGGTGGCTTCTCTCTGAACAGAGCTCTAATTACGACAATACTCAACAGAAACATTCCATAGCCTGCTTACTCTATAAGTAGAATTTCAATAGAATAATCTTAACTACCTGTGGTCTCATCATTAATGAGTACTAACTGTCTAGTGGGCCTTATTTGGTAAATAGGACCCTGTTATATTAAATAACTATTCACTAACTATTTAATGAGCCTTATTAAAAAAGCATGGCCACATGTATTAATTGACTTATTTCTAAGTACCCTAAAGTAGAAAGGTTAGGGTAGGACCCTAATAGTCCTATTTGAACATTCTCTGTGTTATCTTTTAACGTGCATAATGGATATGTTCTGGGACTGAATGTGAAGGATAAAATAGCAAGAATATTGTGTTTCAGGACAGATATTCAATGCTTCATATTATTGAGTAGTGTATATTTTAAATTTATATGTAAAGATTGCAAAATTATGAATCTTTTACTGGGGTACCTATATCTATTTAAAGTATTTTGTGAACGGCCCTTTTCCTATTTTAATATATTTGCAAATTTCCACTTTAATGTTACGTGGTACAATGTGATACTTGAACATGGATCAGTTGTCTTTTAACATGCATAGTGGAGATGTGGTACTGAATCCCAAGCATGAAATGACAAGAGTGTTGTGTTTTGGGACAGCTACTCTATTGGGTAGAATCATATGGAGCATCTTAATTTGTAGTGCATGTCTTAGATTTTCGATGTAAAAATTGAATAATTATGTAGCTATTCATGTGGCACCTATTTCTATTTAATATATTTTATAAAAGTTTTCCTTTCCTATTCTAATATATTTGTGAATTGCCCAAGCATTTCATGCAACCAAAGGTTTCAGTACAATCTTTTTAATGGTTTCAGTATCATTTTCCTTTAGGAATTTGTGAAGTCTTGAACCATTTAATCCCCATTTTTCATCACTAATTTCAGTTTTATTTCAGGCAAACGTGGATGCTTTGATTGATGTTAAACTTGAGAAACACAAAAATTTGCGAGAAGAATCACACTTTTATTGGAGAGAAATTCAGGATGGAACCCTTAAGTTTGACCGGAAAAAAATTGAGGTATATCGTACACTTGTTATCCCAGTTTTGGGTGCATTAAGTGGGTTTGGATCAGATATTCCATGTATGCACTGCTTTGAGAAGTCTAGATAGGATTAATTTATAGAAGCTCTATTATATTTTTGGTTTAGCATTTTACTTTAGGACAGGTTTCTGTGTGTATTTCATTCTACTTTTGTTGATATTCTGAAACAGGTTGATGTATTAAGGAAATTGACTAAACAAGAATTGATTGACTTTTTTGATAATTACATAAAACTTGGCTCTCCTGGAAGAAGAAAATTGACTGTGCAAGTATATGGAAGTTCTCACAGTGGAGCATACAAACTGGCTAGGTCTATTGACATATCCTCCAACAAGGGCATTTGTAATGGGAAAACGGTTACATCAGATACTTCAGATAGAGAGATATTAAATGATGACACAGTTAAACTTGCTTCTTCTGATCAATCAGCTGAAGTGAATAGCGGTGAACTGGATGGATATCAAGGAAAGTGCATCCATGACATATATAGCTTCAAAAGGTCACAAACTTTGTTTGGCTCTTTGAGGAGTGGTGTCAATCAAGCCTATAATTAGCTAGAATGGAAGAATCATTGTACAACAAAATGATGCTGCAGTCATTTATCCTTCAATGTTTCAACCCAAGCAAATCTTCTACCTAATACTACAGTGGATTTCTCTCCACTGAAAGATTAAGATTGGTGAATGCCATTGGACATTCTCCGAGCGTAGTAATGCAATTGTTATATGGTAGTTTACTATGGTTCTTAGCATCTTGGAATTGAGCATACTGCTTTAAACAACTTGCTCAAATTACCAATTGTTTTTATTTTGAAAATTAGATGTATTGTATGAATACTGGAATTCCATCGTGATCTATGTCATCGGGAATTGGAAGCCAGTTTTTTATTGATTTTCGGGTTATCATTAATTTGTTGTTCAACATTTTCTAGTATATATATCATAATTGTTAAAGCACTTGATCTCCACTTATAGGAACCGAAGCAACCATTTGATCTAATTTACCTATAAAAACAGTTGTCAACCTTAGCAAGTTGGTTAAAATCCTAGAATTTTTTTAACGCCCTTGTAGTTGAGCTTCTAGTTTGCAGTTCGATTTATTCCATGAAATTTCTGCAAATAACAACGCTAGAGAGGATTCATAATCCTTTCTAGTTGTATAGATCTTGAGGCTGTGAATAAGCACATATATGCATTTTTTGGAGATCTTAGATTACAAAAAAATGTCTAAAAATGGAAATTGAAAAATCAGACTTGAAGGCATATTCAATAGTTTATAACATATAACTTGTTCAACATTCTTGTCAGCATGAAAACATTTCGTTACAAGAGAAAATACTACAAAAGATTAAAGTGAAAAATTTACTACATTATTCAGATCATATGATAACACAACTAACAATATTTACTAGAGCCAAAATCAAAACATAGTATTGTTGTTACACATTTGAATCAATTAAAAGACAATTTTCTTTTGAAACCATAAATAATCAAAACATACGCATGAAGGATGAGATTATGTATGCAACTTTGAAGAATATCAAGTCTTTTCATAAATACATATGTTACATCCACCTAGGGTTAAACAATGATGTATAACTCTTTTTCACTGAATTTTAGAATAAATCTTGGAGAGCATAAATAATAAAATCATCAACGGAATTAGTTATGACATCTTGATAGAAATGCATGTAAATGTTGACAAACATTATTAAATTTGTGTACTACTATTATAGCTTTGTTGATCAGTAAACTAGTATGTACTATGGATATTTCATTAGCTAGTTTGTTATAATAGATTTGATAAAATAAACCAAAATGTAATATCCCCATTTTTTGTTTTCCTTATGGTGTGGTTATGGTGGATTTTTAGGGTTTGTGTCAGCAAGGTCCAAAGAGCGAGATTACATCATCAATGTTGGAGGAGTTTTATAGGGTCTGACAGGGTTCGCTTGTTATATTTCATCATCAGGGTCAGCTCTACACTGTTCGTTCTTGGCTCCATTGCATTTCAACAATTCTCGTAAAATGTGGTTATTATCAAGCATATTTTAATTAAATACGCTAAAGGTGTTTTGGAGCGGAGTATTTGGAGAAACACCTTAGTGTAATAGCTCATTGGAACCAGGATGAAGAGATCTACAGGGTGGGATGATGAAACCTGACTTTTAGTAGTTGGAGGAATCATGGAGGCTAATTAATCATTTTCTAGGATTAAAAGTGAGTTAAATAAAATGAAATAAAAAAAAAGAAATCACTGAAATAAAATAAAAGGGAAAAGCTTCTAGAATGAAAATAAAATAATAAAATTAAAGTGCTTCTAGAAGGTTGAACAAAGATCCATCAAATCTTTAAAAGAGGGGAAAGCAAGTCATTTGGGATATCTTGGATTTGGAATATTTTCTCTTGGATAGGTTTGACAACATGGTTTTCATGTTCAGAGAACCCTAGGACAAAAAACCTTGGGTTTCTTGGTGTGTTGGACGAAACCCCAATTCACTATTGTGAAGATTTCATTCAGAAATCTCATTGAGCTTCATTGGTATTAGTTGGTGAGCAAATATGGAGCAGATCTGTGGGTTGGTAGTGGGGATCATCCGGATGTCCAATTTGAGCTTCATTTCCAATGATTTACTGGAAAGTCGGGAGCTACTCGAGCTGAGGCAAATCTAGTTGATCTTCTGTGGAAGAACTATTATCGGCCACTCATATATATGTTGGTGTTTTAACTTTTTACGAGGCTCTTAGAACCATATTTGGTATGTAATATCATATTCCAGTTATTATAATAAGGTTAAGTTTTGTTGCATATGTCTCGTGTATTTTTGAGTTGTAGCATTTCTGGGTTTATATCTACAAATTCATTTGTGCTGGTATTTCTTGTATGAAATTGTGCCATTTCTTTCTAAGAGAATTTGCAGCCAATTTTGCTGAAGCAATTTCATGAAAAAATTAATAAAATAATCGAAAGGAATATTACAGTTGTATCAAAGTTGTGCATCTTGCCAACTTGAGGGTTTTTATTGTAGATCAATTTCGAGGGAGATTGAAACCCTCTTTATTTTCCAGGCCAAGCTCAATTTTTTTTGGCAAGGGTTTTAATTGCAGACTTTCTAGTGGGTTTCATGCTACAAGTTACAAGGGCAACATAGTTGTAGCTGAACGAGATTGTCAAAAGCCCATGCGTAGGCCAAAAAACATTAGCCCTATGATATCTTGTTAAGTGAAACAGGAACTGCTCCTATTGAAGCAATTGCTATGGTGCGAGTCATAAGGTATTTAAAAAAAAATGAGCAAATGGAAGAGGGTAGATGGCCGAAGGTTGTCTTGAATGATATATTGTGCAAGAGCAAAAGAACTTGGATGCAGCAAAATAACAAATTGCTTAGTAAATGGGGTATTTGCTTGAACGAGTGTCCCATAAACAGCAAAGAGATAAAAGCATTTGTTATGGAAAAGTTCCACAAGCGTACTTGGGATAAGGAGCTAGGAAGAAAGAAAAATTACTATATTGAACTGTTTAATCCCACTCATAGTCATACATAGAGGCCAATATCTCTTGGAGAGCCAAAATTCTTATTGATCAGTTAAGGACTAATTCTCATCAACTCCGTTGTAAAACAGGGCACTGGAAAAGGCCAAAGGAAGTGTGAGAGGAAAAAGTATGCATTTTTTGTTCTTCCGAAAAAGTGAAAACAGAAAAAACATTTCATTTTAGAGTGTGAGGCCTTCAAAGACAACAGGGAAAGTTATGCAGATATGCTGACAGCTAGCTCTTGGGATAATCTATTTAGCGAAGGGTTTGTCAAGACGCTGGGGGCATTTATTTTGAAGCTTCACAGAGAAAGGGCCAAATACATCAAGCAGATGAAGAAGCAATCTGTCTCATGGGCTATCTTTAGCCTCGTGGATGTTAAAATAATTTATTTCTTTCTTCTTTCCTAGCCAAAGTTTCACCATCAGAGGGACTCATTTTAGGGCTAGAATTGACACCCTAGAAGCAGCTGAAAGGATTGAGATCTTATTTGTAGGGCTGAGCGACAGGGAGGAGATCAAATCATGTATTGAAGAGAACGCATTTCCCATTAGGAGGAGGGCTGAATTATTAAGGCCAAGATCGTGGGTTTCAAAGGCCGAATTCATGGCTCTATCTGGGGCTGAATTTCATTCAACGCCAAGATTGTAGAACGAGATACCTCAGGGCCATTTCGATTCTTGCGCTAACGCTTATCAGGACCTTGCTTACTAGTCATCATCAGGGTCAATTCATTATTGGGAGCAACTTAGGCCCGAGTTGTAGGCCACATTACCCTTGGGAAACTCGGAACCGTATATCACCAATTCCAGCGACGTCAGTCGATCACAATTAAAACATTTTTGAGTAGAGCTTGTGCTTGTCAGGATTGGGCAGCATCTAATCGGTTGCATCGAATTATAAGTTCACGGAACAAATAGGAGAGTAAGGGCGTGTTCTATTTATTCTCAGAGTTGAGCACATTGAAGATTGACCGAAGAGGTGGCCACTTGCTCAAGGTTGAACCCGATTCACTGTCGAGTATCCATGATTTGGTTGGATCGACTGGCTACTCCATAGGAAAGGAGTGTCAAACTCGTGACGGTTGAGACTGATGTCGCACTCTCCAGTTATCAGGTCAAGTTCGATAGTAAAGACTATGGGTTGAAACCAACATTTGCGAAGACCGGGATCGAAGTGTCAATAGTCGAATTCTCCAAATGTCAGTGAGAGACATTGTGACATGCACGAGGGCCGGATTCATTAATTGTGAGGGTCGAGATTGATCACTGCCACAGGGGCCACTTAAGGCAGAATCCAGAAGGTCGAATCGTTGTCTCAAAAGCCACCTGCCATTAGACCTACAAGGGTTGATTCCATCGTTTAGGTTGAGCTTCATCTCCACACAAGCCAATAAAGAAAAAGGTCGAGGAAGATCGCAAATCGAGTTAATGTGGAGCATAGATGGCCGAGTCGAATTAGTTGGTGGGATTTTCAATATTGGGGCTGATTGCTAAAGGAAAACGTGTGGCCGGATCAGCATTACTATAGATTCTATTCCACACCAATTAGAGGACAAATTACTGGGCCAAACTTGCTTAATGAAGAAGATAGCAGTTTCGAGTGAAAAGATCAAGTTGTCACAATGATCCTGGGCGGTTTGCTTGAAGAATTTGTATCAATGTTCAGCCATTGTTGAATCGAATTGTTCAATTTTGAAGCAGATCTGTAAGGGTCGAGTTTAATTCTTGGCAGGGGCCAAATTCGTAAGTTTGTTGGCCTAGTCCACGGTTTCTCAAAGGTTGAATTCATGGTTGTTACTGAGCCAAGTTCATCGTCGTTGCTACGCTATATACCTGAAGCAGTTCGAGAGACAGCAATCTGAGGGTTTACCCACCAACATGTCTTCATCTATGCAGAGATCGTTGGTATAGTTGCTCTTGTGTACCTGTAGCAGTGTGCATTAGACAAAGAGATGAGCAATTAAGGAACTTAGTGTAAAGACCTGTAGCAGGGGATTTTTCAGGAAGCTCACCCTCGAGGAATCTGAATTGGCAAAGAACAAGGGCTAGAGACATTTCCCCAGTGCGAAGACTATCCTGTAACAGCAACTCCTCGTATTAGAATTCGGTAAGCAGTTAGATCCATTTGGAACGAGTTGCATTTGAAGAAAGGCCAGAGATGAATCAAAGCCCTAATTACCGAGGTCGATATTCCTACTAACACCGTCCACTGCATACAGAAATTGCACCAGACTTGTAGCAGTCTTCTGTTCCAGCAAATTTGGTAGGTTTCTTGATTGAATTGTGAAGACTGTAATTACATTTGCCTAAGGTACACCACCATAAGAACCTAGTCAGATTGAAGTGTTGTAACAAACAATTTTGGGGAGCTTAGCTTGAGAAAACTTCTACCAGTGAGAGTCGTTCACTGTGGAAACAAATTTGAGATAGGGATGATTATTTATCTTATGTGAGAGGACACATCTTGCTTAGAAATATATTGCTACAGCTTCTGGGCCGAATTGAGAGAGATATAGGAGAGTATATGAGCCAAATTTCAGATATGGGTTTGTTTGAGGCAGTCGGGAGACATTATAAGCATTTCTAGAGGTCAATTTCACATTCCTGTGACTGCTGGACAGTGTTCAACCATTGTTGAGCATTGAGAACTCTTACTACTACTGAATGGGCACATATGGCAGCCTGCGAGGTGTATTTCCATTTTGGTTTCCATAATCAAAGAAATTTGCAAATTTATTGGCTCATGGATGATCCCTCAAAGGATCCGAAGTAACTTGGCCAAAGGCCAATAGAGGTTTGAAATCAAATGACAAGAGAGCAAATCTGTTTCACATTTCAGGTAGCTTGGACACCAGATCACATATGTGGAGTTAAAAAGGACAAAAAACAGATGAGGCTGCAAAAATCGGAGAGTAAGGAATGGCAAAGAATTCAGGTCAGCAAATTGCTGAAATGGCCGAGGGGTCCATGATTGGCAAGGAGACGCATGAGGAGCACTCTGACTTACATGATCATGAAGAAAAGCATGACTCAGATTTGCATCATAAGGATCATGAGTTTCCTCTTTTGGAGAGCCCTTTGAAGGATTAAGTGATAGTGATGGATGACATGGTTGAGCAATCATCCTTAGGACTAGCCTTCAATGAAGTGCAAGTAGGCGTTGAGAAATCCAGCAGGGCTACAAAAATTCTAGATGATAGCCACCAGGAGAAGATTGAGCATTTCAGGGTAGATCTTACAACGATGAAGAAGAAAACCCAAACACTCCAATGAACCGTTTTGTAACAGATTTGTAAAATTGAGGAGCTTGGAATTGTGTGTGCTAAGTCAGCGGCCAAGTTATCTAGCATTGGGGAATAGCTAGCGTCCCTAACTAGGTAGCCAGGGGATGATTTTCTGGAGTTTCAGAGCAGCCCTCTTCAAGAGTGTAAATACTAGGCTTGTGATAGGAGCACAAGTCCACTTTTGCATCGAACAAAGAAAATATGGTATGAGAAAGAAAAGGTTGAATCTTTCAGAGAGGAATTATAGGTTGGCTAAAGCAAAGATATAATTCAACATTTCATCAGCATTCTAGTTTCACTAGCCCAACATCAGCATGATGGGATTGACTCTTGTATGGGCCCTTATGCATCAGGTCCATGCCAAGGGATGGATTGGAGAGAAGTGATGAGTTGGTATCCTACTGAGTGGATAATTTGAGGCAACATCCATAACCAGGGACAAATTATAGTTGGAGACAAGGGACACGGGCGATGTTGGATGGCCAAGGTGATATTGGGATCCAAGTGGATCTATTAATGGTAGGATGAATCAAAGGTTTGTTTGGGATCTAGGTATCGAAGGATAAATTCTTGATTGGGTAGCACGGAGGCATGATCTAACAAAATGGTCCATACAGGATCCTGGTATTGGTGTACAAATGTCTTTAGAGTTGACAAATGTGGATTGTTTGAGGGCAAGAAATATCAAGGTGGGTGGACTTTTAATATCCTATTTTTGGTTTCCCTTATGGTGTGGTTGGAGTTGATTTTCAGGGTTTGTGTCAGCCAAGTCGCAAGAGCAATTTTACATCATCGGTGTGCTCAGAGGGTTTTGGAGGAGTTTTATTGGGGCTGACAGGGTTTGATTGCTATATTTCATCAATAGGATCAGTTCCACAGTTTGTTCTTAGTTCCATTTCATTATGTTGATTCTTGTGAAACAGGGTTATTATCAAGCATATTGTAATTAAATACGCTAAAGGTGATATTTGGAGCAGATTATTTGGAGAAGCATGTTAGTCTAATGGCTCGTTGGAACCTGGATGAAGAGATCTATAGGATGGGATGATGAAAAGTGACTTTAATCAAGAGACAGATTAATCATTTTCTAGGATTAAAAGTGACTTTAATCAAATGAAATAAAATTTCAGTTAAATAAAATAAAAGAGAGATGTTTCTAGAATGAAAATAAACTAATAAAATAAGTGTTTCTAAAAGGTTGAAGAGAGATCCATCAAATCTTTAAAAGAGGAGAAAGCAAGTCATTTGGTATATCTTGGATTTGGAATATTTTCTCTTGGATAGGTTTGGGAACTTGGTTTTTAGGTTCAAAGAGCCCTAGGATGAAATCCCTTAGGTTGTTTGGTGTGTTGGATGATACCCCAACTCACTGTTGTGGAGATTTCATTCAGAAATCTCATAGAACTTCATTGGCATCAGTGGGTGAGAAGATCTGTGGGTTGGTAGTGGGGATCATCCAGACCTCGAATTTGGGCTTCATTTCCATTGATTTACTAGAAGTGCAAGAGCTACTCAAGCTAAGGCAAATCTAGTTGATCTAGTGAGGAGGAATTATTATCAACCATTTAGATATCTACTAGTGTTTTTATCAGGTTCTTTGAACCATATTTGGCATGTAATATCATATTCTAGTTATTATAATAAGGATGAGTTTTGTTGCATATGTCTCATGTGTATTTTTGAGTTGTAGCATTTTTGGGTTTATATCTGCAAATTCACTTGTTTTGGTATTTCTTGTATGAAATTGTGCCATTTCATTTTAAGAGAAATTGTGGCAAATTTAACTAAAGCAATTTCGAGGAAATTTTAATAAAATAATCAAAGGGAATATTACACAAAATCTCTACAATGAAGGTTAAATTCCTTTAGATTCCTTATTTTTTAATTACAAATAGTTTGCTATTAGATGGAATCAATAGAAAGTGCAAAATAGAGAACAACAAATACAACCACAATGAGCACAAAGACTTACTCTAGAAAATGAGGCTACTCTGCTCTTCTTTGTATAGTATGGAAATAATACAAGTATGAAGGAGAAGGTATTATTTATTGAGTTACCTAAGATGTGTGACATGTTAGGTTGTTACAAAACATTGTACACCTTTTGTTATGCTCTCTCATTCCCACTCCTTGTTGCTATGCTCCATTATGGAACAGGATGCAATCAAATAGAATGGAACCCATTCTCTTCCTAGTATTATCGTTTTAACATAGGTTGATAGCGAACTAAGGGTTAGGTTTGACTCAGTTAAATCTAAAATGGAGTTACAACTTTGATCCTTCTAGATTCGTTTTCATAGTCCAAACATCGCTAGACCCTTTTGCATAGGTAATGGAGGCTAACATGACATCCTCTCGAAATATGGTGGGAAAACCAAAAGGTTAACTTTCAGGAGACATAACTTTTGCACACACACTTTAATTGACATATTTCTTGCACCATTAGAAAAGTTGAGTGTAGAAAAAGGTCATGGTATTTGGTGCCTAAGCAAGAGAGTTTTTACCCCAAAAAAATGTCATTTAATGCCTCAAAAGGTTTCAGACCTAAATTCACCAAATTGGGACCCACTGATAAAAATAACCCTGTAAGTTGATTCCTTCAATTTTTCCACTCAAAAAACATCAAGACAAGTGACAAACAATATAATGATCCAATCTTAATCATACCTCCCTACTTTGAAAGGTTTTTTATCTCCAAAAACTTTTACTGAATGAGGCGAGGAAAATGTTCCTCTACCTTCTATTGGAGTATTGTTTTGCTTTGATTGGAAGTTATCCTTTCAACCAAATCTGCGAAAAGGCATGCTTCTTTTTTCTTGTAGTTCTAGAGCTCTTCTACAAAAATGTGTCATTTGCCAACTCCACTTGAGCATTTGGTACCATGCCCTATGTGAAAGGTAGGACATGCCCCTTCTCCTGATCCAACATGGAAGGCACATAGAGTTTGAGATTCTCTACATTCACTATTGAGTAAATGCACATGTAAGGGGGTAAATTGAGTCTGTAGGCATTATCTCTCGCATTTTCTAGTATCCTAAAAGGACCATATTCGAAAGTCTTGATGTTCTTACAAGGACCTTGTAGCCTTTCCTTGTTCAATTGTAATCATACTTTATCTTCCACTCTAAATGACTTCTTTCTCATGTGTTGATTATGCTTAGCCTTGTATTTTTTCTTGTGACTTCTTCAATGTCTCCATTAATTGCAAATGGATCTCTGTAATTTTCTCAACAAATTTTTCTTCTCTTAATACATCCCCTATAAAATCCTCCCTCACTCCTTGTTTTCCATATATAACATCTAAAGCTGAGGTACCAAATATCCAAGGCAAGTTTGAAATGAGGACTTAACAGTATAAGTGCATAATGCTCTATTATAATAGTGATGCATATAGACCATATTTTCATCCCAAGTCATTGGATGCTTCTGATTATAACCCCTCAAAAGATGCACCAAATTCCGATTAACTATTATTTTTCTATCTATGTATGAAATGATGTAGACTTCTTTAACTTCATCCCTATATTCTCCCATTATGTAGACTTCTTTAACTTCATCCCTAGATTCTCCCACAATGTAGTCCAAAATGCATTGATGAATTTGGTGCCCTTATTTGAAATGAACCTCCTAGGTATCTCAAAGTGTTTCCATATTTGTTCAAAAAACGAGTCTATTGCTTCTTTCCCTTTGATGGTCTTTTTATAGGGCATGAGAATGTACATCTTGTTGAACTTGTCAACGACCACAAATACGTAGCCATGTCTTTCATGGTTGTTGGTAAACCTCCACAGAATCCATGGAAATGTTGTCCAAATGATGATAGAGTATGTAGGGATTGTATAAGTCTTGTTTCAAATTATTGGGCTTGTTGATACCACAAAGTATACATCCTTTAATGAAGCTTACTACATCTTGCATTTTGGGCCGATACACACACCTTTGTAAGTTAGAAAATGTCAACCCAACACCACACTGCCTTGCAACCTTAGAGGCATGAGCTTCTCTGATAAGTTGTAGTCAATCACTTTTAGGAACACAAAGTTTGTCAACCTGTAGAGTAATCCATTGTGGAGATGATTTTTAATTGTGCTATCAACAACATTTGCATGACTTTGGCCTCATAGCTGTTAAAACACCTCCTTGAAGCCAGCATCCTCTATATATGCCTCTTTGTATGCATCATAGATTTGCATGAATTTGGCCTCATAGTTGTTAAAACACCTCCTTGATTCCACCATCCTCTATATATGCCTCTTTGTATACATAATAAATGAAAGGCTTCATGTGCATCAAAGTTCTCAAAGTTGTAATTTTTTATGTGGGTGGCCTTGAAAGCATGTCGGCCAACTTCTTTGTGTTTCCCTTCTTATACTTGTTGACTAAATGAAATTGTTGTAAAAATTGCATTCACGTGGAATGTCTAGTTTGTTGTAGATTACTCTAAACCGATAGTTATTGTAGTGGCTAGCGATCCATGTGGATGATTGTCTCATTTCTCATCTGATAGTGTTTTTATTTTTTGATGGCTTCTACAAGAGCATAAAGCTCCTTATTATAGGTAGGGTAGTTAAAAATTGTTATATATATATATATATATATATAGGGACATAATTATTTATGAAGGCCATCCTACCTAGATATATATATAGGGTCCTCATTGTACAATCAATACCATTTATTCATACAGATTATATATACATTACTATTATAAATGGATTCTTCTACTATATTTCAATAATTATTGATAATTTAACTCATGAGCCAATGACTATCACGTTTGGTAGAAGAGTTTTCATTAAGTATAAAAGGAGCAATTTAAAATAAAAAATAAAAAATATATATTGTTTAATTACCTAAATTCAACTTAAGGAAAAAAATTAAATTATAAAAAAGTGTATCTCTTGATTTTTAAAAAATGATTAAAATTCTAAGATATCTAAATATTCAAGATCAATAATGGACAATAATTCAAAAATGAAGACTTTCCTACAAGATTATTCCAATAGCAGATTGTAGATTATTTATAGTAAATGTGAGTATCCAAAGAAAATAGATTGTTATTATTATCATATTATTTATAGTAAAAGTCAGTATCCATAGAAAATAGATTGTTATTATTATCGGCACGAACAACAAGGAAAATTATATCAATACTAAATTGACAAATCAACTATCAATTCTAGAACTAAATATAGGTGAAAAAGAATATAGTTTTCACAAGAAATAGTATGAAGTTAAGGACTTAAAAGTGACAATTGATGATTGTAAATATATATCTTAATTTAGTGTCGTAACTATGTCTTACAAAAAAATCGACGTAATTCTTGGTTTACCCTAGTTTGAGAAACTGGGAACCTTCATATTATTCACAAAGAAAAACATTTTTAACTTTTTTCAATAAGAAGGTGACATTTTAAGATATTACAATGAAGTCATATTTAATAATACTCAGAAAATTCAAAAGTCAAATAGAAAAGATGCAGAAAGAATTTGACAAAGTTATCTCTGATAAAAATGAAGAAATTTCTCGCTTAAAAATTCATAGTTAGAAAGTATTTATGCTAGTCTAGAAGTCTAAAACTATGAAACATAAATTAGAATAGGAAAAGGAAGGTCTCGAGAAGAAACTCAACGAGAGTCTATCAAGGAAAAAAGAAGAGATGTGCGCTTAAAATACTTTAAGTAAAGCTCATTAGAACAAATCAAAAGCTTAAAAGATGAGAATAAATATATTAATGATAAAGTGGACAATCCAAAGAACGAGGAAATTTCACGTGTAAAAAAACATAATCAAAATTTACTTTACCCAAATTAAGAATCTTTAAAATGATAAGAAATCATTGGAGAACAAATTAGAAGAACTTATCACAAAAGAAACTTCAAAATATTCAAAAAACCAAGTTGAAGAAAAGGGAACAAATATTAATCCAGATAATACCACAATTCAGAAAGATCCCAATCCAAATATTCAGATGCTATAGTATAAATGACGAAAATGACAAGTGAAGGTTATGTGATCTACTAAACAACATTTGTACATGAAGGTAATTATATATCTGAAGAAAATCAAGAAATCACCACAAACATGATAAGGGAAAATCAAGTCAAATGAACTCCTTATCAACGCCTTAATTATAAGAACAAACATCTCAACTAGGCAACCTATCAAGATCACTCAAGATCAAAACAACTCACCTAAGTTTCAAATAATATTGATGTTAGCACAAATTACTTGTTGGAAAATGTAACTAGGTTTGGTCTTCATAGTTATCAATGTACTTGTATCATCTTGTATTTCATGAGAAAGCAAAAGAAGAAAAAGAAATTATTATTATTATTATTATTATTATTTCATTAGTCAAGCATGTTCTTCATGCTCTTAGGGTTTATTGATTTAAAAGAATATTTTCCATGAGTCCATCTATTGTACTTGAGTCATGCTCCATTTGGACTTATGAAAGAAACAAGAAAAGGACTTTTATTTGAGTCAAAGTTGTCAATTTTGTCCCCGCAAGACCAAGTCGGCTTTAGAAGGGACCTATTCGACCTCCTAGATGTGTATAAATACAGTGCAGCTCGACCTCATTTGGATCATAATCATCAACTTCAATTTTTGTGCCAAGAAGAGAGAAATCAACGAAAAAGTTGAGCAAGAAGAGTGCAAGTCAAGGGAAAGAGAGCAAAGGTCAAAGGAGAGAGAATTACTCCGCACATGCGAACATTCTACCATACTTTATGTCACATGTGCTAAGGTTCAGACCTATTGTAGGGGCCGAAAAACTTCAGAAATGTTGTAGGTCCCAAAATCAGAGTTTGACCAAGATTTGAAGAGCTTTGACTATTGTTGACTTGGTTGGATTTGACTTGATTAAGGAAGGTTTGAAGGAGGACTGACTTAGGTCTTGTGGGAGGTCTTGGTATTGGTTTTTGGGTCTTGGATTTATCACTTTGATATGATTCTATAAGAAGAAAATATTGGTTTTGTTTTCCCCCTTGTGGGGTTTTGCCCTGGCTTGGAGCTTATATCTTGTGTTCATTGTCTTTTATGATCTTCATGGTTTATGTTTTGGTAATTGTTTGATGAGGAGAACATAATAGAAGTAATAAGAAGCCAACATCTATTCACAAGCAATTATCAAGATAAATCAACCCTAATTAGCTACCCTAGTGATTTCTCAACATGGTATCAGAGCTAAGGTAAGGAGAAGGAAGTTGAAGATCACTATTATTGGCCTAAGAGGAAGAATCATCTAAGCTACTATGGAGGACATAATTTTCAAAGGGCATAAGGAAGAAGACTAAGACTGTCACTCATCTTGAAGAAATACTAATACATTAGTTATCCATCTCTCTCTCCATCATTGAAGGCTCTTGGTTACTCACCATCATCTTGAAGAATATCATCATATTAACAATCTCTTTTGAAATCTCTTTGATCATCACTCATATTGGAAGACATCTCTGTAGAAGTCATCACTCAAGAAGCATCAAGATTCTTGGGAACATCATCCACATTCTTGGAATCATCATTCATCTTTGAAGCAATTTGAAGTTACTATTGTACCAGCCATCCTAGAAGTCATCATTCTAGGACATCTTTGAAGACTCTTGGAATCTTAGGAGCATAAAAATATTTGAATACATCATCATCAATCAACTCACTCTTTTGACAAGTAACTACTTTATTTCACTTAATGTCTCAATCTTCAAATCAAATGACTTCATTTTGTAAGGAAGGCAATAAACTCGATGGGTCATCAAACTTTCAAGCATGGAAGAAGAGAATTGATTTGGTGCTCATAGAACATGAAGTCCTGGATTGTGTTTTAAGCAAAGCTACAGAACTAGATAAGGATAAGACTCAAGAATTGGCCAAGTACAATAAAGTGAAAATTTCAACGCTGAAATTCTATTGTAGGAACTGGAAATTATTCTTCTAATTGTTAATTAATTTAACAATTTATTTGCGATGAAAAATACTGAATAAATTACACCGCAACATTCATAAGTAAAACTGCGGAAAATAATAGCGCTTGACACTGAGAAATATGCTAGCACACCCACACACAAAATTACCACAATTATTTTTGGACAAATGTTACCGGAACGACCCAACTTGGGAAAGCAGGTGCAGCAACTGAGGATTTTTTATTATTATGCAACAGTGAAATTCTGAGTACAATCTAGTGCCAAAAACTAGCAATCCTGTAGAGAAAATACTAGAAAAAATATCTCAAGAGAAATTACCCTCACTTTGAGAAATCTCGGCACTTGACTGCCACTAAAAATCTAGTCATCCAACTAGGCCTACGCAGGGTCTGCGTCACACTAAAGTTGTCTGTCACACGTGTTGCTTGAATTGATTACCAATCTAGTCGTCCTGCTAGCTATTGATTAGGAAAATGATTTTATGGCACTCTGGGACCCCTTCTTGACCTCTGGAACTGAAAAAGTCTTCCTTCCTCATCAAATCGCACTGACCTTTGAAGCTTATGCGCTAGAAACTAGACTACAAAGCTCTACATTGGGAATCTCTATTGGCTAGAACTGCACCTGAATCCTTCAACTGGGCAATTCACACTACCTGTGTCACTGCATCTAGCTTTGCAGTTGTCTTACGTGTATTGGCTGCAACTAGATATGCAACTGTCATCTAAATGATTAACAATGCGTGCTGACATTGAGTTTGCTACTATATATTGTGGGCCCCTATAGCAAAAGAGATGGTTCTACTGCAAAATTCGCGAACTAATATGGTTGATCTCCCTATTAAAATTGCGTTGGGCCCTGCCCATCTGGCACACTGGAGTCTCATACTCCTCCACCTAGATCGGGTGCCCTACTATCTCCTTTCAAGCCTTGTCCCTTACTAGGACCTTTCTTCACTTTGCAACTAACACTAGACAACTTGCACTTCCTTTGGCACTTGTCTCCGACAACTAGAAGTCAATCTACTGCACAAATCTGCATTTTAGCTAACTCGTACGGACTGCAAAAATCTATGAAACTCAAAAACAAGGAAAAAATCAGGAAACCCCCTCTTCGCCTGCTCAATTGTTGAATCTATTATTCGCACTCCTTGTTGGAGTGAGAAAATCTTCACATGGCTACTGCCAATCTGCAACTGGAAAATTAGGTCTCTAAAACTCGAAACCCCTTGAGAGAAATTTTCCCTCTGTGTGTGCTCTTTGTCTTTCCACCTGACACGGATTCTGTTCTAGCAATCTGATATAAAACCCTTTGAGTCCAACGAAGGAATCTGCTCAGCGAAATTCTAAGTTGATTTTTCTCCCTCTAACTGCTGGAATTATTCAATCTAGAAAGTCAAATATTTTTGCCACTCTGCACTAAAAAATTGAACTTCTCCTAAGCAACTCGACTTTCCTATATAGACACTGTGTAGTACCAGAAAATTTCAGCCTGCTACTCCCTTTGAACAACGAAATTTTCTTCTTTCGGTTTTGAGCTCCCCAGCTGATCAATCACTCTCTCATACCATGTGAAAATTTCAAAATTGAATTCCTATTGCAGCAAATGGAAATTATTCTTCTAATTGTTAATTAATTTAACAATTTATTTGCTACAACAAATACTGAATAAATCACACTACAACCTTCACAAATAAAACTGCGGAAAATAATAGCGTTGGAAACTGAGAAATATGTTAGCACACACACACACACAATTAACACATTGATTTTTGGACAAATGTCCCCGGAAAGACCCAACTTGGGAAAAACGATGCAGCAGCTGAGGTTTTTTTATTATTATGCAGCAATGAAATTCTGAGTACGATTTGGATTTCAAAAACTAGCAATCCTGTAGAAAAAATACTGGCAAAAATACCTTGAGGGAAATTACCCTCACTTTGATCAATCTCGACACTTGATTGCCACTGAAAAGCTAGTTGTCCAAATGGGACTGTGCAGGCTCCACGTCACACGAGAGCTGCCTGTCACACATGTTGCATGAATTGACTACCAATCAAGCCATCCTTCTTGCTGCTCATTAGGAAGGTGCTTCTTTGGAAATCTGGGACCCCTTCCCGACCTTTGGAACTAAAAACGTCTTCCTACCTCAGCGAATCGAACTTCCATTTAAAGCTTTTGTGTTGCCTCTATGCAACTTCTTGGGGAAATTTCGGTCTCTCTCTGCACTACACTTCACTAGATCTCGAAAACTTCCTCTGGTTCACTTTCCCCACCTCTCACCGTCTCTGCTTCCTTCTAAAGCTCGAACTCTTCCGGAAACTATTGGCTCTCTGGAAAAATCGAACTCTCCAAGGAAATCAAACTCCATAAGTATATTTTGGATCTACCCATCAACTTCTTCTTATAATATTTTGTTGAACCTCCAACGACCAAGATTAAAACTTAATCAAGGGCCCAGATTAATTCCTCGTCGATCTATGTGAGTTTCTAGATGATTCACGTCTTATCTTAAATTATACTGATTAATTAACTAGTTTTCCTAAGTTTAGACATAAGAAACATTAAAAAAATAGGTTAATAATCTAATTGAGACACTTCTAGGTGGAATTTCCATAAACGATTTCTGGGTTATGGAGAACTCTTGTGTTTTAGCCTCTCCACAAAGTTTTGAGACTAGAACACCTCCGATGCTATAGAAATAACATAAAGGAGAACTGAGGGTTCAAATAATTCTCATTGAGTCCATCACATATCATCTTATCCCTTTTGTTGCATATTTCGGCACATCTAAAGGAATCTATTACAAGTTGGTAAAACTATATGCAGTTAGTACTACAGGTAAGAAAATACCTTTGAGGAATCAACTTTACAAAACAAGGTTATCAAAATATGAAGACTTGGCCTCATATCTTATTAAAATATCAAAATTGAAAGATCAACTACTATTGAGAAATCTAGGGAATTAGTATTAGTTGATTTTTCTTCTATTAGTCATTGCTTGTGAATGCTTTTTACTTGTTTAGATTAAGGTCTTATTTATGTTAGATTCTTGGTGTTCTTCTTCATCAAATAGTAACCAATGCATGAACATAAATAGACAAGAGAGACAACATGTAGGCTATGAGCGAAGGCCAAACCCTCTCACTCTTACAGAGGAAAAATTGCACAAATTCTTCTTATAGAGATTCCAATTGACGAATACCAAGACCAAGGCCCTTAACTTAGTAGCCTCTCTAAGACCAAGGCACACGTCCTTTTTCCATCTTCTCTTCTTCTCTTCCTCTCTTCCACTTCGATCTTCTTCATAACATAAATTGGGATCATTTCTTCTCATGACAATGAACTGTCATGTCACCAAAGATACCTTAATGCACTTTAGGCAACATCAAGACAAAGGTACTGCAAGGTAGTATCTATACTGTGATCATATCCACTTCATAGATCCAAACTTCTTAACTGAGATTACTGCCACTATGATCTGAGCTTTGTTGTTACCTTTGTGATCCAAACTTTAGAGGGATCTGATTTCCCTTCAACACCTTACCATTCCAAACTGTTATCTCATGTGTCACTACCCATCCGAAGTATAGAGAGAGAGATCTGAGTTCCCTTTTTTGTGATCATATTCATACTTCAAGAAGATTTGAACTGTGGCCTTTTATTCAAACTATATGACTGTGTTTAGGGCATTGAGACAGTCACACTAATCTCCAAGATAATCCGAACTTCTTTCTAGTACTATATACTTGAAATCACTGGGACCCATCCGAACTTCACTCTGCCATCATCGAACTTCTCTCTGCCTTTTTCTACCAAAAAACTCAGAGATGTATCGAACTAATTCATTGTTCTAGTGTGAAAATACTTCACTCTATTTATAGTGGTTGGTCCATATATTAAGTTGAAATGACATCTTGAATAGATGTGTCTCCATATAGCTGAGCCGACATGAGCTATTATTTCATCTTGCAGGCCAACATAGGAAGAGAATTGTGTGCTTTTCATTGGATGGATATTACTAGATTACATTTGACATAACATTGATTCTTTGACAAATCCTAAGGCTCTCAATGGGAGCCATCCAAAATAAACCTCTTTCTCATGAAACCCATGAAGCAAGGCATTATAAAAATAATTTTATTCTCTTCTTTTAATTATTTACAAAGATCGTTTACATATCATTATGAAGATCGAACCTAGTTACATTTTACAACACTCCCTCTTAACTAGGGAGGTATTCATATTAGTGCTTGGTCATTCTCAATCTGAAGAATTTCTCATAAGAAGAATCAGATTGGTAACCCATTTGTTTAGCATCATATCAACTAGCATTGTTACATAGCAAGCCTTGACTAACAACTCTATCTCTCCACAATATCTGAGCTCAATGTTGGCGAGACCAATGATTTATAGACACACTCATCATTCTCTCTCTCAGAACATACCCCACTTGAGTTCTCAGGGTGTGTTCCGTTAGGAATATTCTTATCTTGGATTCCTAGTCCTCCAAGAATATCGGTCCTCCATGACTACTCTTATCTTAGATGCCCTATCGCATCCTCAAAGAGTATTAGATGCCAAATGATTACCCAATCCTCTCATTTTCTCTTCCTAGGTGAAGACCAGAATGATGTGTCTATCTCTCCCTCTTAATTAGGGGGGACATATTCCAATAAAGGAATGTACTTACCTACACAAGGAATGTACCTAAGCTCCCTCTTGGCTTGGAATTTCCAAGTTTCTTCCAAGTAAGAAACTTGTTTCTACGCTCCCTCTTAATTAGGGACCTACAACAACTCCTTAGGTGGAGATAATGGGACAACCAGTTGCTTTGAATAACTCCTTCCTTCGATGTCATGAATTTCTTTGTCATGAAGTCTTCATCTTTTGGGACTTCTTCATAGGGCACAGGCCATCCATCACTTTCATCCATGAGTCAGTCATGTCATCATTCCTTTCACCAGAAAGTGATCCATCAGTCTACATCTAGTCTTTCTTCATGTTATGCTACCTTCTTCATGTTCTCTTCTTCAGACATTCACAGTTCTTCCCTTGGAAATCCTGCATAAGCTCATCTAGATACTTGTTCAAAATAAGAAATGAACACTTAAATCAGACTTACCTTTGTGATGGTCTTTCATCATGGCATCTTCCTATAAGTGTCAGCATCCTTCATACATGTTGACACATCTCCCAAAGATATCCCTTGTCAAGGGTCTCCATCTTTTTCAGACTTCCATCAGAATCTTCATATCTTTCTGGGAGATTTCTTAGTCAAATATTATTGTTCTTTCGGATGTTTATTGTGTTTACCATGGTTGCATATCTCACGATTTATTCCTTCCTTTATTCACATGTTTCTTTCCCAGGAGCTTCCAATCATAGTTCCTCACTTGTAGTCCACCACCTCATACTTCATATGAGAACATATTATGTTGATTTCATCTAGTGTGAATCATGTCTTCCGACATTCTTTCATAGGAGGAGATTTCTTTCCTTTGATCATGCTTCTCAAAATAGTGCAGTGATCCAATTTACCTGCAACCATACAACATAACTTTATAAAATCAAATACAATCATACATACCTCATTTACCTTTAGGTCATCTAGGCTTCTCTCAGCAACTTCCTTGATTGAAAGGATCTTCAACCCCTTGATCTGCTTCATCTCTTATGTCATCATACCATCATCCCATGAATTCCACAAGTTGGAGTTCTTGATGAAACATTTGCTTCCTCTCTTGGATCGGTGAATCTTCCAATGAAGATTCTGTCAGAGAATCTTGGCGATCTTGCATATCCCTATCCAATAGATGCCTCCTTTTTGACTTGATGTATGATTATCCTTGTCCTGGGTGACTTCTTCCTTTCCTTAATTTTCCAATGAGGTTACCAAGAGCTATATGCTTCATAATTTATTATCAAACATCCTTCATGTTTCCTATGGTGAGGTCACGAGCTCTTATTTCTAATGTTTTTATTCTTCCTTAGACTTCCTTCTTTCATCTTCCTGCATTTCGTTTGTGAAATGGACTTCTTCTCTATTCTTCTAGTTATTGTCCTTCTTAAGCTAAGAACAATCTTTCCTATAATGTTCATAGCATTGAATCTTAGTTATGTTCTTCTTTTCTTTCGACAAAATGTCTGAATCCTTTCATTTGATCCTTCGACATTTTTGCCCTCAACTTGTCTTCTTCTATCTTGCATAGAAACCACAAGTTGTTGAATGGGATAACCTTCTTATCATTATAGACATTGTTACCTTGTTCATCAATTAGTGCATTTAGAACAATGAGGATTATCTCTCTTAGATCTTGCAATTGAGATCTTATGAAGATAACCTGTTATCCTTTGATACCTTCAATTTTTGTAGATCATATCTAAGTGATGTGACCTTCTTTATTGCATCTTTAGAGAATAGTCCTACCGGCCTATCATATATATCTCTTTGATGTCTCGAATACTTCTATATATGGATGAGGGATCTTTGAATGATTACATAAGAATCCCTTGAGGGCTTTGATCCATTCCATGTATTCAAAGGAGACATTTCCATTGATATGTTCAATGACTTGACTTTCTTCGAGGACTATGTCTATCCTCCTTGTCCATGCAATGAATTTCGATGACCCAACCAGCCTATAGATCTCCTTGCAAACACGAAGTCATTTTACCAAATTGATTAACAAATGAAAGATACTTACTTGACATGTGAAGATGAAATCTTCAACTTGATCACTTTGATGATGGTTGAATAAGATGTATTAGTGCTCCTTTTGGATGATCTTATTCCAAATGAAAGGCCCTTCTTCAATGAGAGGAAATTGCTCCTTTTATGATGACAACACCTTTAGATCTAGTTCATTTTGTTGATGGTGATAGATGAGAATGTTTTGCTTCTTCCTCAGATGATCTTCTACAAGGATAAGGAGGGGATCCTTGCTGCAATGATAGGGAGCTTGCCTTATAGCTTTGAAGATGATGATAATTCCTTCTCGCCTTCAAGATACTTTGACTTCTCTTGTAGTGTAGATAAGAAATGCTTCTAGGATTTTGACTCTCTCTAAGATGATATGATCTTCAAATTTAAATTACTTCGGTCTACCTTGCTTTGTAGATAACGTGTTGAGGGTCTTTGTGGTCTTTTGATGATGACTATAGGATCCAAAACTTTTACTGTTGTAAACTGTTTCTTTAATCTAGGGTTTGATTCTTCAATGTAGATCTTGATATTTTTCTTTGATAACCTTCGACTTTCTTTGATGCCTTTCATAAAACTCGATTCTTGAATGTCTCTTTGATTAGATGCCCTTCCTTTCATTTCAACACCTTAACTCTGATACCATGTTGAGAAATCTAGGGCATCAATATTAGTTGATTTCTCTTCTATTGGTGACTGCTTACGAATTGTTTTTACTTGTTTAGATTAGGATCTTCTTTATGTTAAATTCTTAGTGTTCTTCTTCATGAAATAGTAACTGATGCATCAACATAAATAGACAAGAGACACAGCATGTAGGCTATGAGCCAGGGCCAAAACCTCTCACTCTTTGAGGGAAAAAATGCACAAATTCCTCTTATAGAGATTCCAATTGAAGAATACCAAAACCAAGACCCTTGACCTAGTACCCTCTCCAAGACCAAGACACACGTGCTTTTTCCATCTTCTCTTCTTCTCTTCCTCTCTTCCACTTCGATCTTCTTCATAGAATAAACTGAGATCGTCTCTTCTCATGACAACAAACTTTCATGCCATCAAAGATACCTTATTGCACTTGAGGTAACATCGAGACAGAGGTACTGCAAGGTAGTATCTATACTGTGATCATATCCACTTCATAGATTTGAACTTCTTAACTGAGATTATTGCCACTATGATCTGTGCTTTGTTTTTGCCTCTGTGATCCAAAATTTAGAGGGATCTGATTTCCCTTCAACAGCTTACCATTCCAAACTGTCATATCATGTGTCATTGCCCATCCGAACTATAGAGAGAGAGAGAGAGAGAGATTCTAGTTCCCTTTTATGTGATCATATTCATACTTCAAGAAGGACTGAACTATGGCCTTTTATTCCAACTGTATGACTGTGTCTAGGGAACCAGGACAGTCACACTAATCTCCAAGATAATCCAAATTTATCGTTGCTACTGTATACCCAAAATCATAGGGACCCATCCGGACTTCACTCTTCCATCATCGAACTTCTCTCGGCCTTTTTCTACCGAAAAACTCATATATGTATCAAACTAATTCATTGTTCTAATGCGAAAATACTTCACTCTATTTATGGTGGTTGGTCCATATATTAAGCTGACATGACATCTTGAATAGATGTGTCTCCATATAGTTGATTCGACATGAGTTATTATTTCATCTTGCAGGCCGACATAGGAAGAGAACTGTGTGCTTGTTGTTGGAGGGTTATTTTACTAGATTACATTTGACATGACATTGACTCTTTGACAAATCTGAAGGCTCTCAATGATCTGAAAATGGGGCTCTTAGGCTTCTTGTCTAGCTTACAAGAACCTCTCCCACTTCCAAAGCTTGAATTTTCCCAAGTATATTTGATTAACCAATGTGGAATTAAGAAATGCTTGAAAATATGGGTGTATGCTTGTGTTTGTTTTAACTAATTATGTATTGTAAATTAATATGTTGAAATTGATATATAAATGCATATAACAGTAAATAACGCAACAAAGATAATGCAGCAATAAAGCAGACACATAAACAACAATATTAATTTGGAGTTCACCCACAACTCTTGGGCTACGTCTCTGTGAGCACTAGTTAATTCAACTAGGATCTCTGGGATTATGGTATTAGTCTTTTTTACAAGCTCTTGGCCCAACTCCTGTTGTTCTTACACAAAAACAGTGGGTTCAGACACCATTTAATCCCCTTGGCTCTTGAAGCTCTGGCTTTTGGCTCTTGGCTCTTGGCTCTGGCTCTTTGGCTCTTGGTTCTAGCTCTTGGCTCTGACTCTAGCTCTTTGGCTCTGACTCAGGCTCTTGGCTCTGACTTTGGCTCTTGGCTCTGGCTCTCTGGCTCTCTAGCTCTTCGGCTCTGGCTTCTTTCTGCCTTCTGCAACCTTCAGCTCCCTATGTTTTCACTTGAACTTCAAGTGACTCCAAAGACTCCCTCAACTGCTCTTTTTCTTCTACGCTGTCTCAACGCTGCCCGCTTATGCTCGGCTTCAGCAACTCGGCCACCATCAACAATTTAGTAGCCTTGCGCAGTAGCTCTTTGTCTCTCTGTCGCTCTGATCTCTCGGCGCTCTGTTGTTCAACTTTCAGTATTTCAGCAGCAAAAAATAACTTGGACACCGTTCAACAACCTAGCAGCCCTGTGTCTTTCAAATTCATGGCTTAAAAGCCAAATCACGCTGCCTGTTCATTGTCCCTCTCAGGCTTTCTGTCTTCCTGCCACAGTCTGCTCAAATCCCTTCTTTGGCGTTCAATAATCATTGTATACACACTCAGGGGAAGCGACCACCTATTTCGTAACGGAAGGGAGCCATCGATGCTTTGAATACCTTAAAAATAGTCATTCTGTGTTTTACACAGAGAACGCTGCAAAACACAGGAAAATCCGCATACAGCACTACTCCGAAATTCAAAGTTTCATAATTGTGCTTTGTATCCCTATCGGGTCCGCCTGAAATCGCTATCGCATATCACAATTGGCATGTTCCATAGGTTTCCCCTTTGTATTTAAAAGTACACTAAAACACTGCAAATTCCTGCAAAAATGGCCTTAGGGCAGATTTGAAATATTATTCATTTATATTTCGAAACCCTTTCGGGTCCAGTTCCGATTGCAGTCGCAAGTCGCATGGCCCGAGGTCCTTCCCTTTTGGGATCACCGATAGCGATCCACCGATATCGGCAATCGTAGTCGCAAGTCGCATCGGCCCGGGGTCTTCCCTTTGGATTTAAACGATGCAATATTTCGACAATCGCATGTCGCGATGCCTTAAGACCTGTGGTTCCTCCTTTATATAGCCATCTGCCGATGCGATATCAATGGTTCTTAGACCAATCAGAGTGGGCCACGTGGCCCAATCGCGACCTGCCATGTGTCAGCTATGGATTGGCCCGTGAGCCTATAATCAAAATTGTCAATATAGTTCTAATTTTAATGAAATTGCCTCCTTTTCTAAGGACATTGGGCAATTTTCATTTTACAATAACTCCTTCATCCGGAGTACGTTTTCACCCATTCAAGTTGTGTTGGATTTAGAATGAGGAGATCTCTGCAATGAGACTATTTCCAGGAGCAGGCTGTTATTTTCATTTTCCTTTGATTTACAGAGGATTTGTGCCATTTGGCACCTTTCACCTCTTGCATGAAGTCTTTTAGACTTAGAGGTTTATCCAGGATCCATTTTTGGATCACTCAATGGGAGCCATCTAAAATAAACCTCTTTCTTATGAAATCCATGAAGCAAGGAATTATAGAAATAATTTTATTCTATTTTTTTCATTATTTACAAAGATCATTTACATGTCATTATGAAGATCGAACCTAGTTGCATTTTACAACACTCCCTCTTAACTAGGGTGGTATTCATATTGGTACTTGGTCATTCTCAATCTGAAGAATTTCTTATAAGAAGAATCAGATTGGTAACCCATTTGTTTAGGATCATATCAACTGGCATTGTTACATATCTCTGAGCTCAACTCTGGTGAGACCAATGATTTATAGACACACTCATCATTCTCTCTCTTGGATCATACCCCACTTGGGTTCTCAGAGTATGTTTCATTAGGACTATTCTTATATTTGATTCCAAATCCTCAAAGAGTATCGTTCCTCCACGACTACTCTTATCTTGGATGCCCTATCTCATCCTCAAAGAGTATCAGATGCGAAATGATTACCCAATCCTCTCATTCTGTCTTCTTAGGTGAATACCAAAATGATGTGTCTATCTCTCCCTCTTAATTAGGGAGGACATATTCCAATAAAGGAATGTACTCATTCCTACACAAGGAATGTGCCTAAGCTCCCTCTTGGCTTAGGAATTTCCAAGTTTGTTCCAAGTAAGAAACTTTTTTCCAGCTCCCTCTTAATTAGGGACCTACTACAACTCCTTAGGTGGAGATAATGGGACAACTAGCTACTTTGAAGAACTTCTTCCTTCGATGTCTTGAATTTCTTTGTCACAAAGTCTTCATCTTTTGGGACTTCTTCATAAGGCACATATTATCCATCACTTTCATCCATGAGTTACTCATGTCATCATTCCTTCAATCAGAAAGTGATCCATCAATCTACATTTGTTCTTGCTTCATGTCATGCTACATTCTTCATGTTGTCTTCTTCAGAAGGATCTTACATCCTTCTACATGGGTCCTCTAGGAAGACATTCATAGTTCTTCCCTTGACAATCTTGCATAAACCCATCCAGATACTTGTTCAAAATAAGAAATGAGCACTTAAATAAAACTTACCTTTGTGATGGTATTTCATCATGACATATTCTTGTAGGTATCAACATCCTGCATACATGCTGACACATCTCCCAAAGGTATCCATTGTCAAGGGTCTCCATCTTTTTTAGACTTCCATAAGAGTCTTCATATCTTTCTGGGAGATTTCTTAATCAAATCTTCTTGGTCTTTCGGATGTTGATTACCTTTATCGTGGTTGCATATCGCACAATATACTCCTTTTCTTCACATGTTTCTTTCCCATGAGCTTCCAATTAGAGTTCCTCAATTGTAGTCAACCAGCTCATACTTCATATGAGGACATATTATGTTGATTTCATCTAGTGTGACTCATGCCTTCCGACATTCTTTCATATGAGGATATTCCTTTCCTTTGATCATTCTTCTCAAAATAGTGCAGTGATCCAAGTTACCTGCAACCACGCAACATGACTTTATAAAATTAAATACAAACATACATACCTCATTTACCTTTAGTTCATCTAGGCTTCTTTCAACAACTTCCTTGATTGAAAGGATCTTCAACCCCTTGATCTTCTCCATCTCTTATGTCATCATACTATCATCCCATGAATTCCACAAGTTGGAGTTCCTAATGAAAAAATTTCTTCCTCTCTTCGATCGGTGAATCTTCTAGTGAAGATTTCATCAGAGAATCTTGGGGATCTTGCATATCCCTATCTAACAAATGTTTCCTTTTTTACTTGATGTATGATGAGCCTTATCCTGTATGACTTCTTCCTTTCCTTAATTTTCCAATGATGTTCCCAAGAGATATATCCTTCATAGTTGATTACCAGACATCCTTCATGTTTCCTATGGTGAGGTCAAAAGCTCTTACTTCTAATGCTCTTCTTCTTCCTTGGAATTCCTTCTTTTAGCTTCCTCCACTTCTTCAGTGAAATGGACTTCTTCTCTATCCTTCATGTTATTGTCCTTATTAAGCTAAGGACAATACTTCCTGTAATGTTCATAGCATTGAATCTTAGTTATGTTCTTCTTTACTTTCGAAAATATGTCAGAATCTTTTCATTTGATCCCTCAACATTTTTTCCCTCAACCTGCCTTCTTCTATCTTGCATAGAAACCACAAGTTGTTGAATGGGATAGCATTCTTATCCTTATAGACATTGTTACCTTGTTCATCAGTTAGTTCATTTATAACAATGAGGAATATCTCTCCTAGATCTTGCACTTGAGATCTTATGAAGATAACCCTTTATCCTTTGACACCTTCAATTTGTGTAGATCAGATCTAAGTGATGTGACCTTATTTATTGCATCTTCAGAGAATAGCTTTACCAGCCTATCATACATATCTCTTTGATGTCTCCAATACTGCTATATAGGGATGAGAGATCCTTGACTGATTACATAAGAATCCCTTGAGCCCTTTAATCCTTTCCATGTATTCAGAGGAGACCTTTCCATTGATATGTTCAATGACTTCACTTTCTTCAAGGACTATGTATATCCTCCTTATCCATCCAAATAATTCCGACGACCCAACGAAATTATAGATCTCCTTGCAAACACGAAGTCATTTTACCAAATTGATTAAAGAATGAAAGATACTTACTTGAAAAGTGAAGATGAAATCTTCAACTCTATCACTTTGATGATGGTTGAAGAAGATGTATTAGTTCTCCTTTTGGATTATCTTCTTCCAAATAAAAAACCCTTCTTCAGTGAGAGGAGATTGCTCCTTTTATGATGACAATGCCTTTATATCTAGCTCTCTTTGTTGATGGTGATTGATGAGGATGTTTTGCTGCTTCCTCGGATGATCTTCTACAAGGATAAGGAGGGGATCCTTGCTGCAATGATAGGGAGCTTACCTTATAGCTTTGAATATGATGATAATTCCTTCTCACCTTCAAGATACTTTGACTTCTCTTCTAGTGTAGATCAGAAATGCTTCTAAGATTTCGACTCTCTCCAAGATGATGTGATATTCAACTTTAAATTAATTCAAGCTACCTTGCTTTGTAGATAACTTGATGAGGGTCTTTGTGGTCTTTTTATGATGACTATAGGATCCAAAACTTTTGTTGTTGTAGACTGCTTCTTCGATCTAGGGTTTGATTCTTCAATGTAGACCTTGATCTTTTTCTTGGATAACCTTCGACTTTCTTTGATGCCTTTCTTGAAACTCGATCCTTGAATGTCTCTTTGATTAGTTTCCCTTCCTTTGATTTCATCATCTTAGCTCTAATACCATGTTGATAAATCTAGGGCATTAGTATTAGTTGATTTCTCTTCTATTAGTGACTGCATGTGAATGCTTTTTACTTGTTTAGATTAGGATCTTCTTTATGTTATATTCTTAGTGTTCTTCTTCATCAAACAGTAACCAATTCATGAACATCAATAGAAAAGAGACACATAATGTAGGCTAAGATCCAGGGCCAAAACCTCTCACTCTTCGAGAGGAAAACCCGCACAAATTCTTCTTGTAGAGATTCCGATTAGCGAATACCAAGACAAATACCCTTGACCTAGTAGCCTCTCGAAGACTAAGACACGCGTCCTTTTTCCATCTTCTCTTGTTATCTTCCTCTCTTCCACTTCGATCTTCTTCATAGCATAAACTGAGATCATCTCTTCTCATGACGATGAAATATCATGTCGTCAAAGATACCTTACTACACTTGAGGTAACATCGAGACAAAGGTATTGCAAGGTAGTATCCATACTAAGATCATATCCACTTCATAGATCTAAACTTCTTAACTGAGATTACTACCACTGTGATCTGAGCTTTGTTGCTACCTCCGTGATTTGAAGTTTATAGGGATCTGATTTCCCTTGAACACCTTACCATTACAAACTGTCATCTCATGTGTCACTACCCATCCAAAGTATAGAAAGAGATATCTGAGTTCCCTTTTCTGTGATCATATTCATACTTCAAGATGGTCTGAACTGTGGCCTTTTATTCAAACTATATGATTGTGTTTAGGGCACCAATCATACTCGATAATCTCCAAGATAATCCTATCTTCTTGCTGCTACTATATACTTTAAATCATCGGGACCCATTCGAACTTCACTCTGCCATCATCAAACTTCTCTCTTCCTTTTTCTATTGAAAAAATTAGAAATGTATCAGACTAATTCACTATTCTAATGCGAAAATCATTCACTCTATTTGTAATGGTTTGTCCATATATTAAGCCAACATGACATCTTGAATATATGTGTCTCCATATAGCTGAGCCGACATGAGTTATTATTTCATCTTGCAGGCTAGCATAGGAAGAGGATTGTGTGATTGTCGTTGGAGGGATATTTTAATATATTTCATTTGACATGAAATTAACTCTTTGACAAATCCTAAGGCTCTCAATGGGAGCCATCTAAAGTAAACCTCTTGTTCATGAAACCCATGAAGAAAGGCATTATAAAAATCATTTTATTCTCTTCCTTTCATTATTTACAAAGATCATTCACATGTCATTGTGAAGACTGAACCTAGTTACATTGTACAACAACTACAAGGGCTTGGAGAATTCATATCTAATTTTGAATCAACTACTTGTGCACTCAATGCTTTACCTTCAGAATGGAGTAGTTTTTTTACCAACATTTATTCAAGAAAGGATACTCCAAACTTCGATTATCTATGGGCTTTGTGTATTATAGAAGAAACAAGATTGAAAGCCAAGGATGACACTGAACCCAACAATGAAAAGTCTCAAGGATTTGTTGCTATATCAAAGAAGAAGTTCGGAAATTTTGGAAGATTTGGACCTCGTCGAAAGTGCAACAACAACAATGAGCCATATGGAGGCTGAGACATGTCCAATGTACAATGCTTTGGATTTAATGAGTATGGAAACTTTAGAAGGGATTGTTCCAAGGATCCTCAAAACAGGAAGAACAATAAGAGGAAGGAAAGAAGTGGAGCTCACATTATTCAAGAAAATGAAGAACCTAAAATGAAACCAAAGAATGAAGATCATAAGGATCTATATTATTGAAGAAATCCACTACTACTGGGTCTGCTAGTAATTTGTTTTCTCTTTCATTGGAAAAAGGCAGTTAGAATAGCATATGCAGTTACATTTATAGAAAAGTCTTGGATTCTACAAGTTGTAGCATCATGAAAAAAGGCATAAGGCATTAGAAGAGTTAGAATCTACATAGTCAATTACATTTTATTATAAGTGGTCATCTGAACATCTAACAAGAGAAAGGATAAAAGGATTTGGACCATCTAGCACTTCAAAGTTCATGTAACAACTACATCGTGTCCTAATGATCTGGAAGTTGTCATTTAGTAGAAAAGGAACCACTAGCAAATCCATTAAGCAGAAAAAAGAACAATATGCAACATCATAGAAGGTTCATAAGTGTATGGAAGAATCAAAGTATCCTGCAGGAGTATATTTCACTAGAATATTATTGAAGCAGCATCGAAAGCAGTATATAATTTTGAAGGTGCAAAGATAGTCGAGTTGTTGCATGAAGATATACTTGGAGCATTTCTCGTCTTAAGGAAGGAGTCTCATCATATAAATCATCTTCATGGAAAGTTAAAGAAATGGTTTCTTCAAGGAATATTGAAGGGAGAGTTGGATGCAGAACTATATTGGAAACATTAGCATGGTTGTTTTGATTATTTTAGAAAGTTAAGAATCTTCCATATGGTTATTCGATATATAGTAGCATGAAAGATGGGTAGAACACATGATGATATTGAAAAACATATGAAATCTTCTCTTGAATAACCTAAGGAAGATAATAATGATAACTTCAAAGGGAGCTAGAAGCACGAAGTGGCTTGAATGATCCTATAGTTTGAAATTTGGAAAGTAGCTTCACTTGTTCCGATGATGAGAAAATATGTTTGGATATGGTATGAATTCCCGAAAGAATATATGGTGGAAGTGTGTACATTATAGAGGTAGGAAAGGGATCAATTTGATATAGGAAGTCATGAGATAGTTTGTTGATCACTTGATGGTATAATGGATTCTATGTTGATCTAGATGAAGTTCACTTTCCCCAGATGGATAGAGAGAGCTACAATTAAGCTCTACATTGGTTGGTTTGATAGTATAATTTTGATAACATAGATACTAAAATTAATGGTTAATGGAAAGTGATATAAAAGGTTGATGGAAAAACCATGTCACAAAGATAGATTATGAAAGAGTTTGGCTCCATAAAATGTTTGACATCTAAGAAGGTCGAAGATCAGGTATGATGTGAAGTGAGATAAGAGCCTTGCAACTACAACTAAGATCTCCACGAAAGAACCACTGGCTGATGATTCAGACAAGCTAAGGTTTATGGTTGTGTCTCCCTGGTTAAGAAGGATTATGGATCTCCTCCTTGGTTGAGAGGGAGTGATTATGGACACTGTATTCTCCATGTGTCATGCACTAGGCTAGGACTAATAGTTGTAAGTCTAATGAAGGAACTGATAGGGAGAATGGAGGATTGGATAAGCATCTAAGACAGATACTCCTTGAGGATTTGAAATCCAATATAGTAAGTAGTCTCATGGACCAATACTCTTTAAGGATAGGACAAGGTATCCAAGATAAGAGTAGTTGAAGAGGACCAATATTCTTTGAGGATTGGGAATCCAAGATAAGAATAGTCTTATAAGGACATACTTGGTGAACATCCAGATGTGGTATGTGCCTTGAGAGGCGATGGTGGTGGCGTCCAAATGTATACCTCCCAACATTGTGCTCTAATCTAGTGGAGAGTTAGAGTTTGTTAGTCAAGGCCTTGCTATATTGCAATTTGACGATGTTGGTTATGATACTGATGTTTGATGATGTCTTATCAATACAAACTCTTCGTATGAGAATATTTCAATTTGAGAGTATCCTTGTACTTGGTTGTGTAGCTATGAATACCTCCCTAGTTAAGAGGGAGTGTTGGAAAATGTAACTAGGTTCAGTCTTCATAATTATCATTGTACTTGTATCATCTTGTATTTCATGAAAAAAAAAAAGACAAATAATTTAATATCATTATTATTTCATTAGTCAAGCATGTTCTTCATGATTCTAGGGTTTATTGATTCAATCTATTGTACTTAAGTCAAGTTCCATTTGAACTTCTCAAAGAAAGAAGAAAAATAATTTTATTTGAGTAAAAATAGTCAATTTTGTCCCGACGAGACCAAGTTGGCCCTAGAAGAGACCTATTCAACCCCTTGGATGTGTATAAATATAGTGCAACCCGACCTCATTTGGATCATAATTATCAACTTAGATTTTTGTGCCAATAAGAGAGATAAATCAATGGAAATGTCTAGCAAGAAGAGTGAAATTCGAGGGAGAGAGAGAGAAAATGTCAAAGGAGAGAAAATTTTTCTACATGCATGAAGATTCCACCCTAATTTTTATCACACGTGCAAAGGTTCAAACCTATTGTAGGGGCCAAATTTTTTCAAAAGTGTTGTATTTCTGAAAATCAGAGTTTGACCAAAATTTGAAGAGTTTTGACTATTGTTGACTTAGTTAAGGAAGGTTGGAAGGAGGGTTGAATTGGGTCTTATGGGAGGTCTTGGTCTTGGTTTTTAGGTCTTGGATTTCTCACTTTGATCTGATTCTATAAGAAGAAACGATTGGTTCGTTTTTCCCCCTTGTGGGGTTTTTCCCTGGCTTGGAGCCTATATCTTGTATTCATTGTCTTTTGTGATCTTCATTATTTATATTTTGGTAATTGGTTGATGAAGAGAACATAATAAAAGTAATAATAAGCCAACATATATTCACAAGAAATTATCAAGTAAGAGAAATCAACCCTAATTAGTTGCCCTAGTGATTTCTCAGCATTACTCTTATGATAACAATTCATTTATGATATTGAGTAAGTGCAAGGTTCCACATAAGATCAAATTGGAATGGTTAAATCATTCTTTAATTCGAAAATTTTTCTTTGTACTCAAAAATTCATATCATCTTGTATTTTCAAATATGACAACTCCAAGAATTAAAAAGATGTGAATAGATTACAAGAAAAGGAAAAATGTAGCACACATTTTCATATATATATATATATATATATATATATATATATATATATATATATCAATTAATTATTAATATTAATAATTAGTATAAACATAATAATTATTATTAGGAAAGGACATGTCCAAAACGATATGACTATTCATGAAAGGGCATCCCACCTAGGTATACATACGAGGCCCTCATTGTACAATCAATATCATTGATTCATAAATTTTATATATACATTATTACTCCTATAAATTGATTTTTCTAGTATATTCCAAGTATTCTAGATCATTTGACCCATGAGCCATATTTGACTATCATAGAAATACTTTGAAATGGTAGCATAAAGGCCTTCTTTGCATCAAGACTACTCCCATGGCATACCAACTCACATTTGTCTCCACCTTAAAGGGTTGTTGTAGGTTTGATAATATGAGAAACATTTCTTGGTTGATTTTTTTCTCAACTCTTCAAAAGCAATTTGCTAACCCTTCCCCTAATGGAAGCTCTTGCTATTGGAATATAATCCTAACATCTACATTTGCTTTTTAGCCTACGTATCCTTGACTTAGCCACATGCACTAAAAATCATGTTCACACTTGGTTTTTGGTAAACTAGCTCGGTGGACCAACTTTCCCTTGTTTTTTTCCTTTAAAGGCTTATTATTATGGAAATATTGGTCTAACCACTTTCCTAAACCATTTATACATCTAAGTTCATGTTCACACCTAACCACACCTCATCCACTTGAGTTATTTGAGGAATGGTGCCCCACATGAAGATTTCCCCTTAAATCAAGGGATTTGGTCCCCCAGGCCATTTTAGCATGTTTTAAAGTTTCCTTCCTTGGGAAATGTGCCCCTCCTCATGTAGAATTTTCTCTACAAATCAGCTAGCTCACTGATATCATGTAGAAATTTCACCTATAGATCAAACTGATATAAGCAATGTACTAAAGCATAATACTAGATCTACATCTACCATAAACTTGCGGAAGCTAATCATCCATGAGAAACATCAAGCATGAACACATATAACTGATAAGAAGGAATCAATCACACATAACTCAAAATATATCACTGGGGAAAGCACCAGCATAAAACCCCAACACTGTATTATCAATCAAGTGGAGATCCTCAACAACATACAAAAGGAATCAGCTGAAAAGCTATCCTACTCTCTCTGCAATACCTCTGCTGCTCATAGACAAGCAAAGGCCTCTATCTAACCTTTGGTATGCCCTCCAAGCCTCCTATTTCTTTGCGCAATTTTGATTGGGGTCCAGTGCAGCCACTTGTGTGAATTGGCCTCTTCACACACTCACTAACCTCTGATCCAACTACGCAGTCCTGAAGGAGATAAATCCTTCTCATGGATGAGCTTCCTTTATAGGAAAAATATTCATCCAACTGATAGTACATTGTCCCTTCTCTGATATCAACTGGGTCTCTGTTTGAACTGACATGCATGAGTTATCCATGAGTGAATACTCAATTATCTGAAATACAGTAGTTACATGCATGCAAGCATTAACTAACTGAACTCTCATTAATTTAACAAACTGTTAAATTAATCTAACTGGAC
This sequence comes from Pinus tabuliformis, assembly GCA_031772625.1. Lineage (NCBI taxonomy): Eukaryota > Viridiplantae > Streptophyta > Pinopsida > Pinales > Pinaceae > Pinus > Pinus tabuliformis. Next base: position 1,454,532,317 of record CM062819.1, on the reverse strand, counting down.
TTGACTTAGTTAACTGAGCCAACTAATTACAACTCATCCTTATCTCTTTAACTGATGGATAAATTCCTCAATTAATAGATAAATTGTTGCATGTCCTCACATAGACTTCAAGTTTGATTTTCCTTAACTAATTAACTCAAGATGAATTAATTAATTAATTTTCAAACTGCTGTTAATATCAAATTCGAATTTTACTTCCTATTTTTAGTCCAGGGACTGACTAAAATAGGAATCCATCCTAAACTGTTAAAAATAGAATGCTATTTTTAGCACTTCCATTTTTCATTCCTTGTTGCTCAATCCCAAACTACTATTTATAGCAGTGCTATTTTTAGCACTTCTATTTTTAGAATTTCTTGTTGCTATTTTCAACACCTCATGCTTTCCTCATGGCTGATATTTGGCATAGGTTGTCTTGAGTCATTGTTGCTATTTTAGGCCTCCCTTTAGCTTTTCTTAGCCTTTTCTAGTTTTTTACTAGTTTTTTCCTAGTTTTCTAGATTCGGCAATTTCTATATAACCACCTCCCTTTGGGATTAGAGGTTTGGTTGCTCATGTATTACTATTGTTCATTAATTTAATACATTGATTTTATGGAGAAATATTTTTCTCTCCTCTCTTGAATATCAGCAAATTACTTGTGTTTAATTTAACTAGAATTCTAGATCTATTGGAGTTTCCGCAAGAATTCTACATGGTATCAGAGCTAGTCCGAATCTAGTGGATTGTACACAGTTTTATTTACAGGTATAGATCATAGGGAGGTGCATAAAGAAGCAATGGATCATCTTTCTCAGCCCACAAAACTCGTTCTAAATCCTTTCAATTACTTCGAATGGAAGACAGAGATCACTCTGCTCCTCCGAAGCAAAGGGCTTTATAGGGTAACAATGGGAACGGACACTGAACCGAATTTTGCAGTGGATAAGATCAAGTATTTCAATAAATTAGATGAGGCAATTGGGCTAATATGCCTATCAATTTCCAGAGAACTCTTTCATGTCAGCGGAGCCACTACTCCCGATGCGGTCTGGACCACATTGGAAGGACTACTTAGCAAGCAGGATGAAATGAGAGTGCATCAACTAGAGAATGAACTCATATCCCTTAGTCCAACTCACTGCAAGAATACTTCACCAAGTTTAAATCCCTCCTCGTTGAACTTGATGCATGTGGAGTCAAGAAAGTAGAAGATCAACTCATCCTTTTGATTCTCTTGAAATTAGGCCCTGAATATTTCGTATTTGTATCGTCTTTTCAAGCATCTAAATTGACTCAGGAAAAATGGAAAATGCCTCCATTGAATGACTTCATTACAACATTGACTCAAGAGAAAGATAAGTTATTCCAAATGGGTGCCATCAAGCATTCAAGAACCATGCACTTGCGGCTACTGATGCTCCAAAGAGTAATGGAAGAGACAAGAAAAAAGGGAAGGGTAAATTTAATGAATCGAAGAAGGAGAGACCCGTACAATATTCAGGGAGCTCTTCTTTGCCTAAGGGTAAGAAGAAGAAGGAAAGAACACTTTGCAGCGACTGTTCCAAAGGTTTTCATCCCGAAGAAAATTGCATGAGGAAAACAATCGATGAGATGGCTAAGCAATTGCAGTAGCACAATCTCACCATGCCCGAGAATGCAAAGAAGAAGGATGATAATAGAACGGGATATGGGAGAGGGAGAGAATGAGATGGTCATGTTTTAATGGTTGTCACATCCATTCCAGTAGCTCGGATCCTTGATTCAAGTGCATCAAACCATATGGCTGCATCAAAAGATGAATTTTCCTCCATCGAAGAAAGCACCAGATCCCCAATTTACTTGGGAGATGCCACACCCGCAAAGGTGTGCAGAGAAGGAATTGTAGACCTTGAAGGGGGCTGCTTCACAAATGTGCTTCATGTTCCCTCGTTGTCCGCAAATATTCTCTCAATATATCAGTTCACTCATTCCGGCTTTGGAAGGAAGGTGGAGTTCACTCCAAACTCCGCAGTGATTACCGACATTTCCACGGGCTCACAGCTTGCACATGAATTGCAGATCACGGTTCTCATTTGTATTTCTTCTCCAACTTTGTTCCTAAATCTATTAGCACTGTATTTCTGTCACAATCTAATGATATCAGCAGGTTATGGCATGAAATATTTGGCCATCTAAACTATAATTACTTGCATCAACTCACAAGAAAAACATGGTAGAAGGATTGCCCGCTACTAAATTTACAAGCGGTGTATGTCAAGGATACATTCTTGGCAAGCATCCGGAGAAAAATTTTGACAAAGGGAAGGCACAGGGAGCTTCTTCACCTATTGGGCTGATTCACAGTGACACCACGGGCCCATTCCCACAACCTTCAATCAGTAAGGCTCGATATGTACTCACCTTCATAGATGATTTCTCTCGCTTTACTTAGGTATTTTTTCTAAAATTAAAATCGGAAGTATTTGAATGCCTTATAGAATTTAAAGCACTTGCTGAGAATGAGTCTGGGTGTAAGATTAAGATACTCCGTACTGATAATGGGGGGGAGTATGTCAACAAAGATGTGCAACAACTTTGTATTGATGCAGGTATACAACTACAACACACAGTGCCATATACACCACAACAGAATGGTGTCGCAGAGAGGAAAAACCAGTCGTTAAAAGAGATGGCCAATTGTATGCTACAGTCCAAATCATTAGCTCCTAAGCTATGGGCTGAAGCTATTAATTGTGTAGCATACATTCAAAACCACATTCCTCACAAAGCACTCAAAGGCACCACTCCATTTGAATGTTGGACCGGTAAGAAACCGAAAGTGTCGCACTTTCGCATTTTTGGTTCACGAGCATGGGCTCACATTCTGACAGATAAGAGGAAGGATTTGGAGCCTTAAAGTGTTGAATGTATCTTTGTTGGATATACTGACAGTGTCAAAGGATATAGATCGTTGGACTCTCACACTGAAAATTTCCTTGTAGCTTGAAGTGTTATGTTTGAAGAAGAATCACTACATGATTTTTCAGCAGACCCTGCCGAGGAACCGCTTGTTGCCACTGATGAGGAGGAGTCTGAAACTTCTTCAAGCACTTCAGAGCAACCATCAGAGAAGCCTCTTGGGTCTGATTCATAGGATGAGGAGCAGGTCATGGCTGCTCCAACTTAGCTGCCAACTTGGGTAGAGAAAACCCTGTAAGATGCGGGTGAACTAGTCGGTGATCCTGCGGATGCGAGAAGGACTAGATCACAGTTTTTTGGGGCTCCTCAAGCCTTGGCTGCCACCGAACCATTGCTTCCCATACATTTCTATATGACACTTGGTTCAGATCCACAGTCACACTCTGAGGCTACTGGAAACCTGCTTTGGGAGGCTGCCATGGATGAAGAGTACTTTGCTCTCATGGAAAACAACACATGGGACTTGGTTCCACTTCCGAAAGGAACAAAGCTTGTTTTATGCTGATCGATCTATCAAACAAAGATTGTTGAAGATGATGAGTTCAGCAAGTAAAAAGCTCAACTTGTTGCAAAAGGATACTCATAGGTACATGTCATAGACTACACAGAGACATTTGCACCTGTTACAAAAATGGACTCCATTCGACTAGTTTTAGCCATTACTGCTTCTCGTAAATGGGAAGTTCATCACATGGATGTGAAGAGTGCATTTCTTCATGGAGATCTAAAGGAGGAGATATATATGGATCAGCCATAGGGATACATTTAGAACTCTTCCCTCGTTTGCAGATTAGAGAAATCTTTGTATGGCCTAAAACATGCTCCCAGAGCTTGGTATGCAAAGATGGATTCTTTCCTGCTTTCCATTGGATTCATTCGATGCAAATCTGATCTGAATGTTTATTTGATGCAACATGATGATTCCCTTATGCTGATCATACTTTATGTAGATGATTTACTGATGACAGGGAACATTACTTTAGCTATTGATTCGGCAAAATCAGCATTGCACGATCGATTTTCCATGACAAATTTGGGACTATTGCACTACTTTCTTGGTCTTGAAGTTTCTCAGTGTACTTCAAGATCAAGATGGCACAGTATAAGTATGCATCAGATCTACTTTTCCGCTTTCAGATGATAGAATGCAAGCCAGCAACATCTCCCTTTCTTTCATGGATCAGATTTAAGGATGCGGGTACTACACCTTTGGTGGACAGTACACTGTATTGACAGTTGGTTGGGAGTTTGTTGTATCTTACTCACACCTGACTTGATATATCTTTTGCAGTAGGAGTTTGTTCCAGATATATGTAGGAGCCCCATGAGCTTCACTGGAAAGTTGCAAAGAGAATCCTTAGATATGTGAAAGGTACTTCTAGTTTTGGTATCTTTTATGCTACAGATTGCCCACTTTCACTGATTGGGTACACAGATTCTGATTGGGTTGGCGATGGTATAGACCGCAAGTCCACCTCTGGTTATGTTTTCAGATTTAGTTCAGGGCCTTTTTGCTGGTCTAGCAAGAAGCAATCCATGATTGGTTTATCTACAGTCGAGGCAGAGTATAGAGGTGCAGTGAATGCAACTACACAGGTTGTTTGGTTGTAGGGGCTTCTCTCCGAGTTTGGTATTCAGTATCCACTTCCGACTGTCATATTTTGTGACAATCAAGGGTCCATTCAGATATCGATTGATCCAGTTTAGAGGCAGAGGACCAATCACATCGATATTCACATGCATTACATCCGCGAGTTGATCTGTGACCGAGTCATATCACTGCAGTACTGCCCCACTGAGCAGCAGGTTGCAGACATCTTCACCAAGTCTTTCACTGAAAATAAATTTTCAAAACTGAGAGCTATTCTTGGAGTGGTGGAGATAGCTGAGTAGGTCCTTTTGGCCACTTAGCCCTTTTTTCCTCTTTTTTTTTTGGGGGGGGGGAAGGGGTTCCCACAAGGTTTTCCCTCTTTCTTCATTTTATGAGAATATTTTATTTATTGTACTTGAGTACCTAACATGGCATCTTGGCCGGGACTCAGTTTAGATAAGTGAGTTAGGATGAAGGAGGGTGTTGGAATATAATCCTAACATCTACATTTATTTTTTAGCCTAAGTATCCTTGGCTTAGCCACATGCACTAAAACTCATGTTCACACTTGCTTTTTGGTAAACTAGCTCGATGGACCAACTTTCCCTTGTTTTTTGCCTTTAAAGGCTTAATATTATGGAAATATTGGTCCAACCACTTTCCTAAACCATTTAGACATCTAAGTGCATGTTCACACCTAACCACACCTCATCCACTTGAGTTATTTGAGGATTGGTGCCCCACATGAAGATTCCCCCTTAAATCAAGGGATTTGGTCCCCCGGACCATTTTAGCATGTTTTAAAGTTGCCTTCCTTGGGAAATGCGCCCCTCCTCATGCTTTCCTCGTGGTTGATAGTTGGCATAGGTTGTCTTGAGTCATTGTTGCTATTTTAGGCCTCCCTTTAGCTTCTCTTAGCCTTTTCTAGTTTTTTACTAGTTTTTTCCTAGTTTTCTAGATTTGGAAATTTCTATATAACCACCTCCCTTTGGGACTTATGGAGAAAATTCTTTCTCTCCTCTCTTGAATATCAACATATTACTTGTGTTTAATTTAACTAGAATTATAGATCTATTGGAGTTTCTGCAGGAATTCTACACTTGCCACTTCCTATTATGGTGTGGAGTGGTGCAAATATTGTTTAAACTGAAGCTATGAATTTTATCAAGTGTAGTGTTGCCCCAACATAACTCCTAATTTAGAAACATTTGAAAATACTAACCACTACATGATGACCTACATCTTGGCAGGATCTATCTTAAGCTTCCCTCCCCCAATCAAATAGCCTAAATACATCATATACTTTTCCATTTAAGTTAAAATTCCAACGTTTTTAAACCATGGCATCAACAATCAAATATCATAACTTCAAAAAACATGAAAGAACACTTTGAAATGCAAAAGTGGTGATGAGTCATCACTCTTTCTTATTTAAGGTTAAAATTTTAACATTTTCCAACCATGTCATTGAAGACCAAATAACACAACTATAAAAAACTTTAAAAATTAGCATGTAAAGTAGATACTGGTTCTAACAAGAGCAATTTACTTTTTTGATGTTAAATTTATAGCTCATTTGAAATTTTAGCCTAAAACAACTTGATCCCTTTTCAGCAGAGCATTGAGATTGCAACATTCTTTAAATATGCTTTATAAAAAAAAACACTTTTAAAAAGAATGGAAGTATAACATAGATTTTTTAAATTCTTCTAATGAAAAAAACACAAATATTTTGATTTAAAAAAATAAATAAATCAAACTAAATATTAAAAAAAACTCTTTTCAAAAAAATATATAAAACAAATTGTTCTCTCTCTCTCTCTCTCTCTCTCTCTCTCTCTCTCTCTCTATATATATATATATATATATATATATAGTTAAAAAGAAGGGGTGGTAGGAGTGAGAGAGGTATTTTATGGCCCCAAGGAATTTAAATTTGTAGGGTATTCATGCCGCTTGTGATGCAAGACAAATAATCAAGTTAAAGCTTATGCCCTCTACCAGGGGATTTAATTAAGAAAAGAAAATTAGATAGCTTCTCTCATTGTTTTGGGAGACTCCCTCTTTATTTACGATTTGGTGAAGGGCTCCTCTCTGAGGAAAAAAACATTAAAAAGTCTTATGAAAAAATTAGGAAACCAACAAAAGGGTTCTCTTCAATATCATATTTCCATGTTCTTCGTGATTTCAATAAAGATATGGACTTATGTGCTAATGAATGGTGTAAATTAAGATTGGGAGATTTAAAAAAAAAATGGTTCAATCAAACTCTCTCCTATTTCTTAGAGCTACATAGATTGGCATTGTACAATTATGAAGGATTGCATTATCAATCAATAATAGTATGACATGTGAAAAAAATCTCGTGGGTCAATTTTGTAAAGTATATATGTACAAAACCTCATTTTTTGTTGTTCATTTGGAGTCCTTTTAGAAAATTTTGTAATTTTGCTAAATAAGAGGGTTCAATTTTTTTTTGAAGATATAGTTATGTACTACCTGACATATTTGTTGCAATCCAAACACAAACTACATATAAATACAATATTTTCAATCTAAATAATAATAATAATAATAATAAATAAATACAAATACAAATACAAATACAAATAAAAAACTTTGAAAAACACCATAATAAAAATTAAAATTAAAAAACAAAACACAAACTGAAATAATTAAAACAAAACCAAATAAAACGCATGCATAGAAATTGACGTTAGATTATATATAAAGAAGGGGTGGCAGGAGAGGAGAGGAGAAGAAAGGTACTCTATGGCCCCAAAGAATTTAAAGTTGCAGAGAATTCATGTGGTTTAGGATGCATGACAAACAACCAAGCTAAATCTTATGTGCTCTATCATGAGATTTAGTTAGCCAAAGAAAATCAAGCAGCTTCTCTCACTGTTTTGGGAGACTCCCTCCTTATTTAACATTTGGCAAAGAGCTCCTCTCCGAGGAACAAAACATTAAAAAGACTTATGAAAAGAATTAGTAAACCAATGGGAGAGTTCTCTTCAATATCATATTTCCATGTTCTCCGTAATTTCCATAAAGATGTGGACTTATGTTCTAATGAAGGGTGTAAATTAAGATTGTAAAAATAAATGGTTGAATCAAGCCTCCTTCTATTCATTAGAGCTCAATGGATTGACGTTGTACAATTATGAAGGATTGCATTATCAATCAATAATAGTATGACATGTAAATTTGATTTTCTAGTGGGTTAGTTTTGTAAAGTATATACCTACAAAACCCTATTTTTTGTTGTTCATTTTGGAGTCCCTCTATAATAATTTATAATTTTGGTAGATAAATGGGCTCAAGGATTTTTTTTGAAAACACAGTGATGCACTACTTGACATATTTGCTACAATTCAAACATAGTCTTACTTATAGCTACAAAATTCCTATTCTTATTTAAAAATTAAAAATTAAGAAAAACAAAAAAACAAAAGTTAAAATAAATATAAATAAAAAAAACATTGAGAAACGCCATAATAAAAATAAAAAATAAAAACAATCACATAAACTAAAACAATTAAAACAAAACACATGATGTATTTTTTAAAATTGATTTTTATTGTATGTACGTATGGTTATTTTATACGTGGTTAAGGCAAAGTATATTGTAATTAATTTGGGTTAAAATGCTTTGATTCTTAATTAATTTGCAAATTTTTAGAAACTATTTTCAAAGTTTATTAAAGTTTTGTTAAATTAAATATTAAACCTATTTTTCAAATTTTAAAAAACTATTTCCAAAGTTTATTTAAGTTTCGGTAAAATTAAATGTTAAACTTATTTTTTTAGAAATTGAAAATTATTTTTTGAATTTTTAAAATTTGAATTTCTAATTTTTTATTGGTGGATGACTAATTTTATATGGTTTAAAATCAATTTTTTCATAATGAAAATTTGTTAAAAAAAAAACCTCCAATGCCAAGTGTCTTCATAAATTAATTATCCAAAAAAAAATCCAATAGATGGACTTTTTCCATAGTTAATATTTTATTTTCCAAATATATATATGGATTTTTCTATAATTAATATTTTCTTTCCCTTCGTTATCATACTTTTTCTAACGATAAATATTTATTAACCTATAATCACTCCTTGTTTCTTTTCTAGTAATTGTTGTATTCTTTCTAATAACAACATTTTTTTTTCTAATAACAATGTTTTTCACCTTTTTCCATTAATATACTCTATTAATCATAATATTCTTTTATTATTTAATTACTTAATTATTGCTAACCCTTTTTTCATAAAAGTATATTATCATGTAGCAATAGATTATTAGCAATTTAATTCCCCCTCCACCAAGATTGTGGTGTTTAAATCATGCAGTTGACATACCTAAGTGAATGATTCACTCATAAAAAATCTCTATTTTTTTATAAGAAAAAGGTACTAAGTGTTACATATTTTACTTATTAAATATAAATGTTTACTTATTATTTGTTGTTATTATTTTAGTTTGGTTTTATTTTAGTGATTTTTTAAAAATGGTTTTAATTTTTGTTATTATATGTAACTTTTTTGAAAATATGTTTTTATATAATTGATTTAATTTAATTTTTATCTTATTTGAGAGCACTTTCTTTTATACACATGTGGTGGTGAGAACCCAACTCTTTCTTTGTAATTCCTGGATCTACTAAATGAAGTAATCAAAATGAGAAGCGGATTAATATTTTAGATAGATATCTTGATCGACATATCTGTATTTGATATTATTTAAAATTTTGGTTTTCCTAATTAAAAACGTTTAAAAATTATATCTTATATTACACTTTTTTTTAATTGTATTTTTAATGAGTATGTTTATATTAGTGATTATTTTCTACACCATAGTTTTAAAATATGGAAATTTTAGTGTCACATTGAAAAGGGGTTTTACTTCTAGTAATACATTTCAATTTCATGGTGGGTTTTTATATTTGGGTTGCAATGGTATAGATTGTCTTAGGTTGAGATTTTGAATGAGTTTTTATTTTAACATTTAAAAAGAATAGGTTGCACTTGGTTGAGTCATTTTCTAATCTAAGTGTTGATTTTTAAGAGTTTTTGTAGTCATGATATTTGGTTATTAATGTTGTGGTTGAAAAAAGTTAGAGTTTTTACCCTAAAAAATCGTAATGTTCACAACTGCTTAAGAGGCATATGGGGACTTCCGCTAGCCTATTAAAGTTACTGTAGGCTAAGGTGGGGGGAAAAATAACTAAGGGAACATTATTCTCCTAGGAAAAACATTATAAATGTTAAAGTGACAAAAAAGAGAATATGTCCTAGGTTAATGCAGAGTCAGTTTTAATTTATAAAGTGAAAAAGGCACGAAAGTGACTTTATTAAAATAAAAGGGTAAAAAAAGTGGCAAAAGGGGCGGACAAGTTATAAAGGGGAAAATGAGGATTTTCTCTTCATTTGTCTTTTTCCATTTGAGAAAAAAAGATTTTGGAGATCTCTTGGAGAAGAGCCTAAGGTTTTGGAAACCCTACTTGCATATAACTAATTTTGGTGTTGAAACCATACACCTTAGCTAGCGGAAGAGAAAAATAAATCGGATTTCTCCTTTGGGCTTCATTAAAGAAGAACATTTGAGAATGAAAGAGGAAGTAAAAGGTTTTATCTGTTGATTTTATCCTTTAATCTTGAGTTTTTCATATATCTTTGACAGGTTGAGTGTTAAAATTGGCAACTAGGGCCAAAATCCATGTGGGTCAGCTTATTTGTGGCAGCTGATTTTTTTATTGGATCCCTCTCGTCGAGAGGTGTAGGATTGATCTAAAGAGCATCCGATTTCGATAAGTATTTATGGAGATATGAATTTATTTTGATTATGGAATTATTATCAAGTTGACCAGCAACTTATGTAGGCTCAAGAAGCCCAAACGTAATGTCTATTCAACCTATATGTTTTTGGTATAAATAGAAGAGGATTTGATGTCATTTGTAAGACACATTCTTCTTGTGATCTCCTCCTCTCCACGTCTTGGGTTTTTGGTGAAGGAGGGACACTAAGAAGAATACGCTGGCCTTGTATGATGCCCTAACTGTTGTATGTTGCCCTAGTTGTTGTACGTTTCCCTAGCTACTGTACGTTACCCTAGCCACAGGTCAGATGTGCCCTAGCCGCAGGTCAAGGGAAGGCTCTTATCCTCTGCCCAAAGGAGTTCCAATAAACAATCAACATGATGCCCTAATCTGATGACAAGTAATGCCCTAATCCATTGTCCAAGGAGACTCTTAGATGCAGCAAAAGGAGAGTTTAATTCATGGTTAAGGAGAGGCCTAACCTGCAGTAAATGGAGGACTGATACGCAGTAGAGGAGGCTCTTATATCCACATCAACAAAGCCCTAATCTGTTATCATAAGGAGGCTCCTAAATCGCAGTCTAGAAGTGACCCTTATCTGCAACTAAAGAAGACTTGGCCACAGATATAACAAGCTCAAATTCACAGCTAAGGAGAGACCTTCAATCGCAGCAAAATGAGTCATAATGCATCAAGAAGAAGCTTGAAACAAGCATGAATTGCTGAAGGTAACAACATAGAGATAGAGGTTGTTCCTAGGCTTGGGTCAAGGACTGTTTGCAAGGGAAAGGAGCTGCAGCATATTACATTGTTGCGTTGATGGTTATTGGAAGTTGTTTGGTGGAAGACCGTAAGCCTATCTTGCTGCCACAGGCCATAGCCAACATCAAAGGGCAGCATGATAATGGGCAGCATGATAAAGGGCAGCATGATAATGGGCAGCATGATAAAGGTCAGCATGATAAACAGCAGTAATAGAATGGCATACCTGTAGCAGCCCTATCACAATGAACAACAGTGATAGAATGCCATCTGTTAGAACAACAACATGATGATGATGCACATTAGTATGGGCAGCATGATGATGGATAAGATCATGGACATGGGCAGCATGAAGTTGAATAAGATCATGGACATGGGCAGCATGAAGTTGAATGAGATCATGGACATGAAGGGCAGCATGATGATGGATAAAATCATGGACAAGGGCAGCATGATGATGGATAAGATCATGGGCATGGACAACATGATGATAATCATGATTAGTGCAGCATGGTGCAATATGCAGTAGTACAACAAGAGAATCAGATGCAGCACGATGATAGGTGAAGGAGTCACCTTGGAGAATCATTTGAAGCAAAATGTCTTCAACTGATCTCATCGTTATACATAATGATCTATGCTAGATCTAGATAAATCAAAGTGTTGACTTCTGTTGTAAATGTACTATCTCTCCCTCTCTCTTTCTCTGCTAAACTTTGAAGAACATAAAAGAAGAATTGATCAAGGGTTTCCCCACATTGTGGGGTTTGTCCCTAGCTAGCACCACATCGTGTGTCCTCTTGTCTTGGCTTGTCTTTTGCGATTTATATTTATGTTCTATCTGCAGTTTACTTTAATGCTGATGTGATTGCTAACTGTGAAAATTTAAATAAATTGCTCTAGCATAGAACATACCTAAAATTAACATGGTATCAGAGCTAAGGTGAAGACAATGCCCAAGCAAGAGTGAAAGAGCAATCACCAAAGACAGTTGGGACAAGACAAAAGGATCAATAGGTTCCTCATAATGCACCTAGGGTGAAGTCGAAGCAGAGAATATTATCAGAATGGCGCAATAGAAGGTTCTGATGGCCTACCTAAAGATCACTTCATTGGGAAATTTGGATCTAAAGGTGGAAGGAAAGGCAGATGCCTTGGTTCAATAAGTTCGGTCATCATGCGAAGGAGTTTCCGAAGGACAGGGACACATCCCTTGATGAAGATAATAATCATTCCAGGGACATCTTCAATGATTAGAGGAATTATAGGTAATGCAAGTCATCAAGGAAATGGTCAACTCTTCAAAGAAAGCAAGGAACCCCAGAATCTCTTTTATGTACCTGATCGCAAGAAGAACCTGGTGTCCATCTTGGAAATGGAAGTCAAAGGTTTTTGGGTGGCACTCATCGATGGAAAGGTATGTGTTTAAAAATATGTTTTTCAAAGATGTTTTAGAGTTCAGGGTTGTATCAAGTCCACTAGGGTCCATGTCCATTGACTCAACAGTCTGTGAGTCAGATGGTGACCGAGATGCCTGAATTCAAAAGGAGCATGAAGGTACATGTCTGAGATGTACTAAAGGAAAATCTTACAAGGGGACCATTCCCCTCATGTAGTAGGTCCACAAGTTTGGAACAAACCGTGGAGTTTGAGATTCATGAACGGGAATCTCATGTATACAGGTGGAAGAAAGCCCTTTGTGGCTTGAAGCAAAACACCCCGGGCATAGTATGAAAGGATTGATAGATGTTTGATGAAGCTGATATTAAATAAGAGTGAAACCAATCCAAACCATTACCTGAAGGTTTTGGATGATAGACCTCTCATACCGGTACTTTATGCGGACGATCTATTTCTGACAAGTGCAGACCCTCCCATTTGCAGATGTAAGAGGGAGTTGGATTCTAGAAATATGTTTTGCAGTTAGCATGGTGAGCTCATATTTGGTTGAGCCTCACTGGATTGGTGCCAATAATCTTCTGAGATATCTTTGGGGCACAATCTCTCATGGATTGAGATACACTGTCGGAAATATGAAAACTGCATGATTATTCGAATGTTGACTGGGCAGGCAGTGTGGAGGATCACTAGAGCAGCTCTCAGTGTTGGTTCTCTTTGGATTCTGCTTCAATATCATGGATGAGCAGGAAGCAAAAGTCGGTTGTTATAAGTACTGCCAAGACCGGATACATAACTACGAGTATGACCTTGTATGAAGTTGCCTGGTTGTGGAAACTCTTCAGTGAGTACACATGATGAATACCACTGTGATTCTCTGTGACAACCAAAGGTGGGATTCAATTATTGAGGAATCCCGTATTCAATGGTTGCTATGGTAGATATACATCAGATATTGCCTTATCTGGGATATGGTAAGTCGATGAGCAAGGAGGCTCCATCACAATGAGATGATGTACAGGTCACTACACTTTGTCAGAGCCCTAAGGAAAGATCAAATTTGATTTTCCCAAATGACTTGGAGTCGTCAAGAGACCCTTATACAAGGGTCCTACATGTTGCATACATTGAGCTCTGGGATCTCTAGGGGCTTGCGGTTCTTACTGGAGAAACATACGACCATAGGGTGACTCACCCTCCCCTGGTGGTGTGCACTAAGAGAAGATGATTCGCTCTCTTGTGGGACAAGATGATTCGCTCTCTTGTGGGACAGCATGATTCAATTTCCTGTGTAGCTGGATGATTAGTTCTCCTGTGAGGTTGGATGATGTGTTCTCTATGAAGACTATGTAGCAGGATGATTAGCTCTCCTGTGAGGCCTGGATGATGTGTTCTCCATGGCGATTGTGTAGCAGGATGATTAGTTCTCTTGTGAGGATAGGATTGATTAAGTTCTCCTGTCGAGGCATCCTACCCATGCAGTCTGGGACTCATGGGAAGTACCTCTCATCTGATCAATGAGCAAGGAAATGAGGATAGGGACCATAGTAGTACCGATGGATGCATCATTGTATCTACCGTACTCCCTATGCTAGGATGACCTTCATTGATCTGGGATCAATGATACTGGTTTGGGACCAGTGGTAGGAGTTGTACCTACTATGATGTTGACTTCGGGTCAGTTGAGACTGGTCTGGGACCAGTGGTACATACTCTGAGACTGACTTCGGGTCAGTGGAGGACTGGTCTGGGACCAGTGGTAGGAGTTGTACCTACTATGACGCTGACTTCGAGTCGGTTGAGACTGGTCTAGGACCAGTGGTACATACTCTGAGACTGACTTCGGGTCAGTGGAGGACTAGTCTGGGACCAGTGGTAGGAGTTGTACCTACTATGACGCTGACTTTGGGTTGGTTGAGACTGGTCTGGGACCAGTGGTACATACTCTGAGACTAACTTTGGTTCAGTGGAGGATTGGTTTGGGACCAGTGGTAGGAGTGGTACCCACTATGACGCTGACTTTGGGGTCGGTTGATACTGGTCTGGGACTAGTGTTACGCTCTCTGAGACTGACTTCGAGTTAGTGGAGAATGTTATGAGACATTCTCGATCAATTCTTCTTCTTCAGAGTTCAACAGAGCTAAGTTGAGCAGAGCAAAGTTAGCGGAGCTGAGCAGAGCCAACAGAGCTGAGTAGAGCAGAGCAGAGCAGAGCCAACATAGCTGAGCAAAGCAGAGCAGAGCCAACAGAGCTAGTAGAGCTAAGCAGAGCCAGCAGAGCCAAAAGAGTTGAGCAGGAACAGAGCCAGCAGTGCTGAGCAGAGTTGAGCAGAGCTGAATAGAGCAGTGCAGGGAATTGATGGCAGAGATAGTATAGTCGGACATATGGATCAGCAGATGGAGTTCTCCCTAGTTGAGATGGAGTGTTAAAATTGGCAACTAGGGCCAAACTCCATGTGGGTCAGCTTATTTGTGGTAACTGATATTTTTATTGGATCCCTCACGTCGAGAGGTGTAGGATTGATCTAAAGATCATCCGATTCCGATAAGTATTTATGGAGATATGAATTTATTTTGATTATGGAATTATTATCAAGCCGACCAGCAACTTATGTAGGCTCAAGAAGCCCAAACATCATGTATATTCAACCTATACGTTTTTGGTATAAATAGAAGAGGATTTGATGTCATTTGTAAGACACATTCTTCTTGTGATCTCCTCCTCTCCACGTCTTGGGTTTTTTCTGGTGAAGGAGGGACACTAAGAAGACTACGTTGGCCTTGTATGATGCCCTAACTGTTGTACGTCGCCCTAGCTGCTGTACGTTGCCCTAGTTGCTATATGTTACCCTAGCCACAGGTCAGATGTACCCTAGCTGCAGGTCAAGGGAAGGCTCTTATCTTCTGCCCAAAGGAGTTCCAATAAACAGTCAACATGATGCCCTAATCTGCTGACAAGTAATGCCCTAATCCGTTGTCCAAGGAGACTCTTAGATGCAGCAAAAGGAGACTTTAATTCATGGTTAAGGAGAGGCCTAACCCGCAGTAAATGGAGGACTGATACGTAGCAGAGGAGGCTCTTATATCCGCATCAACAAAGCCCTAATCCGTTATCATAAGGAGGCTCCTAAACCGCAGTCTAGAAGTGACCCTTAGCCGCAGCTAAAGAAGACCTGGCCGCAGATATAACAAGCCCAAATTCATAGCTAAGGAGAGACCTTCAGCTGCAACAAAATGAGTCATAACGCAGCAAGAAGAAGCCTGAAACAAGCATGAATTGTTGAAGGTAACAACACAGAGATAGAGGTTGTTCCTAGGCTTGGGTCAAGGATTATTTGCAAGGGAAAGGAGTTGCAACATATTACACTACTGCATTGATGGTTATTGGAAGTTGTTTGGTGGAAGACTGTAAGCTTATTTTGCTGCCACAGGCCATAGCCAATGTTAAAGGGCAACATGATAATGGGCAGCATGATAAAGGGCAACATGATAAACATTAGTGATAGAATGGCATACCTGTAGCAGCCCTATCACAATGAACAACAGTGATATAATTCCATCTGTTAGAACATCAACATGATGATGATGCACATTAGTATGGGCAACATGATGATGGATAAGATCATGGACATGGGCAGCATGAAGTTGAATAAGATCATGGACACGGGCATCATGAAGTTGAATGAGATCATGGACATGAAGGGCAGCATGATGATGGATAAAATCATGGACAAGGGTAGCATGATGATGGATAAGATCATGGACATGGGCAACATGATGATAATCATGATTAGTGCAGCATGGTGCAGTATGCAGTGGTACAACAAGAGAACCAGATGCAACACGACGATAGGTGAAGGAATCACCTTGGAGAATCAGTTGAAGCAGAATGTCTTCAACTGATCTCATCGTTATATGAAATGATCTATGCTAGATCTAGATAAGTCAAAGTGTTGACTTCTATTGTAAATGTACTCTCTCTCTCTCTCTCTCTCTCTTTCTCTGCTAAACTTTGAAGAACATAAAAGAAGAATTGATCAAGGGTTTCCCCACATTCTAGGGTTTGTCCCTTGCTAGCGCCACATCGTGTGTCCTCTTCTCTTGACTTTTCTTCTGCGATTTATATTTATGTTCTATTTGCAGTTCACTTTAATGCTGATGTGATTGCTAACTGTGAAAAGTTAAATAAATTTCTCTAGCATAGAACATACCTAAAATTAACATTGAGGTACCAAGTTTAGTGTGGTTCATGTTTCATAGAGGTTGGGGTCAATTTCCTTGTTTAAGAGGGTCAAGTTTTCTCTTGCTAAAGGGGGTTGAAGTCCTGTGGAAAGTGAGCCGAGTTTCCACTGTTGTATGAGGGTTGAGTTCCCATATTTCAGAGTTGATCAAGTTGTTAAGTTTAACCTCAACTAAAGAGGGACAAGTTTACTCCATCTATGTTATTGGTCATGTTCCTTAGTTGTTGATTCAAGTAATGTTATTCAAGTGACCAAGTTATTTGAGTTGAAGGTTGAGTTTATCTCCATTGAATGTTGGATGAAGTGTTGTGTACATGGATAAGTTCTACTATCAACTTTTAGTCATATTTCATACTATGCCATATCTCTTTGTGGGGTCGGGCTACCCTTTTATCTGTTGGTCAAGACACTCATTAAAGGCTGAGTTTATATGCTAGAAATGGTCGAGCTTTATTTGTTAGAGATTGAGTTTGTAAGCTGATGTATGCCAAATATCTCATGTTCAGTATACACGTGAGAATGAGACAAGTATCTTCCTATAGCTGGATCGTATCACTATATATTTAATTTTGAAGTTGGTTGTGGATGAAAGACCTCTTGAGAAAAGTATAACCCAGGTTCTTTGTTCATTGTATTTTGTCTTGTCAATTGTCATTGCAATGATATGGCTGTGAACCTTTAGAAATCCATTGTATAATTTATTGTACTATAATTCAGTGAAGGATGATGAAATTTAATGGTTTTCATTGTTATATCAGTTATGTTTACCTTTTTTCTATATTCGATATAATCATTGTGATGTTATTCTGAAGCAATTTTGTAATTATTTATATTGGGATTGTACATTCTTTTGAGCCCAAACAAAGAAGCATACCTACAACAGACAATATACCAAATGTTTGTCAAAACACCACAGTGAACAAAAAAAAGTAAACTTAGAGGTTTTCGTGGGTTGTCCTAAGGTATTCTTGAGGGGTTATCTTATAGTGGTATCAGAGCATGTTCTTAGAAAACTATTGGGTTTTAGGGGAAACCTTTAACAACGATTTGATGAGTCACGTAGAGTAGTGTTTCAGTGGTGTCACTTACAGGAGTTATCAAACTAGAGAACCCACTCCTTTGTGGGAAGAACAAGAAGAAACACACTTGACAAGAGAAGAGGGAAGAGGAAACTCCTAAAACAGAGAGAAAAGAAGAACCACTTGTGAAGGAAAAATCAGTCATGGGTGACAAAGAAAATCAAGAGTTCAATAGTCTACTTAGTGTTGTATTGACGGTGTTTGACCCGCCAACATTCAAGGGATCTCCCCGATATGAAGTCCCAACTAGACCTCACACCATTTGGAGTAGGAGTCCCAATAGTGGGTGGTAATGTTATTCCTTGACTGCAAAAACACGCAGAGTGAAGTATGATAACTTTGGGTGAGAGCAAGTGTGTGACCCTGCAGAGAGTCAAGTGTGATGCATGAAGGTTCCAACACACAAAGGGAAAAGGAAGTGTGCCCCTTTGAATTCTATAATAGTATGCATCTTGAAAGGAACACACGAGAAAGATGAAATCATAAGTTAAGAGGTGGAATCATCCATACGATAAAGTGATGAATTAACACAACAACACACATTCAACAAGATTCATATAAATGCAAATGAAATAGTTCATAAGCATAAGTGTAAGTTAAATGACATACATTGCAAATACAACAAGAACAGTTCTACTATATCCACAACATATGCATGAAAGCATGTTGGCTCTGATTTTATTATTATAAGTGAAATTTCCATTCATACATACACCATTGAAGGACCACTAGCCCCAACAGTGGAACATTAAAGTCAAGAACTCTTGCTTCTCCAAATAAGTATACTCACTCTACGCTACGAAGAAGTCAAGGCCCTTCACAATACTCCCAAGCTCCTTCTAAACCTAAGCCTAGCCAATATCTTGGCTCCCAAAATCCCGTTACGTGAGTTATGAGGTTCTATTTATAACAAGAGGGGGTGAATCTTCAACTCCCCTTTGTGACCTTTGGACTACCCTCATGAATCTTCAACTTCTTTACACAATGACTCATTACATTACATCATCACTCTTCATACTCTAATATTGACACTTGGAATTTCACTTACAACATAGTTACAAATAATATTACATTTTACACTTGTACCCATATAAGACGAAATAGGGTAGAGACAATTTTACAACCTAACAATATACAACACTATGATTCTTGAGTTTGGGAGAGCTCTAGCTTAGAAACCTCCACTTGCTTCTTCTCGGTCACATATTGGTGCCAAGATTGGTAACTTGAGATGATGTCCCCAAACTGCGTGATGGTGTTTGACTGGAAGTGGACTCTAGCCTCCATGGCATCCAGGTACAATGTCTTGGAACCCGTTTCAAGTTTGTTCTAAAGCATAAGCAACATTGTTATGATTTGGACAGGACCACCGATGTAATTCTGCATGTTCTGTTTGTTCAGCTGCAAATCTTTCTTAGTGGAAATTTGTCTCAGTTGCTCCAAGTACTCTTTGATCTCTTGACGGGTTTGGTTCCTAGGCTTGGCTTTGGTGAGTGAACCGACTGATGGGATCTGGTGTGTTTTCACCAAGACATCCAAACTACTAAACAACCATACATATGAGGCCTAAATTCTACCAATAAATGAGGTCAGATGCCTATTTTTCTGAATCAACATTCAGACTTTCACTTTCTTCAGCTCAGCCTATGGCTTCATTTTCTTCACTAAGTCAAGAGGTGCCCCTTTGTATCACATTATCCACTCTTGCACATAATTAATGGAAGCTTGTATATTCTTGATAGTTTTAACAAACTCTTTGCTCTGTTGCTGCGGACCATGAAAATGGACAATCTATTTATGGATAGTTACAAACCCATCATATAGCTTTCACATGGTTTCTCCCAGTGTTGACACTTTATCAAGTATCATTGCTCTCATCTCCTCCAAGTAAACCTGTACGGAAACTGCACTTTGTGCTGCTGTGTAAATTTGTTCTGCCTCTTACCTGGAAGCCTACAAGTTCTATGCCAATTTCTCATTCTCGATTGTCAAATACTGAATGTTTGATCTCGTTTCTCCTGCAAAGGTCAAGTTGGCTTCAGAAATGGCATTTGGATGCTTCCTGGTGTTCCGCCACTGTCACCCTTTCTCTAACGAATGTAGGTGATGTGTGATCATCCGAAAAATTCTTTGTTTTTGCTTGTACAATCCTCTTATGGAACTCATAAAATGATAGATTGTACACATCCATTACCAGATCATCATCAATGGGAATAACATCCCCTTCCTCGCTCAGGGATAGCTTTGCCACTAGAGGTGATGGAAACTGAGTGGCAACTTGTGGTGTGCTCAGCATCAAATAAACATCTTCATTCTGCGGATCCTGTTCCATCTCCATATATGTTACTTAAATAAAGTTCTAAATCTTTTGAGTGATCTCCCGATCCTACATTTGTTCACCTTCCTCTTCAGCTGTTGGTTGGTTCTGTTCCTGCTCTTCAACCTGTATTGGTGTTGTTTCTTCTGTCATTGTGCCTTTCCTTTGTTCTTCCTCCTGCTTCTACTTCTCTTCTTGTTCCCTCCTTCTCAGCTTTTGTTCTTCCTTCAGTTTATGCTTTGTCTTCTGAAGCTTCAATTCTTATTCTTACAACCTCTTCTTTTCTCTCTTCCTCCACTCTGCTCTTTGTATCCTCTACTTCCTCTCTGCTTATGCTGCTAAAGCTACTTTCATGAGCATAAGATCTTCTTTCATCTTGCAGCTTTGTTCTCCCTCTGGAATTTTGGAAATATTCCTCTTTCCCTTGTCTCGTATAGGATTGTTGTCATCTGCTGTTGTTTCTTCTGGAAATTTTTCCATCTGTGGAGCAGCCTTTGAAGTCCCCGCTAAACTAACAGGATCAAGGAGTCTCGAGGCATTTTAGAAATTCCTCCATGGGTCCTCCTTTGGCCAATGGAATTCCCTGTTGATCCACAGAGAGTAAACTTGTGCACAGTGGTATTTACAAATACCATAAGGATCATATGGTTTAAAGTCCTGATTTCCAAATGTAAACTTGATTATTTCCTTTCCCTCGACATTCATGACTTTCAAGTTCTTTATCTCGTATAATCCAATTTGCAAAGGAAGAGTGGGCCATGGTGCTTTCTTCTTCTTGTGCAAAGCTATTGACAAACCTGTGGTGAGATGGTATGATACTTCTTGCATGACAAGCTTATCGGTGGCATACCTAGGTAAAACATGCAGAGGCTTCTCTCCACCGAACACTCTAAGGAAGGTGTCACTTGGTGAGGCATACCAATCTGCGATGTCTGCTATTGCCTCCATTGCTCCTCGTGACATGCAAGGCAGATCATCTTAAAAAATGAGCTTGTAAAGCGGGATGAAGAAGTGGTTAGTCTGTTGTGCCATTACTCGATGACTGCAATCTGAAATCAACTTGCAATAGATGTGCATGATAGATTCTCATGGAGTCAATGTCCATTTCATGCCAAGGAATTGTTATTATGAACATATTTTATCCAATAAATATGCAGAAATATAGAACCTTTCTTGCTCAACATCGGGAGGACTTCGAACATGTGCTATATGGGCCGCCAACTGTCGAGCCAACAGATCTAACTAGTTCAACAACTTCCCCTCATTCAAAACCGAGTCCAATAAGAATGCCCACCCTTCAAGAAAGGTTTCCATGCTCTGTTGACCATGGATCCTAAAAGATAAGATAACCAAGAGCTGGTAGGCCATCCTGAGGGACTTTGTCTTATATAGATGGGTGGGTGTCTGTCGAAACTTCGATAGCTCTTTAACCCAGCCTTTAACAATGTCTCATGTATTCACATAGCTGTGGGTGAAATAGAAGAGTGAGTCCATAAGCTTCACTCACTCGTGCAAGTGATACATGTGTTGTTAATCTTATACCTGGAAGGTGGAAAGCTTTTGTCTGCTGGAACTTCTCAATGTCATGGTTTGCTCATCAATATGTGAGACAATCCATCTGATGACATCTACGCATGGGAAGGTTGGATATCTGCATGCAACCTTGTGTAGTCCTGATTGCCGAATACTGAGATAAACATGTCGGTCCTCTAATTCTGCCTCAAAGTCCTTTGCAAAAGAATCTTTAACCTGTTGCCATGTCAGTGATGATCCATTTTATATAGACAACTAAGTGTTTGCATACACTAGAAAGTCTACTGGTGTTTGCTCAACTTCTTCCCCAATATTTCTTTTAGTGGTCTCTTTTAAATTAGCTCTCTTTGGTGCCATGGTAATAGTGACTGTTGGAGAGGTGCTCAACAATTTTTGTACATGTGGGACAGAAAAGACACTCTTGGAAAGAAAACATCAGCCTTTAGCAAATCTACTTTCAAGGCATGTTCAAGCAACAAACCGGGCATCCAATGGGGAGTAATGTGTAATTTTAATTGAAAAGAGGTACTGGATGCCTATGGGAACTATGCGTTGTACAATCCCAACAACCAGGGTTGAAGCTTGAGGCTTGGTACTGCACAGTGCGCAATCCCATCCTAGGCAGAGACTAGGAGAGACTGCACATTGCACAGTCTCAGTGGCCTAGGTGACAAGATGGCTCCTAGAAATGCGCATTGCACAATTGGGGCCAGCCTTTACTACGCACTGTGCAATTCTAGAGGCCAAGCTTGTGGCTTAAGCCTTAGGATTTCACAGTGCCCAACTGGGCAAAGTGAAAATCGGTTAAGGTATATGCAAATCTGCCCAAGGGAAGTGTGGAAAACGAGAAAATCTGAGAGATAGTGTGAGTTTGAGTGCAGATTTTACTAAGTATGAGTATATCCATGTAGATCAAGTGCAACAACTAATCAAACATAAGGAACATCAATTATGTGAGGAGAGTCACCACAAAGGCGACCATCCGTGCAAAAACCCAAAATCCAATGCAACACTTGTGAAAGGAAAACGAAAACTTAAAAAAAAACACTTCTACAAGTTGAAACACCAACAACCATGAATAGAAATAGGTCAAAAATCACTCGCACAAGAGAAATGACAAAAAGCGATAGAAAAAGTGGTAAAAGAAAAACAAAAGCGAAACTCACTTAGAAAAGTGATGACGACTGCACTGAAGGTTCCTTGATCTCCTCGAGAATGCAAGAGATCCAAGATCAAATGTGAAAATAAGTTTTAGAGGCATTGATTATATATATTTCAGTGAAGTAGGGTTTATGAAACGTATGCCTAAAATCAAGGAAAAAGTGACACTTAGCATAATTTTCTAAAAATAGCGAAAATGCCTCCTTCAGGATACTAAAAATATATCCCTATTTTTTTTAGTGATGTTTTTTTTAGACTTTTTTTTTTTTTTTTGCCTTTTTGGGGAAACTTTCCATGCACACTATTGGGAAAGACTGCACAGTTCTTGGGGACTCGGTAACTTTCCAGCTTAGTGCACTTTGCAGTTTCCAATCTCAGTGTGGAAATGCACAGTTTTTGGTTTGCCTTCCATGACTGTGCAGTTTCCAAGCTCATTGAGGAATTGCACAGTTTTTGGGTTGCCTTCCATGCCTGCACAATTCCCATCATCAAGGTTGCTTGCCCGCAAAGATTGCACAGTTTCTAGAGGCAAGCCCAAAACTATTGTGAGACCAAGTTGGGAGATCATCTTGAGTTAGAAAGATCAGCTAAGTGTGAAAACAAGCAAGCACAACTACAAATGAAAAGATAAGTCTCAGTAGAAACATGAATACCTGAATCAATACAAGATGAGCTCTAGTGGATAGGAAGGAAGGCTCCAAAATCAAAGCATAAGTAAAATTTTGGAGGGTGGTTATAGCTGCTACAACATTGGAGACGCACTGGTAGAACTCCATCTCTTTGTATGGATCTTGTCTCATGCAAAACAGGTCTAACTCATCTAGAAATATTGTTCATTTCATTGATTATCACAACTCCTTCACTTCACTTAAGTTAAAGATATAGTCCCTACCATTCTCTTCACTAGCATCACACATACCAAGCCAAGTCAAACTGATTTGTTTCAATTGGGGATGAGGAGTATATAAATGCACAAGTAAAAGCGATTTCCAGAGTCTAAGTTTTCATCTCCGGTGTCGCTTCGCTTCCAGCAGGCCTAGATAGTACCCTGACAGAGTCACTTTAGGAACACAAACATTGCTTCACTCCTAACGAGTCTCAACAGTACCCCAATGGATTTTCTTGCTTCACCTCTCTGCGGAGGAAGCCTTTCTCTTCTTTCACCCTTTGTTTTATTTGTCATTCTTTTCATTTTTTATTTGTTCAAATCACTGTGCATAGGCACTTATTTATTTCATGGGGGCAACAGAAGAGGTTGTCCCTTAAGATAAGGATATTTATATACACCTCTAACATAATTGTTAAGGTTTTACTCCCCTCCCTACTCTATTCAACTTAGTTGACAAGGGTTGACCAAAAATAGAAGACCGATTAGAGTAGGTGGTTCTAGTTAAAAGTGAAAGTATCATGATTTCAATATGACTCTCTTTGAAAGGAACATATTTTCCATCAGAGTATCATCGACTAAAAGAAATTAAATATTCACATAAAGAGAGGGAATAAACAGATAACCAAGTGTTGGTAGCAGTACAACTTCCTCTTGGATTTCATCGAGCTTATCTGAGTAGCCAAACACAGTCTCATGTGAAAGCTATCCTATGACTGAAAAGAAAACAAACAAATAGAAAGAAGCAGAGTGAAAGCAAATCAAAGTAAGGAAAATAAAAACTACTCCTACTCGTAACCTAAACAACGCATATGCCAAACTTGCATGAATTGATACTTCCAATGTAGCCATCGGCGCAATGGGTGGCCTATGTAGGCGAGGGAATGCATATCAAGAAATATATACAAGCATAAAAACAAACAAGAAAGATAATACAATAGAAACAAAAACATTCGAAGTTTGAATGCACACGCAAAAAATTAAAAATGAAGAGTGCATGAAGGACACTCTGTGGATGTACCATGGTGTTTAAACACACTATGAGTCAAAGACATGCAGACACAAAATTTTGAACTGGGAAGATGAGCGAACATGAATAAAGAAAAAAATTTTCTATTTGCAACCGTGCTCGCTATGTATGGATCCTCCAATGACTAAGAAATAGGATCATGTGATACAGATGGAGGATGTGAAAATTGTAAAATAGATTGATCTTGAATGTGTATGAGAGAGTGATGAGGAGGCTCGAAAGATTCAACATATTTCTCATCGGAAGTGGAACTGACCTCAAGACTAAGAGAACTTGACATAACCATCATCTCGGGCTGAAGTGCCTCAAAAACTTGGGGAAGTTCCAATTCATCAGAAGGTGGATCATCAAAATTTAGTGGCTTAAAAAGATCAACGGTGGAAAAATCAGAATCGTGATCAAATGAATCAATGAAAATATCACGACAGCCACAATCAGAAAGCTCAAGATTACAAACAGAGGCATCCTCATGATCTAACAAATCGTAAAGAGGGGATGATGGACAATGAGAAATTTCACCCTCTATATTTCTATAAATATAAGATGAGATATTGGGTGGATCGGGAAGAAAATATTTGTCCTCTGCACATTTAGATGAAAAATTGGCATTCCACATGTTTTGAGAATGATTAAAAGTAGTAACATTGACAGAAACTTAATTTTCATAAGATTGAAAAAGAATGAAATAATCATGGAAAATGTGAGGATAATGCGGAAGAGGTGCAGATAGAACAAGGTCATCCTTCACCATAGATTCTTGTTCAGATTCCCACACATACTCATCGAAAATGATACCACGGGTTGGTTGTTTAACACCAACTCCATCCAGAACTTGATCCTCATGAACATCAAAAGAGAGATTCAAAACAAGTGAACACAACACATCACAAACCAGAGGATCAGAGGGACCAAAGGATGGAGGATGAGGAGATAACACTTCATCACAATCATCAGAGTCATAGTCCAAACCTGTACTGTTATGAGTATGTGAGGTGGTAAAATATGTTGGTAGCTCAACAAATGAATTCTCAAATTCTCCCACCTCAACCCGCGGAATTAGAATTGTTTGATGAGAAGGGTATGAAGGGTCACTTGGAATAACAATCTCATCTGTCACAGATTTAGAAGCTCCAACAACAAGGTATGTTGAGAGGGGTTCGAAAGTTTTAATCTCATGCGGATTTTCTGAAATGTGAACAAGACATTGAAATATACTTGACAAGAAAGGCCAATCAACTTCATCTTTAGGAAATTAAAAACAAAAATGCATGAAATTATTGTGAAAATGATGCAGTGATTCATCAGGTGATTTTCACAATTCCAAAATTTTCTTGCACAGATGTTTATGATCATACATATCAAACGCGTGAAACAATTATGTGACAAGATGTTTGAAAGAGTGTATGGAGGCATCAAGAAATGTGCGGCGTCATTCCTTACACAACCTTCAAAGATGAGAACGAACAACCTACAACAAACATCCTCACAGTGGATGTTGTGTTCAGTGAAGAATTCAAAAAAACAATCATTATGCTAAAATAAGGTTGTTTCACCCTCGCCATTGAACTTTAGAGTTGACAAGTCATATATGATACTCGTCGACACTTGCAGTCTTTCGTTTCTGGAAAAACATGTTGGGGTTATGATTATGGAAGAAGTCATTAAATGAGTGAAGAAATTCAAAACAGACTTCAAGGACTTAGCTTGTCATCTGTCCCTCCTTCTAGCACTAGAAATGTTGATGGTGTTGGACCCTCCAACATCAAGGGATCTCCCCGATATGAATTCCCAACTAGACCTCACAGTGTTTGGAATAGGAGTCCCAATAGTGGGTGGTAATGTTATGCCTTGACTGCGAAAACACGCAGAGTGAAGTATGATAACTTTGGGTGAGAGAAAGTGTGTGACACTATGGAGAGTCAAGTGTGATGCATGAAGGTTTTAACACATGAAGGGAAAAAGAAGTG